>CM055119.1:332077585-333277585 GCA_029206835.1 Rana muscosa
TAAACCCACAACCATAAAATCAGTCTGTATATGCAGTAAAGCATGCTTGTTATACTCACTGTGGAACCCAAGGGGGTAAACCTCTGCATTGTGTAAAAAGGCTGTTTGATCCTGCCTTCTCTGATCCCCCCTCCTTCTTCCACTGACCTCAATCCATCTCCTGATAGAACATAGCCTTAGGGGCACTCTGCACATGCTCAGTTTGATGTGTATTTTGTTAAAGATGTGCGTTTTTGTTTTGTTTTTGTTTCTTTGGGAGGTTGCATGTGATCAGTACAGGGCCAATTAGCTCTGTACAGACAGAGGGTCAGAGGTCATGCAAACCACCTCCTGATGAGACGGAGCCTCTGGAGTCACTCTACACATGCTCAGTTTGGTATATTGCTAGAGAGTTTTTATTTCTTCTTGAGAGGGTGCATGTGATTAGCACAGGGCCAATCATCACTGTCCAGACAATGAATCGGGTCCTGCAGCCTCATGGGACAGTCAGAGGAGAATGAAAACTCCTCCTACATACTTTAACCAGACACCGGTAGAAGTCGCAAGACTGCTATATGCTGCTGATGAGAAAAGGTATTTAAAAGTTTTTATATTTACTAAAATGATTGCATTTCCATGACCTGTGTACTGTGGGAAACCAGATATAGTGAATGCAGGCTCCTGTGATGTCACAGGAAACATGCAAAATGCGTAGCATCTAAGCGTGCGTCCATGAACGTCATAAACGCCCATCAATGCAAGTGAACGCTCAATAAAACGTACATAAAATGGATGGAAATGTACATCCATTTTCCTTACACTATATTGCATGCCAGTGTGAATTCAACCATCCGAGGATTCGTTGGAGCAATTTATCCCTCTGATCTTAGCTGATGTAGCATGGTAGGATCTGTAGTTCCTTCACAAAGGCATGTTTTCTGACTTGTGTGTTATCCTAGTGATTGGAGCTTTTTGCCTGAAGGAAGGTTGATGTGGTTCCGCCTATAGAGGCGCTTTCTGTGCGTTCCTCATTAATGATACATGTTCTCCTCCTCCTGTTCTCGGGTTCCTGGACAGGCAGATGGTGGACATGGCCAGTCTTTTATGCATGTTTATGAACATCCCGAGTCCTGCAACCGCCAGCATCGCTTAGTAAATCTCACACACATCCTGTTCATCCGAGCCTTTAAAACTACTGCCATGCACTGCTACTCAACCTTAAAGTGGACCTGTCCTAGAGTTAACGTGCTACTAAACCCAAAACTGTAAAATCAGTCTGTATATGCGGTAAAGCATGCCTGTTCTACTCACTGTGGAACCTAAGGGTTTAATCCTGTCCATTGTGTAAAAAGGCTGCTTGATCCTGTATGCACAGATCCTCCCCTCCCCGCACTGTCCCTCTGGACAAGTCTCGATAAGACAGAGCCCTTGGAGTCAGGCTGCACATGCCCAGTTTGAGTATTTCTAGAGAGGTGTGGTGTTTTTTTTTTTTTGTTTTTTTTTTTTCTTGGGGAGAGTGCATGTGATCAGCACTAATCGGCACTATCCAAACAGGGTCAGGGGTCCTGCAGCCACATAGGACAGCTCAGTGCAGTATAAAAACTCCTCCTCCTATAAGGATCACCAGGAACTGATAGAAGTCACAAGACTGCTATATACTGCTGATGAGAAAAAGGTATTTGGCAGTTTATTTTTTACTAAAATTGCATTTCTGTGTACTGTGGGAGACCAGATATAGTGAATGCAGTGAAAATTGCAAGAATCTGTGTTCTTTGTAATCCCTTTCAGATGCATTATGTGACTGAATTGGGCTTCATTTACATGATCTTGCCATAATGGTTTAAATATTTGGTGTCTTTTCATCTTTCATAATCCTATTTGTATATTGGCCATATTTGTTCATTCCATGCGCAGAATCGGCTTCCTTCTCGGCAGTGACTGCACATTTCTGCCACTCTCCCGCTCTCTTAATCTGGCCTGATGGAGAGAAAACAATGTGACCCTGAGGTCTAATGTCCTCAGTTATTGATCAGGGGGGTCTCTACAAATGGAAACTGGAGGTAGAAACTGTAGCATGTAAAAGTTGCATTAAAATGTGTTCACTGGAAATGGACTCTACTCCATATCTTCACTATTAGGATAACATGGATGTGGAATGGCGTTCAGAGCGGCCGCGGTTTTATGGGCCTCCCTTGATCCGGCGCCAGCTGGAGTAAAAGCGGACCGCGTCGAGATCCGGCAATGATTACCTTCTGCCGACAGGCAGGGTCTTAATTGCTGTATAACCGTATTGCTTGTCTGCCGTTACTTAATACTATTCATAGCAGAACACTTTCATCTTCCTGCGGGTTCTTATGACTCCCCAGAGTTCTGTGACATAATCGATCGAACCATTAGAGGAAGGAACATCCTCAATTAGTGGAAGAGCTGTAATCGACTGTCGGGTGTGTCTTCTCCCCGAAATTGTCCACGGTGGGGGGAACTTCTTTATTGCTGCACCAGTCTGCCAGTGGAGTGCGCTCACTCTGCACTGGTCCACAATGGCAGCCATAGGGCCATTGTACAAAACATGGGTGCAGCCATTGTGCCTTCTCACAAATGCATCTTTATTTCAACATTTCTCAGTCTGCGGAGATGTGGAAATGTGACTTATGACTTCTCTTAACCACTTAAGCCCCGGACCATTTCGGGCCATTAGGACCAGGCCTGTTTTTGGGATTCGGCACTGCGCTGCTTTAACTGTAAATTGTGCGGACATGCAATGTTGTACCCAAATGAAATTTGCGTCCTTTTCTTCCCACAAATAGAGCTTTCTTTTAATGGTATTTGATTGCCTCTGCGATTTTTATTTTTTGCGATATAAACAGAAAAAGACCGAAAATTTTGAAAAAAAAATGATATTTTCTACTTTTTGTTATAAGACAAATCGAATAAACTCAATTTTAGTCATACATTTAGGCCAAAATGTATTCAGCCACATGTCTTTAGTAAAAAAAATGTCAATAAGCGTATATTTATTGGTTTGCGCAAAAGTTATAGCGTTTACAAACTAGGGTACATTTTCTGAAATTTACACAGCTTTAAATTTATGACTGCCTATCTCATTTCTTGAGGTGCTAAAATGGCAGGGCAGTACAAAACCCCCCCAAATGACCCCATTTTGGAAAGTAGACACCCCAAGGAAATTGCTGAGAGGCATGTTGAGCCCATTGAATATTTTTTTTTTTTTGTCCCAAGTGATTGAATAATGACAAAAAAAAATAAAAAAATAAAAATTTTTTTTACAAAAAGTTGTCACTAAATGATATATTGCTCACACATGCCATGGTTATATGTGGAATTGCACCCCAAAATACATTCTGCTGCTTTTCCTGAGTACGGGGATACCACATGTGTGGGACTTTTTGGGAGCCTAGCCGCGTACAGGGCCCCAAAAACCAAGCACCGCCTTCAGGATTTCTAAGGGCGTAAATTTTTGATTTCACTCCTCACTACCTATCACAGTTTCGAAGGCCATAAAGTGCCAAAATAGCACAAAACCCCCCCCAAATTACCCCATTTTGGAAAGTAGACACCCCAAGCTATTTGCTGAGAGGCATGTTGAGTCCATGGAATATTTTATATTTTGCCACAGGTTGCGGGAATATGACAAACTTTTTTTTTTTGCACAAAGTTGTCACTAAATGATATATTGCTCACACATGCCATGGGCATATGTGAAATTACACCCCAAAATACATTCTGCTGCTTCTCCTGAGTACGGGGATACCACATGTGTGGGACTTTTTGGGAGCCTAGCCGCGTACGGGACCCCAAAAACCAAGCACCGCCTTCAAGGTTTCTAAGGGCATAAATTTTTGATTTCGCTCCTCACTACCTATCACAGTTTTGAAGGCCATAAAATGCCAAGATGGCACAAAACCCCCCCAAGTGACCCCATTTTGGAAAGTAGACACCCCAAGCTATTTGCTGAGAGGCATGTTGAGCCCATTGAATATTTTTTTTTTTTTTGTCCCAAATGATTGAATAATGACAAAAAGAAAAAAAAAATGTACAAAAAGTTGTCACTAAATGATATATTGCTCACACATGCCATGGTTATATGTGAAATTACACCCCAAAATACATTCTGCTGCTTCTCCTGAGTACGGGGATACCACATGTGTGGGACTTTTTGGGAGCCTAGCCGCGTACGGGACCCCAAAAACCAAGCACCGCCTTCAAGGTTTCTAAGGGCATAAATTTTTGATTTCACTCCTCACTACCTATCACAGTTTTGAAGGCCATAAAATGTCAAAATAGCCCAAAACCCCCACAAATGACCCCATTTTGGAAAGTAGACACCCCAAGCTATTTGCTGAGAGGCATGGTGAGTATTTTACAGCTCTCATTTGTTTTTGAAAATTAAGAAAGACATTTTTTTTTCTTTTTTTTTTTTTTTTTTTTCTTTTTTTACATTTTCAAAACTTTGTGACAAAAAGCGAGATCTACAAAATACTCAACATACCTCTCAGCAAATAGCTTGGGGTGTCTACTTTCCAAAATGGGGTCATTTGGGGGGGTTTTGTGCCATCTGGGCATTCCATGGCCTCCGAAACTGTGATAGGCAGTGAGGAGTGAAATCAAAAATTTACACCCATAGAAATCCTGAAGGCGGTGCTTGGTTTTTGGGGTCCCGTACGCGACTAGGCTCCCAAAAAGTCCCACACATGTGGTATCCCCGTACTCAGGAGAAGCAACAGAATGTATTTTGGGGTGTAATTCCACATATGCCCATGGCATGTTTGAGCAATATATAATTTAGTGACAACTTTTTGTACATTTTTTTTTTTTTTTTTTGGTCATTATTCAATCACTTGGGACAAAAAAAAAAAATATTCAATGAGCTCAACATGCCTCTCAGCAAATAGCTTGAGGTGTCTACTTTACAAAATGGGGTCATTTGGGGGGGTTTTGAACTGTCCTGGCATTTTATGCACAACATTAGGAAGCTTATGTCACACATCATCCACTCTTCTAACCACTTGAAGACAAAGCCCTTTCTGACACTTTTTGTTTACATGAAAAAAAAATTTTTTTGCAAGAAAATTATGTTGAACCCCCAAACATTATATATTTTTTTAAAGCAAAGGCCCTACAGATTAAAATAGTGGGTGTTGCATTTTTTTTTTCCACACAGTATTTGCGCAGCGATTTTTCAAACGCATTTTTTGGGGGAAAAACACACTTTTTTTATTTTTAATGCACTAAAAAACACTATATTGCCCAAATGTTTGATGAAATAAAAAAGATGATCATAGGCCGAGTACATGGATAC
Source organism: Rana muscosa (assembly GCA_029206835.1). Lineage (NCBI taxonomy): Eukaryota > Metazoa > Chordata > Amphibia > Anura > Ranidae > Rana > Rana muscosa. Next base: position 332,082,882 of record CM055119.1, read on the forward strand.
CAAACACGACATGCTTTAAAATTGCGCACAAACGCGCAGCGGCGACAAACTACATTCATTTTTAAAAGCCTTTAAAAGCCTTTACAGGTTACCACGTTAGATTTACAGAGGAGGTCTACTGCTAAAATGACTGCCCTCGATCTGACCTTCGCGGTGATACCTCACATGCATGATGCAATTGCTGTTTACATATGACGCTAGACCGACGCTTGCGTTCGCCTTTGCGCAAGAGTAGGGGGGGACAGCGGTGTTTTTTTTTTTTTTATTTTTTTTATTATTATTATTATTTATTTGGCTTTTTTATTTTATTTTTAAACTGTGCCTTCCATATTTTATTTTTTTACCATTTTTATCGTTATCTCAGGGAATGTAAATATCCCCTATGATAGCAATAGGTAGTGACAGGTACTCTTTTTTTGAAAAAAATTGGGGGGTTAGACCCTAGATCTTTCCTCTGCCCTCAAAGCATCTGACCACACCAAGATCGGTGTGATAAAATGCTTTCCCAATTTCCCAATGGCGCTTTTTATATCCGGGGGGGGGACATTCCCTCCCACTGCTTGTAAAAGCAGTCTAGAGGCTAATTATCTGCTAGAATTGCTTTTACATGAAAGCCGGCTGCTGGCTGAAAAGAATGATACCAAGATGATACCTAAACCCGCAGGCATCATTCTGGTATAAACATTCAAAGTCCAGCAACATACCAGTACGTTGCTGGTCCTTGTTGGACATGTATTGTAATCTTTTTTTTCATACAGCCTATTGGCTGAACGAAAAAAAGAGATTGATTGGTGGGTATGCCCACCATTAGAATACCTCCCTTCATCCACCCACTTCTAATGATGGGCATATATGCCGAAGCATGGGGGCATCCTCCCGCAAAAAAGTAATGCAGCGTACACACGGTCAAGCCTTTGTCGGAATTTCGACCGTATGTACGCGGCATAAAAGGTTATGCCGCGTACACACGGTCGGACTTTTCCACGGGCAAGCCTCCGTTGGAATTTCGACCGTATATACGCGGCATTAGGAGCAAAATCGCTCCTCCGCCCCTGCTGCCCCCATGCTTCGGCATATATGCTCTTTTTTTTAACTGTGGTGGTGAAATCACCTCCTACAGCGTTGGAGTCACGGCTTTATGTATCATGGGAGCAAACGCTGTTGCTGTCAAGATCTATAGATCCGCGCTGCAACTGAATGGCGTACCTGCTAAGCAAATGGTGGTTAACATTAAAACAAAGTAACATTACAGTACAACAGTAAAACCTTACCATGCCATACCTGCAAAGCAAATACCAAAACAAAACCTAGTAAAAAATAAAAAAATGTTTTAACGCAACCTGTGCCTAAAATATATATATATGCCGAAGCATGGGGGCATCCTCCCGCAAAAAAGTTATGCCGCGTACACACGGTCGAACTTTTCCACGGGCAAGCCTCCGTCAGAATTTCGACCGTATATACGCGGCATTAGGAGCAAAATCGCTCCGCTGCCCCCATGCTTCGGCATATATGCTCTTTTTTTTAACTGTGGTGGTGAAATCACCTCCTACAGCACTGGAGTCACGGCTTTATGTATCGTGGGAGCAAACGCTGTTGCTGTCAAGATAAATAATTCCGCGCTGCAGTTGAATGGCGCACCTGAAAACAAAAAATTACATACCTGAAAAGCAAGCATGATAAAACATTGCAGAATAGAATACAGTAAAAAAGAGCAGAACAATAGAGAGAAAATAGAGAGAGAGAGAGAACAATAAAACGACATCTATTTTTGGTTTTTTTATTTTATATTTTTTTTGTGTTTTTGTTTTTTACGTTTTTTTTTTTCTTTTTTACACTTTTTTTTGTAACTTTACAACTGTAACGGTTCGGGTCTCTCAAAATGTAATGGCATCTTGGGAGACCCTGTGTAAGTGTGTCCTTGTCTGTGAAATGCTGTACCCTACGCTAAAACTTCACTTTTGAGTGGTAGCGTTCAAAACATTCACCTTGGCAAAGACCAGGCTTGTCAGGACAGAGTGGACAAAAACTACGGGTGTCACGCCTAAATCCGCGCTTGCTACAGACACGACATCTTTTTTGGGGGGTTCGTTGGGTAGGGGTACTCGGGAGGGCATACGGATAATGCCTCTCATGCAGCCGGCTTACTGCATTTGGTAGGGGATGGTGAGGTGCAGAACCGCCTGGATACAGGAGTTCTGTGACTATCTCATTCTGGAATTTTAGAAGAGATAACGTCCCGCCTGAAGCTCTGTATAGCACATGAGCGTTCAGCAAAGCCAATTGGAATAATGATAGAGACACTTTTTTGTACCAGCGTCTCGCCTTACGGTCAATTAGATATGGCGCCATCAACTGGTCGTTGAGGTCCACCCCTCCCATATTTTGGTTATATTCGTGGACACAGAGGGGTTTCTCCACAACACCAGTCGCCGTACGAATTTGGACTGTCGTGTCTGCATGAAGGGAGGTAAGAAGGAAAACATTCTTATTGTCCCTCCACTTCATAGTGAGCAAGTTATTACACTTCAAGCAGGCTCTCTCCCCCAGCCTAAGACGGGCATCTACAAGCCGCTGGGGAAAGCCCCGGCGATTAGGTCGCGCGGTGCCACATGCTCCAATCTGATGATCAAACAAGTGACTAAACAGTGGCACGCTCGTGTAATAATTGTCCACATACAAGTGGTACCCCTTTCCGAATAAGGGTGACACCAAGTTCCACACTATCTTGCCAGCGCTCCCTATGTAATCCGGGCAGTTGACCGACTCAATCTGACTATCTTTTCCCTCATAAACCGTAAAGTTCACTACATAGCCTGTTGCCCTGTTACAGAACTTGTAGAGCTTGACCCCGTATCTGGCACGCTTGCTGGGAAGGTACTGCTTGAAAGACAAGCGTCCAGAAAATTTAATCAGGGACTCATCAACGCAGACAACTTGATCGGGAGTAAACAAGGCTGCAAAACGTTCGTTGAAGTGGTTTATGAGGGGCCGAATTTTATAGAGCCGGTCGTATTCAGGGTCCCCACGTGGACGACAAAGTTCATTGTCGTTGAAGTGCATGAACCGCAAAATCTGCTCGTATCGTGCCCTGGACATGGAGGCAGAGAACACGGGCATGTGGTCAATTGGGTGCGTGGACCAATAAGCACGCAATGACGGAAATTTATGTGTGCCCATGTTGAGGGAAAGGCCCAGAAAGGTCTTAAATTCGGAAACCGTAATTGGTTTCCAATTTCTGGCAATTTTAGGCAACTGGGGGTTAGCGGCGATAAATTGACCAGCATATAAATTACTCTGGTCCACAATAGATCTATAGAGATCTTCCGTGAAAAACAGCGAATAAAAATCAATTGGAATAAAATCAGCTGTTTCCACCTGAATACCGGGTTGGGCAGTGAATGGGGGAAGTACGGGTTCTGCAGAAGTGGTGGGGACCCAATCAGGATAGGCGAATTCTGCAGGAAGGGCAGTATGGGCACGACGGGCCTGCCTTTGTCTTCTTGGTGGCAGCGGGGCACTACTTGTGCTTGCCACCTCGCCAGCTTGAACTGCACTTATGGGACTCGCCACGTCACCAAGTGTTACTGCAGTGCTGGATGTACGTCCAGGCTGTACTAGGCCGCTGGTGCTTGCCAGTTCACCAGAAGGAATAGCGGCGCTAGTACTACTCTGCTCCATGATACGAGAGACCTGCGGTTCTTGCTCCTCAACAACCTCAGAAGATCGGATCGGGTACACCTGACCTTAGCAGGGACGTCAACTTCGTCGTCAGAGCTATCTGACGTGGAGCCGCTGACGTCACTGTCTTCTACGGGAAGATATTCTGAGCCTGAATCTGACAGATACGTGACCTCCTCTTCACTATCTGTCATGCTCAGAATCTCGTAGGCCTCTTTACTAGTGTACCTTCGTCTTGCCATTTTGGGCTCTAAATTTAGGGGTACACTAGTAAGATTCACAGGAAAAAAAGCACCTGACTGTCGTCAGCAAATATATCAAACGCTACAAAAAAACTGTTAGCGATCGCAGGGATCAGGCCTGTCTCTGCGAACGCTGCAGTTATGTGTGTTGTGTTTGGTAAGTGACAGTGATCGATCGATACTGCACTTGGGTGGGCTGGGCTGGGCTGGGCGGAGGGGCTAAACGCAGGCGCTAGCAGGTATCTGGGCTGATCCCGCTAACACTGCGTTTTTGGGAACCCTAAACCGCTGGGGATGCTAGTATAGATCTGATCAGATACTATACCACTAAGGGGGGTGTATGCTTTGCGCGTGGGTGTTAGCGTTACTGGCACTAACCTAACACTGCCTGGGGCGACGCAGACCCTCTCTGGCGCTAAAACCTAATTGATCTCACCCGCCGGGCGATCAGGGGGGTTAAACCTTTATTGGGTTATATACGGCGGGTGCCCTGATGCTATAAAAAGCAAACTAATCAACCAGCGTCACCCGTAACCTTTATATGGTGATCACTGGTGAAAGGGTTAACTAGGGGCAATCAGGGGTTAAAACATTTATTAGGTTAAATATGGGGGTACCCGACGCTATATAAAAACCTGACGGGTAACCTAAATAACTAAATAACTTACTGGCTAACCAGTGACACCAGTGACGCTTATACGGCGATCACTGGTGAAAGGGTTAACTCTAGGGGCAATCAGGGGGTTAAAATAATATATGGGGGTACCTGACACTAATAAAAACCTGCGGCGAACCTAAAAAAAAATAACTGCCTATCTAAAACACCAGCGACACGAATACAGCGATCGGAAAAACAATCGCTTAGTGACGCTGAAGTTAGGGGGTGAAAGGGTTACCTGGGGGGTGATCAAGGGGTTAAACCTTTATTAGGGGGGGTTAGGGGGCTACCCTGGACCTAAAGGGGCCTAATCCTAACTGCCCTGCAACTTTTTACAATCACAGATGACACTAAATGCAGTGATCAGTAAAATAAATGATCACTGCAATCAGTGACACTGTGATTGGGGGCTTTGGGGTGACCTGGGGGGTGATCTGGGGGTGACTGGGGGGTGATTTGTGTGCCTATGTGTACCTACGTGTCAGTGGACTGTTGGAGCACTAACCTCTGTCTTCTCTCCTCGGCGCCGGGAACGAAAAGACCGCGGCGAGGGAGATGACATCACTTCCTCCAGCCTCTGTTTACATCACATGGCGGAGGAAGCATTTTCATTGGCCGGGAGCGATCGCGAGGGGGGGGGGGCGGAATCGAGCGGCCGCCCCCTCATGCCTGATCGCTCCCGAACACTTAACGGCCGCTCACTGCAGTGAAGGGGGGTCCGGATGGACCCCCCAACTGCACAAAGGCGATCACGTAGATCTACGTGATTCTGCCTGTCGGTGCCATTCTGCCGACGTAAATCGGCGGTGGGCGGTCGTTAAGTGGTTAAAAAGGAACCTGGCTTGGGCTGATTGCCCGGATAGCTTTCTTTTCCTGCCTGGCTGGTGCTCTTTTCCTGTTGGCCACTATGGTTCCTGTCACAAGAACTGGTGTCACGTTCAGTGCTGTAAGGCCAAGTCCATCCCATCCCAGTGCCTAACAGGCCATGTATCTCCTTTTATCAGTGATGGTCAACTTTAACATTGTAGAGGGCCTCAAATGTGGCCCCCGACTCTTAAAGAGGGCCACGCAATAGCGGCTTGTTTTTGTGCATTGAAGTTCAAGTTGGGCAGCTAATTCAAAATTAATGGCCTGTAACTTGTCTCAAAGCCCCCAAAATGTTGGTCCTGCCGCATTTTGTAGACATGCTGAAGAGAAAGTGGGAGTAAAAAAAAAAAGTCCCAGCATTGGTGTCAGTCAGGGTGGATAAAAATCAATGATTTAAAAAAATATATATATATTTATTTAAGATACATAATTTTTAGTTTTTTCAGCATGAAATGGAGCTTAGTTATGCAGCATGAGGCTGTATATTCTGCAATATTTACATTTATGGTAAACTCATTCAATGAATGCAAGCTGAGATAACATGCACTGCATTGATGCATTCACACAATGTCCCAGTAACCATGAGATAAATTCAGAAATATTCCTTTTATCTCATAGTTTTGCAAATCTATGTACACTACAAACTGTATGATTGAATCGGTTCTGATATTGCTGTTTTACTAACCTGACAGCTTATTATTCTAAATGGAAAATCTTCATTTTGTTTGCAAATATTAAAGATTCTAACTACCAGCAAGAAATAAATCCTTACATTTAAAGAGCACCTGTCCTTTCAGATTCATCATGGCAGCGCCTGTTAGTGTATAAAGTGAGGGTATACTAATGCGCAAACCAAATGAGTATGGATCAATGAGTGGCTGCCAACATGAATAAGTGTTCCCACACTACTGTTTACTTATATAGCGCCTATTAGCGGGCATCCATTCACCTGCTGCCGCCACGTCCCTCACCTTGTTGTGTCACTGCCGCATCACCAGCCGTCCCATTAAAGTGAATGAGAATGTCGGCGAGTCAACAGCGGGACAGAGATGACAATTGCTCTTTAAAAATGATGACTTAAATCGAGTTGATTTTAAATCCAAGCCTTTGTACTAGTGATTTAAATTGACTTGGTTTAAAGGGGAGTTCCACCCTAAAAAAAAAAAAAAAAAATTCACAAAAAAACCTGCAAAAATAAATAAATATATTTTTACTCACCAGAAATACCGGTTGCTAATCCTGCCTCTTCCTTATCTGCGGTTGGTCTTCTTCAGCATCCTCCTCACGTTGTCTTGTCTTCTGGTGAATGGGGCGCGCTGCCTTCTGGGAACTGTGTGTATCCCAGAGAGCAAGCCGCCCATTCAGAAAACATGCGCAGTAGGAAACGGGCACTGAAGCCGCACGGCTTCACTGCCTGTTTCCCTTACTGAGGATGGTGGCTGCCAGGATCGAGGGATCGGCCTCGGGGGGGGGGGGGCTGACATCGCGGGCGAGTAGGACAGGTAAGTGTCCTTATTAAAAGTCAGCAGCTACAGTGTTTGTAGCTGCTGACTTAAAAAAAAAAAAAAAATCGCTGGTGGAATCCCTCTTTAAATCAAATCCACCCTGGTCTCAGTGCATGCAATAATAGTCCCCAACATTGGTGTCAGTGGATTAAGTATGACCCCCCCTCCCGGCGGACGCAATAATGACCCCCCAGCATTGATGTCTTGATAACCTCATTGTAATAATAGCCCCACGTTGGTTGATGGGTCAGAGTTAGTCCCTTGTTGACCCTCATCCCACCGCACACTGGTGGTCAGTGACAGGGTTATAGAACCCTCGCTCTCTGATATCAGGCCTGGACTATACTTCTACAGTCGGGTGGGCCTGACCATATGGTCTTCATTATAGTGCTGGGCGCAGGAACGCTTCTCTGCCACCCTGCACTGGTGCCCAACAGGTGGCGGACTCTGCCTGGGATGCAGCAGGTCACATGTTGGGCACCCATACTTCTCTATCGTTGTCTCCTATATCTGTGTCTCAGTGGTTTTACCATCTTAGGGCATTGATGAGGTTGTATCATGTTATTGGAATATTATATTACTGAATATGAGCAGTAAATCAAATATGACCTTACATTTTCAGTATTTGGCTGAAAGGAGAGCATTCTTGAAACTGAGACTATCGTCTCTATTCTAAACCACCCTTCATCTTTAGAAGGGACACTCTGTGTGGCAGGAGCAATTCCCATTACTTATTCATGGCTCGGTCAGAACACTCTGTATTAAGCTCGGGGCATATTTGAAGGGGGAGGGGCCGGGAACCTGCTGTGGCTTCTTTTTGTGTCGCCTCCTAAAGGCCAAATCACAGTGTGATCGTGGCAAACAGCTCATGTATTAGGGAGCAACTTCGCTCCAAACCAACACCACAGCTAAAGCCAGAGAGGTTTAATTTGCTAAATACAAACAGTGAATTTCTGAAGCTGGGAATATGCAAATGAGCACATCTCCTAAACCACACCCAGAATTTGACTGAGCCCATCTGGCTATAAGATTATTGGAAATTGGTGGAAGGTGTCTGTGCCCCGCCCCAACCTGTGGGCACAATCGCGCGTGGAGTTGGCAGATCATAATGAATCTGCATGCACATTTATTTTTGGTGATTTGGGCAAAAATGAATGCACTTCAGACTATTTTCTCTTCTTCTAAATGAAACTTTTTTATTATCACCACTAGATGGCGCTGAGGAGCATACGAACTACAAGAGATACAATGTAACCATTCTAGAGGGAATTGGCAAATAAATGTAACTGATAGTTAGTTATTTTATTTAGTAATTCCCTCTAGTGTTCTCTATAATTGTTACATTGAATTACTTGTTACCAAGATGTATGCCTATACCCTATGCTTCTGAGCTTCATCTAGTGGCCATCGCATTTTATTACTGCCAATAATAAAGCATTCACAAGAGGAAATGGCTTAAAGAACATTTTGTTTTTGCCCACTTTGAACAAATGTATATTTGCTGGATGAAGAGCTAGAACTTTTTTTTTTAATTATTATTATTTATTTATATATATTATAAAGTAGTCCCTAAATGATAAGAAAATCCAAAGTTTTACAGTTGTCGCTGGAACAGGAGGCAAGAGGAAATCTTTGAATGGGGACAGCAGTTACTTTGGAAAGAGATCCTCTCACCCCCTCTTGTGTCACTGGGACAGGAAGTGAGGGTAAATCTGTCAGATGTTTTATATATTACCTGCTCCATTTAAATTTGAAAAATAGGCTTTTTGTACCCGCCATACGGAGTTCATTGAGTGACCTAGTTTGATAATATGAAACCTAGGGCTATACTGCCACCTACAGTAGAAATGAACACTAAAGAGATGGTAAACTGATGGCCAGCCCACTCAAGGCTATAACCCCTCCCACTTCATATCTGCCCAGTCATAATTGGCTGTCCAAATAGAGGGGCAGAAAACTATAACGCATACAGGTGAACCAGATCAACCGAGCGTGTGGGAGGGGTTGGAGCCTTAAAGGGCTGGCTTTTAGTTTCCTATGTACCTTATGTCCACTGCTCCCGTAGGTGGCAGTATTAATCAAATAGTATAATTATCAAGCTGTGACCCTCAGTGGATAATAGAGACGATTCAGGTTCAGATCCAGTTTCTCAGGTTATACAGTATATCATTCATCTGAAATGTATTCTTTGTATGCTTTGTAACAATTGTATCCGCTGCTCATTGATCTCTCTGTATCTATTCTGTCTCTAGAGCAAAGAGTAGAGGATGTGAGGCTTATCCGCGAGCAACACCCCTCCAAAATCCCGGTGAGTGGAGCAACTCCGCACTTATCCTGTTCTCTGGAGATGAAACTATAGAATAACATAGACTTGTATCAAAGAAATGCACCTTCACGTGTGATCCTTCTCTCCTAAAACTGATATTTCTGTGTTTGGTACATACCTGTCTATGAGAGGTTCCCACCATCCCTGTGTGGAGTTCCTGGGTCTGTACACCTGCTGTGCCCATTATGAGGGATTCCCACTATCCCTTTGCTGAGTTCCTGGGTCTGTACACTTGCTGTGCCTATTATGAGGGATTCCCACCATCCCTGTGCTGAGTTCCTGGGTCTGTACACCTGCTGTGCCCATTATGAGGGATTCCCACCATCCCTTTGCTGAGTTCCTGGGTCTGTACACTTGCTGTGCCTATTATGAGGGGTTCCCACTATCCCTGTGCTGAGTTCCTGGGTCTGTACACCTGCTGTGCCCATTATGAGGGATTCCCACCATCCCTTTGCTGAGTTCCTGGGTCTGTACACTTGTTGTGCCCATTATGAGGGGTTCCCACCATCCCTGTGCTGAGTTCCTGGGTCTGTACACCTGCTGTGCCCATTATGAAGGTTTTTCCACCATCCCTGTGCTGAGTTCCTGGGTCTGTACACTTTCTCTGCCCATTATGAGGGGTTCCCATGTAATTTTTGTTTGGAATTTATTTGTGAAGACTGAAAGAAAGGCCTTAAAGATGATCACCCCAATTCCTGCAGAGGAAGGATCTTCAGCGATGTAACTGATGTGTCTTTCGCCATTCAGTCTTTCAGAAATTTCCGAGATTTTCTCCTCTCACATGTTAGTGTTACACGCGGGATCAGGTTGCTTAATTCATCCAGATGAGTCATATGCGTCCCTGTGGTTTTAATACCCACTATCAGGAAGTGGACAAGGTGTTAAAGGGGAACAGACAATTTTTTTTTTTTTATTTAAGTTTTCGGTGAAGCAGGAAAGTGGTAGAACCCCTCTCAGGTGTTTATTGCCGTCTGTGTTCTCCCAGGGAAGACTCGCCCTCTCTATTTTTTTCCCTTGTTAAATCTGACCTCTGGCCCGGCCTTCCCTTCAGTCTTGCACAGTTGTACCGACTCCTTTTCTGGAATGAAATGGCTTACTTTGATTTCACCGCACACTGTGAGCTTCTCACAATAGAAGCTGCAGCAAGTCGGATAGATCCCGCCTCATTTCCTGTCTGGAGTAGTTCAAGAATTTGTTGTCACTGCCCCTCCCACTTTATAATCATTGGGAGTTGTGCGGTGCTCACACCAATCACTGACAGCTATGACAGGCTGAAGGGGAGTGGTAACACACGGAGACCGGTTTTTATGAATGTTTGGGACTGTTAGAGGCACAGGGTGCTCCATACAAAGGGTTTTCTTTTTTTTATAATTCCATCATTCTGTGTACTCAGTCTAAACGCCATTGGTGCTTAGTAGATTTTTTTTCATTTTTTTTTTTTTTTTTATACTTCCTTACCTGATGCCCTATTTTTCTTTTGTTTTTAATTCCAGGTCATTATCGAGAGGTACAAGGGGGAAAAGCAGCTCCCGGTGTTGGATAAAACCAAATTCCTTGTTCCAGATCACGTCAATATGAGCGAGCTCATCAAAATTATCCGGTGAGAATGAAGGATGACCCTCCTAGAATGAGTGTTCACTGTTAATTCAGATTGAACCATTCATAGGTTGATGTGGAACTACAATTCTCAGAATGCCCTAGAAACTCCCAGGTTGGCATGGTATGCTGGCACATACACAGTGCCTTGAAAAAGTATTCATACCCCTTGAAATTTTCCAAATTTTGTCATGTTAAAACCAAAAACTTAAATGTATTTTATGTGATAGACCAACACAAAGTGGCACATAATTGTGAAGTGGAAGGAAAATGATAAATGGTTTTCAACATTTCTTACAAATATATGAAAAGTGTGGTGTGCATTTGTATTCAGCCCCCTTTACTCTGATACCCCTAACTAAAATCTAGTGCAGGGATCCTCAAACTACGGCCCTCCAGCTGTTGCGGAACTACAAATCCCATGAGGCATTGCAAAACTCTGACATTCACAGACATGACAGGGCATGATGGGAATTGTAGTTCCTAAACATCTGGAGGGCCGTAGTTTGAAGACCCTTGATCTAGTGGAACCAATTGCCTTCAGAAGTCACCTAATTAGTAAACCTGTGTGCAGTTTAATCTCAGTATAAATACAGCTGTTCTGTGAAGCCCTCAGGTTTGTTAGAGAACCTTGGTGAACAAACTGCATCATGAAGGCCAAGGAACACATCAGACAGGTCAGGGATAAAGTTGTGGAAAAGTTTTTAAAGCAGGGTTAGGTTATAAAAAGAAATATCCCAATCTTTGAACATCTCACGGAGCTCTGTTCAATCCATCATCTAAAAAATGGAAAGAGTATGGCACAACTGCAAACCTACCAAGAGATGGCCGTCCACCTGAACTGACAGGCCGGGCAAGGAGAGCATTCATCAGAGAAGCAGCCAAGAGGCCCATGGTAACTCTGGAGGAGATGAAGAGATCCACAGCTCAGGTGGGAGAATCTGTCTACAGGACAACTATTAGTTGTGCTCTCCACAAATCTGACCTTTTATAGAAGAGTGGCAAGAAGAAAACCACAAGAAGTTCCATTTGCAGTTGGTTCTAAAAGGCGGTTCTACAGTATTGACTCAGTGGGGCTGAATACAAATGCACACCACACTTTTCACATATTTATTTATAAAAAAAATTGAAAACCATTTATAATTTTCCTTCCACTTCACAATTATGTGTCACTTTGTGTTGGTCTATAAAAAAAGAAATAAACCAATAAGATACATTTAAGTTTTTGGTTGTAACATGACAAAAACGTGGAACATTTCAAGGGGTATGAATACTTTTTCAAGGCACTGTAGTTCAATGGCTGATACAATATGTATCCAAATGTCTGTGGTCACCTGACCAGTTCACCTATATGAGCCTGTTGGACATCCTATTCCAAAACCTTGGGCATTAATATATAGTGCCGCCCCTTCGCAATTAACATGAAGTTGCCCCCTTTTGTGGCTATAACATCCCCCCATTCTTCCGAGGAGACTTTCACAAGATTTTGGAGAGGGTCTGTGAGAATTTGTGAGGTCAGATATTGATGTTGGATGAGAAGATTTGGCTCACAGTCGGCATTCCAATTCAACCCAAAGGTCTTCAGTAGGGTTGAGGTCAGGACTCTGTACAGGACACTTTGGTTTCTTCACACCAAACTGGTCACACCATGTTTTTAGAGAACTGGCTTTGTACACAGGGGCACAGTCATGGGGGAACAGAAAAGGGTCCTCACCAAACTGTTACCCCAAGGTTGGAAGAGCTCAATGGTCTACAATGTCTTTGTATGATGTGGAATTAACAGAAACCTTCACTGGAGACACTTAAACTCATCCTTTAAGGGGGGGGTCCTCATGCTGTTGTTGTTTGGGCCAGATTATGGATCTGGGCTCCGGAACACAAGAGAATAAACTAAATTACTTGATTGTGCTGAAACTTTGAATGGAGACACCCTAATTGCAGGGCTGCCATTGCTGACCTTTTCTTGCTTTACTATATTAAATCTAAAAGTAAACCTTTTGTTATATTGCAGCTTACCAATTCTTAGACGTGGTGGCTGCATTTGTTTTTGTTTTTTTAAGCTTTCTTCCTTTTTCATCTGGTGATCCAGCAAGTCCAGTGTTTTTTCAAAAGCTCAAGCTCTCTAGCAGAATGTATCAGTTTACATGGATGAGATAAACCATTTAACACTGGCAGGGGTGGTTTAAAATGATCAGCTTTTATTTATTCACGCAAAACCTTTATCCCAAAAGGGGAAAAAAGACTTTGCTGTAATTGATTATAAAGTGTGAGCTGGAGTTTGGCTTTAATTTGTTAGTGTACTTAAATCTGCTAGAACATTTTACAACATTCCCCCCCCCCCCCCCCCCGACTGACAATGATGCTTTCTGCTGTGCCTCCTGTGCTCCTCCATCTCGAGTTATCCCACAGGAGCTGTGTTACTGGCCAGATCACCAGGTGAAAGAGAAGAAGCCAAAAGGGGGAAAAAAAAGTGTTAAAGTATAACTAAAGGAAAAAGTTTTGCCCCCCCCCCCTCCCCTCGTGCCCACCTGTTCAGTCCACCTGATAATCTATACGCTACATGATAACTCACTTATTGTCCAGAGAGCTGGTCGGCCCAGCCACGCGCGGCAACTCTCCTTTGGGAGACACCTCCATTTTACAATCAAACCACCAGGCAGTCAGGTCCTACCCCACTCACGGCATGGGGGGGAGACCTGGGCGTTGACCTACTACCTGAGTATTAAACCTTCTGCACTTTTTAGTTGAATATTATTATATTATAATATTGTTTCACTGGTACTATCTGTTATGTATGTGCATGTTTATTATATTTTATTTTACTTTTTATACTTTTTTTTTTTTTTTTTTTAAACCGGACTAGCGCAGTACTTGCTGTATTTACCCTTTTGGCTACGTTTTTTGAGATGTACTGCCTTGCCTCTTACAAATAAAGATAAAAAACGTTTTCCTTTTTTGTTTTGGATAGCGTGAAGAGGAATTGGAACCCCTGTCAACTTTTATTGCTGTCAGTGTCCCCATTAGGGAGATTCACCCCCTTTTTTTTTTTTTTCCTGTTTATCATTATTATTGAAAGTAATCCAGTAGTCCCCAGAAAAGTAATAGAGGAGAAATCTTCCAATGGGGACACTAGTTCTGGAGACCTGGGGGTCCCAAAGAATTCCCTTTTTTAATTTGCTGGGATTTCCTCTCACTTCCTGTTTTGCTATGGGACAGAAAGTGAAGAGAAATCTCCCCGATAGGACACAGATGGCAAAAAATAATCTGAGAAGAGTTATAACCCTCCCCTTATTCTATCCAAAATGAAAAAAGTTTTGCCTATAGTTTTACTTTACACTGCAATATATTTGATTTTGGGTTTATTACCGCTTTAAGCTACTGATGCAGATCAAATATATGGAATAGTAAAGGGTAATAAAATCTGAAAATACTTTTTTTTTGTGGAGAAAATGCTGCTCTAAGCTCTTTTTCTTCTTTGCTGCTCACATAATCAAAAGCCTAGGCCAGGGGTGTGCAACTTCGGACCTCCAGCTGCGGTGAAACCACAAATCCAATTACGAGACTTTAAGGCCCCTTTCACGTGAATGGCAGTCCCTTTTCTGTTTTTCAGTCCCAAGGGGCATTTCGTATTGAAATACAGTGCCACAACCGTTGCGGAGCAGTCCCATTGATGTCCATGGGCAGGTTCTACAGATGTTGCTCTGTTAGATTTACTGTGGAGCAAAGTATTGTGGACGTAGCATATGTATTCCCTCCGGCTGTCTGGTAGGCTTTATTCACACTTGTGCGACTCCAATGCTGCGTGACTTTTATAATGCACATTTGACGCAATTTTGGATTCGGGTGCGACTTTCATCCAATGTTTGAGGGTTTACATCGCAAACTTTATTAGATTGTAAGCTCTTCTAAACAGGACCCTCTTGTACTTTTTGTACTGTAACTGTATTGTCTCGCTTTTATACTGTAAAGTGCTGTGTAAACTGTTGGTGCTTTATAAATCCTGTATAATAATAAATAATAATCTATGGCACTCAAGTCGCATGAAAGTTGGACCAACGTAGTGCAGAAACCTTTTTAGGGCTAGTTTACACTTGCTTCAAAACAAGGCTTCGGACAGGCTTTGTTAAAGCTCTCTGAACGCCAGTCAAAGCTCCTGTCACTAAATAAAATGGTTAGCTTACAGTCCTGTTTACACCTTGCTTTTGCTTGGGGCTTCGGTGAGGCTTTGTGGTGGGTGGGGCTTCGGTGAGGCTTTGTGGTGGGTGGGGCTTTGTGGTGGGTGGGGCTTCGGTGAGGCTTTGTGGTGGGTGGGGCTTTGGTGAGGCTTTGTGGTGGGTGGGGCTTCAAGTGAGCTTTGCAATAGACTTCTATAAAGGCTTTGAAGACCCACTAAAGGTACATGGGGTATCATTTTTTGAAATGAAGCCAAAGCAAAAGCAGGTGTGAACAGGACTGTAAGCTAACCATTTGTTTTTTGTGACAGGAGCTTTGACTGGCGTTCAGAGAGCTTTAACAAAGCGTGTCCGAAACCTTGTTTTCGAAGCAAGTGTAAACTAGCCGTTAGTGTGTTGAAGCCGAAGCAAGTGTAAATGAGACCTAAAAGTCGCTCATATTTGAACAGTTGTCATTAAAAAACTTGGTAAAAACATGTATTTAATGCCTGTCTTTTCCGCCCATGTGAAAGGGACTTAAGAGCCACAGGCATAACTCCCAGAGGTAGGGCCATGATGGGATTTGTAGTGTTTCTCTACACCTGGCCTAGACAACATCCAATGTGTTGCTTCTCTCTTTTTGATGCATTCTTTTTGTCTTCGCACCACAGGCGACGCCTACAGCTGAACGCCAACCAAGCATTCTTCCTCCTTGTGAACGGTCACAGCATGGTGAGCGTATGCACGCCAATCTCTGAGGTCTACGAGCGCGAAAAGGACGAAGACGGCTTCCTCTACATGGTCTACGCTTCACAGGAGACGTTCGGCATGAAAGACGCATAAACGACACCACGGCTTACATTTTTGGTTTTATTTTTTACATTTTTAATTTTATTTTTTTCTCCCCCTTTTTATGTCCTTTAGAGAAAACTGCAACACAAAGCAGGTCTCTCCCTAGGTATACAGTATGTATGTATTTTGTGCTACCCAGCAAATCATTTTTTAATAATGGCTCTTCTCCGCTTTAAATTAAAAACATATGCAAAAAAAAAAAAAAAAAAGCAAAACGTTTAATTTATGGTCCTCAAATGAAGCGATTATTTACCGTCATGATGGATGACCCCCCTTCTCTTTTTTTTTTTTCTTTTTTTAACTGTTATTACTGCTTGATTCGGGGCCATAGAGCATTCACACACTGTTGGCTACTTATGGCGTTCATGTAGCATGTCGTCATTGTTTGGGGGCGTGGCTTTGTTTTGATGTGGGGCTCCGGAGAAGCTGCATTTCTGGAGTCTAAATTATATAGAAAGCCATTTAGAAATTGAAAACTAGTTTGGACTTTTCTTTTGGTTTTAAACAAAATGTTTAGGGGGAAAAAAAAAAAGTAAGCTTTTAGAATAAAAGGATGGGGGTTATATTAAGTGGCATGTATGAACTTTATAGGGGGGGGGGGGGGGTGCTGAACTGTAATCAATATAAAAGTTTGATTTCTTGCTGACTGTTCCAGTTTTCCTATATTTTTGCCTTTTTAAGTGTAATACAACACAAACTGCCAATAAAATGCTGCCGGGTTTCCAAATCCTTTACAGCATTGGTGTAGTCATGCATGGCAAAGTATACTATGACATGGAAACATTATTTTTAATAATAGTAGCAATTACCTGTTGTGTGTGTTTGTTTTTATTTTAAGTATTTTTAATTGGTCACGTGACCACTGGATGGATAAATTTTCTGTGTGTGGGGGACAGGAGGCAGGGTACAATGTTTCCGGTCTTCTACTTTGCAAGCTAAGAAGGGGTGGGGGACTACAGGCACCCCTATGCGTTGGCACAGCATCCTGTCGCTCAGTTTGCAAACTGACCACGCCAACCAGGATCTAGTTCTGCACTTGGTAAGGTTGGGATGTGCCAGGAAGGGAAGGAGACTGTTAGGATGACCAGATATTTGCAGCAAAGTTTCAAAGTTGCTAAAAAACAAACCAAAAAAAATTTAAAATGCAAAAATACATCAATAAGATATTATTTTTATTATATAATGCTCTTTTAATATTTTCTGATTGTGCTAAAGCTTTATGGATGAGCTCTCCAGCCTCCAATTGTTTGGCCAGATGACCTGGAAGCTGTTTGAGGGAAGGATATTAGAGGGCGGTACACTAACGGGAGTTCACTTTAAGAGATAAAATATTGTTTTTTGGATGGAGCAGGAAGGATTTGGAATCCGTCTGGTTTTTGCTGCCATCTTGAGCTCTGTGGGGGTTTGCCTGCACTCCTCACTGTGCATTCATTAGGAGCTGTTGATTGTAGAAAAATCTTCATTCAAGCAAAAAATATAGCAGCGAGAGAGGACACTGAGCAGGTGGGAGGGGTTATAGTCTCTAGGGGGCTGGCCTTCTATTTTATACTCCATTTCTCCTGTAGGTGGTAATATGGCCTTAGGTTTCCGGTGTCCCTCACTTAACAATAGATTTTTATTTTTTGGTAGAGTAAGGGAGGGTTAGAACCCCTATCAGCTTGTTATTGTCTTTGTTGTAGATTTTCCATTTACCACATAAAGGAGAAATCTCTGTAACCCAACTATTCCTTCGATATTCTGGCCAAAATAAAAAAAATTGGTTTGATGTATAAACTTTATATTTTTTTTTTTCAAGTGTGTGTGTGTGTGTGTGTGTATATACTCGAGTATAAGACGAGTTTTTCAGCACTTTTTTTTGTGCTGAAAATGGCCCCCTCGGCTTATACTCGAGTCTGTGTCCATCTTCAACTTTGTGCACCTGATTCCGGCCAGCCGTAGGTCCCCTGGACCCCAAACTTGGCACACATGTAGCCGCACTCCTTCCTCTACAAGTGTGCAAAGTTTGTTGTCTGGGGGACCTACGGCCTCCCCGGCACTGATTTTTGAAAGCCGGGCACCCCCTTCCATAGACTCCCATGTTAAACGTCAGTCTAGTCACACAGCGCTGGAGATCAGGTAGGGAGATTGGGCACAGTGAGGCATGCAGATGGACACCCTAGGCTTATACTCGAGTCAATACGTTTTCCCAGTTTGTGGTAAAATTAGGTGCCTCGGCTTATACTCGAGTATATACGGTAATAGGCTTGAAAGACCATATAAACTTTCCTTTCCCCCCTGGGGGGGGGGTTTAATAAGACCCTCCAGTCAGCCATTTTCGAAGGATAACTCCACCTATAAAATTCCATAGGAAAGGGGATCTCCCTGAGTCCAAGGAATTGATGTGCTGCGTTTTCTAAAAGAACAGCCTCGTCCGTAAAATGGCTACACTGTGTAGACAGGTCCTCTTTGACCTTGTATATTAGATGGCTAAAAAAACAAGAGTTTAGCAATATATCAACGTGTGGTGTTTTTTTTTTTTCTTCTGACGAGAGCATTTCAATTAATGGACATCTGTTAATCTTTTTTGTTTTTAATCAGTTTTTAGCCTTAGAGATTGAAGACTTGCTTGAATTCATGTTCTGTATTAAAGCTTTCTGATTTGTTTTATTTTTGAATTATAGTTTTGGCTTTTCTGTTAGTGTCTTCCTGTATAAATAAAGCTTTTTTTTTTATATTTTTTTTTAAATGCATATACTTTATTGCCGTACCGTAAATGAGTGGTGTGCTTTTGGCTATTTTGCATCGCTGGAGGTTCCGTAAGCACATTGGGGGCTCATATAAAATGACCCAATTTAATCAGTTGTGTGTCAAACAATTACCAAACCTTTCCATTTTTTTTTTTTTTTATTTGCCACCAGCGTGAGGGTGACAGTGTTGTCACCCCATAACAGGAAGTGCCAAAACAAGCACTTTCATAGCAGGAACACCAGAGATTTTAAGGAAATCTGCAGACTTGCATAGACTATAAAATAACATTAATATGTTAAAACTATGAGAGGTTAGTGATTGTGTTTACATCTACTTTAAAGGGGGCCTTCACCTTTTTGATCTATTTGAGTTTAGGGTGGAGGAACTTGACTGGCCTGCAGAGTTCTGACCTCAACCCGATAGAACACCTTTGGGATGAATTCAAGCAGGGACTGCGAGCCAGGCCTTCTCGTCCAACATCAGTGCCTGACCTCACAAATGCACTTCTGGAAGAATGGTCAAACATTCCCATAGACACCCTCCTAAACCTTGTGGATGGCCTTCCCAGAAGAGTTCTCCCACCTGAGCTGTGGATCTCTGCAGCTCCTCCAGAGTTACCATGGGCCTCTTCGCTCTTCTCTGATGAATGCTCTCCTTGCCCGGCCTGTCAGTTTAGGTGGATGGCCATGTCTTGGTAGATTTGCAGTTGTGAAAAAAAACGTTCAATCCGGAATATCAAAAAAGGAAAAAAATGTGACTTCCTATTCACACCAGAATGCACACGTGCACCACCACCAGTATAGTGTGCTTACCAGAGGCAAGCTTAAACAATGCCAGACTGCAAAGTAGCCCACTTCCTCGTAGCAGATGGACCCTCAGGGATGGAACTCCTGTGCTGTTTTGAACTCAATATCCGCCAATAATGGAAATGAAGAGGGGAAAACACATAGTGTGTACCGTCCAACAGCAATTATTAGATAGACGACGCTATCTATAGCGAAACGTACGTCGGGAGGCTGACGTCATCGCTGAACGGGAGATTGCATGCCGGCCGGCTTCTCTCATGCTTGTTTTATTTCGTTTGATGTAAGTAGACATCTTTTTATCTAATAAAATTGCTGTTGGACGGTACACACTGTGTTTTCCCCTCTTCATTTCCATGATTGGCAGATATCGAGTTCAAAACAGCGCAGGAGTTCCATCCCTGAGGGTCCATCTGCTATGAGGAAGTGGGCTACTTTGCAGTCTGGCATTGTTTAAGCTTGCCTCTGGTAAGCACACTATACTGGTGGTGGTGCACGTGTGCATTCTGGTGTGAATAGGAAGTCACATTTTTTCCTTTTTGATACTCCGGATTGAAAGTTTTTTTTTCACTGATCAGGGTTTATGGATTATATGGACATTCACATCGATTCATCAATTAAATTTTTGAGAATTATTTTCACTGAATTCTTTTGTTCACCAAGTCATATTTGGTATATTTTGCACTTTATTATTTAGGTTGCGCAACTTTCCCCCCTTTTTTCTTTTTTGTATAATAGTGTTTGGTCTGCACATTCAGGGTTACAATTTACATTTATTAATTTCCAGTAATTTAAGCGCGGTATACCCCTTTTTTTTCCTAGAATTGCAGTTGTGCCATACTCGTTCCATTTTCAGATGATGAATTGAACAGTGCCTTGTGAGATGTTCAAAGCTCAGGATATGTTTTTTTTTTTTTTTATAACTTAACCCAGATTTAAACTTCTCCACAACGTTATCCCTGAACTGTCTGGTGTGTTTTTTGGCCTTCATGATGCCATTTGTCCATTAAGGTTCTTTAACAAACCTGAGGGCTTCACAGAACAGCTGTATTTATACTGAGATTAAATTACACACAGGTGGATTCTATTTACTAATTAGGTGACTTCTGAAGGCAAATTGGTTTCACTAGATTTTAGTTAGGGGTATCAGAGTAAATAAAGGGGGCTGAATACAAATGTACGCCACATATTTATTTGAAAATCATTTTCCTTCCACTTCACAATTATGTGCCACTTTGTGTTGGTCGATCACATAAAATACATTTACTTTTTTGGTTGTAACATAACAAAGTGTAGAAAATTTCAAGGGGTATGAATACTTTTTTCAAGGCACTGTAACATCCACATTAATTTCAGGACACAAGGTTTTCAGGCAGACCATTGCCCAAAGCATCACACTGCCTCCACCAGCTTGCCTTCTTCCCATACTGCATCCTGCTGCCATCTCTTCCCCAGGTAAGCAATGCACACGCACCTGGCCATCTGCATGATTGATCAGCCCAGGCCACCTTCTTCCATTCCTCTGTGATCCAATTCTGATGCTCACGTGCCCATTGTAGACACTTTTGGCTGTGGACATGGGTTAGCATGGGCACCCCGATTGGCCTGTGGGTACACAGCCCCATACACCACAAACTGCAATGCCCATTCAATTCTTTCAACACATCAACTCCAGAGACAACCTGTTTGCTTCCTAACATATCCCACCCACTTTCAGATTCCATTGAAACAAGATAATCAATGTGCTTGACATAATTTGTCAGTGGTCATAAAGTTGTGGCTGATCAGTGTACATCTTTTATAAGCCTGCACAATAATATTCCGATTCTTTCAAGCATTAGATAACCAGCATGCCACCTTCACTACTCAGATCACCCAATTCCCTCACCATTAAACCTCAGGATTGGCTCCTATTCCTTCACCATCAAATCAGCCCCACTTAAAGTGGTTGTAAACCCTGTAGACAATTTTTTTTTTTTTTACTTACCTGCAAGACAAAGCTATAATGAGCTAGTATGACTAGCATACTAGCTCATTATGTACCACTTACCTTCGATCGGGGCCCCCGAAGTCGTCCGTGTCCTTCCTCTAGCCGCATCCATCGCTGCGGCGATAGCCGGAATGTTACTTCCGGGTATCGCCGCTGCAGCCAATCACAGCGCCGCTCCGGCGCTGTGATTGGCCGGAGCGGCGAAGACGTGACTCCGCGCATGCGCGCGTGAGCTGTCGAATTCGGCTACGTCGTCGAATGTTGCGACCTAGTCGAATTTGTGAATGGGGTGACGTCAGCGTCGCCGCATTTACATACAAATATCTCCTTAACCGTGTAGGTTAAGGAGATATTTCATGCACCTACAGGTAAGCCTTAATCTAGGCTTACCTGTAGGTCTTTGTTTAAAAAGTGGGTTTACAACCACTTTAATGCACCATCAAACCTCAGATCAGCCCCAATTCATGTACCTTCAAATCAACCCCCAATTCCTGAACCTTCAGGGCTCAGATCAGCCCCAAGTCCTGCACCTTAACACCTCAGGATTTCCCCAATCCCTGGCACCATCAGACCTCAAATCGGCTCCAATTCCTGCACTATCAAACCAGCCAACAAGTCATCCACCATCAAACCTCAGATTAGCCCCAATTCCTGCACAATCAAACCAGCCATGGTTTGTGCACCGCAAATCGGCCCCACTTAACACACCGTCAAACCTCAAATCCGCCCTACTTCCCGCACCATCAAACCTTCAGATCAGCCCCAATTCATGCACCTTCACACCTCAAATTTCCCCAATCCCTGCACCATCAGACCCCAGATCAGCTCCAACTCCAGCACCATTAGGCCTCAGAGCATCCCCAATTCCTGCACCTTCACACCTCTGATCAGTCCCTAACCCCACACCATAAGAAAAGCAGGGGCTTTACATTCATACCTGCTGCACTAGAGGAAGGAAGCAAGTGGGCAGGCAGGTGTATTCATGTAATATCTGCAGCCAAAGGCAGGTCTTTGCTGGTACTGGGAGAAGGGCTGCTTCTGTAACATCATGGAGTAGGTGTGCTGTTGGGGGGCAGGCCAGGCTTTGTAATTGACAGTAGCGCTGTATGTGTAGGGAGCAGGGACACATAGGAAGACCCTCTGGTGGGCCGGTCCAAACCTGCATAATGATCTTCCAGTGCCACTAAAAATGAGATTGCGTGCCCATGGTCTGCAATAAAACAATCTCCTTTAAATCTACCAGCAATTACATACAACACAATTCCTTCTCCATAGTTGCAAACAGTGGGGCTTCTACTACATAGTTATGGCAGCTGTAAAGGAGATCTATGGGCAGCTTTAGCTCCTATTGATGACACCGCGCACACACGCACACACACTTAAAAATGGCAGAGACAACTGATTAAAAAAAAGATGGTTTTCCTTTATTTGCCTTTTTTTTGTGCATTTTGTATAAACCATATTTTATCTTCAGTACATTAAATTTACTTTGATAAAAACGTTGTTTCTAAAAATGTACAATTATATCTCTTAACAAAGTATAACAAACCTTAAAAAAAAAAAATCCAATAACCAATACTTGACCGTGTACAGTTCAGAAGGAGCTGGATAAATATGTACAGAGTGACAATTCACATGCATGTTCAGTATACCGTAACTGAAAGAACTCGCCTTAAAGTGGACTGGTCAATAAGAGACGGACATTTTGCCTTTCGCCCTCCGCAGTGCACAGATGCACCTCAAGTAAAATGGCTCAAAACAGAAGTAGTGAAGGAAGAGGGGGAGGAGCACATCTGTATTTGTTTTCCTTTTAAAAGGTAATATGCCATAGTCCCGCCCACTGCGTCATACGTCTCCTATATAATGCATGTGCTTATTTCATGGAAAAAATACATACATTCAAAAAAAGATCATGATTACAAACTGGAGCTTAGCGGTGAGAAATAAAAGAAATACCTATAGGGTAGCGAGAGCTTTCTATGAAAATAGAAAAAATGTAAATAAAAAATGGGGGAAAAAAAATAAACATATGAAAATAAAAAAGTCTGTTGGAACAAGCGGGGTTCTCATTGAATTGCGGTCACCTATACGGGGTCAGTGAAGGCAAAGAAAATTAATGTGAGAGCCTGATCAATTGTGAACATGCACCCCTTTGCACAGGGAAGCCTAATAAGGCAGTGTAAATTCAGAACCCTTATCTGAAATCAGCTGTGAGACTATCAGGAGAGGTACTGCTATAGCTGAGTATCTGTGGCGTCATAATGCCCTCACGTCAGGCAGGTTAATGAGCTGTGGGCTTGCTCTGGAAGTTAATGAGCTGAGGGTTTGCTTTGGTAGGTATCGAGTTGATGGCACCTTATGGCTACCAATACAAAAACTGACCACCTAAACAGATACAATCTGTTGTGGGACTATCAGGCGAGGTGCTGTTATAGCTATCAAAGGCTACACATAGTCCTTGCTGAGTTACTAAGCCGTGGGCTTACTTTGGGAGCTGGTGAGCCGTGGGCGCTTCCTCTGGGCGTTAGGGAGCCGTGGGCGCTTCCTCTGGGCGTTCGGGAGGGCTTGCTCTGGGGACTCGGGAGCCGCAGGCTTGCTCTGGGGACTCTGGTAGTTTGTGAGCTGACCACTCCTGAACAGATAAAATTCCACTGCTCCCTCTTTGCCTTTTGGGGGATTCTGGCAGCAAGATATCTCCCTGACTTACCATTTCCACCCAAAGAGAGGGTACTACATTACAGGAAATGGAGCACGAGGAATGAATCTCCCTTATGCTTGGCTTCATATGATCACATACTGGCCACATTAAAAGTACAAAACAAGAAACTGGAAGCCAGGGCAAGAAAGATTAAAGGAAGCAGAGTACGAGTCAACCCACAAGCTTCTTCCCATAACAGAGTTAATAGTTTTGGGTGGGATGACGCAATGAAGGAAGTGCATTTTTAATACATTTTAATTAAGCTGCAATAATGCCCTCCTTACCGTGAAACTTGCATACTATATTTTATTTTTATACTGTAAGCAAAAAAAAGGAGTTATGGGGAAAAATAAGGTGCAAATGTAATACTTTGTATATAAAAAAAAATAAGCGCTAAATTATAGATATTAACATTCAGATTTTTTTTCCTTTTTTATGAATTGCACTTATATCACTATGAAACTTCCAGACCCATTTTAAAAGCTAAAATATATCCTAAAATGTCCAAAGTAACAAACAGGGTCGCAGTTCCCCCAATCCTATGGTAATCTTTTAGGCAGCATTGAACATTTAAAAAAAAAAAAAAAAAACACACACACCTCAGCCAGTATAGTTTTAAAAACATCCTGCATTTTTTTTTTTTTTTTTTAGCACACTGACCTGGAAGAAAAAATTAAATAAAAGGCGTCAAACGTCTGTTGCTTAAAAATATACATACGATATTTGTCCTAAGTCATTAAATACGATTCAAGCTTTGAATAATTCATTAAAAAAAAAAGACAAACATTGTTTGGCTTTAGGAGCACAATGAAGCCACAGCAAAAGATCAAAGATATATATAAAAAAGTAAACATTAAAAAGTAAAAACGAAACAAAAGAAAGAAAAAAAAAAAAGAATAATACAGAGTCTCCTTTAAAGTCGTTCAGCAATACGCCACTTACGGCATCTAAAATCTATATTAAGGCTTAGTGTCTCTCTTACAGGATCTGCAGACTTCTGTTCTGAGAACACTCAGTGAGTGGATCAGGGAAGGAAAGGGGAGATTCTACCTCTTTTTAACATTTTGGAAAGCAACAATTCTTACAAAGGTTCTGCGTCGCTGTATTGTTCCTATATCATGTATGTAGGGCTAGAGAGAGCCAAAAGAAGAACTAATAAATATTTTCCAGTAAATAGGAGCCCAACGTGAGATCTACAAACCCATTTGGACTTTGCTACTTCAGAAATATTTAATTTACCAATTTAATGCAAATTTATTAAAGCATAAGTGCACATTAAAAAGTATTCATCCTTTTTGCCCCCTTTACCTCCCCACCACTGATGCATACTTACCTAGATGCTTGGTTACATTGTGTGCTGTAAGTCCTCACTAACCTGGCTGCTTCTGTGCATTACAGCCTCATAGACTTTTTAGGGTGCCATCTCGAGGCCGGAGACACTACTGGTTGAACTGGATGGATTTTTGTATTTTTTCAACCTATGTAAATGTCCATGGGACTTTAAGAGCCGGTTCACACAGGGGCAACATGACTTCCAGCGCGACTTTGGGAGGCAACTTGGACACGACTTCAGCGTGAATCACAGCGCGACTCCAGGCAACTTACAAGGCAACTTCAAGTTGCCTCCAGGACAGGCGACTTTCCAGTGGCCAATCAAACAATAATCAGCTCTGTGGGAGGGAGGGGTTTGCCTGGAAAACAATTTTTACTTCCTGGAAAGTTGCTTCAGTTAAAGTGGAGCTCCACCCTAAATTATAAGTTCCTCTCATCGGAACCCTCCCCCCCTCCGGTGTCACAATTGACACCTTTCAGGGGGGAGGGGGGTGAAGATACCTGTTTAAGACAGGTATTTTCACCCACATCCGGGAGTCCTCTCTCCGGGAATCTGCAGGAGTGACGTCACTTCCCCCAGACTTCCCGTAGTGTTCTGGGAGACACTCGGCTCCCAGAACACAGGAGCACCAATCAGAACGGCGTAGCGCGACTCGCGCATGCGCCGTAGGGAACCGGGCATGAAGCCGCAGGGCTTCACTTCCTGGTTCCCTCAGCGAGGATGGCGGAGGGAGCAGCAGAGCGACGAGCGATCGCTCGTCCTCTGCTGCGGACGTCGCTGGACTCCAGGACAGGTAAGTGTCCAAATATTAAAAACCAGCAGCTGCTGGCTTTTAATATTTTTTTTTTCCGGCGGAGCTCCGCTTTAAGACAGGGGATCCGACTTGGAGGTGACTTCCATTGAAATCAATGGGTACAAGTCGCCTAGAAGTCGGATTGAAGTCGTACAGGAACCTTTTCTGAAGTCGGAGTGACTGCAGTAGTGTACATTAAGACGGCTCCATTCACTTCCATTACTTTTCTAAACCGCGCGACCTGAAGTCGGATCCCAGGACGCCCCTGTGTGAACCGGCTCTAATGAGCAGGCGCAGTCAGGACAGTGCTGGATGTAAACAAATAACAGAACAGCAGCCACTGAATCGAGTATGCGTCTGCGGAGGGGGGGCGGGTTGTTCAGGGGAAGGGGCAAGAAGGATCATTGCACTTTGTCTTAAAATGCAATTATCTTTTAGCTTTCTTTATTCTCCATTTTCACATCTTTTTCCATCAAACAGTTGCCCTGACTCAAACCAGGATAGTCACTCACCGTGTCCAATTCAGGATATTCTACCTTCCCTTTTCTCTGCTGCACATTGAGGCTAAAGGTTGTGTTTTATAAAAATAAAAAAGCGCCCCCCACCACACAATTCTCCACCGGTGCTTAGTTGGAGAAGCCTGTGTCAGCTCCCTTTTCGGAGCTGATGAAGGATTAATAACTGCCTTTCCCCATGTCACAGTGTTCAGACCTTGTGATTGGCTGCTAAAGCCAGAGCACTGCATCATGGTAGGAAGGGGAGTTCTCATGCTCTCCCATACTCAGCCGTACAGTTTCCCAACTGCTTTGATGGAGCGGTGGAAGAACCTGGTAAAGCTCAGTATCAGCAGGGTGGGTCTTGTTCTTTCAAGAGGACCAATAATTTTTGCTCTGATAAGGCAAAGTGACAGTCTTTAAAGAAAGCCTATCAAAATACAAATATGGGAGCTGCAATCGAAGGATGACTGCGCACTGGAGCTTGGTCCCATCATTTTTTTTTTTAAATCACAACAATTCCTCTTTAAGATCTGTAGCAGAGAAGGAGCGGCTTTGCTAGGGAACCATAAGGGAGGTTAAAGAAAAGACCAATGTGATACAGGACATCCTCAAACCTACAGTTTGGGTCTGACTCAGTCAAAAATTAGGGAAACTGATTCCATGGAAGGAGATCTGAAGAATTATTTCTGGAAAAAGTTGGTATTTTGGAAATTTCATAACTTGGCTGTTATTCTTTAAATCTTTAAATCCATCAAGGTGTTAGACCACCCTTTGAATACCATTTGGCTGTAGGCCCCATGCAAAAAATGGCTGAGATGAGCAGCCTAAAGTATCCATAGTGTTTTCATTGCATAGAACCCATAGCAGGAACCAACATACTGAATGCAGATCAAAAAGAACAAAAGCAAACTCAGAACCATCGGATCTTGGTCAACAGTGTTGCACCGAGGAAGCAGTAAGGAAAATTGAATGGCTTAACCAGCTCTGCTTTCTCCACCGTGTCTTTGGTTTCCACAGGAGTTCTGAGCTGAAAATATTCAGTTCAGTGACTAAAAAGCAAGTGCTAAAGCAAGTCAATTTAGTGTTTATAATGTCTCCTGCCTGTCTGCAGGCTCTCAATACTACGTCTGCAGGCTCTCAATACCCCGTCTGCAGGCTCTCAATACTACGTCTGCAGACATCTGCAGGCTCTCAATACTTTGTGGCTCTTCAAAGATCTGGTACAGATGGGTCTGGAATAATAAGAATGACCCCAATAAAATATAAAATAACCAATAAGAGCATTTTAATCTAAAGATCAGTTCATCCGTATGTAGTCCTTGTAAAACCGTATCAAAAACAAAATCCTGAACTTCCAAGAGAGCAAATTAGCATTCTTAAAATGTCGAGGACGTGTTAAAAAAAAAAAGACCACCAGCGATGGTGGGACCCTAGTGTTTACAGTTTAGTGTTTTTTAGAAGTTCGAGAGTAGCTAAAGCCCTTTGTTGTAATTCGAAATAATACTGCGATGGTCAGGTGCTAGCCCTGACAGCGACCTAGTGCCAATGGCCTCTTGTTCTGCTTCCTTTTAACTGTTTGGGGCTATGTCCTTCGCAGTTCTTCTTGGTGGAACAAATTTCCGAAGGAGATAAAATGAGCTTCGGAGGATCCCCAGTTCGTAACACAGATCCAAAGAAAAAAAAAAAGTAACAAAATGAAACGTTAAAGTGCAAAAATCCTCAAAGTTGAAGCATTACTGGTTAGGATCCAGGAGGCCAGGCAGAGTGTTTAGTATTTCGGCAAAAGTTAGGAATTGTCCACGGTTTGTGTTGCAAAGTTGTTAAAATCCCAGCAACATTT
Source organism: Rana muscosa (assembly GCA_029206835.1). Lineage (NCBI taxonomy): Eukaryota > Metazoa > Chordata > Amphibia > Anura > Ranidae > Rana > Rana muscosa. The sequence goes on from CM055119.1 coordinate 332,111,441, forward strand.
CATGAAATAAAAAAAAATAAAAAAAGATATTGTACATTCTTCCCTAGTGCAATCCGCAAGAGTATCCCAGTGATTAATTCCCAGCGATCTCCAGCAGCTGGAGCTGCTTAGCGGGTAAATAAACACCCATTTTTACCTTGACATTTATAGTAGCTGCCCTAGAAAAGTTTAAAATGTGGGTGGAGAACAGTCTCAGTTCTTTCTAGGTTTCTCCTCCGCTGAATAGGCTTCAACACCGGAGCTTTACTGGGGTCCGGTTCAAAATGCTCCTCTTAAAACATATCCTTGAAGCTGAATTTGGCAACACAGAAAAGAAGAGTACCTGAAGAATTGTCACTTCAGTCTGGGATAAATAAAGCACCTTTTTGATGCCAGGGCTCCCGCTCCTATGCAGGGGGTCCATTGGCACCATCTTCAAATAATAGTGTCGGGCAGGGTTAGTCTGCAGAGTCCAAACCGTCTGATGGTGGGGCGTATTTAAGACGGAAAGTACCTGAAGAATGACAAAAAAAAAGGCGAGGGCTTAATATGTTTAATGAAATATTTCTTCATCTTACCCTGCTGTCTGTACAGATTTCTACAATTGAAATTTTCTTCTAAAAAAGCACAGACAGTCTCGTCTGTAACCCGTATTATGCAAGTCAACAATTCTTAATCGTTAGGTGTTCTGAGAGCTCTTTTGCATCATTCACATCAGGCAATGCTTCTTGTGAAAAGCAAACCCTGAACTGGTGTGTGGGCAGGGCAGCTGTAACCAACACCTCCAATCTCATCTCATTGATTGGACTCCAGTTGGCCGACACCTCACTCCAATTAGCTCTTGGAGATCTCATTAGTCTACGGGTTCACATACTTTTTCCACCTGCACTGAGAATGTTTACATGGTGTGTTCAATAAAAACATGGTAACACTTAATTCTTTGTGTGTTATTAGTTTAAGCAGACTGTGATTGTCTATTGTTGTGACTTAGATGAAGATCAGATCACATTTTATGACCAATTTGTGCAGAAATTCCAAGGGGTTCACATACTTTTTATTGCAACTGTGTGTGTGTGTGTATATATATATATATATATATATATATATATATATATACACACACACACACACACACACACACAGTGTATATATATATATATATATACACACACACACACACACATTATATATATATATATATATATATATATATACACACACACACTCTGTGTGTGTGTAATATATATTTTGTGTGTGTGTGTGTGTGTGTATGTATATATATATATATATATATATATATATATATATACACACACACATACATACACACACACACACACACACACATTTAGGAATGTACACAGGGGGGCATTGAAAAGAGAAGAACTTGTAAAAAAGGATGGAACTCCACTTTAAAAAAGGCATCCTTGAGCACCAGTCTGACTTTGCTCAGGCTGAGATGATGTTATCATCTGCTGCAGGCATTCCCCTCCCTTTAGTGATAAGACTGCAACATTGTAACTCTGTATCCAGTCACAAGGGCAGAAAGGTACAACAGTGGGTTATATATGTTATAAGGAGTACAGAGGGTATGACAGTGGGCAGTATGTGCTGGAGAGGAGTGCAGATGGTATGACAATGGGCAGTATGTGCTGGAGAGGAGTGCAAAGGTTATGACAGTGGGCAACATATACTTAGAGGAGTGCAGAGGGTATATCTGTGGGCAGTATGTGCTGAAGAGGAGTACAGAGGACAGTGGGCAGTATTTGCATAAGAGGTATGCACAGGTATCTCAATGGGGAGTATGTACCGGAGAGGAGTGCAGAGGACAGTGGACAATATATGCAGAAGGGTAATGCAAAGGTTATGACAGTAAAAACTATGTGCGGGAGTTAGGTGCAGATGGAAAGTCAGTGGGCAGTATGTGATGGAGAGGAGTGCAGAGGGTCCGACATTGGGCACTATGTGCAGGAGATAAGTGCAGAGGGTAAGATCCATAGGTAGTCTGTGCTGGAGAGGAGTGCAGGGATCTGATAGTGGGTTGTACGTACTAGAGAAGAGCGCAGAGCATGAAAGTGGATAATCTGTGCTATAGAGGAGTGCAGAAGGAATGCTAGTGAGTAGTATGTGCTGCAAGGAATAACAGTGGGCACTATGCATGAAGAGGTTTGCAGAGGGTATTTTATTGGGTAGTATGTGCTGAGAGGAATGCAGTAGTAATAACAAAGTACGAGACCGTGGGTAACAGGTGCTGGAAAGGAATAGAGGGTATGATGGTGGGTAGTATTTACTGGAAAGGGGTGCAGTGGGTCTTGGTGGCAAAAGCAAAGTCAGAGGAAGTAGGGGTGGCAGGGTGGTAAGTGCGTCGGGGTGGAGGGTTTTTAGAAGCCATTATAGGTGGAGAGAGTTGGGGAGGTTGGTGGGGAGGTAAGTATTGAGAGCGAGAAGAATGCATTATGGGTAGTGTCAGGTGCGGTGGGTGACATGGTGTTTGGTGGTGAGAATGGGGGGAGCCACAGCCTGTCCAGAGAAAGAGTCTTTTACAGTCACTCCGTGTGTCAGTTTCCCTAATGGTATCTCCTCCCCTACCCGCATCCAGCCTCTCTCTCTAGAACTAGAACGCTATAGTCACAGAGCACTCTGCCTGACAAAGCAGGAAAAAAAACAAGTTCGGGAGCTGTAAGCATCATGAGCATTCCATGTTTTTTTTTGTCTCTTTCAACGGTGGACACGGCAAACTTGCATTCACACCAAGGATCTTGACAATTTACTATTGGCTTATATGCCTTTACTTGTGTACACTACATATGGATTCACTCGGACATGGATGCCTGGTCCGCCCCTCTGCCCCCTTCTTCTCCCTTCCTTCCCTCCCCCCTCTAATTGAGCAGACATACTTTATATACTGCATCTACTCCTGAGGAAGTGGAGATCAATCCATGAAACGCGTAGTTATAGGATGCTTTGAAATGTTTGGATCGTTTTATCATCTGCTATTATGCATTCCCTATAGTTTGGTTTTACCATGTAATGATATTAACACTATATGAATACTTACAGAGTTCCATGTCAATTACGATGATCATCTAGTATGGCTCAGCACAATGTAATGTTTTTTTACCTATACTCCATCAGGTCTGTAAAAATGTTTATTTTTTTTTACTTGTTATCATGTAATAACTTTACTATTGGGTATACGATTGATTCTTCGAGTGATTGGCCTCATCTAAAGTCCCCCTGACCAATGTTTTTCTTTTTCTGCTCACATAATTGGGATGAAAGCTGATCACTTATGGTGCCACAGACCACATCTCCTTTTTTTCTTCATGTCATTAAACGAGCCCCTCTCTGTCTTTTTTTTATTTTATAGTTTTTATTGCTGTCTGTGTCCCCGTTAAGGAGTTTCACCCTCAACGTTTGTCCTGTTTACCATTATCATTGAAAGTGAAAGTAAAAGAAAATCCCAAATTTTGGGTTATCCCCAGAAAAGTAATAGAGGGGAAACCTTCCAACGGGGGTGCCAGATCTGGTGGCCTGGGGATCCCCAAATAATTCCCATAATTTGCAGGGATTTCCTCTCACTTCCTGTTTGGCTATGGGACAGGAAATGAAGGCAAATCTCCACAATGGGACACAGATGGCAAAAAAAAAAAAAAAAAAGTAATGCCTATAGTTCTACTTTAGGTTTTGAATAGGGTGGAGAAGAAGTCTTGCCAGGTTTTTACCGCTATCCCTGAAATTTCATTATCAAGATCTACCCTCATTTTCTGTCCTGCTGACAACAGTTTCAACAGACAGGAAATGAAAGAAGATCTACAACAGGGACACAGACAAATAAAATCTGATGGAGATTCCAGCCTCCCCCTATTCTACCCCCCCTTATTCTGAGATACAAAAACAATTAATTATTTTCACACAATCAATAAAATCATTAAATTTTCTTGGATACAAACAGTATAGGTACATGATTAACAGAAGCTCACTGTAAAACCCCTTCCTTGGAGTCCACTGAGGGATAAAGGAAGTCTTCCATCTTTTGGTTATACTGATTCCTAAAGAGGGCACTGGACAATGGCAAACAAAAAAACTGTGGGCCAGCCCAGGATAACCCCTCCTACCACCAGCATGCCTCAGTTTTGTAGCAAAGTAGTACTGGGAACATGATCATAAACACAGAGGGTGTAGCCTGTGTCCTCGTAATAGACTCCAAGAAAAAGACTTGACATAGAACACAAAAATCTTAAAGCGGAGTTCCACCCAAAAGTGGAACTTCCGCTTTAAGCACTCCTCACCCCTTACATGCCACATTTGGCATGTCATTTTTTTTGGGGAGTGGGGGCTAAGGGTAGGAGTGGGACTTCCTGTCCCATTTCCTCCTTCTGCCCAGGGACCGCCTCTGCGGCCCCTCCCTCTAGGCGATCTCCTGGGACACGGGACAGGTCCCAGGCGATCGCCTGTCCACTCAGGGAGCGCAGCGCCGCTCGCGCATGCGCAGTGCGTGCCTGGCCGTGAAGCCGAAAGCTGTCACGGCCAGGTGCCCACAATGTGAATGGAGGCGCTGTGGAGAGGGGGGGAGAGGAGCGATGCTCCGGGCGGCCGCATCGCTGGACCATGAAGCAGGTAAGTGTCTGTTTATTAAAAGTCAGCAGCTACACTTTTTGTAGCCGACGACTTTAAATAAACCTAAAAAGGCTGGAACTCCCCTTTAATTACTTTTTCTTCCATTGAGGGACACAAAGTCTAACTTTGGGGAAGGCCAAAAAAAGTTCAACTGAGGAGTGAAGAGAGCAAACAATCACTAAAAGTCCCAACAAAAAACAACAGAAAGTACTAAGGGCGGGCTGCAGCTTAAAAGGCCACCTGGAAGATCTTCAGCCCAGAGCTGTGATGAGGTGAGACAAACATCCATCTGGTAGAACTTGGTGAACAGAAGACCAGGTGGAAGCTTTGTAACTGAGAAACAGTTGCCCGATATTAAAAAAGGTCTGTGAAGAACACATAGACCTCATAGAGTGCACCTTGTCAGGAAAGGGTGGAACCAGATCCTTGAGACCATAAGCCTGTAAGATGGTCTACCTGAGCCACCTAGGAGATGGTGAAATGACAAACTGGAGCACCGTTATGTGGTCCATTCAGGATGACAAAAAAACAATCAGTCTTTCCGAAAGGAGCAGTGACTAATGCCCTGTACACACGAGCTGAATTTACGTTGGAAAAAAAATCGGATGGTTTTTCCGACGGAATTCCACTCAAGCTTGTCTTGCATACACACGGTCACACCAAATTCCGACCGTCAAGAACGCGGTGATGTACAACACTACGACGAGCCGAGAAAAATGAAGTTCAATGCTACCGAGCATGCGTCGACTTAATTCTGAGCATGCGTGGTTTTTAGTGCGTCAGAATTGCATACAGACGAACGGATTTCTCTATCCAAGTCCGTCGGAATTTCGGATGGAAAAAGTCAGATGGGTCATACACACGGTCGGAATATCTGACGAAAAGCTCTGCTCGTGTGTACAGGGCATTAGGGATGGACTCTCACTGCCCGAATCACATCAAGACAACAGAGGGAAATTTCCTTTTGGTGAACTGTGTTGACAGAGGGATGAAAGAAAAATTTTCCTTATTGAAGTAAAAGACAAAAATAAATTAGGCAAGAAGGAAGTCCTGGACATCAGCACCACCTTGTCCCAATGTAAAACCCAAAATTCTGTTTCTTGCAGGTTAAGGCCACCAGTTCAGACACTCACCTCGCAGAGGTGATGGCTACAAGAAACACCAACTTGTGGGTGAGAGTAGAGAAAGGGTTCAAACTGGTTTCTACAGAGCAGAGAGACCCAGATTCTGGTTCCACTGAGTCAAAGGGGAACTGACGAGGGTCCAGGGAGTAAACTACATTAGAAACTCCCTGTACAAAAGGTTTTAATCCAGAGTGTGAAGGACCAACAGTCTGTCTCTAAAGCAGAATAGAAAGGGCAGGAACTGACCCTTAAAAGTGCAGAGAGCCAAATGCTGGTCTAGACCAAGATGCAGGAAGAAGAGGATTTGTCTCACGGAGAAACTCTTAGGGGTGAACGCCTCGAGACCCTCAGTGAGTAAACTATGCTTTCCATGCCCGATGGTAGACCTCAAGGGAAGCAGACTTTCTAGCACTTCAGGAATCACAGACTCAGAGATGCCCCTGTCACTCAGAACCTGAGGTTCAACAGGTATTAAAGCCATTGACTGTGACAAAGGATCACAAATCAATCCAATAACAGAAGATCTGACAGAGCCTCTGCCAGGAGTCTTATCAGGTCATTGTACCACATTTGACTGGGCCAGTCTGGGGCAATAAGGATCACAGGAATACCCTCATTCTTGACTCAGAAAAGCAGACAAGGAAACAGTTTCAGGGATAGAAAGGCATAGATCAGGATGTATTGATTCCACAGACCAACCAGAACATCCACTGCTACCAACAGAGTATCCTCATACCTGGAAACAAACTAGTCTAGTTTGCCAATGAACCTCGATGTCCATTATTCAGCGCCGCCCACCAGTGACACAAGTCCTGGAAAAACCTCAGGGTTAAAGTAAAATTCACCCAGGTCCAGGCTGGAATCTGAAGTTCTGTCCAAAATAGGATCATATTGACCTCTCTTGCCGTAGCAAAACCCTGATGACTGATGTATGTCACCACTGTAATGTTGTCCAATTGAATCTGGACTGAATGACTCTTCAGTAGGATGGTCCAAAACTGCAAAGAGCAAAATTGCCGAAGTTCCAGGATGTTGATTGGGAGATAAGACTCCTCCAGCGACCAAGTCTCTTGCACAGGACTCCTCACCAACCTAATAGGCTGGCATCCAATGTAAGAATCCTCCAAAAGATGGGAGGGAAGACTTTACAGACTCCAGAGCTGGACTCTTGAGCCACCAAACCAGGGACAAACTGGTCTACAAAAGGTTAACAAACCTTTGAAAAGTGGGGGTGCGCTTTCATGAAACTTGGGGCAGACAGGGATACAAGCTGGGAGGGGGGGGGGGGAGTCTTAATAAGTAGGCTGAAGGAATGGAGCAACACAAAGGTACATTTCTTATCAGTCAGAGAGGGAGAAGACTCTGCAGTCTTTTCTGTAGGCTCCTTCCGCTGAGGAAGATGTTTGATCTTGCCATCAGTAGCATTCTTGAGAACATTATCAAGATTTGTTTTAAAGAAATGTTGTGCCTCAAAGGCAATGCAGACAAGGCATACAAGGGTTCCAGAGTATGCCTATAGCCAAAGTGCCCTACAAAGGTTTGTCAACATGTTCAATAAGCAAGCAATCAACCGCTGCAGTGGTTTGACCTTTCTTAAGGGATTTTGGTCAGTTACACACTGTTTGAGTAGTAAAGTCACAGCCAGGATTGGGTGACGGACAGGACCGGCAAGAGACAACAGAGCCTTGGAACTGGCTTCCAATCGTTTATTGACTGGGTCCTTAAAGATAGGATTGTCTCTACCAGAATAGTAAGCACCTTGTTAAGGCGGGACACAGCCAGATCCACAATTGGAATAGAATGCTTCTCTACAAAATCCTTGCCAAATGAATGCTAAGCTAATAAGTGCTTGGAAGCAGCAATAACTTATCAGGATGTTTCCAATTACAAGATAAATAGTTGAAAAAGCGGGTGCAAAGGCAAAGTCTTTGTGGCCTTAGACGTTCTAAACGACCCAAGGCTGGAAATCGCACTGGTATTAGCAACAGACTGATCCTCTAGGCCAGAGTGTTGTGCACTGCATCAATAAGAATCGAAACGTTCTCCTTTATCTCAAGAGTAATAGCAGTTGGCTGGGACTCCTTACATGTAAAGCTAATCAGTTAAGGACTCAAGCAGCTTAAAATCAGAGTCCTTGCGGCTGATGGCTCAGAAGCCATTTTGGCTGCAGGCAAACCAGATACAAAATCAGCTGGAGAGGGTGTGGAAGAGCGCTTGTAACCCCTGAAATCAAAGTCAGAAAAAAACTATATGGGCCACAAAGTCTTGTATGACTATAGTAAAAACCAACACCAAAAGGACAGAGGATGCAGCGACACTCAACAGAGCTAAAGAGGACTTAGAAAACCTTGGCGGTAAGGTAACATATAGGTTCAAGGCAAAAACTGGACAGCTGATAGCAGGTGAAGGTCAGATGGCCGGAGGTGACTAAACTCACTCCATTCAGTAGGAACAGATTGAACTTCGATGTGGCTCTTTGCAAGAGGGAGCTACAGCTGGCAGATACTTCCTTCATGCTGTATGGCAAGAAAGAAAGCATGGAGCGCACGCAACACACACCTGGCAGATGAGGTCGGTGCTCAGTCCCACAGCATTACCCATTCTTCTGCAAAAATTGTCAGGAACAGGGAATAAAGATGCCAAGTGACCTATGCAGATGAGGTACAGTAGGCTTCTGGTGCTCGGCTCGTCTGTCTCTCATGTGGAAGCCAGCAGTCGAAGGTCACTTCTAGGCTATCCCTGAAAAGTCTTGTTCCGGGGGGGGGGTCCGGATGTGACACGCCAAAAGCCAGGATAAGGATGACAGCTGCAACTGAAGAGACAAAGCTCCAGCAGTGATGTAACAAAGAGTCTGAACTGAAGGAAAAAATTGAAGAAGCAAAAAGGTCTTTAACACAGTAAAGCTGAAGCTCTTTCATGAGCACAAATTTGAGTCATGGTAGTGTAGGGGTTATCCTGGACAGGCCTACAATTTTTTGTTTGCCAGTGGCAGTTTAAACACATCCTGTGTCCCCTAATGAACAAGAATGAAAAACAAAAAACTCTACAGAATCCCTTTAAATGCATCTGTCCCCCCAAATTACCTTGCTGATTAAAATCCATCGATGGCTGCTTACAATCCTGCGCTCGATGCCCGCTGACCCCGCAGTTATAACACGAGACATTGCTGCTCTTCTTGTGCAGCGTGCCGTTAATGGCTCCCATTATTCCCTGAGGCTGGTATACCCCCGCTGTGCCAGTGATAAAGTTCTGCATAGGGGGCATGGAGAAGCTTGGCTGCCCAGTCAGCATGGAGTCGGGGTTCAGGCTATTGCTGTAAGGGTTTTGCATGACGGGGAAGGAGGAGCTATTGTTGTATTGCTGGGTGTTGATGTACCCATTATTGCACATGGGGTTGAAGGGCATGATTGAAAACGGAAACATGGAGGGCGCCGAGAAGTGCTGAAAATAGTTGCCGTAGTTGACAGCTACGCCGCTGCTCCCGCAGCTGCCACTGCACCCGCAAGAACTGCACACAGTGCACCCCGTCTGGGACTGTTGCTGTTGGTGGTGTAGGTGGTGGTGGCCTGACGTTTGGCTGGCAACTTGCAAGTTCATGGTCGGGGAGTTTCCTCCGCCGCTGTAGTAGCTGTTGTCAGATACAGATGTCGGGTTTGAGCTGGGTACCGAGCAGCTGGGCAGGTTGGCTATGCTGCTGTACGATGTAGACGTGAGGCTGCTCGAAGAGGCATTGCTGTTTGCACAGAAGTTGCCTGACATCTGAGCTACCGGTGCACCACTCATGGTGGAGAAGGCAACTTTGGTATTGGCTGTATAGAGAACATTTCTGGGGCTTATTATTGCGGGGGAAACACTGGAACATGACATCTGCCCAACCATGGAAGAATCAGTGGACGACACCAGAAGCTTCACCGGTGTGCGGGCAATGTGGAAGACTGGTGCAGACGATGGAGTAACTGGCATGCTGCTGTCCACCAACACCGAAGTCGGCTTCATCGTCCTCTCCCCAGGCATAGAACTGCCGACTTTGGTGCGGACACCGAACGCCATAGTCTGAGCCATAGAGCTGCTGTCAGGCATTATGGAGAGTACATGTCCAGATTGCAAAGGGTTAGCCTTGACGTCAAGAAGCATGCCACCAAAGCTCTTCTCGATTTTGATGCTGCTTCTGGGTGCAGTCGATTTGCTCCTTTCCTCTGAAGACAGGAGAGAGTGCGGAGACTGGAGGAGTTTGATCTCAGTGCCTCCGCGGTCTGACTTGTGCAACGTGTTGATGAGGTGGAGGGGAGCAATATGAGTTGGGGTCCCGGTAATGATCTGAATTGGCAGAGGGTGATGATTCACAGCGCTGGATCCGGCGTCGTTCTGAACAGGCAGAACCTGAGCTGTCGGGCGCACCGAGGTCGACGTAAAGTGATTCACCAACAAGACAGACTTTTCCTTCTCTGTGCAGTCCAAGTGTCTTCCGAGACCTACAGAGAAAGAATGATTAGAACTCATACCATGGGCTGCTTTTATAGATAAAAGGAAGATTTTAGGCTACTTACGCCTGTCCATTTCTTCTGCACTGTCCGAGCTCTCTTCTCGGGTCTGAAGTCCCATTGGGCTGGAAGGGGAACTGGAGTACTCGGATGACGAGCTGCCTTCTTGAGGCATTTGAGAAGTTGTCGGCTCCACGTCTACAGACAGTTCTACCAAGAAAGTAAAAAAAATTATGTAATTTTTTAAACCCTTTCATGACCAGTGGTGATTGATGCCTAGATGCCCAGGCAAAAATTAGGAGTGCCAGCATGCATTACTTAAAGTGGTATTAAACCTATAAAACATGATTCATCCCCCAAAAATCTACTGCCATAAATCTCTGTAGACTTTTTCTTAAAGTGGAGTTCCACCCAAAAATGTAACTTCCACTTTTTGGAATCCTCCCGCCCCTCCGGTGTCACATTTGGCACCTTTCAGGGGGAGGAGGGAGCAGATACCTGTGTAATACAGGTATTTGCTCCCACTTCCTGGCATAGATCACTGCGGTGATCGCCGTGACCTACACCACTTGTGCCTACACTGCCCTCCCCTGCTGTCTTCTGGGAAACACACAGGTCCCAGAAGACAGTAGGGACCATTGAGGACGCGCAGCGCGACTTGCGCATGCGCAGTAGGGAACCAGGAAGTGAAGCTGCTAGGCTTAATTTTCTGATTCCCTCACGGAGGATGGCGGCGCGGGCAGCCGAGCGACTGATCGGCTTCGGCTGCCGACATCGCGGGCACCCTGGACAGGTAAGTGTTCATTTATTAAAAGTCAGCAGCTGCAGTATTTGTAGCTGCTGGCTTTTAATATTTTTTTTTTTAGGCGGACCTCCGCTTTAACTTGCAAGCTCAGCCGGATAATGTGGGTGACAGGGCACTGCTGTCACTGGATGCCCATAAGGCTTTCGACAGCATAGAGTGGCAATACCTCTGGGCAGTTCTGGGCAAGTTTGGCTTTGGGGACACATTTTTGTCCTGGGTCCGGCTGCTATATAGCTCCCCACAGGCAGTTATAAGAGAGGCGGGTCACATCTCCTTACCTTTCCATCTCCACAGGGGTACCCGCCAGGGATGTCCATTGTCCCGAATTACTCTTTGCCGTCGCGATTGAGCCCATGGCCGGCTTGATCATGTCTAATCCATCTATCAATGGTTTCAAATACAGGGGACTTCACGAAAAACGTATGCTCTATGCCGACAACACTATGCTACTCCCTGAGGACAGTGATGTTGGTCATAGAGAAATTTGGAGTATACTCTGGCCTGGTGATTAACCGGACCAAATCCTTATTAATGCTAATAGATGCAGGACCTGACAGCCAGGGTCCAGCATTACACAATGTGCCAGTGACCTCAAGCTTTAAATATCTGGGAGTATATGTCACCCCTGAGACACAAGATTATATCTCCCTCAATTTGCCACCCCTGCTAGGTCACATTTGTGATAGAATCAAAGTATGGTCGAGATTAAAAATGTCCTTGGTAGGTAGAGTAAACCTCATAAAAATGATTTTATGCCACAACTTCTCTATATTTTACATAATACCCCAATGGTGGTTCCCCTTAAAATATATTGTATTATCAACTCCATCACTAGGTCCTTCCTATGGCATGGCAAACCCCCAAGATTTAAGCTGGAACAATTGCAGAAACCCAAAGAAGCGGGAGGCCTGGCCTTACCTAATCCGTGGATTTACTATTTGGCGGCCCAACTACAGCATATTGCTCGGGCCAGGTCTCCGCCGCAAAGGGAGGTGGGGGGAAACAATGAAACAGATCCCATCAATGCTTATGTGCCAAGTAACGGGGGTTAATGACGTAGCAGAGGGATTAAAGGCCTTGGTCTATACGAAATCTAATAAGAGGTTCCCCACATTTGCCCTGATCCAAAAGATAGGGAACAAGGCCAGACATTTACAGGCCGTCTCTACTAAATATAGTCCAATTTGGGACAATGGACACTATACAGAACTGCAATCCTTGACAAGTGGGGCTCGGTGGAGGAAACGCGGTGTCACGCACCTGAAGCACATTTTTGAAGAAGGTAAATTGAGCTCTTTCTCGGATATGCGGGAGCGATTTCGACTTCCACAGACTAAGTACTTTTACCATATGCAGCTATAAAAACGCTGTTAGGGCTCAATCCAGGGGGACTCCGTGGGTGTTATCCCCAACTCCCACATTTCATTACATGGAAAAGGTGTCCTGTTTCGAAGGCTTTATTTCTAGCTGTTATTCAATGCTATTGTCGGTATCCCTGGCGGGATTCCCTTTGGGGGTAGTAAGCAAGTGGGAAAATGACGTGGGCAGGTTTGAGGAAGAACAGTGGGAAGAGGTCCTCCAGGCTGTCCAAATGTCCTCCCTCAATGTAGCGCAACGCCTATCCCAGTTGTACATCGTCTTGCGGCTACATTATATGCCCGCAAGGCTGTTTAGAATGGGAGCGAGATCAGACTCTTACTGCCCTCGGTGCACTAGAGACCATGGAGAGTAAATCCATATGATGTGGCGTTGCCCCAAGCTTCACCTATACTGGACAGGGGTTCTGGACACTATTAATAAGGCCTTTTCAGTTAATATCCCGACAGACCCCAGACCATGCATACTGGACGATCTCCCCCTTGAGGATAACTCTTTCATACCAGCTATTGCGAGAGCCCTTTTTCAGGCTCGCCTGATCATCCTTTGGCGCTCCCATGCTCAAGGAATGGATCAACCAAGTGCGTGACACTTTACGGCTGGAGAGGTTTATCTTCCAACATAGAGGGCGCCCTGGTAAATTCGATGTATTGTGGTCACCCTGGCTGGATACCCCGGGACTTTCCCTGGTGGACCTAGTACTGGACAGAATATTATTCTAGACTAGTTGCGTAAGGCTTATAGACTGATATTGCCTGATGTTGGACAGCGCAGTGGGCCCTGTTGGGTAGTGTGTTGAAGATACATATTGAATATAACATGTTGAGCACTGGTGTAAAGTGATAAGTATATCGATTGTACACTATAAACTTGTTGAAAATGGAATCTATGCCCTGTTTGTGATTTATTCTTAATTCCCTGGTCGCTCCATGGTGCAGATGATCTACTTGAAAATAATGCCCACTGCACTTGCTCCTATGGGTTTGCTATGGTGCCTTGCAGTGTTTCCCTACCCGCACACTTCCAACCGGTGCTACAGCTGCATGAAAAGCTGTGCAGTGCCTACACCAGTCTTTCTTAACCTTTGCAACACAGAGGAGCCCCTGAAATAACTTTCCAGTCTCTGGGAACCCCTGTCTAAAACGTATTATATCTACAACTCGCGATACATTAGTGTGATGGTTTAATGGGAAGAATGCGCTGTACACTTGTGGTCATTAGGATGAATACCCCCTTATAGATAGAAAGATAATTTTGTCATATTACAACCAAAAACGTAAATGTATTTTATTGGGATTTTATGTGATCGACCAACACAAAGTGGCACATAATTGTGAAGTGGAAGGAAAATGATAAATGGTTTTAATTTTTTTTTACAAATAAATATCTGAAAAGTGTGGTGTACATTTCAATTCAGCCCCCTTTACTCCGATACCCCTAACTAAAATCTAGTGGAACCAATTGCCTTCAGAAGTCACCTAATTAGTAAATAGAGTCCACCTGTGTGTAATTTAATCTCAGTATAAATACAGCTGTTCTGTGAAGCCCTCAGAGGTTTGTTAGAGAACCGTAGTTAACAAACGGCATAGTGAAGGCCAAGAAACACACCAGACAGGTCAGAGATGAAAGTTGTGGAGAAGTTTAAAGCAGGGTTAGGGTATAAAAAAATACCCCAAGCTTTGAACATCTCACAGAGAGCACTGTTCAATCCATCATCCGAAAATGGAAAGAGTATGGCACAACTGCAAACCTACCAAGACATGGCCGTCCACCTATACTGACAGGCCGGGCAAGGAGAACATTAATCAAAGAAGCAGCCAAGAGGCCCATGGTAACTCTGGAGGAGCTGCAGAGATCCACAGCTCAGGTGGGAGAATCTGTCCACAGGACAACTATTAGTCATACACTCCACAAATCTGCCCTTTATCAAAGAGTGGCATAAAGAAAGACATTATTGAAAGAAAGCCATAAGAAGTCCCGTTGGCGAGAAGCCATGTGGGGGACACAGCAAACAGGTGGAAGAAGGTGTTCTGGTCAGATGGGACCAAAATTGAACTTTTTGGCCTATAAGCAAAAAACTCAATGCGTGGCGGAAAACTAACACTGCACAACACCCTGAACATACCATCCCCACCGTGAAACATGGTGGTGGCAGCATATTGTGGGGAGGCTTTTCTTTAGCAGGGACAGGGAAGCTGGTCAGAGTTGATGGGAAGATGGGTGGAGCCAAATACAGGGCAATCTTAGAAGAAAACCTGTTAGAGTCTGCAAAAGACTTGAGACTGGGGTGGAGGTTCACCTTCCAGCAGGACAACGACCCTAAACATACAGCCAGAGCTACAATGGAATGTTTTAGATCAAAGCATATTCATGTGTTAGAATGGCCCAGTCAAAGTCCAGACCTAAATCCAATTGAGAATCTGTGGCAAGACTTGAAAATTGCTGTTCACAGACGCTTTCCATCCAATCTGACAGAGCTTGAGATATTTTGCAAAGAAGAATGGGCAAAAATGTCACTCTCTAGATGTGCAAAGCTGGTAGAGACATCCCCAAAAAGACTTGCAGCTGTAATTGCAGTGAAAGGCGGTTCTACAAAGTACTGACTCAGGGGGGCGCTATACAAATGTACCCCCCACACTTTTCACATATTTATTTGTAAAGAAATTTGAAAACCATTTATCATTTTCCTTCCACTTCACAATTATGTGCCACTTTGTGTTGGTCTATCACATAAAATCCCAATAAAATACATTTATGTTTTTGGTTGTAACATGACAAAATGTGGAAAATTTCAACGGGTATAGATACTTTTTCAAGGCACTGTACATTGTAAAGCTTTAAGAAAGTTGGAGTACCAGTCATGCACAAGCACAGGAGTGCTCCTTTTTCTACAGAGGTGACATACACAGCTCTAAAGCAAAAAAGGAAGTTAAAAATAATTAAGGGTTTGTATCTTAACCACTAGCCTACCGCCCACCGTCAAATGATGGCAAGACGATGAGGCTCTCGTTCTGGGCGGACGTCATATGACGTCTTCGCCTTCCTGAGCCACTAGGGGGCGCGTGCGCGCCGCGTCACTGGGCACCCGATGCACGTGCCCGGCGGCCGCGATGTCCGCCGGGCACCCGCGACTGCCCAGTAACTGAGCAGCACCGTGGATCTGTGTGTGTAAACACACAGATCCACGTCCTGTCAGGGAGAGGAGAGGAGACCGATGGTGTGTCCCTTGTACATACGGACACAGATCGGTCACCTCCCCCAGTCAGTCCCCTCCCCACACAGTTAGAATCACTCCCAGGGAACATATTTAACCCCTTGATCGCCCCCTAGTGTCAACCCCTTCCCTGACAGTCATATTTATACAGTAATCAATGCATTTTTATAGCACGGATCGCTGTATGAATGTGAATGGCCCCAAAAATGTGTCAAAAGTGTCCACCGCAATATCGCAGTCACGATAAAAATCGCAGATCGCCGCCATTACTAGTAGAAAAAAAAAATGCTATAAATCTATCCCCTATTTTGTAGCCGCTATAACTTTTGCGCAAACCAATCAATATGCGCTTATTGCGATTTTTTTTACCAAAAATATGTAGAAGAATACGTATCGGCCTAAACTGAGGAAAAAATTTGTTTAAAAAAAAATAAAAAATAATAGGTATTTATTATAGCAAAAAGTAAAAAATATTGTGTTTTTTCAAACTTGTCCCTATTCTTTTGTTTATAGCGCAAGAAATAAAAACCGCAGAGGTGATCAAAAACCACCAAAAGAAAGCTCTATTTGTGGGAAAAAAATTATAAAAATTTCATTTGGGTACATTCAAAGTATGACAGTGCTGAAAGCTGAAAAATGGCCTGGGCAGGAAGGGGGTGAAAGTGCCCTGTATTGAGGTGGTTAAATAAGATGCCCCTTTGCTGCATTATTCATGAGAGTTTAGATGTGTTTTAACATGGCAATAGCTCTATGACTAATTAGCATATATGATACATTTTTTTTTTTTTTTTTACATTTTAATGACATACAAGGCTTTCTTGTTACAATAAAAAATTCCTTTAAAAAATGTTTTAACTTATTTTATTTTTTTTAAATAATGTAATTGTATTTGACAATAACACTACTAAACAAAAGGCACTGCAGATACCACTGTTGCCTCAAGGGGGCAGTATTCATATGCAGGCTGTTATGTCAGTAAGACCTCCAACATGCATGTGATCACTAAGATGAAAAAATAAATAAAAAATACTTGTTGATGCTAGCAAAATAGGGTTAAAAATACTTTGCTGACTGAAGAAAGATGTAAATAGACTTAAGCTGGCCATACACCATTAGATTATCTGCAGATTTTCTATGGTTAGATGGAAAAAGTGGGAGATTCCTCCATCCACACAGTTAAATATACATGGAAAAATCTGTTGCACTTTTTCCATCTAACCACAGAAAATCTGCACATAATCTAATAGTGTATGGCCAGCTTTAGGATGTTTTTGGTTTAATCCACTTTTTTTTAACCACTTCAGCCCTGGACCATTTTGCTGGTCAAAGACCAGGCCACATTTTGCGATTCGGCCCTGCGTCGCTTTAACTGACAATTGCGCGGTCGTGCGACGTGGCTCCCAAACAAAATTGATGTCCTTTTTTTCCAACAAATAGATTTTTTTTTTGGTAGTATTTGATCACCTCTACGGTTTTTATTTTTTGCGCTATAAACAAAAATAGAGCGACAATTTTGAAAAAAATGCAAAATGTTTTACTTTTTGCTATAATAAATATCCTCAAAAAATATATAAAAAAACTTTTTTTTTTTTTTACACAGTTTAGGTAGATACGTATTCTTCTACATATTTTTGTAAAAAAAAGAAAAAAGAAAAAAAAAAAGCAATAAGCGTTTATTGATTGGTTTGCGCAAAAGTTATAGCTTCTACAAAATAGGGGATGGTTTTATGGCATTTTTTATTAATAATTTTTTACTAGTTATGGCGGCGATCAGCGATTTTTATCATGACTGCGACATTACGGCGGACACATCGGAACATTTTTGGGACCATTTTTACAGCGATCAGTGCTATAAAAATGCACGGATTACTGTGAAAATGACACTGGCATCGAAGGGGTTAACCATTAGGTGGCGCTGTAGGGGTTAAGTGTGCCCTGATGAGTGATTCTTACTGTAGGGGGGATGGGCTGTGTGTGACATGACACTGATCTCCGTTCCGACTACACAGAGCGGAGATCAGTGTCATTGTCACTAGGCAGAGCGGGGAGATGCTTGTTTACACTAGCATCTCCCCGCTCTCTCTGTGAGACGATCGCGGATATCCCCGCGGCAATCAAGTCCGCGGGACCCACGGAGAAAGCGGCAGGGTCGCAAGCGCGGCGACGGGCGACCACACGGCGGCATCTTAAAGGGGACGTACAGGTACGTGCTTATGCCTGTCCGTGCCACTCTGCCGGCGTAAATGTACAGGCGGCGGTCCTTAAGCGGTTAAAAAAAGTTTTATTTGCCTTCTTGACTGATCTGAACCACATATTGCCTAAAAAATGGCGCAATTCCCTTTTTGCAGAATATGGCACATCCAGATAGGCCGCTGTCCCCTCTTAGTAATTCTAGATCTTAGAAGACAGCAGTGGGTAAGAGGGGGGCAGACTTTGCTCTGACTTCCATTGTCCGGAAATCTTGAGTGCTCCTACCTGTAGAATGGTTATAGTGGACGCTCTGCATTGGCCCGACATGGCTAGTGGGAGGGACTCTGGCAACCCCGCTGCTTGTGAAGGTACACTGTGCCGGATTCAGAAACCTCTTCTCCGATTTCTCCCTACAGGACAAAACATAAAGGGAGATAAATGTAGACATGAAACAGACCACATGGCTTCTCATAAAGCTCCTTAAGTGGATTTCTATCCCGGCCAGAACACTATCTGCATGGAGTTTGCATGTTCTCCCTGTGCTGGCGTGGGTTTCCTCCGGGTGCTCCGGTTTCCTCCCACAATCCAAAGACATGCTGGTACTGGCTCCTGTCTAAATTGGCCCTAGTATGTATGTGAGATGGGGACCTTAGAGTGTAAGCTCCAGGAACTGATGTGAATATACAATATGTAAAGCACTAAATTGTGTAAATTGTTGGCGGCGTAAATTCCTTTAAAAATAATAATTTGATAAGTCATTCCGTGAAGTGGAGGGGGGCCTTCTGCCCCCCCCCCAAAGTAACCGTCAGTGGGATTTCCCTCCTTACATTGTTACTTACACAGCACTGCAGACTGAAGTCAGTCCAATAAGACACAGAAAATCCAAGATACAAGGAATGACAAAATCAACATTGGGGACTTGATGATCAGCTTGATGTTAATTATACTGATAGTACCCCCTCAAAAAAATTATATATATATGACAAAGACATGTTCAGTCTATAATTTTAATGGTCGGTTTATTTTAACCGTGAGAGACAGAACAACAACAAAAATATCCAGAAAAACGCATTTCAAATAAGTTATAAATTGATTTGCATTTTAATGAGTGAAATAAATATTTGATCCCCTATCAATCAGCAATGTTTCTGGCTCCCATGTGTCTTCTATACAGGTAACAAGCCGAGATTAGCAGCACTCTCTTAAAGGGGAGTTCTCCTAATCTCAGCTTGTTACCTGTATGAAAGACCCCTGTCAACAGAAGCAATCAATCAGATTCCAATCTCTCCACCATGGCCAAGACCAAAGAGCTGTCCAAGGATGTCGGGAACAATATTGTTGATGTACCCAAGAGTGAGAGTTTAACAACAGTTGGTGCAATTATTCGCAAATAGAACACAAAATAACTGTCAATCTCTCTCGGTCTGGGGCTTCATGCAAGATTTCAATGATCATGAGAACGGTGAGGAATCAGCCCAGAACTACACGGGAGAATCTTGTCAATGATCTCAGCTGGGACCATAGTCACCAAGAAAACAATTGGTAACACACTATTCTGTGAAGGACTAAAATCCTGCAGCGCCCGCAAGGTCCCCCTGATCAAGAAAGCACATATACGGGTCCAGGGTCGCCATCAGGGGGTTACAGGCAGTACACCTGTAAGGGGCCCGGATGGCAACCCCCCTTTTTTTATAAGGGGCCCAGAGGTCGCGGAGGTCCCCGGATGGTAACCCCCCTTTTTTATGTATTTTTTTTTATTAAAAAAATAAATTTTTATTTTTATTTATTCATCTTCATTTATTTTTTGTAAGGGGCCCAGAGGTCCCCAGGGCCCCGGATGGCAACCCCCTTTTTTTTTTAAATAAAAATATTTTTTTTTATAATTTTTTTTTTTGTAAGGGGCCCAGAGGTCCCCGAATGGTAACCCCCCCTTTTTTTTAATAAAAATATATATTTTTTTTTCCGTAAGGGGCCCAGAGGTCCCCAGAGGCCCGGATGGCAACCCCGCCCTCTTTTTTTTCGGCAGCACCAAAAGCCGCCCCGACCTTAACAATTCGCGGCGGAAGCACCCCCCCCACTTCTCGATTCGTGGCATCCCCCACTCTTCTCAATTTGCGGCTGCCCTGCCCCCTCCCCCGGTTCTCCTCTGCTCCAGGGGGCCCATGCCTGAAGCTGTGCAAGGGGCCCCAAAATTCCTGATGGCAGCCCTTTACGGGTCCGTCCGAAGTTTGCTAATGAACATCTGAATGATTCAGAGGAGAACTGGGTGAAAGTGTTGTGGTCAGATGAGACCAAATATCGAGCTCTTTGGTACCAATTCAACTCGCCATGTTTTGAGGAGGAGGAATGCTGCCTATAACCCCAAGAACACCATCCCCACCGTCAAACATGGAGGTGGAAACATTAGGCTTTAGGGGTGTTTTTCTGCTAAGGGGACAGGACAACTTCACCACATCAAAGGGATGATGGACGGGGCCCATGTACCATCAAATCTTGGGTGAGAACCTCCTTCCCTCAGCCAGGGCATTGAAAATGGGTCGTGGATGGGTCTTCCAGCATGACAATGACCCAAAACACACGGCCAAAGCAACAAAGGAGTGGCTCAAGAAGAAGCACATTAAGGTCCTGAAGTGGCCTAGCCAGTCTCCAGACCTTAATCTCATAGATAGGTAGAGTTACCAAACCTCAAAACCTTAAAGTGGTTGTAAACCCACTATTTTTTTTTTTCCCCAACGACCTGTAAGAGAAAGGCATAATGATCTAATATGACTAGCATAATAGCTCATTATGCATCACTTACCTTAGATCGGGGTCCCCGAAGCCGTCCTCGTCTCCCTCTTTAGCCGCATCCATCGCTGCGGCGATAGCCGGAATGTTACTTCTGGGTATCGCCGCACCAGCCAATCACAGCGCCGCTCCGGCGCTGTGATTGGCCGGAGCGGCGAAGACGTGACTCCGCGCATGCGCGCGTGAGCCGTCGAATTCGGCTACGTCGTCGAATGCTGCGACCTAGCCGAATTTGTGAATGGGGTTAACCCCATGCGCATGACGTCAGCGTCGCCGCTTTTAAATGCAAATATCTCCTTAACCGTGTAGGTTAAGGAGATATTTCATGCACCTACAGGTAAGCCTTAATCTAGGCTTACCTGTAGGTGTTTGTTTACAAAATAGGATTTTTATAACAGCTTACCTGTAAAATCCTTTTCTTGGAGTACATCACGGGACACAGAGCTAGTCATTACATAATGGGTTAAGGGTCACCAGCGGTGATTGGACACTGGCACAACCAATGGAAGACAGTTCCCCTCCATATAACCCCTCCCATCAGGGAAGTACCTCAGTTTTGTAGCAAAGCAGTAAGGTTCCCATAAGAAGGGGGGGGACCTCTGTGTCCCGTGGTGTACTCCAAGAAAAGGATTTTACAGGTAAGCTGTTATAAAAATCCTATTTTCTTTATCGTACACCACGGGACACAGAGCTAGTCATTACATAATGGGACGTCCCAGAGCAATGCTCATATGAAGGGGGGAGACACAGATCAAAACAGGCCGCTTGCGGACCAGAAGCCCTATACTGCTGCCTGCAGCACACTTCGCCCAAAGGCGGAATCCTCATGTCCTTTCACATCTATTTGATAGAATTTGGAAAATGTATGGACTGAAGACCAAGTTGCAGCTTTACAGATCTGAGCCATCGAAGCCTGGTGGTGCACTGCCCATGAAGCACCTATCGCCCTGGTAGAGTGCGCCTTAACAGGAAAAGGAGGAGTCCTGTTCTTTAAACCATAAGCTTGAACAATTACTTGTCTAATCCACCTGGAAATGGTGGATTTTGATACCGCTTGGCCCTTCTTGGGACCATCTGGTAAAATAAACAAAACATCTGTTTTACGTATCTGAGCGGTTGCTTGCAGATACACCTTTACCGCTCTCACTAGATCTAGAGAGTGTAATAATTTTTCCCCCGCCGTCCGCGGGTTTGGAAAAAAGGAAGGCAGAACAATGTCTTGATTCAAGTGAAAAGCCGACACCACCTTAGGTAGAAAAGCCGGATGGGGTCGTAGTACGATTTTGTCCTTGTGACAAATTAGATAAGGCTCTTTACAAGAAAGAGCTGCTAGCTCTGATACTCTCCTAGCAGAAGCTATAGCAATCAGAAAGGCCAACTTCCTACTTAATATAATTAAAGGAATATGGCGAATAGGTTCAAAAGGTTGCTTTTGCAACACTGACAATACCAAATTCAAATCCCATGGACACAAGGGAGTCCTAACTGGAGGATTTATCCTCAGTACCCCCTTAATGAATGTCCGAACTAGGGAGTGAGATGCCAATGGTCTCTGAAAGAAGACTGATAGAGCCGATATTTGCCCTTTGATGGTGCTAAGGGCTAAATTCATATCCACTCCTAACTGGCAAAAAGCAAGAATCCTACTTATTTCATACTTCTGAGGATTCCAACATCTGGATTCACACCAGGAAACGTATGCTCTCCAGACTCTCTGATAGATGAGTCTGGAGGCTGGCTTTCTAGCATTAATGAGCGTAGAAAGAGCCGGACCAGAGACCCCTCTCTTTTTAAAAATGTGGGTCTCAGCAGCCAGGCCGTCAACTTTAGCCTTTGTAAGGAAGGGTGGAATACTGGACCCTGTGACAGCAGGTCGTGTCGGAGTGGAAACTTCCAGGGCCTTCCTATCGCCGTTTTTACAATCTCGGCGTACCAAGGCCTCCTGGGCCAGTTTGGGGCCACTAGGATTACTGGTATTCCCTCCTCCTTGATCCTGCGAAGCAGTCTTTGTAGAAGAGGGATCGGAGGGAATGCCTAGATCAGTGAGAACTGATTCCATGGAGTTATTAGAGCGTCTGTATTATTAGAGCGTCTGTCCCGTAGGCTAGAGGATCTCTCGTTCTGGACACAAAGTTGTCCAATTTCTTGTTGAACCTGGCAGCTAGCAGGTCTACATCTGGGTTTCCCCATCTCAGACATATGGCCTGAAAGATCTCGGGGTGAAGAGACCACTCCCTGGTAGCAGCTGCTGACGACTCAGGTAGTCTGCTTGCCAATTTTCCATCCCTGGAATGAAGATTGCAGAAAGGCAAGGTACATGCTCTTCTGCCCATGCCAGGATCCGGTTCACCTCTCTTTGGGCTGCCCGACTGCGGGTGCCTCCTTGGTGATTGATGTAAGCTACTGCAGTAGCATTGTCGGATTGAACCCGAACTGGGTAGCCCTGTAACCTGTATGTCCAGGTTTTGAGGGCTAGATATACCGCCCGGATCTCTAGCACATTGATGGGCAGGATCCCCTGAGTCTTGGCCCAGGTTCCCTGGGTAGAAGCCTCCTCGAATACTGCACCCCAGTCCGATAGGCTGGCATCCCTAGATACCACCTTCCAGGCCACTGGGAGGAAGGACTTTCCCTTCCGTAAATTCCTGGCTTCTAGCCACCAATCGAAGCTGTGGCGTACTTGTGAGGACAGGCGCATGGGTATATCCAGAGCTTGGCTCTTCCTGTTCCAGGAAGCTAAAATATTGCCTTGAAGTAGTCTCGAATGAAACTGGGCGTAAGGGACCGCCTCGAAGGAGGCTACCATCTTTCCCAATAGTCTCATGCAAAGGCGAATAGACGGCCTCTTGTTTGCTTTGACCTTGTGGATCAGGTCTTTCAGAGACTGTATCTTCGGTTCTGGCAGGTATACCCCGTTTTGGGCTGTATCTATGATCATGCCCAGGTACCCTATCCTTCTTTGGGCCTGGAGAGAGGATTTTTGTAAATTTATAATCCATCCTAAATGCTCCAGGTATCCTACTGTAGTGTGTACAGCGTGACCCAATCCGTCCTTTGACTGATCTATTACTAGTAGATCGTCCAGATAGGCTGTTACCGCAATGCCCCGTGTTCTTAGGTTTGCTAACAGAGGAGCTAGCACCTTTGTGAATACTATGGGCGCGGTGGCTACACCAAACGGCAGAGCCACAAATTGAAAGTGGCGATCTTCTACCGCAAACCTTAGGAATCTTTGGTGAGCGGGGAGGATGGGTATGTGTAAATGTGCGTCCTTGATATCTATGGGCGCCATGAATTTTCCGCCCTTTAAAGTGGCGGCCACGGATCGGATCGTTTCCATTCGAAAATGGCGATCGTTCAGGAACCGATTTAGGGATTTTAGATCCAGGATGGGTCTGACATCTCCATTTGGCTTTGGAATCACAAAGAGGTTTGAGTAAAAACCTGAACCTCGCTCTTTTTGGGGTACGTCTGTAACTACCCCTTGAGCCATTAAGTGATTCAAACCTTTGAAGAAGGATTCTCTTTTTTGTGGATCCTTGGAGAGTCTTGAACCTCGAAATTGAGAAGATGGGATCTCTCGAAATTCCAGTTTGTACCCTGAGGATATTGTGGATACTACCCAATTGTCCTGGATTTCTGACCACCAAGTTGCTCAGAACTGACAAAGCCTTCCTCCCACTCGGCCGAGCGGGGGCGCCCCTTCACTGAGAGGCTTTGGGGGCTTGCTTATTAGCTCTTGCACCCCACGGCTTCTTGTTCTTCTGAGCTTTTTTGCCTGTGGGCGGCTAAAACAGGCCGCCGCCACTGGTTGGAGTCAGATTTCCCGGGAGCTGGGGAGAGAGAGCGTTTAAAACAAGATCTCTTGTTTTTCTCTCAGGTAAAAGTCGTTTTACCACTTGATATCTTCTGTATATATTTTTCTAAATCTTCCCCAAATAGGCGTTCGCCATGGAACGGGAACTTGCCAACAGCTTTTTGCATGGGGTCTCCGCTGACCAATGCTTAAGCCAAAGTACTCTGCGCATCTGTACCAGCTGGAGTGTAAGGCGTGATGCCTGTATGATAGAATCTCTCATGGCATCCACTGTGAAGCATAAGGCTTTAGGCAAATTTTCCCAATTTCTAGCCTGCTCTGAAGGCAGTTCCTTCAGCCCCTGCTTTACCTGTTGGCTGATGACCTGACACATACAGACTGCTGCTACTGCAGGTTGGGTAATTGAGCCGGCCAAAAGGAAGGAGGATTTCAACTTCCTCTCAGAAGGATCTTTTAAACCCTTGTACATTATCCACCGGACATGTCAGGTTTTTATTTACACAAGAAATAGCCGCATCTACCGCAGGCAGGCTCCATTTCTTTAAAAAAAAAAAATCCCCCATAGGATAAAGAATGTTAAACCTTTTTGGAGGTGAGAAACGCTTATCTGGATGTTGCCAGTTTGCGTATATTAGATCCTCTAGTAACGGATGAACCGGGAAGGAGCATGCACCTTGCAGGGATCTTAATGACCCTAGGGAGGAGACAGGTAATTCCGTTACCTCCGCAGAGGTTAACTTAAATGCACTGCTATAGCATTGTACCTGTGACCTTAAAATCTGGCTCCTCATCCTCTGCTGATGTAGCCTCCTCCTCCTCATCCTCCTCCCTCAGGTACTTCTGAAGGGAGGTCCAATACTGGAAGAGACCTGCTTCGCTTATTGTTCCTTTTTAGAGGACTTAGCAATTAAGGTAGCAATATTTTCCTCCAGATTATTTAGGGCAGCTGATAAAGTGTCCTCAGTGATATATACAGGCCCAGGCTTCACTGGGGAAGCCGCCATACCTGACAGAGGTAATGGCTCATCCTGAACAGGTGCATTTAGCAACACAGGAGAGAAAGGTACCGAGTCAGCACAGTTAGAGCCTCCTCTCAGGCGGTGGTGCTTTCTTATCTCTTTTTGTCCGTATTACTTCCCCTGGAAGGCTACTGTTTAGACAAAATACAAGGTACCTAAATGCATATACTACCGTGTTTAGTTTAGCAAATACATTAAGTATGCAACTTTTAACACATAACTATGCATAACATGGATGTCTTCTAGGAAGTACCCAATCCAACCACATGGAGTCTTACGTCCCTGTATAGCTGCTGTGTTTCTCTGCCAGGAATAAGAGAACTAACGAGCTTGCTTGCTGCTGCAGTGCTTCTCACACTGACAGTCTTTTAAATTTGGCGCCGTTTCTGTGCCTGCGTGCGCCACGTGCCCGCGCACGCCTTCGCCCCCCCCTCCGATAAAGCGCGCTCCCGCGCGCGCGCGGCCCTTAGCGCTATGGCGGTGGCCATAGTGAGAGAGGACTCTCATCAGCCTTTGTTCCCACTTACCTGCATCTGCAGGTGTCTGGTCGGCCACCGAAAGGAGGATCGGGGTGCCCCAGCAAGCTCAGCAGCGGAGGTGACGAGCAGTGTACTTCGCCAAAGCCGACACTGAACAGAGTGAGGTGAGTATATTCAGCTCTTTACTCCCCCCAGTGGTGGAAAAAAAGAAGACATCCACTTTTTGAAAAAAGGTCCCAACCTAGTTATGGACCTTCTAATCTCACCTTATCCACGCCGCAGGTTTTTCTGCTGAAAGATTTCAGACAGATACCAAACTTCACCCTTCACGGTGGGCTATGTGTGCCAACCTTCAGGGATATGGGTTCCTATTTAAAGGATACCTCTCCCCTGGGCCTTGTACAAGACTCTTACCAGGACTTTATAGCGAAATAGCGAAAGTGCTGGATCTTAGAGCCCAGTCCTCCGAAGAGAGACATTACAGGCGACGCCTCATGGATGAGGCCCGGATCCCATCCAGATTCAGCTCATTTGTAGGCGTCTTGGATGGATCCGAAAGCATAGCTCTTTTACCCCCAGAGGGTCTCTTTGGTAGAGCTTTCCTTTAGCACCTCCTAACGCGTCCAACACCTTTCGACACTGGCGAAAAAACTGAGGTACTTCCCTGATGGGAGGGGTTATATGGAGGGGAACTGTCTTCCATTGGTTGTGCCAGTGTCCAATCACCGCTGATGACCCTTAACCCATTATGTAATGACTAGCTCTGTGTCCCGTGGTGTACGATAAAGAAAGTGGGTTTACAATAGGGTGACCAGACATCCCCGGTTTCAGGGGACAGTCCCCGGATTGAGGACACTGTCCCCGGTCCAAGTCTGTCCCCGGTTTTGTCCCCAGACTGGATATGAACAGGGGCTGGGGCGATTTCAAAGACAGTCAGTGCAGAATTGAGAAAAATAAATTCTGAATTGCACCTCCCCGCGCTCCGCCGCACCTACTAGCTTAGGGGGGTGTATTTTTTTCCCATTATCTGTGCCCCTTTCTGATGATCATGGGCTGGTCGGAGCGGAAGGAATATTTCTTCAGTTTCGGGTGCATGCCCATCCAGCTCCGCTCGCATGTTCTTAAGTCCCGGCCAGCCGCTTGCCTGCTTATCTCCTTGCCTTCCCTGGTGGAGTGATCTTCCTCCGCCCCCCACACAATAGTAGCCGGGGCCCGGAGAGTAATGGCCCATACACACGATCCAAATATCGGTTGAAAACTGTCGTCCGAGGAAGAATCGTACAATTTTCGGATCGTGTGTACACTACTTTTGAGAGCCGATCACGACAGTTCATCCGATATTATTAGATCGGACAAGCACGAAAATTTTCCTCGTACGATACCAGTTGTCGTCCGAAAATACAAATACATTACAACACATGACATCACTTCCGATTTTTTTTTCTGTTTTACGAGAATTTTCATGACTTTAGTAACCTATTCAATTTCTACTTGCGACTATTAAGCGAAAAAAGTTGTACGATCTGTCGTACGATATTCAGATCGTGTGTACGGGCCATAAGACTTGACAGGCTGTGAGGCGGGCGGCATCAGCGGCGACGGGCAGAGAGTCACTGATTGCCGCCATTACTAGTAAAAAAAAAAAATATGTCCCCGGATTTCATTTAAAAAATCTGGTCACCTTAGTTTACAACCACTTTAATGACTTGGAGAGGGTCTGCAAAGAGGAGTGGGACAAAATCCCTCCTGAGATGTGTGCAATGGGCAACTACAAGAAACATCTGACCTCTGTGATTGCCAAGAAGGGTTTTGCCACCAAGTACCAAGTAGCCTTTTGCAAAGAGGTCAAATATTTATTTCAATTATTAATTGCAAATCAATTTATAACTTTTTTGAAATGCGTTTATTGGGATATTTTTGTTATTCTGTCTCTCACTGTAAAATAAACAGACCATTAAAATGATAGACTGATCATTTCTTTGTCAGTGGGCAAATGTACAAAATCAGTATTTTTTTCCCTTCACTGTAGAATTTATATATATATATATATATATATATATATCTCAAGGCATTTTGGACAATTTCATGCTCCCAACTTTGTGGGAACAGTTTGGGGATGGCCCCTTTCTGTTCTAACAAGACTGCCCACCAGTGTACAAAGCAAGGTTTGGGGTGGAGGAACTTGACTGGCCTCAACCCGATAGAACACCTTTGGGGTGAATTTGAGTGGAGACTGCGAGCCAGGCCTTCTCATCCAACATCAGTGCCTGACCTCACAATTCTGAAAAGAATGGTCAAAAATTCCCATAGACACTCCTAAACCTTGTGGACAGCCTTCCCGGAAGACTTGAAGCTGTTATAGCTGCAAAGGGTGGGCCAACTCAATATTGAACCCTGCGGACTAAGACTGGGATGCCATTAAGGTTCATGTGTGTGTAAAAGGCAGGTGTCCCAATACTTTCGGCAATATAGTGTATATACACACATACTAACCAGCCATAACATTATGACCACTGACAGATAAAGTGAATAATATTGATTATCCCGTAACAACGGCCTCTGAAAGTGGGTGGGGATATACCAGGAAGCAAGTAAACATGTTGCCCCTGAAGTTGATGTGTTGATTGCATTAAAAAAAAAAATGGGCAATCGTAAAGATTTGACCGACTTGAACAGGGGCCAAATTGTAATGGCTAGACGACTGGGTCAGAGCAACTGCAGCTCTTGTGGGATGTTCTCGGTCTGCAGTCGTCAGGACCTACCAAAAGTGGCCCAAGGAAGGAAAGCGTGTGAACCAGTGACAGGGTCATGGGCGGCCAATACTCTGTGATGCAGCTGGGGAGCAAAGGCTTGCCTGTACAGTCTAATTTAATAGAAGAGCTACGGTAGCTTAAAATGCTTAAAAAGTTAATGGTTCCAATGAAAAGGTCTCAGAACACACAATGCGTCACAGTTTGTTGCATATGGGGCTGCATAGCTGCAGACCGGCCATGCTGACCCGTGTACACAACAAAAGTACCTACAAAGGGTACATGAGCATCAGAACTGGACCACGGAGCAATGTAAAAAGGGAGCCTAGTCTAAAGTATTTAAAGCGGAGTTCCACCCAAAAATGGAAGTTCCGCTTTTCGGAACCCTACTATGTGTAATACAGGTATTTTGCTCCCACTTCCGGGCATAGATACCCGAGCCACCCGTGGGTATCTACGCCACTTCCGGCGCCTTCTCCGTCCCCCCTGCTGTCTTCTGGGAGACACACAGGTCCCAGAAGACAGCAGGGACCAGAGGGATCGTGCAGCGTGAGTCGCGCATGTGCAGTAAGGAACAAGGGAGTGAAGCCGCCCTACCAAAGAACTCCGCTTTAAGAACAGTTAAGGGACACAAGTTGTTGACTTGGCCTCCAAATTCTTCAGATCCCAATCCAATCAAGCATCTGTGGGATGTTCTAGAAAAACAAGTCCGATCCATGGAGGTCCTAAAGGATCTGCTACTGACGGCTTGGTGCCAGATACCACAACATACCTTCAGAGGTCTAGTGGGGTCCATGGCTCGACAGGTTATGGTGGGTGGTCATAATGTTATAGCTGATCAGTGTATAGTCTTCAAGAATGCACAGGGCACATTGAAGTCGATGCAAGCCCAATCACCTACATTTAGTATAAGCTGTAAATGTAATTTCATAAGTCATTTTCAATATTTTAAAATCTGCAGCTTTTATTAAAAGCTTGCACTTCTTATAGGGTGACAACGCTCGGTCCCTGTCTCCTAACTGTGCTCCTGCGTTGTCACCCCGGCCTCTGATGGAGAGGACAAGTGGCTGTTTCAACACACGTTACACAGGCAGTGTTCATTGTTACCCCCATCAGGAAGCCTCCCTAAGAAATGTCATGCAGCCATCGCTGGATTGCATGTAGACATGAAGTGGCTGCAGGAGATCAGCAGCACTGAGATGTAACAAAGGATAAAAGCAAGGTAAAAACAATGACGATAAATGTTTCTGTTACACAGAGCAAACTAAATCCCATCCACTTAGGGTTTACATCCAACTTACTGAATCCCCTACAAAACATATGTGCACATTCACTGGGGTGAGACTTCCATTTTCTGCTCACAAACCCCCTTGTGGCTGCATTTCACAAGAGAGGACGGTGCCCCCTGCTGGTACTCACTTCTCCAGCTCCAGCTGGGTCTTCAGCTTCTTCTTTGCACCCATCGTTAGAGACTCAAACTTGTTTAAATCTTCCTCAGTAAGACTCAAGAACTGCAGCAGGACAGAAGAGAATGAATGAGAGCACAGTGCAGCACACAGCAGCTGTTATAGATCAGAAGAGGCTGGAGCAGAAACCTGATACTTGTATACTAAGATTAAATCCACTTTTAAATGCAGCTGTACAAAATAGTCTCTGAAAACAAAGGATAACCATATCAGGAGACAATACCATACACTGTTTCTTCCTATCAGATACAGTGTAACCTTGGTTTACGAGTAACGCGGTTAGCGAGCATTTTGAAAGACGAGCAACTTTTTTTTTTTTAATTCTGACTCAGTTTGGAGTGTTGTCTCGCAAAACAGGCAGAATTCAAGCTAATGGTGTGTGCAGTACCGCATTTGGCCAGAGGTGCGGGGGCGCCGGTCACACTCAGAGCGATTCG
Source organism: Rana muscosa (assembly GCA_029206835.1). NCBI lineage: Eukaryota > Metazoa > Chordata > Amphibia > Anura > Ranidae > Rana > Rana muscosa. The sequence continues at coordinate 332,141,986 of CM055119.1, forward strand.
GAGCTGTTTGGAAATACTCAGTTTCCGGGTATTTCCGAGCCTTTCCAAGGTCAGCCGAGCTGTCCCCGATCATTTCTGAGGCTCTCCGGCACCCCCCACCTCTGGCCACATGCGGTATTGCATGCCATTAAAGACGATGAGGAAAGAATTATTTTCGTTTCCATTGACTTCTATGGGGAAACTCGCTTTGATATGTGAGTGCTTTGGATTACAAGCGTTCTCCTAGAACGAATTATGCTCGTAATCCAAGGTTCCACTTGTATATAAAATTCTAGCACATTATATCCAAAAAGACAGGTGCTCTTCCTACCTACAGCTATACGGACATACCTGACAATATAGAGGAAGAAGGGTCTGGGAGGACCACCATGACTAAGACCTTTCTGGGTGACATGCATCAGCTAAGGGAGGAGGGTTTGGGCAAACCTCAAGGCCCACCACTATAAGGAGGAGCTAGACGGACCCTATAACCAAGTTATTTTCTGGGTGAAGCAGGTCATGGCGGCGAGGGTCTGGGCAGACCATTACAAGGAGAATCTGGAAGGACCTCTATAAATTAGATCGCTATGACTAAGTCCTTTCCATGTGAAATGTGTCAGAGTAAGGAGGGCCTGAGCAGACCACCGTGGAGGATCTGGACAGACCTCTATGACAAAGATCTCTACAACTAAGCCCTTTCCAAGTGAAACACATCAGAGTGAAAAGGGTCTGCGCAGCACACTATGAGGAAAGTCTGGGAGGACACCTATGACTATTATCCAAGATTTCCAAAACGAAGTAACCTCTTTCCTGGTGAAACGCATTCGAGTGAGGAGGGTCTTGGCAGACTACTAGGAGGAAGGTCTGGGAAGACCTCTATGACTAAGCCCTTTCTGGGTGAAATGCATCAGTGTGACAAAGGTTTCGGCAGACCATTACAAGGAGGGTCTGAATGAACCTTTACAAGTAGGATCTCTATGACTAAGCATAGTGGGCAGAGAACTTTGAGGACGGTCTGGGAGGACCCCTATGACCAAGCCCTTTCTGGGTGAAGTGTGTCTAACTGAGGAGGGCTTTAGCGGACCACTACAAGGAGGGTCTATGAGGACCTCTATGACTAATCCTACTTTGGGTGAAATGCATCAGAGGGAAGAGGGTCTGGGCAAACAACTATAGAGAAGGAAAGCCTCGGAGGACCTCTATGACTAAGCCCTTTCTAGATGAAATGCATTAGGGTGAGAAGGATCGGGGATGCCCACTATGAAGAGGGTCTAGGAGGACCTCTACGACTAAGCCCTTTCTGGATGAAACACATCAAAATGAGGGAGGGTCTAGGTAGACAACTACGAGGAAGGTCTGGGAGGACCTCTACGACTAATCACTTCGCTGACAAAACACATCAAAGTGAGGAGGGTCTAGGTGGACCTTTTGTGTTTATTGTATGGAACAATAACATTTTATCAATGCAAATGTCATTGGAGTGCGAACAATCTATTAGCTTGTGATTTGTGGGGAGCAGGTACGAACTCCATTCAGTAAGTGTCTGTGCCCCTGGCAGAGCATGGACGTGGGAGCGGAGGCTTCTCTTGGTGTTCTGAACATACCATAAGATGTCTGACTTATAAAAGCAAATAGTTGTATGTTGTAAAACGCAATAAAAATGTACAGTGAAACCTCGGATTGCGAGTAACGCGGTTAACGGGCGTTTCGCAATACGAGCACTGTATTTTGAAAAATCCTAACTCGGTTTGCGAGTGTTGTCTTGCAAAACGAGCAGGATTCAGGCCAAAGCGGTGTGCAGTACCGCGTTTGGCCTGAGGTGGGGGGGCGCCGTAGCCGAACGGCGCCGTTCAGAAATGCTCGGAAAGACTACGTTACGGAGCCATTCCGAGGTCAGTCGAGCTGTCCTCGGGCCTTTACGGCTGTTTCCGAAGCTCTCCGGATTCAGGCCAAAGCGGTGTGCAGTACCGCGTTTGGCCTGAGGTGGGGGGGCGCCGGAGCCAAACGGCGCCGTTCAGAAATGCTCGGAAAGACTCAGAAATACTACGTTCCGGAGACTTTCCGAGGTCAGCCGAGCTGTCCTCGGGCCTTTACGGCTGTTTCCGAAGCTCTCCGGTGCCCCCCCGCCTCTGGCCGCATGCGGTATTGCATGCCATTGAAGTCCATGCAGAACAAATTATTTTTGTTTCCATTGACTTCAATGGGGAAACTCGCTTTGCTAGGCGAGTACTTTGGATTACGAGCATTCTCCTGGAACGGATTATGCTTGTTGTGACAGGGGTCACTTTGGGCACAGGGTGAAGGAGAACCCCACTATGATCTGTGCTAATCAGATTCAAAGCTGTATATACTGTGTGTATATTGGGTGTTGGCTGTTGTGTAATATTTGCTGTGATGGGGTGTGATTGCATTCTATTGTCTATTGTGGCTTGTGGTAATTAAGTCTGCTACTGTGGTGATGTGGATTGGAGCTTGGTAAACCGTCTGGCTGCCTATTATGGGATGTTTAAGTGTCTTTCTGTGAGGAGGGGGGGGGGGGGAATCACCCCTCCTGCTAAGACTGTTTACTGAAAGAGAAGTTTGAACACACCTGACCTGTATGACCATTGTCACTGGACAGTTTAACCTGCCCTGTTCCCCAAGGATGGGAGGGAAGGGTTTTGAAGAGAAATGTGTTACCATGTGCTTGTAATAAAGTCATTCCCTGTTTTGGAACTTCAACACTGTGTTTGTCTTGTATCTGGGGGAGTTATTCCTATGATTCTGGGTCTCCTGAATGTGGAGTGTCGCCAGTGGATGTGTGTTCGGAGAGGGAATATCGTAAACGGCGTTAACCCCCTTTCAGATTTGGGGTGTCGTTACACTCGTAATCCGAGGTTCCACTATATTTTGTTTTATCAATATGTGTGTATCCCAAGTATTATGGTACCATTAAAGTCCACTTTAGCCTCAACGATTTGCTTCTATAATGATATAGGACGAAGGTACCCACTTTTTTACTATTTAATATTTGGCACTCCATTTACTAAGATGTCTGACTTGTCAATTCAATCCTACTGATGTGATCTGAACGCCCCACTCCCTGTTGTCACTGAGGCTGAAACTCACTCTGCCACTTTCTGGAACCTTGCCCACCCATTCCTGCCTCCTGCTCGTTCCTACGGACCAATGATACTTTTGGGCCAAGTGGAATAAGAGGGTGTGGGGTTTAGCAGCAAGTCCTGACACTACCCAGAAGGCTGTGACAGCAAGGCGACATGCAGGGTATTTTGAGATTGGACAAGGGGCGAGCAAACCACAGGATCTCCTCTTGTCCAATCAAAGAACGTCCTGCAATCATTAAAAAGAATTCACGGCTTTTTCTAAATGGACAAGGTAAGGATTGAGCGACCCACTATCATCACTGTACACTAGGTGGATGTCTCAGTTACAGTGCCGCAACAAAAGCGCTGGGGGAGGAGCCAGAAACAATGAAGAGAGGATTTGTAGAGTAAGCAGCAGTAACCATCCAATACAGTCAGCAATACCGTCTTTTCATTCGATAGATCCACTACTTTGAAAATGAATGGGCAAACTTTTATATATTCTGTATATTTTATAGAATGAAGCAAAAAAAAAAATAATTGGTTGAGGTGAAAAATAGGAGTCAAATGAATGAAAGTGCCACCAAAACTAATATTTCCGTTATAGCTTCGGTAGGCTGGTGGACTAAGTCTTCCATTGATCAGGGCAGCCTTTTTCAGCCATTTTACGCTGAAGGAAACCCTTGAAATAATTTTCAAGTCTCAGTGAACCCTCTATTAAAATTAATTTATCTGGTGTCAGTGGGTAAAATGCACCTTACACTGGTGGTCAGTGAGAAGAATGTTCTTTACATCTTTACATTGGTGGTCATTGGGCAAAAATGAACCTTACATTGGTGGTCAGTAGGATGAATGCCCCTACATTGGTGGTCAGTGAGAAGAATGCCCCTATATTGGTAATCGGTGGGAATACCCATTACAATGGTGGACAGTGAGAAAAATGCTCCTTAAATCAGTGGTTAATGAGCAGAAAGCCCCTATATCGGTGGTCAGTGGGAAAAATGCCCCTTATATTGGTGGTCGGTGGGCAGAATACTCATTACAATAGTGGTCAGTGGGAAGAATGATCCTTAAAATCAGTGGTCAGTGAAAAGAAAGCCCATATATTGGTGGGAAAAATGCCCCATTCAGTGATGGTCAGTGGGAAGAATGCCCCTTATATTGGTGGTCAGAATGCCCCTTCTATTGGTGGTCAGTGGGAAGAATGCACCTTTTATTGGTGGTCAGTGGGCAAAATACCCATTACAATGGTGGTCAGTGGGAAGAATGCTCCTTGAATTAGTGGTCAGTAAGAAGAAAGCCCCTATATTGGTGGTAAGTGGGAAGAATGTCCCTTATATTGGAGGTCGGTGGGCAGAATACCCATTACAATAATGGACAGTGAAATAAATGCCCCTTATATCGGTGGTCAGTGGGAAGAATACTCCTCTAATCAGTGGTCAGCAAAAAGAAAGCCCCTTATATCGGTGGTCAGAGGGAAAAATGCTCCTTTCATTGATGGTCAGTAGAAAGAATGCCCCTTATACTGATGGTCAGTGGGAAGAAGGCGCCTTTCATTGGTGGTCAGTGGGAAGAAGGCGCCTTTCATTGGTGGTCAGACCACTGGTATCATGACGCCAAGTGGTGTTGGCCTTGGAATTATGCGAAGTTACGAATTATCCGAAACAACGAATGCCGCATCTAAACAAATGGAACAGAACGAATTACCGGTAATAAATAATAAAACAGTTATTATTTCATAACGTTCCATTCGTTTAGATACGGCATTCGTTATTTCGGATAATTCGTAACTTCGGATAAATTCGTGTTCGTTACGTTCACAAACAGCCAAATTTGAAAGGAAATTCCAACACCTATATCTTAATAGTTGGTTATTATTTCAGATTTTTGAATGTTCGTTTTTTTTAATTTCCGTGAAAATTCATTAAAAACAGGTTTTCGTTAATTCGGATGTTTTCAAATTAACTAATTAGTCGAAATTTGTTAAAAAAAAACGAATTTGGAACAAAACGAATTGCACATGTCTAATGCAAGGAGCTATTCTCTCATGGGGACCACTATCCCAGTGACACCAATGGTTTGTAGGGCTATTCTCCCTTTTTAATACAAACTTTTTACTCCCATACTGTTTTACTTTATTTATTTCCTTTTTTTTTTTACTGCTGAAGCATGGAAGATCAGGAACAATTTAGTGGGCATTTTCTATGGATTTCCATGGCTGAACTAAAGGCTCTACAACAGGTGCCTCCCACCATGGTGTCACCTATTGCTAAAGGCATCCTCCGCCCCTCACAATTGCTGTGGCATGTGTACGTGCCTGAGAAATCTGGCACAGGTCTCGCTATCGGCCAGCAATCAAACAAAAAGGGGTACTGGTTTGTTTTGGGGTGGAGTGACACTATATTTAACCAGCACATTTTTTAAAGAATGCGACAACTATAGCACGCTTAAAGAGACCCTGTCACCTTACCTGTTCAGACAGGTAGTAACAGAGTCTCCTTGTAGATTGACTGCCTTACACTCACCTGTACATTGCTCCTCCTGCCACAGCCGACAGTAAATACAGTGTTGACTCTTATGTGGGATGATTGCGTCACCCCATCATGTGATTAAAGCACTGCATCATGGAGGAGATCACATGCTCCCCCATAACTGATAGTGTCAGGTATTTTGCTGCAGTTGCAGAGCACTGTACAGGCCAGTATAATGTTGGCCTGCTTTAACCACTTCAATCCCAGACACTTTTACCCCCTTCTTGCCCAGGCCAATTTTCTGATTTTAGTGCTGTCACAATGGATGGCTATGAATGAAAGCCATTCATAGTGTACAATTGCTATGTGATCTGCTCTGATTAGTCACAGCGATCACATAGTACAGGCAGCAGCTCGGTACACTAATTTGTCATCTGGACACAGCGGGTGACAGACTGCGCCGGTGCGCACACAAGGCGCGATCCTGGGAGGACGTCATTTGATGTCCATCCAGGATGGCAGTGCTCTCGCTTGGCTGTCATTGTACTATAGGCCGGGTGGGAAGCAGTTAAAGAGACCCTGATTAAACAAAACGACAGAGTCTTTAATGTTAACATTCCAAAACAACTGATATTTAAGGTAAGAAAAGCGCTTACAGCTGCAGTCATCCACCATTATTTTAACGTACGATTCCGCCTCTATCCTCCCCCTCCCATAATTATTAGTTTGTACACCGTGTCCCACGCTCTGACACAGTGGCTGTCATTACCTTCTTCATGGACAGCTGGCTGAAAACGGCGTAGTATTTGTGCAGACGCAACTTGCGCAGCCACTCCAGGATTTCCTGCTGTTCTTGAGTCTGCGGGCTTGGCACGCTGGCGGTGATGGCGGTAGAGGCGGCCTCCACCTGCGGCCGGTATGTCACAGCGGAGGAGCTGGGACATGGTGATCCGCCGATGGTGGCCCCGCCGCCATGGTGCAGTGCAATGCTGCTGTGGGAAGACTGGATACTGGCGACACCACATATGGGCCTGCAGGGAAGAACACAACGATATACATGAACCGCCAGCATCCCCACAGCAAAGCGTAGGCAGCCGGTTCGTATTACAGAAAAGGCTCAGAAAAATCCGGGCGCCTGGCCTAGTGAGGTCACCCCCTGGCAGGGATTTCTCTGCATTCATCCAGCATTTTTATACCATCATTTAAATATTTAAAGTGAACTTGTCAGCCTTTTTCAACAGGGAAAATGCTGCCTGAGAATAAGCAACACACAAAGTATTATATTATCTCTATGAGCCAGAAAATGTTCCCCTGTGCACCCCTCTGAAACTGGTTTCAATTTGTTATCAAGAGCATGACTTCTCTGACTTTGGGTCTAAGCCCCATCCTGTTTAATAAAACTGCTCGTTGGCAGTTGAGACATTCTCAGTGGATATGAGGGTATGATGGGTTGGGGAGGACAACTTGGCACTGAAGTCAGAAAAATTTGAGACTTTGGTAACCAAGTAATACCAGGATCGGAGTGGTGCACATGGAAGGGATAAAAGGTAATAGTAACCGCCCTGCAGTCCCATTTTGCAGGCAAATTTACTTTTAAAAATGTAAAATTATTCAACAGAGGAGCTTACACTCTAATTTCCCCTTGCAATCACACACTAATATTATTATACATTTATATAATTCTGACATATACCGCAGTGCAGTACAAAGAACCATGAGCCAGTCACAGCAGTCTCTGCACCAGAGGAGCCAACACACTAATGACCCACCACAGTCACACGCTATTATACATTTATATAGCTCTCACATATTCTGCAGCGCTGTACAGAGAACATTGAGCAATTCACATCAGTCTCTGCACCAGAAGAGCTTACACTCTAATGTCTCCACTACACTGTAAGTGAAAGGGAGCCCTGCTCAGGGGCGGAGCTATGACCCCTTGCACCCACAGTCTGTCCTCCTGAGCGTCATTCGACCAAGAAGACTGAGGACATCTTGTGGCAGAGAAGAGGAACTGCGGTGTACTCTGACGTTGAGATTACATTTATTCAGGGTGTACCAGGTGCATGCACACAATTTTGAAGGAAGTCGATTCTACAACTATTGGGTTTTCTGGACTGTGGGAGGAAGCTGAATGATCTGGTGGAAACCAACACACAAATCAAGTAAATATAGCGTTCAAAATTTACTGATTTATCCATCATATCTGATCTTCATAAAAAAATAAGTTCTCTGACCTCTAAGATCAATTTCTCATTGTCTGGGTTTACATACCGTATAGTGGGGCCCACTGCTGTGTTCACTTTAACATGGGTTGGGTTGCTGGGACCTGTACACAACAAACACAACTGGGTGAGCTGGGCTGGAAAATTGCCATGGTCATGGGAAAATCATGCTGAGATGGCCAGGGGATGAGGAGATAGAACATGGAGAATATGGCAAAGACAGGCAAGATACATAGAAAGATCATCAGGAATACACACATTTTTCGTCACCTATTACGCCCACCCACTGATCCACTGTCTAGTCAACTTAAGCCTGTCACCCTGGTAGATGTCCGGTCCCAACCTCCCTTGTCGGAGGCTAAACATGGCAAAGCTTTCTATGCACATATTACTCCTTGAGGTGCACATTGATGTGGAAATTTGGTCCCTTCCCCATCCCCGGGATCCAGCCTTTCCACCCACCATATAGCCCCACAGAACCAATTATTGCCCTTCCATATCTTTTTATGTTCCCTACCCTTCCCTTCCTCCACACCCTGTAACCAACTGCCTCTGTACTCTGTTTTTCTACGACTTTTACAACTTCCTCCACTAAACTTTCCCTACTTGTCCAGTCCTCTTTCCCTCCCGTGATCTCCTAAGTAGCCCAAGGACACCTTGGCCACAGATGACTGGCTCTCACACCTGGCCCGCTACATGATTTTACACAGCCCATAGCAACTCTAATGTGATGGGGGGGCTTCTGATGGGAAAGGGGAACTCTGATGGAAGGGGGGGGAACTTTCAATGCAAAATAGGGGGGGGGGGTGCTGATCCAAAAGAGGGGGGGGTTAAGGGCTGCTTTTCGGAAAAGGGGGGGGACTGCTAATGCGAAAGGAAGGGAAAAAGGAGTGGTCACATTACCCAATGGCGAGACTTTCCAAACTACGTCACTTTGCCAACTGCCAAACAAAAGGAGTGGTGTATTCGTTGTCACGCGATTGTGCCAAATTTTTATGTTGACAAAACTAAAACAGGAATTCTGGTGCCACATGTACAAACACGTTCACAGCATGAGGTTAGGCAATTTATATCTCTCAGTTGGCAGGCATGTTGCTCAAATTCACACAACTAGAAATTTCCTAAAGTGAAATTTACAGCATTAGATCGAAAATAAGTCCCTTCTTCAATTAGAACACAGATGGATTTAACAATTAAGGGCAACTTAAATCATACCATCCCTTACAAACCTTTTTTTGAAAGTTCTTTTTGTCAGAAAAAACTGATGGAATTGTTCTCACCACTGTTAGGATGATGTGGCTTTCCCCCCATTCTGTTTCCTATTTCTCCTTATGTTTATTAATTTGTTTGATTTTTTTTCTCTATACAATGGTATCCTTTGTGCGGATGATTACACATAGTACAGTGGATATAAAAATATAAAAATGTCAGGTTTCTGTGATATAAAAAAATGAGACAAAAGATAAATAATTTCAGAACTTTTTCCACCTGTAATGTGACCTATAACCTGTATAACTCAATTGAAAAACAAACTGAATTTTTTTTTTTGGGGGGGGGATTAAAAATAAAAAAAATGTAGTTGCATAAGTGTGCACACCCTCTTATAACTGGGGATGTTCAGAATTAAAGTGGATGTAAACCCACATTTTTTTATTTACATTTTTTTGCTGTCACAATGTAAAGTATAAGATTTCCTATCATCTGAAGTCATGTGGTTACTTTTCTGGATTTTGACTGGATGTTAGTGATCATAGCAGAAGGAATACACAGGAGAAAATGCATGTTGACAAGGGGAGTGTAGAGGTGGGCGGGGAGTCTACCGACATCACGACTCCACCCACCGAGCTCCAGACAACAGATCCACCCACAGAATCTGCAGTTTTTCAGTTCTTATAAAACAGACAGAGGGGAGACATTTGACAGATAAGGATACATGCAGGAGGCATCTATATCCTTATAGATCAGCACTATGGCAGTAGTTTAGAAAGGATGAGAGTGGATTTACATCCACTTTAAGCAATCACATTCAAACTCATGTTAAATAGGAGTCAGTACACACATGCCATCATTTAAAGCGCCTCTGATAACCCCAACTAAAGTTCAGCTGTTCTAGTAGGTCTTTCCTGACGTTTTCTTAGTCGCATCCTACAGCAAAAGCCATGGTTTGCAGAGAGCTTCCAAAGCATCGAAGGGATCTCACTGTTAAAAAGGTATCAGTCAGGAGAAGGGTACAAGAGAATTTCCAAGGCATTATATATACCATGGAACACAATGAAGAGTCATCATCAAGTGGAGAAAATATGGCACAACGATGACATTACCAAGAACTGGACGTCCCTCCAAAATTGATGAAAAGATGAGAAGAAAACTGGTCAGGGAAGCGGCCAAGAGGCCTACAGCAACATTAAAAGAGCCACAGGAATATCTGGCAAGTACTGGCTGTGTGGTACATGTGACAACAATCTCCAGTATTCTTCATATGTCTGGGCTATGGAGTAGAGTGGCAAGACGGAAACCTTTTCTTACGAAGAAAAACATCCAAGCCCGGCTAAATTGAGCAAAAACACATCTGAAGTCTCCCAAAAGCATGTGGGGAAATGTGTTATGGTCTGATGAAACGAAGGTTGAACTTTTTGGCCATGATTCCAAAAGATATGTTTGGTGCAAAAACAACACTGCACATCACCAAAAGAACACCATACCCACCGTGAAGCATGGTGGTGGCAGCATCGTGCTTTGGGACTGTTTTTCTTCAGCTGGAACAGGGGCCTTAGTCAAGGTAGAGGGAATTATGAACAGTTTTAAATACCAGTCAATATTGGCACAAAACCTTCAGGCTTCTGCTAGAAAGCTGAACATGAAGCCTGAAAACGACCCAAAGCATACATCCAAATCAACAAAGGAATGGCTTCACCAGAAGAAGATTTAAAGTTTTGGAATGGCCCAGCCAGAGCCAAGACCTAAATCCGATTGAAAATCTGTGGGGTGATCTGAAGAGGGCTTTGCACAGGAGATGCCCTCGCAATCTGACAGATTTGGAATGTTTTTGCACAGAAGAGTGGGGCAAATATTTCCAAGTCAAGATGTGTAATGCTGATAGACTCAGACCCAAAAACACTGAGTGCTGTAATAAAATCAAAAGGTGCTTCAACAAAGTATTAGTTTAAGGGGGTGCACACTTATGCAACCATATTATTTAATTTTTTTATTTTTACTTCCCTCCACCTAAAATATTTCAGTTTGTTGTTCAACTGAGTTGTACATTTTATAGGTCACATTAAAGGTGGAAAAAGTTCTGAAATGATTTATCTTTGTCTAATTTTTTTACATTACAGAAACCTGACATTTTAACAGGGGTGTGTAGACTTTTTATATCCACTGTATATTGATTTTATGATGTTATTATACTTTAAACAATGTATTCAGTATTCCAGGAGCAGCCACCCCCCTTGGTTCTACGCTTTTGCCCCTCCCCCGGCACAAGGGGTTGACCAGGTGGGCATCCTTTGGTGCCGCCTTGCGCTCGTCTCCCCTTTTTAGCTACCGTTCTGCTATTTCCCTTGATGCAAGGTGCCTCTTTAAGATGGCCTCCGTGTTTGGAGAGGGGCAGGGTTTGACATTGTTGTCGTGCTTGCCTCGTTCCACGATCCATTGCCATGCACGTCTCTTCTGTGGCGCCACACGTGCATGGTGACGTCACTTTGCCTGGATTGCCTTGGAGGTGGGTGGGTTTCCTGAGAAACGCAGAGGGGGTTCACATGCTAGGCGCCATTATGGGTGCGGACTACCACAAGCATAGCAGGTCTGTGGGGTGTGTCCTGGTTTGTTCCACTCCACGGCATTGGTTAATTAGCCAATTATTTTTTTCAAATTGACCCTGTAAATTGCTCCTATATTTCAAAAGATCTTCAAGATCTTCAGAAGATCTTGTGTTTCAAGATCTTCAATTAATTTGTTAGATAGCGATCTTGATTTTTGATTCTTTTACAAATGTGGGCACATTTGGACAATTTGATATCTGTAATTTTATACATAGACTCCTGTCGTGGGTGGTTGCACATAAGGACCCCCCGCAGTTAGTCGCAGTGGCCCCTGGTGGGGTGTGACGTCGGAATTTGTGGCTCGGCAAACACCCCCTGATGTTTGAGAGAATGGTGTCTAACACTTTGGGTGATTTTGTAAGTCACTAAATTGTGTTTGTTGGTATTTACACGCTTTGTATGTGCTTTGTTATTATTCTATGTTACGCTATTTTTTTGTAGAAATACCCGTTGCCCCATGATCAAGATTGTGAATGCCAATTGAAACGCGTTGGTGATTTTTTGGCAGAATGAAGTTTATATTATACTGCTCTTCTGTTCAACTTACAGGTTTTTTTTGTCATGTTTTTATTACAACCTACCAGAGTATTGATGCAAATATAAAACATTTTAAGTGTAACTGTATGATTCACGTTGCTGCAAGTCCCACAGGAGACATTTTTGTTCACTGATGCGGAAAGGGGCAGGGCGTCCCACGCCAAAAGGGGCAGGGCGTCCCACGTCAAAAGGGGCAGGGCGTCCCACGTCAAAAGGGGCAGGGCGTCTGGTGTAAAGGTGGGAGGGCGTCTGATGGGGAAAGGGGGGGGGCGTCTGATGGGAAAGGGGGGGGGCGTCTGATGGGAAAGGGGGGGGGGCGTCTGACGGGAAAGGGGGGGGGGCGTCTGACGGGAAAGGGGGGGGGCGTCTGACGGGAAAGGGGGGGCGTCTGACGGGAAAGGGGGGGCGTCTGACGGGAAAGGGGGGGCGTCTGACGGGAAAGGGGGGGCGTCTGACGGGAAAGGGGGGGCGTCTGACGGGAAAGGGGGGGGCGTCTGACGGGAAAGGGGGGGGAAAGGGGGGGGGCGTCTGACGGGAAAGGGGGGGGCGTCTGACGGGAAAGGGGGGGTGACTTCTGACAAGATGGGGTCTTCTGATATCAAAGTGGTCTCTGAGGAGATGAGGTCATCTGATGTAATTGGGGGCTGCTGACGTGAAAGGAGAAAATCTGATGTGATGGGGTCTTCTGGCTGAATATATTTCTTGGAGCTTGTTCACGTAATTACATTTTAATCAATCATTTATAAAATGACAAAGCCTGCCAATATTTGTAAAGCACACAATATATGGCCCTCGTACTGAAAAGATTGGAGACCCCTATAACTGGAGACCCCTAAGACTGGAGACCCCTGCTCTAGTGGTATCTAGCATGATACTTACCAAGATGGAACAACCTCGACCATCTAACCATCCCAGAAGTCCACTAAGTATTCAGGAAAGACACCTCTCTCCTCTTCAGGTCAACGGGCACTCAACCCCCGGGAGCCCGGGACCATTACCCTCACCCACATACATCTCTGTGCTATGCAATACAGAATTCTGTACAAAATGTTTTTGCGTATCTTCGCATGGACCTCAAATTTCCCTTTTTCTCTCAATGAAAATTAATTGAAGGAAAGAAAGCGATCAGAAAAACAAACGGCGTGCAAGGCATTTCGGAATACTGGGACACTCACTCAAGCACTGATGCGGTTGGTGGCTTGGTAAACTACTGAAGAACTTCTTGATAAGGTCACTCTTTAGTACATGAGGAGGCAGGCACACCAGATACCTGTGGACAGAACACAAAGCACCATGACACAAAACACGACCGGAAAGTGCGCTATGTCAGGCGCGATCGATCAATGTGATTGGAACGCAGACAGGAAATGGTGGTAACTGTGAAAGGTCATACCGGAGATCTAAATCCAGATCCATGTGGTTCCTGTCCATGGAATAGGAGTCCACACTGCCGCGGTAGGGAATGCATTTCTCCAAATCTTCTGAGTACAGGTGGGAAAGCTGTGGAAGGAACAGACATCACGTATTACTGCGGGGAACCGATTTCGGTCGACCCCTCAACTACGTATCGCAGCAATGCAGCAACATTTTAGCTTTTTTCTGCAAGGAATGTTTTTTTTCACACAATACAATGCAAATTTTAGGCTGGAAAATCATCTAAAACCCCCAATTGTTATACATTTTCTGAAAAGCAGACCCTGGACTATGAAATAGTGGTAGTTGCAATTTTTTATAAGCTATACAATACTAGCGCAACCCATATTTCTAGGAAGAATGCACTTGGAGCACACAAACACAAGATTTAACCCATTTTTACAGTAAATATAAAATAGAAAGTTGAGCCAAGTAAATAGATATCAAACATGTCAAGTCTTAAGCCCTGTACCCACGATGGGTTTTACAGATGGACTGTTTTCATCGGACAAACCGATCGTGTGTGGGCCCCCCATTGGACTTTTTTCCATCGGTGAAAAAAAAATAGTTTTAAATTTTTCCGATGGAAAAAAAAAAAAGATAGGAAATTCCGATCGTCTGTGTGGAACTCCATCGGAGAAAAAATCAACGCATGCTCAGACTGAATTAGGAGACGGGAGCGCTCGTTCTGCTAAAACTAGCGCTCGTAATGGAGATATCACATTCGTCACGCTGTAACAGACGGAAAAGCACGGAGACTGAAAGGCACGAATCGGCTCTCACCAAACTTTTACTAACACGCAGTAACACAAAATCAGCAAAAGCAGCCCAAAGGGTGGCGCCATTGGATTTGAACTTCCCATTTATAGTGCCGGCGTACGTGTTTTACGTCACGGCGTTTGGGACGGTCAGAATTTTGTCTGATAGTGTGTAGGCAAGACTGATGGAAAAATCCATCGGATTTGATTCCATCGGAAATCCGATTGTGTGTACAGGGCTTTAGGCTGCATTCACTCCTGAGCATAGCATCTTTGAGCCTTTTTCCTGCATTTTTTGACGTGTTTATAATGCGCAATTTTAACGCATTTTAATACATTCTTTAGTGTTGCCATTTTTTTTTATTAGCCAATAGAGAAAACGATTATTTGTTTCCTTTAGCTTTTTTTTATTTTTATTATTCACTATTTTTATTTTTTCTTGTTAGGGTAAGGGGTAGTGAGGTTAGGGTTAGGGGTTTTATTTATTGTCATATTATTCTTTTTTTTTTTTAAGGTTAGGGTGTTGATACTACTACTACTACTACTACTACTACTACTACTACATATATTTTTACATTTAGAAGAGAAATGTCAGAACTGGCCTGGGTGGAAAGTGCTTAAATAGAGTTTTTGGTGCTCAGATGCATTATAGTTCCGCTTTAATAAACTTAGACTAAAACTAAACCCATAGACTTAACAATTTCCCAAAACAGTTACATTCAAGGCATGCCATGCCGTGAATGATAACTGTCACAGTTGCTTGTGCTCTCAACCAAACCATCAAATTATTGGTGTCACAACTAATCACATGTATAGAAACATGGCAGCTGCAGATCAAACAGAGGCCTATATGACAGCTTGCTTGGCTGTAAAGGATCGGAGGGTTTAGTTCCATTTTAAAAATGATCATAAATACTGTTTTTACGTCTTTTTTTAGTGGCGGTCAAGTGACTGCTATACCCTCTTTTCCTCCCAAACCACCAAGGGGTGGGGGCGGAGACCGCTAATGGCGATCGGCAGTTTCTACCAACATCACAAATCCTAGGAGCGCTAGGTATGATCCAGAGATCCGATCCAGTCGTGGTGCCAGATTACCATAGAGCTGGTCATGGACCGGATGGTCCCCGGCCATCTCTATGACCCTGGGGGGGCTGGAAGTGATATCACTGCCATTTTTTCCCCTAGAAAGCAGAGATCAATGTTTTTTTTTTATCTCATGCTTTCCAGGTTAGAGGAGAGATTTGGGGTCATGATGCATGCTGCAGGCAGGGATAGACGGATGACTGACATAACATCCCTGACCCTAGATCAGTGATAGCGAACCTTGGCACCCCAGATGTTTTGGAACTACATTTCCCATGATGCTCAAATACATTGCACAGTGCACGAGCATCATGGGAAATGTAGTTCCAAAAAGTCTGGGGTGCCAAAGTTTGCCTTCACTGCCCTAGATGCTCCATAGCATATGGCAAAGCAAGCTGAGCAGAGCTGGGAGGATGGTGCATGGGTACTGACACACAGGGGGTCTATGTATACAACGTTTGCTGTGTAGACATGACAAACATTTGCACAACCAGGACGAAAATTTACGTAGTTTCTCTAATATATGTAGTTCCTATTTCGCCAGCACCACCTAGTGGACAACATTTTTTATTTTATTTTTTTTTAGAAATGCATCAATCAGAATTTTTTTTTTATTGTGGCCAGTAGATGACACTGACAATATAGGAACAACACATAACAGAGGAAGTACAGCAATTTTTGTACTGATTGTATAAAACATTTGTTGTGTGGATGTGCCAAACATTTGCACATAGACCCCAGAATGTATTGCACAGTCATAAAATTGAATCCCCCTACCTTAGATAGGAGCTCTGAAATTTCTGTTGAAGATTTAGTTACCAGCGATACAGAGGAATCAGACCAAAATACCTAAATAGGAAAAAAAAAAAAAAAAAGGAAAGAGTTACACAGAGTTACACAGTAATTACTAGTCAAGCCTCGTACACACGACCGGTTTTCTCGGCAAGAAAACTGCTGGGAGAGCTTTTTGCTGAGAAAACCGTTCGTGTGTATGGTTTCTCTGCAGGAAAACTGCCGGGAATCTCGACAAGAAAACTAGAGAACCTGCTCTCTATTTTTCTCGTCGGGATTCTCAGCAGAGTGTTTCCTGCAGAGAAACACGGTCGTCTGTATGCTTACCTGTCCAGGGAAACCCGCGCATGCTCGATGAGACTTCGACGCATGCGCAATAGCATACAAGGGTAGTGTAGGGTGTAGCAAGATGGCGGCCACGGCATCGAATGTGACGAGCGTCGGTTAGTCGTAGTCGATGACGTCACCGCGTTCTTGCCATTCAAAAGAACGGCGGTTCTTTTGAATGGCGCGTGTGTACACAGGGCTTGGCAAGACAAGCTTGCCAGGAATCCCGTTGAGAAAACCGACGCTTTACCCATAATTTTTGGAAGATAACCAGTAGCTGAACTTTGTGAATTCCGAGTGATCCCAAAAGCTGCTTTAAAACTCTCTCTGCATTCACATCTCCCTGATGAAGGGGGAGGGGGAATGTTACATTTTGTACATTGTTTTTTATTCCTTTAAAGTACCCTTCACGCCTAAGGGTAAAACACATCTAAAAACGCCTAAGCACAATTTAGTAATTTTGACATGTGTTAGTAAAACCGTACATATCATCACAACTACTTTGTGCATCCAGGTGGATTATACCGTGCTTTTTTTTTTCAGGGCTTTCATTTGGTAGTAAAGGATATCTCCTGATTTTTTTTATTATTATTATTATTACCAAAGGAAAACTGTAAAAAAAATAGGATTTTTTACTCACCGTAAAATCCTTTTCTCTGAGTCCATGGACCGACACAGCTTCTCTATTGACAAAGTGGGTATTATCCGTTAATTAGGAGTGACTAGGCAGAAAAACTTGTAAAAAGTGTTGCATCACACCTTCTACAGTACCGCCCAGGGGGCGGACCCTCTGGGTATACCCTCTCAGTCTGCATCTTCGCAGATCAGTTCGTCAAAAAGCAGTACAAACTTAAAAGGAGGGGTGGGTGCTGTGTCGGTCCATGGACTCAGAGAAAAGGATTTTACGGTGAGTAAAAAATCCTATTTACTCTTTCGTCCATGGACCGACACAGCTTCTCTATTGACAAAGTGGGACGTCCCAAAGCAGTGTCAGAGAAAAAACGAGGGGTGGTAACAGCATAAAAACAAACTTCACCCCAAAACACAAAACAGCACTCCTCCAACGGAGGAGTTGCAACTCTAAACAGCCGCCTGCAAAACCTTGCGGCCGAAAGAGGCATCCGAAGATGCACCTACATCAACTTTGTAGAATTTTGTGAAAGTGTGAGCGGACGACCAAGTCGCCGCTTTACCTAGTTGGGAAACAGACGCTTGATGTCGGAAAGCCCAAGAGGCACCTATTGCCCTGGTCGAATGCGCCGTGACAGGAAAGGGGGGCGCCTGACCCTTTAAGGCGTAAGCCTGGATTACTATCTGTCGGATCCACCTAGAGATGGTAGCCGATGAGACTGCTTGGCCCTTCTTGGGACCAGCCACCGAAACAAACAGTGAGTCTGACTTCCGGAACAGGGAAGTAGCAGATAGGTATACTCTCAAAGCTCGGGCAACGTCCAAGGAATGCAACGCCGACTCCTTAGGATTCGACGGCTGAGGACACAAGGATGGAAGTACAATGTCTTTGTTGAGATGAAAAGCCGAAACGACTTTCGGAAGAAAGGAAAGCTGCGGCCGCAGCACCACCTTATCCTTGTGGAAAATCAAATAGGGAGCCTTGCAGGACAGGGCTGCCAGCTCAGAGACTCGTCTAACTGACGTAACAGCCACCAAAAAGACCACCTTCTGAGAAAGTGTCAACAGGGGAATATCTCTAATATTGTCAAACGGTGCCTTCTGAAGCACCGAGAGGACCAGGTTCAAGTCCCACGGAGGTAACGGGGGGCGGACCGGAGGGGCCACATGTCGAACCCCCTGCACAAATGTACTCACGAGAGAGTGAGTCGCCAGGGGTCGCTGAAAAAAAAGACAGCCAGGGCAGATATCTGTCCCTTAATCGTACTTAGGGCAAGCCTTTGGTCCACCCCATGCTGTAAAAACAGCAGGATTCTGGAAACCAAATAGGTACGCGGATGCCATTTCATTTCCTCACACATGGAGATGTAGGCCCTCCAAGTGCGGTGATAGACCTTCCTAGAGGACGGTTTCCGAGCACTTCTCATAGTAGAGATTACTGAGTCTGACAGGCCCCGATCTCTCAGTACCTGGTTCTCAACAGCCATGCCGTTAAAGCCAATGACTGTAAAGCAGGATGGAATATGAGACCTTGCGATAGCAGGTCCTTCCGTAGTGGTAGGCGCCAGGGGACGTCTGCTACCAGACGTACTAGATCGGCGTACCAAGGACGCTGAGGCCAATCTGGAGCGATTAGGATCATTGGAATTCCCTCTGCCTCCACTCTGCGGAGCAGAAGAGGAAGAAGCCTTAAGGGAGGGAAGGCATAGATTAGCCGATACTGACCCCACGATGCTACCAACGCGTCCGTTGCGTCTGCCCATAGGTCTCTTGACCGGGCCACAAACCTCAATACCTTCCGATTGAGTCGGGAAGCCAGAAGATCTACGTCTGGTGTGCCCCATCTTTGGCAGAGGAGTTGGAACACCTCCGGGTGTAAGGACCATTCTCCCTGGTCCAGCATCTGGCGGCTCAGGTAGTCCGCCTGCCAGTTTTCCACACCCGGAATGTACACGGCCGACAGTGCCGGTACGCTCCTCTCTGCCCACTTCAGGATGCGAGCGATCTCCGATGCTGCAGCTGAGCTTCTTGTTCCTCCTTGATGATTGACATATGCCACTGCTGTGGCGTTGTCTGACTGGATCCTGACTGGACGCCCTTGCAGTCTCTGAGACCATTTGAAGAGGCACAGCTTGATCGCCCGGATCTCCAGGACATTGATCGGCAGGAGGGCTTCCTCTGGGGTCCAGCGACCTTGCGCCGACTGGACACCCCAGACTCCCCCCAACCTGTAAGGCTGGCGTCCGTCGTGATCACTATCCAGTAAACCGGAAGAAATGACTTCCCGGCCATTAGAGCCGGTGCTGTCAGCCACCATACCAGGGATCTCCTGACTAGGTGGCTCACTCGGATTTGATAATCCAGAGATGAAGGGCATCTGTTCCATCTGGACAGAACTTCCTTCTGTAACACTCGAGTGTGGTATTGAGCATATGGGACCGCCTTGAAGGAGGCTACCATGAGGCCCAACACTCGCATGCAAAAACGGAGTGACGACCAATTCCTGGAAGTCAGCTGCCGTACTGCAGCCCGGAGGGTCTGCAACTTCTCCACAGGGAGGAATACCTTTGCCTCTGAGGAATCCAGAATCAAGCCCAGGTACACTAGGCGTTGAGTGGGCACCAATACTGACTTTTGCGTGTTTAGTATCCAACCACAGTCTCGAAGAGTCTGACAGGTAATGGACACGCTTACCTCTAATTCTGAGCTTGAAGGGGCCTTCAGCAGAAGGTCGTCCAAGTAACCTGTGATAGCGATACCCCGCTGTCTTAGAAGTGCCAGAATCGGAGCGAGCACCTTGGTGAACGTCCTGGGTGCTGAGGCAAGGCCAAACGGGAGGGCCACAAACTGGTAGTGGTTCTTCCCGATAGCAAATCGCAGAAACCTCTGGTGTCTGGAGTATATGGGGACATGCAGGTATGCGTCCTTGATGTCCAAGGAGGCCAGAAAGTCCCCCGGATGGAGAGCCGTGACTACGGATCGAACCGACTCCATCCGAAATCTTTGTACCTTCACAAAGCAATTGAGGGCTCTGAGATCCAAGATTGGACGAACCCCCTCCTTCTTTGGCACAATGAACAGATTTGAGTAAAAACCCTGACCCCGTTCCTGTTCTGGAACTGGAATAACTACCCCGCGTTCCAGTAGACCCTGGACCGCCCCATACAGGGCCTCCCGACGGGTCGGTAGTAGCTGGAGATTGGAGGTGATGAATCTGTCTGGTGGACAAAAGAGAAATTCTATCTTGTAGCCTGAGGGGATTACTTCGCAAACCCACCTGTCGGAGACTAGAGCAGTCCACTGAGTCGCGAATTTGCGAAGACGTCCCCCCACCCGAGAGCTGGGTGGGGGCGGACCTTCATGTGGACGCAGATTTGTCCGCAGGCTTGTTGGGTCTGCGGGACCAAGGACGCTTTTGTCCTTGGGCAGGCGCTTTATCGGCCTGGGGTCTTTTCCCTGTCGCCTTAAGGGGGCGAAAAAACCGCTTACGTGCAGTAAAGGAGGGCCCTTGCCCTTGGCGTGGTCCCCTACCCTTGCTAGTTTGGGGAAGCAAAGTGCTTTTACCTCCTGTGGCATCCTTGATGATGTCATCCAGAGAAGCCCCAAAAAGTCTGTCGCCCTTAAAAGTAAGATCCAATAGGGCTTTCTTGGAAGTCTGGTCCGCAGACCAGCCCTTTAGCCAGATCAGGCGGCGTATTGCTACTGCATAAACCGAAGCTCTTGACAGCAGGGGAATAGTATCCATGTCTGACTCGCAGACAAACTTAAGGCCCTGGACCAACTGGTCGGCCAAAGTTATCTCATTAGGAGGAGCATCTCGCTCCTTTAACCCCTGGAGTAGCAATTTTGCCCATTCAGTAAGTGTCTGAGACACTAGGGCCCCCGCCAATGCCGGGCGTACTGCCGAGCCTACCACTGAGTATAGGTAGCGAGCGAGTGCTTCAGCCTTCTTATCCACAGGGTCCTTGAAAACAGGAGCCCCTTCTACTGGAATAGTGGTGGCTCTATTAAGTCTGGACACCGAAGAGTCCACTATAGGGGGAGAGGTCCATATCTTCAGAAAACTCTCCTCAAAGGGGTACCGTACTGCAAACCTCTTTGGGGCTGTAAAGACCCTCACTGGGTTCTCCCATTCCTTGTATAAGAGTTTGTCAAAATAAGACACACAAGGGAACACCTCAGCAGTGCGGGCAGGTTTACGAAACCCAAAGGGGACTGGAGTATCTGCTACTTCTTCAGTCCTTTCCAACTTTAGCGTATCCCGCACTGCAGTAATAAGGTCAGATACCAAAGCCGTCTCGCGTACTGACCTGGACTTGGAGTCCTCCTCACTGTCCGATCGGTCACGGTCTGCAGTCTCTGATGCATCAGAATCTGGGCCATGAGCCGTAGCTGGACCTGGTTCTGCATCAGAAATATCCCCAGAAGATTGCAGGGGACGGGGGCGTTTATTACCCCCTGTATTCCCGTGTGCTGCTTCCACCCTGGCAGCAAACGCCTCTAGGATTGCCGACATAGCGTCCATAGACACCTCAGGGACACCAGCTGCTAAATCTGGTGTTTCAGGGGAGAAGACATCTGGCTCAGATGCCATGCTGACCACACGCTGACACTCACAGGGCTCCAGGCAAGATATCAATAGGCCACCCTCCTGCGCTGCAGAGATGCTGGGTTACCCAGAGGACTCACCACCCTGGATAGGTACTGCTATGCTGCGCCTGTGATGCTGTCCCCTTGCTGCTGTGTCAGTCTGCTTCTTTTATCAGCACTTCCTATGTGAATTTTCGCGCCAGTGTAATGCACCCTAGAGGCCGGAGGCTCTCGCAAAATGGTTGCCAAAAACGTCTGTATGGAAGATAATGTGGGCTCTAAGAAAATGGCCGCCGACAGAAGATAGAGGTCAGGCAGCCATAGCCCACAAAAAGATGGCCGCCGAACGGCAATATCTGCATACAGGGTGAACAAACATGGCCGCCGATCACCTGATAGGGGCCAGTGGGTGTGGCCGAACCACAGGAAGATGGCCGCCAGGCAGTTACAAGAGGCCAAACTTGGCATGGACCACCTCAAAATGGCCGCCGACAGCATGGAGACACAGAAACACAGGTAAGCAAAAATGACATTTCTTTTAAATGTTAGTTACAGCCAGCCCCGCTCCAGTGGGACCCCCTAGGTGACCCCCAGCACCCAGCAACCTTTAGCTAGAAGCCCAGGGAGGAGGGAAAGGCAGGGAGAGAGGGAAGAAAGGGGCCACAACCACTTACTTGATCTCTCCAGGAATGTCCAGCTAAATCACCCAGCCGAGGCAGGGGAGTTTTACTTACCTATCCTGCATGTATTCTGCTGGAAGACATTCCAAACAGATCATCGTCCGCGCACGGAAGGTGACTGTTGGCCAGGCATGCTGTGATTGGACCCAGAAGGGACGATCATATGTATGCCCTGGAGCATGACGCTCACCGGACAGGCTGCTGCGACTCGGCCGTAAGGTCAGCCGAAGCTGAGCGGTCCGATGCAAGCCTTGGAGCGTAAGCTCACCGGCCAGGCTGCTGCGACTCGGCCGTAAGGTCAGCCGAAGCTGAGCGGTCCGATGCAGGCCCTGGAGCGTAGGCTCACTGGCCACCCGTGGAGCGACGGGCATGTCGTGGGAAACCCAGCGTGTAGCTAGGGTCGGCACACGCTCGATGGCCGAAACTGGGGAGACTACAAGGATCGAGGATCCAGCCTGTCACCCAGTCGGCAGTTGATCGAAGATCGCAGGAAACAACAAATGTAGCAAAAAAAAAAATATATATATATATATATATATCTTTTTTCCCCGGACCAATGGGCCCGAAGGGAGCCATGTCCTACTCCTTGCTAGACAGAAAAAAACTGATCTGCGATGTGCAGACTGAGAGGGTATACCCAGAGGGTCCGCCCCCTGGGCGGTACTGTAGAAGGTGTGATGCAACACTTTTTACAAGTTTTTCTGCCTAGTCACTCCTAATTAACGGATAATACCCACTTTGTCAATAGAGAAGCTGTGTCGGTCCATGGACGAAAGAGTAAAAAAAATTTTTTTTTAAAATTCAGCTGTATATTTCTTGTTACTACCATAACCTACCACCAAAGAACAACCCAAAATAAATTCTCCTGCTCCTGACGATTGCAACGATACCACATACAGTGCATCCGGAAAGTATTCAAAGCGCTTCACTTTTTCCACATTTTGTAATGTTACAGCCTTATTGGATTCAATTCATTATTTTCCTGAAAAAACAAACAATAGACCCAAAATAATGACAACGTGAAAGACATTGGTTTGAACTCTTTGCAAATGTATTAAAAGTCAGAAATAAAGAAAAAAAAAACATATACATAAAAGTATTCACAGTTTTTGTCATGAGACTGAAAATTGAGCTCAGGTGCATCCTGTTTCCACTGATCATCCTTGAGATGTTTCTACAACTTGATTGGAGTCCACCTGTGGTAAATTCAGTTGATTGGACATGATTTGGAAAGGCACACACCTCTCTATATAAGGTCCCACAGTTAACAGTGCATGTCAGCACACAAACCAAGCCATGAATTCCAATAAATTGTCTGTAGACCTCCGAGACAGGATTGTATGGAGGCACAGATCTGGGGAAGGGTACAGAAACATTTTGGCAGCATTGAAGGTCCTAATGAGCACAGTGGCCTCCATCATCCCTAAAATGCAAGAAGTTTGGAACCACCAGGACTCTTCCTAGAACGGGCCGCCCTGCCAAACTGAGTGATCGGGGGAGGAGGGTCTTAGTCAGGGAGGTGACCAAGAACCCGATGGTCACTCTGACAGAGCTCCAGCGTTTCTCTGTGGAGAGAGAACCTTCCAGAAAAACAACCATCTCTGCAGCACTCCACCAATCAGGCCTGTATGGGGGAGTGGCCAGATGGAAGCCACTCCTCAGTAAAAGACAGTTGACAGCCCACCTGGAGCTTGGCACCTGAATGACTCTCAGACCATGAGAAACAAAATTCTCTGGTCTGATGAAACAAAGATTGAACTTATTTACCTGAATAGCAAACGTCATGTCTGGAGGAAACCAGGCCCCGCTCATTACCTGGCCAATACCATACCTACAGTGAAGCATGGTGGTGGGGATGTTGTTCAGCGGCAGGAACTGGGAGACTAGTCAGGATCGAGGGAAGAAATGAATGCAGCAATGTACAGAGACATCGCTGGTGAAAACCTGCTCCAGAGAGCTCTGAACCTCTGAAGACTGTGGAGAAGGTTCGTCTTTCAACAGGACAACGACCCTAAGCACACAGTCAAGATAACAAAGGACAACTCGGTGAATGTCCTTGAGTGGCCCAGCCAGACCCAGACTTGAACCCAATTGAATCTCTGGAGAGATCTGAAAATGGCTGTGCACCGACGCTCCCTATCCAACCTAATGAAGCCTCAAAGATCCTGCAAAGAAGAATGGGAGAAACTGCCCAAAAATAGGTGTGCCGAGCTTGTAGCATCATACTCACAAAGACTTGAGGCTGTAATTGGTGCCAAAGGAGCTTCAACAAAGTATTGAGCAAAGACTGAGAATACTTATGTACATGGAATTTTTATAATTTTTTATAAATTTGCAAAGATTTCAAACAAACTTCTTTCACCTTGTCATTATGGGGGATTGTTTGTAGAATTTTGAGGAAAAAAATTAATTTAATCCATTTTGGAATAAGGCTGTAACATAACAAAATGTGGAAAAAGTGAAGCGCTGTGAATACTTTTCGGATGCACGGCATGTGTATGTTATTTGTTGTTTGTACCCGTAGTACAGCCCAGAGGCAATAGTGCGCATTTTGCTTTTTTTCCACCTACCGTAAACATACCAACACAGACGCTAATTAAAAAAAAAAAAAAAATCCTTGCCCCACACACTAACCTAGATCAAACCTTGATCTAGGTAATTTTTTATTATTTCATTTATTTAAAAAAAAATTACAAACACTTCTATCTTTTTCTTTCCGCACGAATAGACAAAGATACAATGCATCTATCTCTCCATTCACAGAAAGAAAAAAAAAAAAAAAAAACAGGGGCGGGGCTCACTGTGACTGATCACTGTGGTAGCCAATCAGAGGCTATCACAGCGATCAAGTGACCTGGAATCTGGAAATCCGGGTCCCGATCGTTAGTACGGGACTCGGGGGGTCTCGGTGAGACCCCAGTCTCTGTGCTGGGAGAATGTCGTGCGGCGCGCTCTCAGCACAAAAAAGGGAAACACATTTTCCGCCCCACAGAAAAAAGGCCAGTTCCGTATATGTGTTACGTCGGCGTGAAGGGGTTACAAACACCTCTACAAATAATGACGTATTTTTGGACTATGAATGTGTTCTGGTGTCATACAAACTGTTCAATACAGAATGCAGCTCATCCAGTTTAACAACCACCATAGAACGTCACCCCCCCCGATTATTTGGCCAAGGTTAAATAAAAAGGAAGGGAAGGCCTGCCCCGAATCCCTGTGATGGAAGGGTCAGTGACCCCCCTCTGCTAACACCAACCTGATCACTAAAACAAGAAGCTGCCCTGGAAGGCCCCGGGGGCATGCTGAGCAAAACACGTTCAGATCAATCACCAGATTTTATACAAGCCTGGATTTGTTGAAAATACTTGAAATGTTGGTCTGTTGACAGAACTAGGTGTGTGCGATCCCTGTGCATGCACCTGGCACACACTAAATAAACGTAAAGCTCAATGTCAGAGTACCCCGCAGTACCTCTGCTCTGCCACAAGATGTCCTTGGTCTTCCGGGATGGATGATGCCCAGTGTCACCCAACCCAAAAGACTGAGGACAGATGGTGAGTACAGGGTGTCATAGCCCTGCCCCATGAGCAAAGGCACTTTCACTTACAGTGTAGTGGGGTCAGAGTGTAAGTTCCTCTGGTGCAGAAACTGATGCGATTGGCTCAGTGTTCTCTCTACAGCACCATGGGATATGTCAGGACTATATCAATGTATAATAATTAGGCCTCATGCCCACGGACGTTTTTACAGCTGCGTTTTTGAGCGTTTTTTGCAGCTTAAAAACGCCTCTCCATGTTAGTCTATAGCTTCATGCCCACCTAGACGTTTTTGAGCTGCAAATAGCATAGACGTTTTTAAGCTGTAAAAAAAACCCAGGACCAGTGCGTTCCTCAGCGTCAGAATTAGGCAGAAAAAAACCCAAGCGTTAAAAAAAAAAAAAATATATACAAATAACATGCACAGGCGTTTTTAAGCTGTAAAAAACGCAGCTGTAAAAACGTCAGTGGGCATGAGGCCCAATAGTGTGCGACTGTGGGGTGGACATCAGAGTGTAAGCTCCTCTGGTGCAGAGGCTGATGTGACTGGCTCAGTCTTCTTTGTACAGCACTGCAGTATATGTCAGAGCTATATAAATGTATAATAATAATAGTGTGTGACTGTGGGGGGACATTAGAGTGTAAGCTCCTCTGGTGCAGAGGCTGATGTGACTTGCCCAGTCTTCTTTGTACAGCACTGCGGTATATGTGAGAGCTATATGAATGTAGAATAATAGTGTGCGGTTGTGGGGGGACATTAGAGTGTAAGCTCCTCTGGTGCAGAGACTGGTGTAAATGGATCCGGCATTAGAGAAACATTTATTCGGCACATTGATACCTCAAAACAACAGTCTGCGTTCTTCTCCTTCTTCTTATGCGGCAAGACTTTAATTTCAATCTTCTCAACATTCACTAGAAAAAGGAGACAAATGGAAAGGATTACTCTCCAGACATTTGCTCTATTCCTGTTTCGGTGGGGGGAGTCGGGGTCTCTTGGTGATTATCCCCCCCCCCAAACCCCAGGCCAGTCTCGATACATCAATCAGTCAGAAGGAATTTACACACAGCTGGGGGAATATGGGACATGAAGTGTATGAGGGACGGTGGAGGGAGGAACACTCGGCTCTCTGTCTGATTGTTTACTTAGGACAGCCCAGAGCAGAGCAGGAAGGAGCGGCTGGAGGCTCTCAGTCCATAGACAAACAACAGACAGACTGTACAAAACACCACACAACACACTAATATTAAATTTATAGGACGACGCCGTATTAACGGCAACAAGAATCCCCTTCCTGTAAAAAAATTGAAGCAAAAGAAATATTGTTACTGTTCAGGAAGCCACTGGCATGCATACAGGTGCAAGAAATAAAGGAGACCTCTAGCAATAAATCTAGAAGAGGGAAGTCTGATATAACAAATCTGACCTCCGGAACTTCACCTCAGTCTTGCACAGCTGTACCGGCTCCTCTCCTGGACTTAAATGGCTTATTCTGATTTCACCGCACACTGTGAGCTTCTCACAATGTGCATTAGAAGCTGCAGCAAGTCAGATAGACCCCGCCTCATTTCCTGGCTGACCCACCCCTTTCATTCATTAGATTTCAGTTCTTTCAATCATAGAGGCTTAGCATTAGGGATGAGCTCAGGCGTGTTCGCATTGAACACATGCAGAGCCCGCCAAGGAAGTCGGCACCGTCGGAACCGCGCTGCACTAATCACAGGCAGGGAGACATTTCCCGATCTCTGCAGCTGAGCATCGGGACAATTTCTCCCTGTCTGTGATTAGCGCAGCGCGGTTCCGACGGTGCCGACTTCCTTGGTGAACACGCCTGAGCTCATCCCTACTTAGCATCACATGTGTGCGTTACCAAGGGTGGTCTGCATGCAAAAACATCAAAGATGGGAACACCAAGAACAATCACAGCACACCAACCCCTGGAACTTGAACCACCCCCATACACAGATGTGCCGTGTTCTGCCGATAAAGGTCCCCCCGGCGGATAATGACCCCCCTGTACTGCACAGGCACAGCGCTTGCGCAGTACGAACCACAACGGAGGCGCCGAAAATAGCCGAAGATGTACACCTGCGAGTCAGCTGTACACGGCGCCTGCACAATGACGACGAGGGGCGGGTGTATTACTGTTATATCGTGTAAGGGGCGGACAAGGGGTGGGTGTATTACTGTTATATCGTGTAAGGGGCGGGTGTATTACTGTTATATCGTGTAAGGGGCGGGTGTATTACTGTTATATCGTGTAAGGGGTGGGTGTATTACTGTTATATCGTGTAAGGGGCGGACAAGGGGTGGGTGTATTACTGTTATATCGTGTAAGGGGCGGGTGTATTACTGTTATATCGTGTAAGGGGCGGGTGTATTACTGTTATATCGTGTAAGGGGTGGGTGTATTACTGTTATATCGTGTAAGGGGCGGATGGCTACAAAAGAGGCCGAATTTTAAATTGATGGGCAGAGCTGATAACTTGGGGGTGGTTTTAGCAATAAACTACATGTCTTTGTAGCCATCCGCCCCTTACACGATATAACAGTAATACACCCGCCCCTTACACGATATAACAGTAATACACCCGCCCCTTGTCCGCCCCTTACACGATATAACAGTAATACACCCGCCCCTTACACGATATAACAGTAATACACCCGCCCCTTGTCCGCCCCTTACACGATATAACAGTAATACACCCGCCCCTTACACGATATAACAGTAATACACCCGCCCCTTACACGATATAACAGTAATACACCCGCCCCTTACACGATATAACAGTAATACACCCGCCCCTTACACGATATAACAGTAATACACCCGCCCCTTACACGATATAACAGTAATACACCCGCCCCTTACACGATATAACAGTAATACACCCGCCCCTTGTCCGCCCCTTACACGATATAACAGTAATACACCCGCCCCTTACACGATATAACAGTAATACACCCGCCCCTTGTCCGCCCCTTACACGATATAACAGTAATACACCCGCCCCTTACACGATATAACAGTAATACACCCGCCCCTTGTCCGCCTCTTACACAATATAACAGTAATACACCCGCCCCTTACACGATATAACAGTAATACACCCGCCCCTTACACGATATAACAGTAATACACCCGCCCCTTACACGATATAACAGTAATACACCCGCCCCTTACACGATATAACAGTAATACACCCGCCCCTTGTCCGCCCCTTACACGATATAACAGTAATACACCCGCCCCTTGTCCGCCCCTTACACGATATAACAGTAATACACCCGCCCCTTGTCCGCCCCTTACACGATATAACAGTAATACACCCGCCCCTTACACGATATAACAGTAATACACCCGCCCCTTACACAATATAACAGTAATACACCCGCCCCTTACACGATATAACAGTAATACACCCGCTCCTTACACAATATAACAGTAATACACCCGCCTCTTGTCCGCCCCTTACACAATATAACAGTAATACACCCGCCTCTTGTCCGCCCCTTACACAATATAACAGTAATACACCCGCCTCTTGTCCGCCCCTTACACGATATAACAGTAATACACCCGCCTCTTGTCCGCCCCTTACACAATATAACAGTAATACACCCGCCTCTTGTCCGCCCCTTACACAATATAACAGTAATACACCCGCCTCTTGTCCGCCCCTTACACGATATAACAGTAATACACCCGCCTCTTGTCCGCCCCTTACACAATATAACAGTAATACACCCGCCTCTTGTCCGCCCCTTACACGATATAACAGTAATTTTTTATTTTACTTTTATCTTTGCGAGTGCTTTTCTATATTTTCCATTAACCCCTTCACACCGACCGTACGCAAATTTGCATTCATGGCTTGAAGAGGTTAATCCGGGGTGATGCCTGCAGCTGCAGGCATCACCCCGGTACCTTTTTTAGAGCAATCGGTTGGCTTTTTAGTGATAACAACCGATGCAGCTAAAAGCCGCTCCACTATTATCCTAAAGGATCGGGAGGGACATCCCCCCCCCCCCTCCCCGGGCCTCCCGTCCCACCTTTGGGAGGTTGGGGGGCACTAGTGGGAGGTTTAATGATTTGTAGCTGGCTGGAGGCCTGAGAGAGGGGGGAGGCTGCGGCTCAGCAGTGGGCCACGGCTCAGTGGTTGAGAACCACTGGTCTAGAGGATGAGGAATAGCCTAGAATACTTGCCTTATTCCTCACTGCAGCCCTATGGTTGGAAGGGGCTCATTATCCTCATGTACAATACAGGGCTAACGAAAAAAGATCCGGATAACTGCACTCCAAGTGATGTCTTTATTGAATGGAAAGCAGTACAAACAGCATATGGAAACACATATGAATGGCTGGCGCGTTTCACACCTCTTTACCGATGCTTAGTCATAGAGCACGGCTATTCGCATCTTTTTTCGTTTGCTTGTATCTTGCATACAGAGCCAGCACCCACCCGGTGCAGGGGAGGTGAATTCCCTGGATTGCTACCTGGAGCGGTATATTACCTACAATGCAGAGCTATTGGTACTGCATTGTAGAAGTTGACATCAGAGTGTGACCGTTGGCCAGAACACTATTGAGAAGAGGATTTGGAGGACTGTCCGCCTGCCAGAGCGAGGAATAGTGCAAGTATAAGAGCTTCCTCTGCCCCTAGATCTAACAAGCATTTAACCCTTGCCATAGGCGTGAGCAGGGGGTGTGCCAGGTGTGCCCAGGCACACCCTAATCAACCTGTGTGGTGCAGATTCCCCCTGCTAATATTTTACCAAAGCCTGCCAACAGGGCTTCTAAAAAATAAAAAATAAATAGTAAAAAAATTAAATAAAAAACTACTGACACCATCCACTGCCCTACTGACACCAACATCTTCCCTACTGACAAGTCCACTGCTCTACTAACACTGTTCATGTTTTTATACATTTGGGGTGCACCCCCTAATGCAATAGGCTGCGCACACCTATGACCCTTGCAATGTGGGGTTGCAGGAGAGGGGCACACTGCAAGGGTCATTTTTTTATTTTCTGCCTGGAGTGGGGGCTTTACAATGCGGACAAAACCCGCTATGTATTCCAGATGCACAGAGCGATCAGTGACCAAGGAAAATATCCAAAGTGCTGATCAAAGTCAAGTCATCTGCGGCTCCACATGGTTTCCGTACAGTACGCCGAGAGACTAAAACATTTCCATGTGCGGCGAAGCCAGCGGTGACTCAGAGAGCCAGATGTCATTCCATGGACTCAGTCCGAACGCAGGGAAATCCCCCGACCACGTCCATACACTGTACGGCTCCTTCTCGTGACCTGAGCACACAACTCTCAGATTACACACCTCGGTGTTGGGGGGGGGTTGCGCCGACATCTTGGAACTGCTCCGCAGCTGTATCTAATACCATGGATCTCCTTCCTGTAATGCACACTAGAGAGCCGCCCGAGCAGAAATTTCTGATCTCCATTATTTAACAGATATGGTCTTCTTACTGTAATGAAAGCATCAGCTGCTCATCAGTCTGTTATGGAAAGCAGCATCACCAGGGCTCAATGTACCCATATCATGCAGGACCGGTGGCCCCTGTGCACCTTAGGGGCCTGGATCACCGACGGTGCAACTTCCCCGCCGTAGTTTATTTATAACAGCGGCGGTGTTGCACCTCGCTGTAGTCGGAGGACCCAGGCATCTCAGACTGCCAGCCTATCCACTCACTCTTAATGCCTTATTTTATTGTCAGGGTCCAGATTTGCAGCACCCCCCCCTCCTGTTCCTCATGACATCATACCTTGGTTGACAGGCCAAGAGACCACTGATCTGTCCAGCCAACCATGACATCATACCTTGACTGATGGGCCAGGAGATTCCATATCTGTCCTGTTCACCAGGACATCATACCTTGACTAACAAGTCAGGAGGCTTCAGATCTCTCCCACCCACCATGATATCATTTTTCATGTCTGACATGCCAAAAGACTACTAATCTGACCTGTCTGCCATGACATCCTATCCTGATTAACAGGCCAGGAGATTCCCAATATGTCCCACTCCCCGTATCATCATACCTTGACTGACAAGCCAGGAGGCTACTGATCTGTCCTACCCATCATGACATCATACTTTGAAAGACAGGCCAGGAGACTCCTGATCTGTCTTGACCACCATGACATCATATATTGACTGACAAGGCATCATTCCTTGAGTGAAAAACCAGGAGACTCCCGATCTATCCCATCCACCATGACATCATAGCTTGACTGGCAGGCCAGGAGATTCCTGGTCCGTCCCACCCACCATGACGTCATACCTTGACTGACCAGGCCCAGAGACTCCAGATCTGACAGGCCAGGAGAGTACTGATGTGATCTGTCTCACCCACCTTGACATCATACCTGACTGAGGGCAGAAGACTCCAGATCTGTCCCACCCACCATGACATCATAACTTGACTGACCAGACCAGGAGATCCCAGATCTGTCCCACCCACCAATGACATCATAACTCGACTGACCAGACCCAGAGACTCCAGATTCGTCACTCCCATCATGACACCAAATCTTGAATGACAGGCCAGGAGGCTGCTGATCTGTCTCCCCCCACCATGACATCATACCTTGACTGAACAGGCCCAGAGACCCCTTGATCTGACTCACCCACCATGACATCATACCTTGACTGCGAGTCCAGGAGGTTCCTGATCTGTCTCGCCCACCATGATGTCATAGCTTGACTGACAAGGTTAGAAGACTCATGTTCCCCCTACCATTACCTCATAGCTTGACTGACAGGCCAAGAGACTACTGATCTGCCCCACCTATCACAACCTCATACCTTGACCGACAGACCAGGATACTGTATATCGAAACTGAAATCTGCAGTAACCCAAACAATGGCCATCAAAATTTCCTTCACTTTAAGTGGCTGGTAGAGCGATGGACCCAATACAGGAAAAAGGAGACTTAACCCCTCTGCTGCCAGAGCTGTTATAGCATTTTTTTTGCAAACAAATTGCACATGGTATCAATGGTTTACCAAGCCAACACTTTCATAAAAATATTAAAACAATATGTTTTAGTGCACACAAGCGCAATATATTACCCATTATAAAAGATGAGGTTACGATACCCAACATGTCAAGCTTTAAAATTGCGTGTGTCGAACTCTTATGTTTTTTTTTTATTATTTGTTAACCGGTTAACGACCGACTCCTGTACATATATGTCGGCAGAATGGCACGGCTGGGCAGAGTAACGTATATTTACGTCACTTTGAAATTCCCGCCCCTGCCGCAAGCTCCGTTACCGTGCCCATGGGACCCGCGGGCTCGATGTCCGCCGGTGTCCCGTGATCGGGTCACAGAGCTGCAGAGCGGAGAGAGGCAAGTGTAAACAAGCATCTCCCCGTTCTGCCTAGTGACACTGATTGTATGCTCCCTCTTATCGGGAGCAGCGATCAGTGACGTGTCTCTTGTAGCCACGCCCCCTAACAGTTAGAATCACTCCCTAGGACACACTTAACCCCTTCCTAGCCCCCTAGTGGCTGTAGTGATTTATACAGTAATCATTGCATATTTATAGCCCTGATCGCTGTATAAATGTGAATGGTCCCAAAATAGCGGCAAAATTGTCAGATGTGTCCGCCATAATGTCACAGTCACGATAAAAAAAAAAAAAAAAAATCGCAGATCGCCGCCATAACAAGTAGAAAAAAATTTTATAATAAAAATGCCATAAAACTATCCCCTATTTTGTAGACGCTATACATATTTTGCGATTTTTTTTGTCCAAAAATATGTAGAAGAATACGTATCGGCCTAAACTGTGGGAAAAAAAAAATGTAAAGATTTTTTTGGAGATATTTATTATAGCAAAAAGTAAAAAATATTGCATTTTTTTCAAAATTGTCGCTCTATTTTTGTTTATAGCGCAAAAAAAAAAAAAAAAAACACAGGAGGTGATCAAATACCACCAAAAGAAATCTCTATTTGTGGGAAAAAAAAGGACATCAATTTTGTTTGGGAGCCACGTCGCACGACCGCGCAATTGTCAGTTAAATCGACGAAGTGTCGAATCGCAAAAAGTGCTCTGGTCTTTGGCCAGCCAAATGGTCCGGGGCTTAAAGTGGAGCTCCACCCTAAATAGCAACTTTTGCTATTTGGAACCCTCCCCCCCTCCGGTGTCACAATTTACACCTTTCAGGGGGGAGGGGGTGAAGATACCTGTCTAAGACAGGTATTTTCACCCACATCCGGGAGTCCTCTCTCCGGGAATCTGCGGGAGTGACGTCACTTCCCGCAGACTTCCCGTAGTGTTCTGGGAGACACTCGGCTCCCAGAACACAGGAGCACCAATCAGAACGGCGCAGCGCGACTCGCGCATGCGCCGTAGGGAACCGGGCATGAAGCCGCAGGGCTTCACTTCCTGGTTCCCTCAGCGAGGATGGCGGAGGGAGCAGCAAAGCGACGAGCGATCGCTCGTCCTCTGCTGCGGACGTCGCTGGACTCCAGGACAGGTAAGTGTCCAAATATTAAAAGCCAGCAGCTGCTGTAGCTGTAGCTGCTGGCTTTTAATATTTTTTTTTCCGGCGGAGCTCCGCTTTAAGTGGTTAATGTCGATAATGAAATAAAAATAATTTTCCCCAAAAAATTTATTGCGTGTGTCCATGAAATGGCAACAAATGCTGTTACGCAAAATTTTCTATAGGGGACGCCTTGAAAGACTCTACAGGTCATCAGTTTGGAGTAAACAGACCTAGAATTATGGCTCCCACTCTGGTTGCATGTGGCGATATGTAATAAGTGTAGTGCAATCAATGCAATCATTTTTGGTGCCCCCGCCAGATGTCTTTACATTCATGTGTCCATGTCCAAACAAACCAATCAGACCAGGGGGGGTGGAGGGTAAGCTCCGGATAGATTTCAGCACGTGTGCGCGCTCAGCGCTGCGTTTCCTGTTTAGGTTGTACGGTTAGAATCTGCAGCCTGGAAAAACAAACCGCGCAGGATACGGCTGTGCGGCCACAAACGCCGATTCAGCGTAATCCCGGAAAAAAAAACTTGCCAAAAGGAAGCCGCGTGAACGAGTAAAAATAAACAATTTTCCAGCAGACGCCGGGCGCTCGCTCATCCAGGAAAAAAGTTAAATCTCACCACTCAGAGGAATGACCCCCGCAAAGTGAGATCTGGAGTGCAGGGCATTATGGGACGCGGATATAAAAAGGTGACTTTAAAATACATTTAAAGAGAAACTCCGCTCAAATATTAACCCGGCCGTGTTTGCAGTCACGTGGTGATGGATTATTATATAGCCTGAAAATACCTTTCAAAGGAGAAAATCCTGCTTATAGATCCCTCCAGTGCTGCTTACTTAACCGACAACTCATTTTGTCATGTGATCTCTATCAGAGGGTCCGATTGGCTGATGTTCGCCTTCAGCTGCGATCATGTGACCACACGCCTAGGCTTAAAGCATTTCCCTTTATAATGTGTACGTCTCTTAATCCAGAGCACCAAGTGTCATTTTCATCTGCTGCTGCATTCCTCTGCATGAATCACTTCTGACAAGTTTTCCTGACACCAAGAGAAAAAAGGTAACAGGGGAGGGAGCTCCAGCTCTGGTCCTGTGTGCTGTGAGGAGGGTGGTGTGTCCCTTCCCTCCAATCAGCTCTTAGAGCTCTCCTCGCTGATCTCTGCAAAGTGTAACATCAGCTCTCTGCCCCCTGACAGCTCAGACAAGCTTTAAAAAGTCTGGAGTCAATGAGTGGAGTCTGGACCAGCACTTTCTCCAAGAAAAGTTTAAGTGCGTGTAAATCCAAAACAGTTGTTTTCTTTCGTTTTGGATGGAGTGGGGAAGGGATAGAGCCCCTTGTCAGGTTTTTATGGATGGAAAAGCTGAAAGGGTTTTAAATATAAGCTGTGGCCTTCCCTCCAGTCTTCAGGGTTCATACACATTTTTACCAATAAAATTCCATGACTTTTCCATGACTTCACGTAAATATTCATGACCTAATGTTTCATGAAATGTCTATGTATACATGTTAAATAAGAAGAAAATCCATGTCACACCCAGCATATTTTTACTAATATAAATTAGGGCTGTTACTGATTAAAAATTTTGTGTTTGATTAATCGTTTTTTTTAAATCGATTAATCGACTAATTTTGATTAATTAATTATAACGCACATACAGATCCAACTACTTTTAGCTGATCTCCTTGCATTGCAACTCTGCATTAGTCAGTGGTAAATGTGGTATAAACACTATATACAATCACCCGACACTAGTTAGTTTCCACAATCCATGACTTAACTTCACAGTTCACACAAATAAATTTAAACTGTAGCACTGACGTAAGTACAGTACAGACACCCCCAGTAGTACAGACACCCCCAGTGCAGACCTCCCAGTACAGACACCCCCCAGTGCAGACCTCCCAGTACAGACACCCCCCAGTGCAGACCTCCCAGTACAGACACCCCCCAGTGCAGACCTCCCAGTACAGACACCCCCAGTAGTACAGACACCCCCAGTGCAGACCTCCCAGTACAGACACCCCTCAGTGCAGACCTCCCAGTACAGACACCCCCCAGTGCAGACCTCCCAGTACAGACACCCCCCAGTACAGACACCCCCCAGTGCAGACCTCCCAGTACAGACACCCCCAGTAGTACAGACACCCCCAGTGCAGACCTCCCAGTACAGACACCCCCAGTAGTACAGACACCCCCAGTGCAGACCTCCCAGTACAGACACCCCCAGTAGTACAGACACCCTCAGTAGTACAGACACTCCCAGTACAGACACCCCCAGTGCAGACCTCCCAGTACAGACCTCCCAGTACAGACCCCCCAGTAGTACAGACACCCCCAGTACAGACCTCCCAGTAGTAGACACCCCCAGTAGTACAGACACCCCCAGTACAGACACCCCCAGTGCAGACACCCCCAGTGCAGACACCCCCAGTAGTACAGACACCCCCAGTGCAGACCTCCCAGTGCAGAAACCCCCAGTAGTACAGACACCCCCAGTGCAGACCTCCCAGTGCAGAAACCCCCAGTAGTACAGACACTCCCAGTAGACACCCCCAGTGCAGACCTCCCAGTACAGACACCCCCAGTAGTACAGACACCCCCAGTGCAGACCTCCCAGTACAGACACCCCCAGTAGTACAGACACCCCCCAGTAGTGCAGACACCCCCCAGTAGTGCAGACACCCCCCAGTAGTGCAGACACCCCCCAGTACAAACCTCAGAACAGCAATACACCGTGCGGTGTGTGTCCCTCGAGCGCGGGCTCCTCCTCCTCTGTGGATGTAAACAGAGAGAGGAGGGGGAGGCGGCTTTGTTCCGTATGCTGCTTATTGTTCCTGCTGATGTCAGCATGCCGCTAAGCCGCTAATAGGCCGCCACCGCGTGTAGCAAGATGGCCGCGGCTCCGAAGCTAGGCCGAAGCCGCGGCCTTTCCTAATGGCCGAGGCTCCGGAGCGTTCCGCGGATCGCGACGTGTGCCGATCCGAACAGGATGACACGTTCGGGTCACGGATCGCTTACGATCCGTTGGCAGCACTACTCAAAATTCCATGACTTTTCCAAAACTTAGTGGGGTTCAGTCATTTTCCAAAACTTTCCCAGGCCTGGAAAGTGCCATGTCAAAATCCCATGACTTTTCCAGGAATTTAATGACCGTGCGAACCCTGAGTCTTGCACAGTTGTAACGGCTTCTCTCTTGGACTGAAATGGCTTCCTCTGATTTCACTGCACACTGTGAGCTTCTCACAATGTGCATTAGAAGATAGAGCAAGTCAAATAGAGCCCGCCTCATTACCTGTCTGGAGGATGTCCAGCATCATCTAGGTCAGTGGTCTCCAAACTGCAGCCAGGGGGCCAGCCCTTTGTTTGCTTTTATCCGGCCCTTGGGACACTTTTCATTAACTGATGCTAACAATGGGGCATAATTCCCCTCACTGACACCAATGATGGGGCACAATTTCTCCCAATAACACCAATGATGGGGCACAGTTCCTCCCAATGACACCAACAATAGGGCATTGTTTTTTTCCCACTGCCGTTGGGACCTTTTCTACTTCTAAAGGCCACATTCCGGCCACCCTAAAGCCGGGCAAGGACAGTAAACGGACCCTTTTAGAAAGTTTGAAGACCCCTGATCTAGGTATCCTCCCCAGGATCACTGTTCCTGGCCCGTCTCTTTTATTTATTTCAGTACTTCCAATCATGGAGACTCAGCATCACATGTGGACATTACCTGCAACTACAGCCTGACTAGTAACGCCCGCCTTTCAGACTGACATCCACCTATCAGGGCATTTAGATATTTGCAGAACTCCTCCCACTACCTGCATCAGGCCTGGAGGCTGTTGAGTTTTCAGGAAGCCATGTACAGCACCTTGCTGGCCCCTCCCACCAGCCACAGTCTGCCTGCATGGCATAGAGAAGCACATAGACACAGTGATGGCATCACCGGTTATAAAATAATGTAATGAAAAGGTTTTTCTTTTATTAGCATGTTAAGGGGGAGGGGAGAACCAAGGATGATAAAATATAAGTAGAACAATCTCCAGCATTTCCTTCCAAAAACGTAAAAAAAGGTTTTCGCTTCTCATGCTCTAAGTATTTCCGCAGTATATGAGTGGAGGTCACTTTACTGCTTTATGAATAAGTATTCAATGACTAGGTAGGTGCTGGTTTTGCCCCCCTGCTCCTCTCTCGGTCGCCTCGCACACTCTGCCGGCTCAGCAGTCTCGGGGTCAGCGAAGTGTTAACGTATCCATGCCGCGGATTAAGAGAGCAGCGTACAGACGGCAGCTGTCAGTGTGGCATACCTTCACTGGGGGGGGGATGTAATCCGCCATAACACACCATGTAATGAGATCGGATGATGGGACGCGCATTCTACAGGAAAGTAATCCGCGCGGCCTCGAACGCAGTCGGGGAATTTATACATGGCCGACCTTAAAGCTCAAGCGTTCCCTTTCCATAAATTCAACACTGCTGCTGTACAATCTTCATTTCACCGAGATTCAAACAAAGAAACAGGTTCTCTTGGCAGTCTATGTTCTCTGCTACAGGCACTTCCCTTCCCCCGCTCTGTGTAAGCTCGATGTCAGAGCTTGCACGCAACTAAAGACATCTCTTCTCAGGTGACCATGCCCTGGCCTGGCGATTGGCTGCTCATGTGGTGAGCACTGCATTGTAGGAGGAAGGGGAGAAGGTCACATGATACCCCATACCCAGAAGTACTGAATATCTCACAGGGTTCCAGCTGGTAAATGGGAATGGTAAGGTAAGTACTGGAAGGGGCAGGTGTCATCAGGTGAACCTACTTTTTCCCTTAAAATATTTAAAAGCGACAGGTCTACTTTAAAGCTTAACTTCGGGAATTAGAAAAAAAACTACTCTTACAATGCACCCCCCAACACCACCACCAGCAAGTAATACTCCCTTTACCTGAATGTAACCTGGAATCAGCTTTCTGCAGGCCCTGTACAGTAGAGCTCAGGACTGGGAGAGGGAGGAGAGCACAAAGGAGCCAATGGGTACATGTGCTGAAGCTTGCTGATAGGACAAGAGAGCACAGTGACAGAGAGATGAGCCCATCAGTATGCCGCTTCTCCTTTCACTGTCCAATCACAGGCTGCGGGCAAGTCCAGGATGACCTGCACTCAGAGAAAGTGGGTTGAATAATGCTGGCCATCAGACTGAGGGCATCTAGTGGCAGAAAAAAAAAAAGTACTGTGGGGGTAATCTCTGGAAAAGAGACCCAATATGTGTATACAGCCTAGTTTGGGGAACTGCTTTGTAGACCAATTGGGAGACTCCAGGGGCAAGAGGGGGTGGAGTTCATTCATCTGTCTATATTTGGGCCACGTCCGCAATAAGTTTCAGTTACAAAGTCCGGTCATACAATGACAATGCCAACATTTTCCTAAAACTTTATTGTGCTGGATGTGCACACTGGACGCCGGACCTGTGACCCTCAACTGACGCATTTCACCCTAGAGGCGGGGCTTCCGATGCACACATTTAGCATTCAGAATAATAAAATGGACGGGCTCTATCCTGCCTGTACCCACCCTCCTTGGACACGGGGCATGCTTTGTAAGAACTTTTCTGCTTTCCTATCGTAATAAGTTTACATGAAGACTGGAACAGATAACCCTTTTAGAAGTCAAATCACTAAGAGTTAATTAATGCTGAAAAAAAGTGGTAAAATAACATATGCGGAAACAAATGTGCAATTAACTATGAATTGTGCGGTAAAGTTTCGATAATGTGGTAATTAGCGCATATTTTCATTTGGTAATGTATCTCATTGAGCTGGTTGCTAAGGTGCAGGCCGTGAAGCCGCCCGCCGCGTCCTTAACAACGGATGACTCATTTATTTTTTAATAATGGATTTGTCAAAAACTGTGTGTGTGTGTTTTTATTTATTTTTGACACTTTCTTGGGTGAATGATTACAATGTACAATGTTGAGGGCATCTGGCCTGGTATGGTTCAGAAGGGGGGGGGGGACACTCGCTCTTCCCCTCCCTTTTCTGACCTGCACGTTCTGATAGGGGTCTGGTATGGCTTTTGGGGGGGACCCCACACAGTTTTTTTATTTTGGTGTGGGGTTCCCCTTAAAATCCATACCAGACCAAAAGGGCCTGGTATAGATTAGGGGGCCCACGCTGTTTTTTTTTCATTATTTTTAATTGCTGACATGTTTTCTTTACATTCAGCTGTCAGCGGGGCACCCACTGACAGCTGATGAGTCATCTGTTGTTAAGGTGTTACTAAACCCCTGCATTCACTATATCTGGTCTCCCACAGTACACAGAAATGTAATTATTTTAGTAAATATAAACTGCTAAATACCTTTTCTCATCAGCAGTACATAGCAGTCTTGTAACAAACTGAGCATGTGTAGAGTGACTCCAAAGGCTCTGTCTTATCAAGAGATGGATTGAGGACAGTGGAAGAAGGGGAGGATCAGAGAAGACAGGATCAAACAGCCTTTTTGGCTGTTTGATCCTGTAGAGGATTAATGCAGAGGATTAACCCCTTGGGTTCCACAGTGAGTATAACAAGCATGCTTTACTGCACATACAGACTGATTTTACTGTTGTGGGTTCAGCAACATCTTTAAGGATGCATCGGCCGGCTCCCCCGCTCCTCAGCCTGCTCCTTAGCAACCAGCTCAATGCGATAAATTACTGCATGAAAATATGGCCCGCTCCTTAGCAACCAGCTACTAGAGGGGGGACCATACCACATGTGATACCACCA
Organism: Rana muscosa; assembly: GCA_029206835.1. Lineage (NCBI taxonomy): Eukaryota > Metazoa > Chordata > Amphibia > Anura > Ranidae > Rana > Rana muscosa. The sequence continues at coordinate 332,183,189 of CM055119.1, forward strand.
GCAAAACCCTGGCGATAAATATTGCGTGTTTTTTTCTCTCTGTTCTATTTGTGAATTGGACTTAAGAGCTTACCGCATGTTTTTTTTTTTTTTTGCAATATTTTACGGGCACATTTTTTTCATTTTGCGGTAAATACCATATAATCGTATTTTTTTTTTTTTTTTTTTTTTCAGTGAATCTGACTTTTTTTACTGCATGCAGTAATTTGTGCAAATGAGTCATGTGACTGTTATCACATGTGGTAAACGTTAGCGAATTGACACCTTAGTCTGAATTCTGTACTTGTATTATCTTCCCACAATTGCCTGTTTAGCAGAAATCAGTCTGAGGTCCTGCACCATGAATCAGCTGCACAATACTGTCAAGCCCAACATGTTTCAGGTACTAGGGGCTAGGAATTATTTAGTTAGCAAACATTTCTGGGAAGAGAGATGGATGGCGTTTGTTAGCTGGGCATGAAACAGCAGGCAGGTCCTGGCAATACAACCAATGCACAGATGTCTACCTGTATTTACCCCACCACGTGTGACCCCCCCACCACGTGAGACCAATCCCCCATTATCTAAAAAAAAATCTCCCGAACGGAAACACGTGTTTTTATAATTCCTGCAATGCAAAGTACAACACAGGTAAGATAATAGGATCTCCTCATCTCCTGGTGGTGTTGGGTGCTCCTGGGGCAATACAGACTACATCATAAACCTCCATAAAACAAGTCTGCACAGATCTCAGGAATAATACGTCTGATGTTTTGTGTCAGCTTCCTCCCTGATGATCACAGATCAATCAAATCTGGCCGAACGCTGCAGAATGCGAGCAATGCAGGATTGAGATGGCCCACAAGACATTTGGTCTTGGCCAGGGCCGGGCTGAAGGGTAGGCTTTGGGTGCTTTAGCAGGTTGTGGAGGGGGGGGGGGGGGCAAAAGTGGCAGAACCGGCAAACTATGCTGCTGAATAGTTCACAGCTTATGGCAGTGGTTCTCAACTCCTGTCCTCAGGACCCACTAACAGGCCAGATTTTAAGTATTACCTTGGTGAGATGCAGACTAGAATACTGCAATCACTGAGCAGCAAATTATATCACCTGTGATGCATTTCAGTTATCTTGCAAACCTGGCCTGTTGGTGGGCCCTGAGGACTGGAGTTGAGAACCACTGGCTTATGGGAAGGTGACACTTTTCCACACTTGTGGGTTTCGTTTCCCTGCATAAACTGCTCATTTCAACATCCACAGCATTTCACTAGGAATGGTATGGCTGTTCGTTCTGCGGGTGAAATCACACCACCCTGTTGTCACCCATGGACAAGGTAGTCTAAAGCCCCGTACACACGGTCAGACTTTTGCCCAACAAACTTTGTTTTAAGCAAGTTGGACCAACAATCCGACCGTGTGTACGCTCCATCAGACAAACTTTTTTAGTTTGGTTTTGGATTTCATCGGACAAAAGTTGGGTCTGCAAACGGACAAACTTTTGCCCAACAAAAGTCCGATGGAGCAAAGTCCGACCGTGTGTACAGAAAACCATCGGACTTTTGTCCGATGGACAAAACAACTAATGTTAAAATCAACCAACAATAGCAGAAGTTGACCAAAGGGTGGCGGTAAAGAGCAGAAAAACCACGTGATGTTGCAAAAAGTTTTGGGAAAGTTTGCAGAAAAGTCCGAGCGCGTGTATGCTATGGGTGTGCCCGACCAACTCCGTTCGGACAAAAAAAAACACGGAAAAGTCAGATGGAAGTCCGACCGTGTGTACGAGGCTTTATCCACTTGAAGAGACCAGGCATATTCTGGAAGTTTTTGTTTAAAAGTTTAATCTGTATTTTTTGCTTGAAAATGCTTAGAATCCCCAAAAATTATATATATATATATATATATATATATATATATATATATATATATATATATTTAGCAGGGACCCTAGAGAACAAAATGGCGGTCATTGCAATATTTTAGGTCAAGCAGTATTTGTGCAGCGGGCTTTAAAATGAAAATTTATTGGGAGGAAAAAATACACTTTAATGAATTTTAATGCAAAAAAGCACTGTAGAGAACCCCTTTTTTGTAAAATATAAAAGATGATCTTACGCTGAGTAAATAGATACCCAACATGTCATGCTTTAAAATTGCACATGCACATGGAATGGCGAAGAACTAAGTTACTTAAAAATCTCCATAGGTGTCACTTAATTTTTTTTTACAGGTTACCTGTTTCTAGTTACAGAGGAGTTCTAGCACTAGAATTATTGCTCTCGCTCTAATGTTCACGACGATACTTCACATGTGTGGTTTAAACACTGTTTATATATTGCTGGCGCAACTTAGGAGGGAAGAGGCGCTTTGAAAAAAAAAAAAAAAATCTTATTTAAAGCGGAGGTCCACCCTGAAAAAACATTTACATTAAAAATCCTGAAAAAAAAAATATATATTTTTATACCCACCCTAAATGCCTGTTGCTATGCGGAAGTTCCCTAATCTGCCTCTAATGTGCCTCTTCTCGTCCGCAGTGGGTCTCCTTCCGCTTCCTCTTCTTGTGAATGGGGCGCGCTGCCTTCTGGGAACTGTGTGTATCCCAGGAGGCAAGCTGCCCATTCACAAAGCACTGTGCGAGTGGCGCATGCGCAGTAGGAAACGGCCAGTAAAGCCGTAAGTCTTCACTGCCTGTTTCCCTTACTCAGGATGGAGGAGCCGGGACCTGACAGCAGCGATCGATCGCCGTGGCAGGACCGACATTGCGGGCGAGTAGGACAGGTAAGTGTCCTTATTAAAAGTCAGCAGCAACACTGTTAGTAGCTGCTGACTTTAAAAAAAAAAAAAAAAAAAAGACTGCACCTCGGCTTTCACTTTTTATTTTTACACGTCCCTTTATTTTTTTTATCACTTTAATTCCTATGACAAGGAATGTAAACATCCCTTGCATTAGAAATAAGTATGAAAGGTCCTCTTTATTGAAAAAGACTCCCAAATCTCCAATTTACCTTTAAAAGCAAAAGATAAAAAATAAAAAAAAATAAGTGAACTTTTGCTTTAAGATTTCCTATGGCCCGAGAACCTAAAGTGACGTCATGACGTCGCTCCGGTCCTCCAAGGGCATAGGCCTCACTCTTCTCCATACCCAGCTACCGCCAGCGTCAGATCGCTCCAATGCTTCACACTTACCACACACTATAGAATCTGACAACATTGTTTGAGATTTTTGTTCAGTGCACAGGAAGTCGGGAGCTCACCGCATTTCTGGCAGGACCACCAGGTATTGTTCTGTACTTGCAATTTATTTTTTTAAAGGGGTAAAGCATGGGAGAATTTATTCTTCGGATTCTGTAGGTTACAGGTTGCAGCAGGGCCCCGGCCGGTGATTTCAGAAAACCCCAGAATAATACAGCCAACAGGCACCGCGCTCACCTTTAGAGTGCTTTCCAGAAGGCCTCATAGGTAACGAATCTTCTATGGAATGTGCTGATGTATGTAGTGCATTTGCTAAACTGTTACTGATGCTGCTAGCCAGGGTCTCTGTCCGCGGAGCCAGCTGTGGAAGACACAACGACACAATGTAACACATACACTGCAATTCTACACACACACAAAAAAATACAAAAGTAACAAAGCTAGCACTTGTGCAAGATCAAAAGTGGGCCCTAGGCATCGATAAATAAATAAATAGTGCACTGTGGCAAAAGGTAGGTGTGGTTTAAATTGTGGACAGTGTCAGTAGTTTGTTTTTTTTTTTTTTACAATTTTACTTTATATTAACTAAAAAGACCCCCTCATATCTCCCTTTGAGACAGAGAAAGGGACAGAGGACACAGATTTCCCAAGTCCCTTTCTTTTCAGCCTCAGCTGCACTGAAGATAAATGAAAAGGAGACAGAGGCTCCTGTTCAATCATAAACTGAAGCATAGTAAACACAGTTTACAATGCTTCCGTTATGAATGGACAGAGTCAGTGATCACGGGCTCTTCATTCAGAAAAGGAAGGGGACGGTAAATTACATATTTACAGACGCCTCCATCCTGAAAGTTCCCCGCAGCAGCTGGCAGAAGAGGAGATGAGGGTAGCTGGCAGCGCTGCGGGGATACGAGAGGGAGCCAGAGGAAGCCACACATGGGGGTCGGAGGACAGTCGGGGATGATCGGTGCAGTGGGGAGGGCAGTTACAGGCACCGATCTCCCTGTATAGCTTTCAATAAAGCAGCGGACAGCCGTGGGAGAGAGAGAAGCTCCTCCCTCTGCACTTCTCATCCTCTCATTCCCGTGGCTGTCAGCTGCTTCTCTGAAAGCTATACAGGGAGATCTGTGCCTGTAACTGCCCTCCCCACTGCACCGATCATCCCCGACTGTCAACAAGGGACGGATCATCCATGGATGCACTGTGGGTCGGAGCACAGAGGGCCCCCTCCCCTTCAGGGCCCGTGTTCAGTGAACACCCTGCACCTATGGATGACACAACACTGATTTAGAGGTTTAACATTTCACACAATATACAGTAAAACAAGCAAATACAGTCATGTCAAAAAGTTAGTACACCCCCATGAACAGTGTGGACTTTTTCAACATATATGAACTGGCCGTCCACCGGCGTTTATAAATGGTCAGGAACACAAATGGTTAAAACAAGCTCATGTTTATTCAGTACCATGAAGGTGGTGCTTCCCCCCTGTTATCGCTCCCGGGCTCTCCCACTGCTCCATTGTGAACTGCCCATTTCAAAATCCCCAATGGGATTGAAATCAGGGATTTGAACTGGGCATTCCAAAACCATCTATTTCTTCTTTCGGAGCAATTCCTTGGTGGATTTTTCAGCGTACTTCAAATCCTTATGTTGAATGACTCATTTCCAATTCAACCTCAACTTTTGGACATACATTATGTCCTCGCATTCTCATCAAGCACAACTTCATAGGATACAGAATGCAAGGTGACCTATGACTGCGAGCTGCCTAGACCCAGAAACAGCAAAGCAACCCCAAATCATAACACTTCCACCACCATGCTTCACAGTTTGTATGCTCTTCTTCAGAAATAGTGCTTTGGTTCTCGACAAACAAGTCTCTTGTTACTGTGATCCAACATCCCTATCTTTGATGGATCGGTCTTTAGCACATTGGTATGGAAATTATGGTCTTTCAATATATTTAATGGTTAAACCGTAATCTTGTTGTAATGTGCTTTTGGACAGCAAAGGATTTTTTATTAAAAGACCTCCCATGCAGGTTGAATTGGTACAATCTTTGATTGAAGGTGCATACACTTTGACCTCAACTGTTGCAAGAGTTGCTCTAACATCCCACAATGAAATTCTGGGGTTCTTGGAGACTTCTTTTAGCATCAAGCGGTCAGCTCTTGGGTTGAACTTGCTGGGCTGGACAAATTAGCAGTTGTTTGAAATCTATGCCACTTGTAGATCATTTTACTTACAATAAAATGATTGATTTCAAATATTTTGGTGTAATCCTTTACCAGACGCGTAGGCATCCACATCTGAGGGCATTACAGAACTCTATTGATGATGGCATGGACACCACACGTCAATAGAAATAAAAACCAAGACCCTAGATGTGTTGAGGTTTACCCAGGATACTCCCTAAGCAATGTCTAATCATTGGCACAATATTCTGGAACACCGGATTTTAATTTCATTGATTTGATGTGGTGGAAAATGTAGAAGAGCATTTCAATCCTGCATATGAAGTGGGCTAGCCCCAAAGGCCCCTTTCACACTGGGGTGGTTTGCAGGCGCTATTGTGCTAAAAATAGCGCCTGCAAACCGAGCCTAAACAGCGGCTGCTGTCTCTCCAGTGTGAAAGCCCCGAGGGCTTTCACACTGGAGCGGTGCGCTAACAGGACGTGAAAAAAAAGTCCTGCTAGCCGCATCTTTGGAGCGGTGAGAGGAGTGGTGTGTTTACCGCTCCTCCACCACTCCTTCCCATTAAAATGAATGGGACACCGCAGTAATCCCGTCCGCAAACCGCGGCTGTAGCCGCGGTTTGCGGGTGATATTAACCTATTTTCGGCCGCTAGCGGGGGTTAAAACCGCACCGCTAGCGGCCGAATACCTCAGCAATCCCGACGGTATAGCGCCGCTAAAAATAGCGGCGCTATACCGCCACCGCACCTGTGTGAAACCGCTCAAAATCAGGGACTATTGGCAACAGGTTATTACTGCCATAGGAGTCATTGTGTGCATAGTGCTGGCAGATGACCTGTCCATTTTTCTTTTGGGCTTGATGGACAGTCTGGAGCTACCAAAAATCACCAAAATCCACTTTTTAAGCCCCCCCCCCCAAAAAACAAAACAAAAAAACAAACACTCTCATACCGGATGCTGCCAGGCCCTCCTACTTTCTCACAACTGGAATCAATGGTTGACTTGGTTATTCCTCTGTATAAACTCGCCTATCTTGGACCGAAGTTGGCCCAGCTTGGGAAAATTTGGTCCAGCTGGCTGCCCTGTGATTTGTTGCATTGCTCCTTTTCTGAATTTTCACCTCTCCCCCATCAGAGAGCTCCTGTACAAAGCCTAATAACTCTATACAGTGAGGCAATAAAAGTATTTGATCCTCTGCTGATTTTGTACCTTTGCCCACTGACAAAAAAAATGATCAGTCTATAATTTTAATGGTCGGTTTATTTTAACAGCGAGAGACAGAATAACAAAAATATCCACAAAAACACATTTCAAAAAAAGTTATAAATTGATTTGCATTTTAAAGCGGAGGCCCACCATGAAATTTTTTTTATACTAAAATTCTAAAAAAGAAAGAAAAAAATTAATAGAAAAAATTAAAATAAAATTATACTCACCCAAAATGCCTGTTGCTATGCGGAAGTCCCCTAATCTGCCTCTTATGTGCCTCTTCCTTATCCTCAGATTGAGAACTTCCGTTTCCTCTTCTTGTGAATGGGGCGCGCTGCCTTCTGGGAACTGTGTATATCCCAGGAGGCAAGGCTTCACTGCCTGTTTCCCTTAGTCAGGATGAAGGAGCCGGGACCTGCCAGCAGCGATAGATCGCCGTCGGGGGACCGACATCGCGGGCGAGTAGGACAGGTAAGTGTCCTTAGTAGCTGCTGACTTTAAAAAAAAAAAAAGAAATCTGGGTGGACCTCCGCTTTAATGAGTGAAATAAGTATTTGACCCCCAAGCAAAACATGACTTAGTACTTGGTGGCAAAACCCTTGTTGGCAATCACAGAGGTCAGACGTTTCTTGTAGTTGGCACCAGGTTTGCACACATCAAGAGGAATTTTGTCCCACTCCTCTTTGCAGATCCTCTCCAAGTCATTAAGGTTTCGAGCCTTCTGTTTGGTAACTCGACCCTTCAGCTCCCTCCACATATTTCATATGGGATGAAGGTCTGGAAACTAGCTAGGCCACTCCAGGACCCTAATGTGCTTCTTCTTGAGCCACTCCTTTGTTGCCTTGGCCGTGTGTTTTGGGTCATTGTCATGCTGGAAGACCCATCCATGACCCATTTTCAATGCCCTGGCTGAGGGAAGGAGGTTCTCACCCCAGATTTGACAGTACATGGCCCCTCCATCCATCGTCTCTTTGATGCAGTGAAGTTGTTCTGTGCCCTTTTCAGAAAACCCCCCCCAAAGCCTAATGTTTCCACCTCCATGTATGACGGTGGGGATGGTGTTCTTGGGGTCATAGGCAGCATTCCTCCTCCTCCAAACACTGTGAGTTGATGCCAAAGAGCTTGATTTTGGTCTCATCTGACCACAACACTGTCACCCAGTTCATTCAGATGTTCATTAGCAGACTTCAGACGGGTCTGAACATGTGATTTCCTGAGCAGGGGGACCTTGCAGGTGCTGCAGGATTTCAGTCCTTCCCTGCGTGGTGTGTTACCAATTGTTTTCTTGGTGACGATGGTCCCAGCTGAGATCATTGACAAGATTCTCCCATGTAGTTCTGGGCTGATTCCTGATGATCATTGAAACTCCACGAGGTGAGATCTTACATGGAGCCCCCAGACCGAGGGAGATTGACAGTTATTTTGTGTTTCTTCCATTTGTGAATAATCGCACCAACTGTTGTCACCCTCTCACCAGGCTACTTGGCGATGGTCTTGTAGCCCATTCCAGCCTTGTGTAGGTCTACAATCTTCTCCCCGACATCCTTGGACAGCTCTTTGGTCTTGGCCATGGTGAAGAGATTGGAATCTGATTGATTGATTGCTCCTGTGGACAGGTGTTTTTTTATACAGGTAACAAGCTGAGATTATCTGATCATTTCTTTGTCAGTGGGAAAATGTACAAAATCAGCAGAGGATCAAATACTTTCTAAGGTGGACCCAAATGCAATGGGAACTGTGATGGGCACCAAGATGTAAGGGGGGCCCCAGTGTAGGCGGGCTCCGGTGGGGACCCTGATGTAAGGAGGGGCTCTGGTGGGGACCCTGATGTGAGGGGGGCTCCGGTGGGGACCCTGATGTGAGGGGGGCTCCGGTGGGGACCCTGATGTGAGGGGGGCTCCGGTGGGGACCCTGATGTGAGGGGGGCTCCGGTGGGGACCCTGATGTAAGGGGGCTCCGGTGGGGACCCTGATGTAAGGGGGCTCCAGTGGGGACCCTGATGTAAGGGGGCTCCAGTGGGACCCTGATGTAAGGGGGCTCCGGTGGGGACCCTAATGTAAGGGGGCTCCGGTGGGGACCCTAATGTAAGGGGGCTCCGGTGGGGACCCCAATGTAAGGGGGCTCCGGTGGGGACCCTAATGTAAAGGGGCGCTGGTGGGGACCCTAATGTAAAGGGGCGCTGGTGGGGACCCTAATGTAAGGGGGCGCTGGTGGGGACCCCGATGCAAGAGGGCTCTGGTGGGGACCCCGATGCAAGAGGGCGCTGGTGGGGACCCCGATTTAATAGGGCTTCTAAACGCTGACTCTGATGGTGACCCGAATGTAAGAGGGGACTTCTAAGGCTGATCCCGATTAAAGGGGGGCTCTGATGGGGTCCCTGATGTAAGGGGGGGGGGGGGCTTTGCTTTATTTTAAATAAATTCTTTCCCTTTTGTTCTGAATCATATCATGCCAAAAAAGGAGATTCATGCAATCATTCATTGATTCATAAAAATTTATTTTTCTGCTCACAAATAAGTGTAAAATATACAATGTGACCCTCATACTGGTTTAGTTGTTTTATGTGTCATTTGTCAAGGGGGTATCACCTTTACCTGGTGGGACTGTCTGAATTAAGATCTAATGTTTGCCTGTTCAAACATGTTGAAAAAGTCAACAATTTCCATGGGGTGTACTGAGCCAATGAGCTGTCCCAGAACATACATGATGAAGGCTGCCGGCCTATGATCCGGATACAACAGCTGTCATACGCAGGATTCCGGGCTGTGGTTACCTGTCCAGCTCGGGATGATTACTATGTATAGTAAGCCGAGTCTGACTGCCAAATGACTGGCATTTCAGCTTCCAACAGTCGGCCGCACTGAACGATGACAGTCTCTTCTTTCACCAAGGTCATGTGGGCTACACCGCTGACCGCACACCGCGATAATTATTCTGCACGGCATGCTGGGTGTCACACACTGCCCAAAATGAATGGGGAGTGCAATCAATGGCAGGATAGTAAAATTGTCATTTATTTTAAAATTAAAGAGGCGCTCCAGGGTCCCGAAAAATAAAAAATCATCAGCTACAAATACTGTAGCTGCTGACTTTTAATATAAGGACACTTACCTGTCCAGGGCTCCAGCACTGCCTTCACCCGAGCTGTTTCTTCAATTGGCTTCGGGTGCAGGCAACAGCATTGTAAGTAACGGAAAGTGGCAGTGGAGCCTTGCGGCTTTTGAATGGTTCCGTAGTCTTCTGGGACCTGTGATGTGCCCCAGAAGACTGTGGGGGGAAGGAGGGGAGGCCGAGTTTCCGGTTTAGATCACTGCGGCGCATCTGACCAAAAGTGGGAGCAGGTACATGCGGAAGATGCAAACAAGCGAAACTTCCCCTTTTGGATGAAGTTCCGCTTTAATTATTTACTAATTCATTGTTACGATTCCTGTATACGCATACAGTGAAACCTCGGATTGCGAGTAACGCAGTTAACGAGCGTTTCGCAATACGAGCAATTGTTTTTTTTAAATCCTGACTCGGTTTGCGAGTGTTGTCTCACAAAACGAGCAGGATTCAAGTCTCTGCGGTGTGCAGTACTGCATTTGGCCAGAGGTGCGGGGGCGCCGGAGCCATTCGGAAATAATCAGAAACACTCGGAAATACTCCGTTCCCGAGCCTTTCCGAATGCAGCTGAACGGTCTCCGAGTATTTCCGAGTCTCTCCATGAGACTTTGCAGGACCCTGACAATAACAGGCATGACTCCTAGAGGCAGAGGCATGATGGGATTTGTAGTTTTACCACAGCTGCAGTGCCGAGGTTGCCTACCCCTGCTCTATAGTGTGTACTTGTCTCAATTAAGAGCACCAAGCAGGGTTGCCAACTTTCAGTAAATTTACAAACAGTTTTTAAAATCCATAATTGTTGCATTTGTCCATGAATGTCAGTTACAGACATGCAGCCTACATGTCCGCAATGGACATTCAAGGAAAGATGCAAAAAGTACAGATTTTACAAACTGTTCGTAAATTTACAGAAAGTTGGCAACACTGGCACCAAATGTAATTTCTGTCTGCTGCTTCATTCCTCTGCTATCAGCAGAAGTCACTTCTGACAAGTTTTCCTGACACCAGGAGAGAAAAAAAAAAATAGGTGACAGATGAAGGATCTCCAGCTAATTGACAGCCTCAGCTCTGTTCCTGTGTGCAGGAGGAGGTGTGTCTTCCGTCCAATCAGCTCTTAGAGCTTTTCTCACTGCGCTCTACAGAGTGTAATTTTAGCTCTCCGCCCCCTTTTTACTGAACTCTCAGACAAGCTTATAAATTCAGCACTTTGAACAGATGTAGAGAAGACTGCAGATACAACTTATATAGGAGGATTTGTTTCAGTTCTGTGTATCACCTGAGGCTAGTCCCTTCACTGGGTATACAGGTCCTTCTCAAAAAATTAGCATATTGTGATAAAGTTCATTATTTTCTGTAATGTACTGATAAACATTAGACTTTCATATATTTTAGATTCATTACACACAACTGAAGTAGTTCAAGCCTTTTCTTGTTTTAATATTGATGATTTTGGCATACAGCTCATGAAAACCCAAAAATCCTATCTCAAAAAATTAGCATATTTCATCCGACCAATAAAAGAAAAGTGTTTTTAATACAAAAAAAGTCAACCTTCAAATAATTATGTTCAGTTATGCACTCAATACTTGGTAGGGAATCCTTTTGCAGAAATGACTGCTTCAATGCGGCGTGGCATGGAGGCAACCAGCCTGTGGCACTGCTGAGGTGTTATGGAGGCCCAGGATGCTTCGATAGCGGCCTTAAGCTCATCCAGAGTGTTGGGTCTTGCGTCTCTCAACTTTCTCTTCCCAATATCCCACAGATTCTCTATGGGGTTCAGGTCAGGAGAGTTGGCAGGCCAATTGAGCACAGTAATACCATGGTCAGTAAACCATTTACCAGTGGTTTTGGCACTGTGAGCAGGTGCCAGGTCGTGCTGAAAAATGAAATCTTCATCTCCATAAAGCTTTTCAGCAGATGGAAGCATGAAGTGCTCCAAAATCTCCTGATAGCTAGCTGCATTGACCCTGCCCTTGATAAAACACAGTGGACCAACACCAGCAGCTGACATGGCACCCCAGACCATCACTGACTGTGGGTACTTGACACTGGACTTCAGGCATTTTGGCATTTCCCTCTCCCCAGTCTTCCTCCAGACTCTGGCACCTTGATTTCCAAATGACATGCAAAATTTGCTTTCATCCGAAAAAAGTACTTTGGACCACTGAGCAACAGTCCAGTGCTGCTTCTCTGTAGCCCAGGTCAGGCGCTTCTGCCGCTGTTTCTGGTTCAAAAGTGGCTTGACCTGGGGAATGCGGCACCTGTAGCCCATTTCCTGCACACGCCTGTTCACGGTGGCTCTGGATGTTTCTACTCCAGACTCAGTCCACTGCTTCCGCAGGTCCTCCAAGGTCTGGAATCGGTCCTTCTCCACAATCTTCTTCAGGGTCCGGTCACCTCTTCTCGTTGTGCAGCGTTTTCTGCCACACTTTTTCCTTCCCACAGACTTCCCACTGAGGTGCCTTGATACAGCACTCTGGGAACAGCCTATTCGTTCAGAAATTTCTTTCTGTGTCTTACCCTCTTGCTTGAGGGTGTCAATGATGGCCTTCTGGACAGCAGTCAGGTCGGCAGTCTTACCCATGATTGCGGTTTTGAGTAATGAACCAGGCAGGGAGTTTTTAAAAGCCTCAGGAATCTTTTGCAGGTGTTTAGAGTTAATTAGTTGATTCAGATGATTAGGTTAATAGCTCGTTTAGAGAACCTTTTCATGATTTGCTAATTTTTTGAGATAGGAATTTTGGGTTTTCATGAGCTGTATGCCAAAATCATCAATATTAAAACAAGAAAAGGCTTGAACTACTTCAGTTGTGTGTAATGAATCTAAAATATATGAAAGTCTAATGTTTATCAGTACATTACAGAAAATAATGAACTTTATCACAATATGCTAATTTTTTGAGAAGGACCTGTACAGTATGTAAGGGTTTACAATAATGTTAAAGCGGAGTTCCTCCCATAATTTTATCTTTATATAAATCAGTTCCTTTCTTTTCGCATAACAACATTTGGCCAAATTATTATTTTTTCCTTACTGTATCTCTCTTGTTGCTAGGGTGTCCCTTCTAATCAGCCACTTCCGGCGATGTACCTTATATACTGCAGCGCCTGTGCTCCTGGGAGATGTGTCATTGTTCCCAGGAGTCAGTGGGTATCGCCGCAGGATTCGTTGCCATTACAACGGGGTGGGCCCTTCCTTCGTCGCCGCCGCCCGTTTGATGGCAACCACACACTGTCTGGCTATGAAATGTCTAGATTATGCATGCATGAGATCGGGAGGTGCATGCTGGGTAGCCAGCAGCACCTTATCCCGGAAGAAAGTCCTAGTGAGCTTCACATGCCCACAATCAAGATGGAAGCGCTCAGGAAGACGAAAACCAAGATAAGTAAATAAAAAAAGGATGTATTCGAACTGGGATTGCAGTATAGAGATGATTTACTGTATATTATTTATAGAAGCAGAGGGGATGCCAAAAAAATAAAAAATAAAAATTTGTGGGTCGAACTCCGCTTTAATGATGTTGGGGGTAAATCTCTGGACTAAATGTCATGCAGGGAGTTTGCCGATAGGAGGAGAAAGCAGGGTGACAGAGACCTCATCAGTCCCCTGCTTCTCCTTTGATTGTCCAATCACAGGGTGGGGGTGAGAAGGGCACATTGATATGACCTGGTATCAGTTTCTTACAGTGTCTGTACAGCAGAGCTTAGACTGGTGTAGAGAAACGCAGCACAAAGGAACCAATTAGCTGTACTGTAGTACATGAAGCATGCGGATAGGAGGAGAAAGTGACAGAGATTAGTTTATTACTGTACTGCTTTCTCCTTTAACTGTCCAATCACAGGGTGGGGGTATATGATATATATATGTTACTGAACTGTAGTAGAGAAAGATTAGGTCCCCTTCCCTGCCAGACAAGGCTGTGCTGTGTAAATCTTGGGACTGGATTGACAGCATAACAAATCCATTGGCAGGCAAAATAGTCTCCTTATATTTATTTAATCTGTGTATTTAGCGGTTTTCCCAGAATTCAGCCTTCATTTTTTTTTAGGAAAGGTTAGAACCTCTGATGATAATATTACTTAAATAAACAAATATATTACTATCGTGTTTGCCACCCTGATTCCTGTAATCGTGTCACAGGGACAGGAAGCAGGCAACAACTTCTCCAGTGGGGTCACACATAATTTTTTAAGTGGTAGTAGAATATACAAGCTAGTAAATGGAGGACTACTAGGGGCTAAAGTTTTGCCAGCTGGGCACTAGGACAGAGCAATGACTGTGCAGTGCCCCATCAGTATGGAAGCTGGTCAGGAGCGCTCGTGCCATAACACAGAGGAACCAGTTAGGACAACCAGGGTAATCCATACATGAGGAGCATTTGGGGAGATCTGTGGTTTTTGGAGGCTTCATGTCCTATAGTAACTTAGGTGCACTAAAGCAATAAGCCAGGAGAGGTTATACCAAGCTGTAGTCAGGTCACTGGGACATTCACATAAGTTGGGCGATCTCACGCCAAGCAGTAAGTCAAGGCCAACTGGGCAACCAGGAGAGAAAACGTCCCATACCATGCAGAGGATCAGGGCACAGGAGCATTTAAGAATCAGAATCTTCCATTCAATGCTGATAACGGAGGCACCAGGGCAAAAAAGGAGTTAGAATCTCTCATACCATGCAATCAGGAGTCTAAATCTTCTATACTAGGACGCTGATTGGGGCACTAGGGACAATTGGGAGTCAGAATGTCCCATATCATGCAGGGGATCCGGGCACAAGGGGCATTCAGGAACCAGAATATCCTAAAATCATGCAGACAATGGGGGGGGGGGGGGACAAGGGATCAGAATGTCCCATACCATGCAGTGGACCAAGACACAGGGGCATTCAGGAGTCAGGATCTGCCATACCAGGAAGATTATGGGGGCCACCAGGGACAATCAAAAGTGAGAATCCCCCACACCATGGAGATAATAGGGGGCTCCGGGAACAATCAGGAGTAAGAATCTCCAAATATCATAGAGATAATAGGGGGCACCATAGCAATCAGAATGTCCCATACCATGCAGGGGATCAGGGCACAGGGGTATTCCAGAGTCAGGATCTCCCATACCAGGAAGATGATGAGGGGGGACAATCAGAAGTGAGAATCCCCCACACCATAGAGATAATAGGGGGGAACCGGGTAATCAGGAATCAGAATGTCCCATACCATACCTTGCAGGGGATCATTGTATAAGGGATGTTCAGGAATCAGAATGCCTCATACCATGCGGGGGGAGGGGGGGAGCCACATGGACAATCAGGGGTGAGAATCTCTCATATTATGCAGATAATAGGGGGCACCATGGCAATCAGGGATCAAAATGTCCCATACCATTGCAGGCCATGAAGTTGGGGTGAGGGGAGTAAGCACCAAGGCGTTTAGCAGTCGAAATGTCTCATACCATGCAGGGGATCAGGGCGTAAGGGATGTTTAGGAATAAAAATGTCTCATATCATACAGATTATGGGGAAGGGGGGTCCAGTCAGGAGTGAGAATCTCCCATCCCATGCAGATAATATTATGTCCCATACCATGCAAGCCATGCTGGGGAAGATGGAGGGGGGCACCAAGATACTTAGGAGTCACAATGTCCCATACCATGCAGGGGATCAAGGCATAAGGGATGTTCAGGAATCAGAATATCTCATACCATGCAGATGATGGGGGGGGGGACCTGGGACAACCAAGAGTCAGACTGTTCCATAGTATGTAAGCCATGGGGGGGGGCACAGGAACAACTAGGAGCCAAAATGTCGCAAAACATGCAGACTATGGGGCCACAGGGACAATTAGGAGTCAGAATATCTCATACTGGGAAGGTCATGGGTGGCATCAGGACACTGAATCTTACGAACCATGCAGGCAGAGGGGGGCACAGGGACGATCAAGAGTCAGAATGTCCCATATCATGCAGGCCATGTGGGCACCAGGGCAAAGGGCAATCAGGAACCAGAATTTCCCATACCAGGCTGGCCATGGGGGGGGGGCATAGGGACAATCAGGAGTAAGAATGTCCCAAACCATGCAGATGATGGGGGCATCAGAGTCAGTAAAACCACGCAGTAAATCAGGGACACCAGGAGATCTTACCTTGGGGAAGGTGGAGGAGCCCTTGCTGCTGGTGACAGTGGTGGTGGTGGGGGTGGGCACGCTGTGCCCAGTGGCCCCATGCCTGCCCTGGAGGTGTGCTAGCTCCTTCCTCAGCAGCTGCTTCTGGTGGAAGCTGAAGGCTGGGTGATTGGTGGCCATGGTGAAGAGCAGCAGGAACTCGTCCCCAGTGCGTCCATCATTCAGTTGCAGGCCCAGGTTGTTGATGATGGAGTCCATGTGGGTAAGGGTCCGGCACAGCACTCCTGCCGCCTCCCGGTTCTCCGAAGTCAGCAGGGCCAGCGACACCAGCAGCTTGCTACGGACGACCTCGTCGCCCAGATTGGTGAGGGCGGCTACATCCGCCGAGTTGTTTGCTTTGATCTCAGAGTCACGCAGAGAGTGGTAGTCCTTACGGGCCAGATCCTCCAGACAGGAGCCCAGGAAGCGCAGCTCCAGTGGTAGGCACAGGTCCAGCAAGCCGCACAGGAACTCAATCCGCTGCCAGGAGCTGAGCTCGGAGAACCATCGGTACACTGTGTCCCTCTGCACGGGGCAGCGAGCTTTTTCCACCATGGTGACACGCCAGATCTGATCCTCCTCTGTGTAGGGGGTCACCGTCGCGGCTGCATCCCAGGAGACTCAATCATCGCACCTACTGGAACACAACACACACTGTTACAATGTAACACTGAAGAAGAATGGCTGTCACCCCCCCATTATTTATCATACACCCCCGCCCCCCGGAGAGAGTATCCTACACTGGCCGGAAGAGGGGGGGGGGTGACATCCCATCATTATCGCAACACTGCCCAGAAGAGGACTGACACCCAATCATTCAGCAAACAAAATCCAGAGGGGGGGGGGGGGGGGCGACAACCCCATCATTATCCCAACACTGTCAAGGGGAGGGCTGACACCCCGTCACTTATCTTATCCTTTACTCTACATAACACGCAAGGAGGGGGTGACACCCCATCATTATCCCAACATCGTCCTGGGGAAAGGCTAAAAACTCATCATTTATTGTACATTGCCCGGTGGGGAGTGGACACCCCACCATTTACCCTACACAACCCAGAGGAGGGAGGACGCCATCATTATCTCAACACCACCTGGAGAAAAGGCCGACACCCCATAATTTACCTTACACAGCCCAAAGAAGGGGGTGACACCCCATCTTTATCCAAATAGTGCCCAAGAGAAAGTTTGCCACCCCATCATTTATCCAACTTTACCTGGAGGGGGTTTACCTGACACAGCCCAGAGGAGGGGGGTACCAGCCCACTGTTCTCTCAACACTACCCAAGGGAAGGCCTAACACCCCATTTTTTTATCATATACCCACCATTTACCCTGCACAGCCTAGAGGAGGGGGTGACACCCCATCATTATCCCAACACCACCCAGGGAAAGGCCTGACATTACATCATATATTGTACACTGCCAGGTTGGGGAAGGCTGGCACCCCATAGGGGGGGGGGGGACTCACCAAATCTTATCCCAATACTCCTTGAGGGAAAAGCTGATACCCCATCATTTATTGTAGACTGCCGGGCAAGGGGAGGACTGACACCCCTCCATTGTCCCGTCACCCAAGGTAAAGCTGAGACCCCATCAATTATGACCCACAGGAGGGGGCACCCCATTGTTACATCAACACTGCCCAACGAGAAGGCCTGATACACCACCATTTACCCTACACTGTTTAAAGTGAGGGAAATGACACCCCAATATTATCTTAACACCAACCCAGGGAGGAGCCGACACCCCACCATTACCCTCTAGCACCAGGAAATAATTTTCTACTAATGTATAAAAGCTCACAATAACCTTTTATGATCCATTACCTGAGATCTATACTCTAATGATGAACAATACGACAATATGTAATGATTAAATCATTTCTGTCTGTCTGAGGCCTCCATCTGTCCTTCCATTAATCTTTATCATAGGAATCACATTTACATCCCTGAGACAGTGGACTTTGTTCCGTGAAACGCGTCGGAAGATAATCAGTCTATGTGAATAATCTGAGATATAACTTATAGATCTCATACACAGTGCCAGGACAAGATCATCCAGTGCCCAGGGAAAAGATGCCAATCGCCCCCCCCCTTCATTATGTGCAAACTTATTAGGAGGGGATGGGGAGAGAGCACAGCCCGCACCTCCTCCCGGATCTCTCCTCCTCTTCTTGCTGCTTCCAGTGCTTGGCTGACAGAAGTAGTGATCCCGCTGTCACTACTCCTGTCAGCCTTATAGTAGAAGGAACCTGCGGGCCCCCATCCCTACAATACACGCTGCTCCCAGGGCAGCCGTCCCTTCTGCCCACCCCTTGTTCTGGCCCTGCTCATACGCATCGTCTTATTTAATTCCTCTGAGGAGTTATGAACGAGATATAAATATGCTGGTAGTGATTTCCCCCTTCAGTTTTATTAAATCCCCTCCTAGACCACTGTTCCCAGGGGTAGTGTCCCCAATTAAACATTTCCCCTATATTCCTGTTCTGGTGACAACTCAACATTTGGAATTTTCACATTTAATAATAATGGTCACCAGGACAAATAGAGAGGACAACCCCCCCCCCCCCATGGAGTTACAGATGGCAATAAAAACCTACCAGATCTAATCTTTCCACACCCCATCCAGACAATCTTTAAAGCAGGCGTCTCAAACTGGCGGCCCTCCAGCTTTTGCGAAACTACAAGTCCCATCATGCCTCTGCCTGTGGGAGTTTTGCTTGTAACTGTCAGCCTTGCAATGCCTCATGGGACTTGTAGTTTCGCCAACAGCTGGAGGGCCGCCACTTTGAAACCCCCTGCTTTAAAGTATAACTAAAGGCAAAACATTTTCTTTTAATTGTGGATAGAGTGGAGAGGGATTAGAACCCATGTTGGGTTTTTATTACTGTCTGTGCCCCCATTAGGGAGATTCATCCTCTTGATTTGTTACATTTACTGTTATAGAGTGAAAGAAAAGCCTACATTTTGGGTTGACCCCAGCACAGGAATAGAGGGGAAATCCTCCAAATGGGGACACTAGTTCTGGTGACAACCAACCACTTTGGAGTGATTTCCTCACTTCCTGTTGTGGCAACGGGACAGGAAGTGAAGGAAAATTTCCCCAATGAGACACAGAGGGCAACAAATCAACTGACAGGGGTTATAAGCCTCCCTTACTCTTTCCAAAATGAAAAAAAAAAAAAAAAAAAAAACTTTAAAATATTAGAGCAGATTAACCTCCTCCCCCATGTGCCAGCGGTCAGGAAGGCGGGGAGGTGGTCATGTGATCCCCATACCGAGAATATCTACGTATAGTGGGAGCACAGTGAAGGTATCTATAGGTGGTGAGGGAGGAGGATTGAGTTTATAAGAAAAGCTGTCACTTCACTCATTGACAGCTATCATAGAACAGAGGGGCGGAGCTCCATAATTAAATGACTACAAAACTCGCCACAGGAGGACCCCATTGGGCAAACTCCCCAATGACAGACCTATTTACTATGAAGATCATCCCCCGAGGTTCATACAAAATACAGAAGAAAACTAAAGGCCCATAAACACGATAAGAAAATTGGAAGTAAAATTTCATACGACGAACGATCGGCCGATTATCTGATTGTTAGTATAGTGCTTTTCACAGCCGGTTCCACTTTTCAGATGACAAAACCTGAAGGTGCCGGCTATAAAATTTCTAACGTATAAGAAGAACACAATGTCCCATTTTCTTTTAATTAGTACAGTTTTCATCCTAAAGAGCAAGACCACGCATGCTCGGAAACAAAAAAAAAAACACATTACATCACTTCCGACGCGGTTTTCTGTCGTGCGAGAATTTTCGTAAGTTCAGTAACCTCTTCACTTTCGATATGAGACTAGCATGCATCAAATAACAGACAGACAATGATTTGTCTGATGAGATTATCGTGTGTCACACAATTCCTGTTCAGTATATGTAGTGCTGCAGAAGACAGTCAGAGACTGCAGCCATACTACAGGGGCTGGTCAGAGACTGCAGCCATACTACAGGGGCTGGTCAGAGACTGCAGCCATACTACAGGGGCTGGTCAGAGACTGCAGCCATACTACAGGGGCTGGTCAGAGACTGCAGCCATACTACAGGAGCTGGTCAGAGACTGCAGCCATACTACAGGAGCTGGTCAGAGACTGCAGCCATACTACAGGAGCTGGTCAGAGACTGCAGATATTCTACAGGAGATGGTCAGAGACTGCAGATATTCTACAGGAGATGGTCAGAGACTGCGGACATTCTACAGGAGATGGTCAGAGACTGCGGACATTCTACAGGAGATGGTCAGAGACTGCGGACATTCTACAGGAGATGGTCAGAGACTGCGGACATTCTACAGGAGATGGTCAGAGACTGCGGACATTCTACAGGAGATGGTCAGAGACTGCGGACATTCTACAGGAGATGGTCAGAGACTGCGGACATTCTACAGGAGATGGTCAGAGACTGCGGACATTCTACAGGAGATGGTCAGAGACTGCAGATATTCTACAGGAGATGGTCAGAGACTGCAGATATTCTACAGGAGATGGTCAGAGACTGCGGACATTCTACAGGAGATGGTCAGAGACTGCGGACATTCTACAGGAGATGGTCGGAGACTGCAGACATTCTACAGGAGATGGTCAGAGACTGCGGACATTCTACAGGAGATGGTCAGAGACTGCGGACATTCTACAGGAGATGGTCAGAGACTGCGGACATTCTACAGGAGATGGTCAGAGACTGCGGACATTCTACAGGAGATGGTCAGAGACTGCGGACATTCTACAGGAGATGGTCAGAGACTGCGGACATTCTACAGGAGATGGTCAGAGACTGCGGACATTCTACAGGAGATGGTCAGAGACTGCGGACATTCTACAGGAGATGGTCAGAGACTGCGGACATTCTACAGGAGATGGTCAGAGACTGCGGACATTCTACAGGAGATGGTCAGAGACTGCGGACATTCTACAGGAGATGGTCAGAGACTGCGGACATACTACAGGAAACGGTCAGAGACGTCAGAAATAATACAGGAGATGGTCAGAGACTGCAGGTCTCCAGGGCTTACGGCCATACAACAGATCACATGATCAGACTGATCCAATACTACTACACAATGGTAATATGCAGATTGTACCCTCCCAGCCAATCAGATCTCAGCTCGCCCATGCCAGATTGTTTATAAACACTGGTGGAGTGAGCGGGATACAATGTATCCAATGACAGGACATACCAATGTATCTACAGAGGAAAGGTTACAATGTATCTGATGACAGTCAGCTGGGGAGACTCCTCCCCTCTGATGTCACTGAGACAGGAAGTGATGGGAAATCCAACAGGTTACAGTTGTCACCAGAACAGGAAGAGAGGAAAATCCTCCCATGGGGACACCCGTTTTGGTTCGGGACAGGAATCTCCCCACCAGAAACACAAATAGTAATAAATGTAAACCTCGAAGACGTGATATTGTGACCCAATCTGACCCCGTATCGGCTTCCCATCCCCCGTCACACGGTACAATCTGATCTGCCCGCGTCCTCGGCCACACACACCGTACAATCTTTCTTCTTTTACGCCAATCGTCCTAAACAGGCCCGATCATCCAATCAGATTGCAGCATGTGCGGCCAGCTGTACGACATGACCTTGTTTTTACACCTCAGAACCAATTTTCTGAGGCGATCGCGGGCACACGGCTAGAAAATCGCCAACGGCGATCCGCCCTCAGCGGTCGTTGCCATGGACGATGGCATGGATTGGCAGCCATGGAAGTCACATAGTGTGGTTTGGCCCATCGGTAAGGGCAGGGTTAACTACAACTCCCAGCATGCCATGCTCAGGCAGTGAACCACCGACCGGTCGCCCTATGTGGTCCGGCCCAGCGGAGAGCACAGGGTTAACTACAACTACCAGCATGCCTTGGGCGGCCAGGGCACTCCCAGGACCCCCCCCCCATGCACAAGCCGGTACACACCGGGAAGGATCCGTCCGCCGCCTCTCCGTTCTCCGTTTTCTGCTCTCTTCGGGAACCGTTACCAGCGAACGCCTCGCGCTGGCACCAGGTCCCGCCTTCCTCCCTGCGCGCCATTGGCCGGCCGCTCTCGCCGTCCCGCCCCCTGCGTGCAGGACGTGCCTGCCGTTGGCTGCCGGCCCTGTCAATCTTCCGGCGACAGCGCTGGCGTGTGCCTGTCAATCAGCGAGGGAAGAAGGAGGCGTGGCCGAAGCCTCCTCCCTTGAGTGGCGGTCCTGTGGGCGGGTCCCCGGGAGGAGGAAAGGAGCCTGATTGGCCAGTCACGTGACAGTAAGGTGGAAGCAAAGAGGACCTGTCATCGCGCTCTTAAAGTGACAGTTTCCATTTCTAGCGTTCTAGAAATGAAATCATAGCTCCCAACTGTCCCTGATTTCGAGGGACTGTCCCTGATTTGGAGAAATGTCCCTCATTCCTCCTCATTTGTCCCTCATTTTGGTCTGATCTATATAGATGTATATAAAATGCACTTTTTATCTATTAAAAAGTGTTTTCCGGTGCTAAACCTTTCATCTGATTTCTAAATTGCTGTATTTGTAAATTCCAAAAGCCAATATAAAGGAATAATAGTGGTAAAAAATAGCACTCGTGGGTTTAACCAATCTTGTTTTTTTGTACAATTCTCCTTTAAGGGGGTGTGGCAAGGGGTGTGTCCTATGCCTGCATACTTTTGCTGATAGGTGTCCCTCATTCCCATCTCAAAAAGTTGGGAGGTATGATGAAACAGTTTTTTGAACCCAGTAAATCGATGGGTTTAGTTCCGCTTTATGATTTACTGCTGTTCAGAGGCTCTGGGCTTCAGCAAAATGGGAGCTTCCAGCAAGAAGAAACTGGAGCAATGCTGGAGGCAATTCACAGCGCACACTTATTTTGATAACATAATTATTCATGTGGAATAACTGCCACTACCACTAACACTGCCACTGACACTAACTGCCACTACCACTGGCACTAACTGCCGCTAACACAACCACAAACTACCACTAACACTACCAATAACACTACCAATACCACTACCACACACTGAAACTAACACTGCCACTAACACTGCCACTAACACTGCCACTAACACTACCACTAACTGCCACTAACTGCCACTAACACTACCACTACCTCTAACTGCCACTAACACTACCACTAACTGCCACTAACACTACCACTAACATTAACACTACCACTAACACTACCACTAACTGCCACTAACACTACCACTAACTGCCACTAACACTACCACTAACACTACCACTAACTGCCACTAACACTACCACTAACTGCCACTAACACTACCACTAACACTACCACTAACACTAACTGCCACTAACACTAACTGCCACTAACACTTTTGCGCATCAGGACCCTTCGGGGTAAGACCGCGCTATATTAAGATACCTCTCAACTCAACTCAACCACCACTAACACTAACTGCCACTAACACTGCCACTAACTGCCACTAAAACACTACCACTAACTGACACTAATACTACCAATAACACTGCCACTAACACTAACTGCCACTAACATTACCAATAACACTACCACTAACTGCCATTAACACTGCCACTACCACTAACACTGCCACTACCACTACCACTAACACAGCCACTACTACCACTACCACTAACTGCCACTAACACTACCACTAACACTACCACGAACACTGCCACTAACACTGCCACTAACACTGCCACTAACTGCAATTTACTAACACTGCCACTAACTGCCATTTACTAACACTGCCACTAACAGTAACTGACACTGCCACTAAGTCCTCATTCACACCTACGCGTTTTGTAGCTGGAAAAAAAATCAATGATTCTCTATGGAGATGGTTCACATCTCCACTCCAAGTCACCTGAAGCTCAAAAAAGTTCTGGAGCTTTTTTTGTAGCTCGAATTGGGCAAATTTGCATTTTTTTGGCGCATATTTATTCCCATAGAAATGAATGGAAGCGCGCCATTTGCACGTTTTTGTGCGATTTTCTGCTCAAATGAATAATAAAAAAAACAAACAATAAAATACAATTTTTAATATATGAATAAATAAAGGTAAAATAAATGCAAAAAAAATCATCATAAATACATAATAAATAAATAATAATAATATATAAAAAAATAATAACCCCTGACCCTAAACAAATATATTAAATAAATGATTTTTATTATTAATAATAATAATATTAAAAATAATAATAATAAATAAACACCCAAACCTGAACAAAAAAAATATCATTATTAATATGGATAATAATAATAATTTGCTTATTTTGTGTTAGTGTTAGGGAGCTTAGTTATTTATTATTTTATTATTACTATTATTAATATTTATTAAGGGTTAGGAGTTAAGGTTAAGGGTTAATTATTTCTTTATTAGTACATACTACTCATTTATTGTATTCATTTATTTATTATTTATTTATCATTGTATTTATTTTACATTTATGTTTTTATTTATTATTATTAATATTAGTAGTAGTAGTATTAACACCCTAACTCTAACAAAAAAATAAACAATAAATAACCCTATTAAATAATATGAAAAATGTTCTCGCGCTAAAAGCAAACATACATATTGCAACCAGTAAAATGAAATAGCTCTCCTGTTACAGGATATAATAATAAAAATCAATCCGTATGAAAAAGTGATCAATGCAAATAAAGTGCAATAAATGAAAACACATATGACATGTAAGCAGTGTTGTTCATCTTACGTTAAAAAAGTAATTAGTTACAGTTACAAATGACTTCTTCCAAAAAGTAATGGAGTTACTCACTCAGTTACTACATTGAAAAAGTAATTAGTTACTCAGCAAAGTAACTATATTGGTTATATTATATATACACGGGGGCGGGGCGGTAGAAGGATGATATATACGTAATTTTTTCAGTGTATAAAAATAATAGGAGGGATAACAATAAATAATATTGGTACTGTGCCTCACTGTGCCCATGCTTCACTGTGCCCATGCTTCACTGCAGTAGTGTATTTAGGTTTTGTGCTGCCCTAGGCCTGACTAAACTCGTGCACCCCCTAATTTAAATACGACCAACCCCTTACTGTCAAGGCTACACCCCTTTCTGTTTAGGACCCGCCCTGACATTTTTGAGTGAGGATACTAGTTCTGAGGGCGGGGGGGGGGGGGGGATGGATTCCCTTCATTTGCATAGATTTCCTCTCACTTCCTGTTTGGCTATGGGGCAGGAAGTGAAGGGAAATCTCTGCGGATGGTAAAAAATAAACTAACAGGGGCTATAACCCTATCTTACTCTATTCAAAATGAAAAAAAAAAATGTGTTGCCTATAGTTCTACTTTAAGCACAAATTTAAGCACAAATTTCTGATAATTTTATGGAGAGGACTAAGAAGATATAACCATGCCAATGGTGCAGCAGAAAACATAGCACAGTGGTCCAGGATGATAGGACAGTGAAAAATAAAAGCAGCGCCCCCCCAACACACAGTTGCGGAATGCCAGCCGCCCGCATACTGGAAGCGGTGCGGCCACTTTATGGGGGCCCTAGACTAATATTCCTCTCAGCCCAGTCCGCCCCATAAGACTACTACTAACAGTGTAGCGCAAGCCGGCGGGGACTCTTTCCGTGCTGCCCCCCTGTAAAGTGCTGCCCTAGGCCTGGGCCTTGTTGGCCTAGGCCAGGATACAGCGTTGCTTCACTGTGCCTCACTGTGCCCCATGCCTCACTGTGCCCCACTGTGCCCCATGCCTCACTGTGCCCCATGCCTCACTGTGCCCCATGCCTCACTGTGCCCCACTGTGCCACATGCCTCACTGTGCCCCATGCCTCACTGTGCCCCATGCCTCACTGTGGCCCACTGTGCCACATGCCTCACTGTGCCACATGCCTCACTGTGCCCCATGCCTCACTGTGCCCAATGCCTCACTGTGCCCAATGCCTCACTGTGCCCAATGCCTCACTGTGCCTCACTGTGCCTCACTGTGCCCAATGCCTCACTGTGCCCAATGCCTCACTGTGCCCAAGTCTCACAGTCACTGTGCCCGTGTACAGTACCTCAGATCGGCGGCGTCCTGACTCCCGGCGGCTATTCCATTATTCAAAAGCCGCGCCTCCCTCAGTCCTCCTCGTCTGTGATAGGCGGAACACTCAATTTCCCAGCATTCAGTGTTCCGCCTATCACGGACATCCGCTCATCCTCATAACACAGACGAGGATGAGAGGATGTCCGTGATAGGCGAAACACTGCCTGCTGTGAAATTGAGTGTTCCGCCTATCACAGGCGACAAGGACCCTGGAGGCGCGGCTTTTGAAAACTGCAATGGCCGCTATCTGTCTGCATGACACGCTGATCAGGTAGGCAGACGGCGGCTTGCAGTTAGTTAAATGTTAAATTACATCTACTCGCGGCGGCGTGTAGAAGTAATTAGGGTAACGCTGCCCAAGTAATGGGAACGGCGGTGCCACGAGGGTAAGAGTAATCAGTTAGATTACTCGTTACCCCAAAAAAAGGGATTTTTATAACAGCTTACCTGTAAAATCCTTTTCTTGGAGTACATCACGGGACACAGAGCGACTTAGTCATTACTAATGGGTTATATAGATACCTTCAGGTGCTGGCACTGGCAACTTCCAAAACCGGAAGTACCCTCCCCTATATAAGCCCCTCCCATCCGGGAGCACCTCAGTTTTGTAGCAAAGCAATAAGTGTCCCAAAAAGAGGGGTGGGAGCTCTGTGTCCCGTGATGTACTCCAAGAAAAGGATTTTACAGGTAAGCTGTTATAAAAATCCTTTTTTCTTTTTCGTACATCACGGGACACAGAGCGACATAGTCATTACTAATGGGACGTCCCAAAGCAATGCCAAATGAGGGGAGGGATACACTATACATAAGCTGGGCGCCATCAGGCATGAGGATCTTTTGCGGCCTGCAACACACTGCGCCCAAAGGCGACATCCTCCTGATTTCTAACGTCTACCTGGTAGAATCTAGTAAACGTGTGTACTGAAGACCGTGTTGCGGCCTTACAGACTTGAGCCAGGGAGGCCTGGTGATGCACTGCCCATGAAGTTCCAACTGCTCTTGTGGAGTGCGCCCTAACTTTGAACGGAGGCGGTCTCCTTCTCAAGCCATAGGCTTGTATTATGACCTGTATCAGTCAATACTACAAACAGCGCTAAATGTTGAATAATGACAGTGGTCAACACCACCTAAAAGTTCTTAAGACAGAGTAGGATCTTGTACGGGCGGCGAGTGGCTTAGCAAAGGTAGCAGCTGAAATGACAGGTGGTCCCATTTATCTCCCTGGCTGCCTGAGATCTACTTAACAGAAAGCTCCAGGGAAAAAAATACCTGTCATTTCAGCTGCTACCTTTGCTAAGCCACTCGCCGCCCGTACAAGATCCTACTCTACTTCTGAGGTAAGGACCTACGTCCAGCCCATCTCATTCTGAGGTCTCCTTGACGGATACAATATTTCAGTGTTTGGCTTGGATGCAGCAATTTCTATTCAAGGCTTTAATTCAATATTACTCTGGTGAGTGTGAACCCCTAAGGGGTGTGTGTGTCACGTGGTGGATCTGGAAGCTCGGTGGAAGGTGCACTCTACTTATTTCTTTAGGATCACCCATGGACATTCTTTTGAAGCACTGAAACTATCTTGAATCTGTCTTAAGAACTTTTAGGTGGTGTTGACCACTGTCATTATTCAACATTTAGCGCTGTTTGTAGTATTGACTGATACAGATTATTGTGTTCATTTTTACTATTGTTATATATATTTTGCCATGTTTTAAACAGCAGCTTAGTTTTATATATATATATTTTTTAAATATTTATTTTTTTAAAAATATTTCCGTCAACATTTATTACCCACTTGTGGATGACTATTGTGGTCATTCTTCTTTGTGGTAAATAGCAATACATGTGATCCATAGGCGCTGAGCGGTGTATTATAGGCCTTTTTATACACCCTTTTTAAATTGTATTATGACCTGTCGAATCCACTTGGCTAAAGTAGATCTTGATGCTGCCTGACCCTTTCTGGGGCCTTCCGGCAGAATAAACAAAGTATCCGTTCTGCGAATCTGAGCAGTGGCTTTTAGATAAGCTTTAACTGCTCTTACTACATCCAAGAATGCAATAACTTTTCCTCTACCGAACTAGGTTTGGGGAAAAAGGAAGGAAGAACCACATCTTGGTTCAAATGAAACCTCAATACCACCTTAGGAAGAAAGGCTGGATGAGGACGTAATACTACTCTGTCCTTATGGACAACCAGATATGGCTCTTTACAGGACAAGGCGGCTAATTCCGATAGTCTTTTAGCCAAACAAATGGCTACTAAGAAAATCAATTTCCTGGTGAGAAGAACCAAGGAAATGTGCTGCAATGGTTCAAATGGTTGTTTCTGTAGAACCGACAGAACCAGGTTTAAGTCCCATGGATGGGAATACTAACCGGAGGCCTAATACGCATCACTCCTTGTATGAAAGCTTTGACTAGTGAATGCGAAGCCAAGGGCCTTTGAAAAAATATTGACAAGGCCGAAATCTGACCCTTGATAGTACTCAAGGCAAGCTTCCTATCCACAGCCCACTGTAGGAAGTCCAGAATCCTACCTATTACGTACTTACGTGGATGCCATTTCTTGGCCTCACACCACGCGATGTACGCCTTCCAGATCCTATAATAGATCTGCCTGGATACTGGCTTCCTGGCATTGATCATGGTAGATACCACAGGATTAGAGAGACCTTTCTTTTTTAGAATGTGGGCTTCAATAGCCAGGCCGTCAAACCTAGGGCTGGTAAGGAAGGGTGGTATATCGGTCCTTGCGAAAGCAGGTCCGGACGATGTGGGAGGGTCCAAGGACTCCCCACTGACATTTTTACAATCTCCGCGTACCATGCCCTTTGGGGCCACGCTGGAGCCACCAGAATCACTGGTTTCTTTTCTACCCGGATTCTGCGGATTAATCGTGGTAACAATTGTGGCGGTGGGAATGCATATATCAGCTTGAACTGATCCCAAGGGAACACTAGGGCATCCGAGCCGCAAGCTAGGGGATCCCTTGTGTGAGACACAAATCTGTCTACCTTTGCGTTGAATCTGGATGCTAGCAGATCTACATCCGGTGTTCCCCACCGCTGGCATATTGCCTGGAAAACCTCGGGGTGAAGAGACCATTCCCCCGGGCATAATTGCTGGCGACTTAAAAAGTCCGCTCTCCAATTTTCCACTCCTGGGATGAAAACCGCGGATATGGCTGGGACATATCTTTCTGCCCATTCCAGGATGCAATTTGCTTCCCTCTGGGCTGCACGACTCCTGGTGCCACCCTGGTGATTGATATATGCCACTGCTGTGGCATTGTCTGATTGAATTCTGACAGGGGACCCTTGGAGTTTGGATGTCCATGCTACTAGGGCATACCGGGCTGCTCGTATCTCTAAGAGATTGATGGGAAGGGCCTTCTCTGCTTCTGACCACTTGCCCTGGAGAGACCATTGCTCCAGTACTGCCCCCCAGCCTATGAGGCTGGCATCTGTAGTGACCACCTTCCAAGAAACCGGACTGAAGGGTTTCCCTTTTTCCAGATTCTGGGGCACCAACCACCAATGGAGGCTCTTGCGAACGGAAGGGGACAGGGACATTGGTAAGTCTAAAGCCTGAACTTTTTTGTTCCAGGCTGACAGTATGGCCCTCTGCAAGTTCCTTGAATGGAATTGACCGTAGGGTACTGCTTCGAATGAAGCCACCATTTTTCCCAGCAGCCTCATGCACAGGCGTATGGATGGTTTTCTTTTTGTACCCACTAAGTGGGTCAAATCTTTCAAAGACGACACCTTCTCTGGAGGTAAGAAAATCTTTCTCTGATTTGAATCCAGTCTTAGCCCCAAGTATTCCAGACTTTTGACTGGTTTTAGGGCTGACTTGTCTCGGTTGATAATCCAACCGTGAGATTCCAGATACTTGATTGTCTTGTGAACGACCACTTCTAGTTTTTTTCACTGAGTGGTCTATCAGCAACAAGTCGTCTAGATATGCCATTATCGTTACACCTTGTGTTCTTAGATTGGCCAATAGCGGGGCCAGAATTTTTGTGAACACTCGTGGTGCTGTGGCCAGACCGAAAGGTAAGGCTCTGAACTGAAAATGGCGCCCTTCTACTGCAAAGCGTAGAAATTTCTGGTGGGCCGGAAAGATGGGAATATGCAGATAAGCATCCCTTATGTCGATCGAGGCTAACCATTCCTGCCCTTGTAGGGCGGTGGCCACCAATCAGATCGACTCCATCCGAAAAGTCCTGATATGTAGGAACTTGTTTAGCCCTTTTAGATTTAATATGGGCCTCACGTCCCCATTTGGTTTGGGGACTGTGAAAAGGTTCGAGTAAAACCCGAACCCGCTTTCTTCCAAGGGAACCTTCATGATTACACCTTGGAGCAATAGTTGTTCTAGTGCCAGAAGGAGGGATCCTCTCTTCTGGGGATCGCTTGGCACGTTTGACCTCATAAAGTGGGCAGGAGGAATGTCTTTTAACTCCAGCCTGTATCCCAGACTTACTGCGGAGATCACCCATCTGTCTCTGATGGTGTCCCGCCCGGTCTCTGTGAACAACTGAAGTCTTCCCCCCACCCGATTGAGTGGGGGCAACCCTTCATGACTTGGGGGGAGGTTTTGTACCTCTCTTGACCCAGGGTTTCTTGTTACCCTGTGATTGTCCCTGATTTCTGCCTCCTGGATTTGACCGCAGAGGCCGTCGGAACTGTTTCACAGCCGACGTGCCAGGGACTGGAGAAGTAGGCCTCTTAAAAGAAGGACTTCTACCCTTGTTCTTAACCGGCAAGAGTGAACTTTTACCGGCAGAAATTTTCTGGATATACTTGTCCAGATCTTCTCCGAATAAGCGTTCTCCATGAAATGGGAAGCTAATCAGAAATTCTTACAGGGAGCTTCAGCAGACCAGTTTTTGAGCCATAGAAGCCTACGCATATGTACTACAGACAGCGTAAAGCGGGAGGCCTGTTGGATTGTATCCTTTATGGCGTCCACCGCAAAACACAAGGCTCTAGGTAGGTCAGCTAGGGCAAGAGCCTGCTGATCTGGTAAGTCCCTTAAGACTTGTTTCAACTGATCTTTCACTGCTTGGCAGACCCCAATCGCTGCTACTGCAGGTTGTGTCACCATGCTTGCTGTAGAGAAAGCAGATTTTAGTAAAGACTCCAATTTTTTATCTATTGGGTCTTTGAACATTGGAACATTATCTACTGGACATGTCAGTGATTTATTCACACAAGAGGTGGCTGCGTCCACTGTAGGGACCCTCCATTTTTTTTATGAACTTATCCTCCATGGGATAGATCACTGGAAATCTCTTGGGGGGAGTAAATATTTTATCAGGATGCTCCCAATCCTGGTAAATAAGCCCTTCCAATAAAGGGTGGATTGGGAAGGAACAGACAGTCTGGGGAGCTTTTAGCGACCCCAGCGAGGAGACAGTAGTGGTTGATGGTTCCGCCAGAGGCATTTTAAATGCTGATCGGACCATGTTAGTCAGAGACTGAACCCATAATCTTTCAGCCTGAGATGCTGAGAAAGGTTCTTCCACTGTTGATTCCTCTATAACCGAATCAACCTCATCCTGATCCCCTTCAGGTAGGTCGATCTCTGTGTGGGACTGTTCCTCCACTAACAGGCACTCTGAAGGAGGAGACGGAGATCGGACACGCTTTCCCTGTGACAGGGAAGCAGCGATCAATGCTGTTAATCTCTCTTCCAATCCTCCCAGAGTTGAGGAAAAAACCTCCTCTGTTATATATACAGGAGCAGGTGGACTGGGGACAGCCGCAGCACCAGGTACTCCTGCGGGGTTCCTACGGCTACTGACCTCTGAATTTTCAGGGGAGATTGGTGCAATACAAGCATGCCCAAAATCCTCAGAGCCCGATGGAGACCCCTTTCGCTTCTTGGAAGACTTATTTCCAGAGCGTCTGGACGACATATCCTTTAAGCACAAAGCTGAGGTATTCCCGTCGTCATACACCAATTTTGCTGGTAATAGTCTAACACAGTTGCTGCTATATACCAGCTGGTGTCCACTAAAGTGTCTTTCTATGGGGATGCCTGCATCAACCGCCTCTGTGTGCCACCGTTTGTTGCTAGCTCTGCTTGCATCCAGCTGACACTTGTACTGTGTCTTTTATCCATGCTGGGACGCCTGCACATGCGCAGAAGCGCCGCGGCGCGCATCGAGCGTCATCCACCCGCCCCGCCCCTTTCCTTTCATAGGAGGCGCGTGCACGCGCCCGCGCGCGCCCGTGCGCCTTTGGCGCCTTTTTTGAAAACAAGCAGGGACTAGGAGCCAGGGCCCTTTTTGCCGGAGGGCCTGTGCGGTGGATGAGCGCAGCAACAGGGCAGAGGAAGTGGATTCCCACAGAGAAACTTACCAACTGCCTGGATCTTTTGACTTGAAAAAGCCAAAGATCCACATGACAAGAAAAATGGACCACAGCAGCCTCTAGTGGTTTAACACAGGTACCGCGGTCTCCTTTTTTTTTTTTTTTTCTTGACTACTATTAAAATTTTACATTTTCCAGTAGTTACAGGCATACACAGATATTAGCGGGAATACCGTTAGGTAACAGACAGAAAGACAAATTAGGCTTGGGGGTCCCCCAATAGAACCAAGTTCCTGGGGGCCCCCACTTACCTGTTCCCCGCCGCAGGACTTTGTTTGGTCCACAGAAGCCCAAACTTCACCTATCACGGCAGGCATTGTAATTAAACCTTCAGGGACCGGGTTCCCAAGGATTCCACTCCCCTGGACCTGTATAGCACCCTGCACAGACAACATCTTGGTCGTGGGTATGGCCAGAGCTCTGGATCCCAGGGTCCAGCCCTCCTAAGAGAGGCATTACAGGCAAAACCTTGCTCTTCTGTTGCAAGGCCCGGGTACCGACCTTTAGCTATGAAGCTTTTTTGGTCGGATCCGGAACAGCTTACTAAGGCCTGTAAAAGAACCTGTACGCAAGCCCAGTGAAAACACATGTTACTCTTTGGCCAACACCTTAGACACTGGCAAAAAACTGAGGTGCTCCCGGATGGGAGGGGCTTATATAGGGGAGGGTACTTCCTGTTTTGGAAGTTGCCAGTGCCAGCACCTGAAGGTATCTATATAACCCATTAGTAATGACTAAGTCGCTCTGTGTCCCGTGATGTACGAAAAAGAAAGTGGCTACGTTACCTAACGCCGTTTATTTAAACGGCGTTAGTCACAACACTGCATGTAAGTAAAGTGCAAAGCAGTGCAATAAATGAAAACACATATGACATGTAAGTAAAGTGCAAAGCAGTGCAATAAAGTGTCTATAAGGGGTGGCTATGGCCTACACACCTATACACAAGTGCTAAAAAAAATAGTGCAAATATATGCCATAAGAAGTCCAAAAAGGGAGATGAGGAATGTCCAGTAAACAAAGGTGGTCTCTAAATAGGAGTCTCTATATGGAGGTGGTCAAAGTGCAATGCACACTTGAGCAGATGTAAATCCACTAGAAATGTGGGTGTCACAAAGGTGTCCAAGAAACGGTCTCACAGAACTCTCACCTCTATGTGATCAAATTATGGCATAATCGGTTATCCTCTTTCCTCCATGTTGGTTCCACTACTGGATATCTCAACTGCTCTCCTCCATCTTCTCCACCAATCACATCGGTAACAGCTTACCTGGGGGGGGGGAGGGGGTGCGGGGGATAGCTCCAGTGGGAATGACAAACCAGGAATAGGGAAGAAGAAAGGCTTCCAATAGTGTAGTAGGTTAAATGGACTAGTTTATTAATAAAAATATATATATTGCTCGTACATCACAGTAATAAAAATAAGACGTGTAAAAAACCAACTGCGGCTTCTTGTTAAAAAAAAAAAAAAAACAACTGCGGCGTTGTGACACGCCGTCTTACTCTTCCTCCGGGTACCTTCGGTCTGCGGTGACCTCATCAGTCACGAGGTGCGTGACGTAACGGCGTTGGGAGCAGCGTGGTCACTGCAGACCGGAGGTAACCGGAGGAAGAGTAAGATGGCGCGTCATAACGCCGCAGTTGGTCTTTTACACGTCTTATTTTTATTACTGTGATGTACGAGCAATATATATATTTTTATAAAAAACTAGTCCATTTAACCTGTGTAGTACTGACCCCCGAAGGAGCTGCTGGTTTGATTTGGGCCTGCACTCTACTTGTAAACCCCACTAACTTGGCTCAATCCCCAGCTGTGGTGCAATGCAATACAGTACAATATAAGACCATGCAAAATACCTGTATTGTAACCCCAGGATCCACTGACTCCACCTGGTGGGGGAAAAACAGTACGCCACACAACTAGATACTAGTGCTGCAACGGATCGGTGGTGATCCGTGATCCGAACGGGTCACCGTGTTCGGATCGGATCACCACGCGATCCGCGGAGCGATCCACGGCCTCGGCTTTAGGAAAGGCCGCGGCTTCGGCCTAGCTCCGGAGCCGCGGCCATCTTGGTACACCCAGCGGCGGGTGCCTTGTGCGCGCTGAGCGCTGCTGACGTCATCACCCCTCACCCTCGCTGCTGGGATCTGAACTGGCCGGTGGGAGATGCCTATTACAGAGATTGTGGGTAAGTGGGGGAGATGCCTGACTCGGGGGGGGGGGGGTGACTGTGGATATTACAGTGGGGGGGGTGACTGTGGATATTACAGTGGGGGGGGGGGTGACTGTGGATATTACAGTGGGGGGGGGGGTGACTGTGGATATTACAGTGGGGGAGATGACGTGGATATTACAGTAAGTGGGGGAGATGACGTGGATATTACAGTAAGTGGGGGAGATGACGTGGATATTACAGTAAGTGGGGGAGATGACGTGGATATTACAGTAAGTGGGGGAGATGACGTGGATATTACAGTGAGTGGGGGAGATGACGTGGATATTACAGTAAGTGGGGGAGATGACGTGGATATTACAGTAAGTGGGGGAGATGACGTGGATATTACAGTAAGTGGGGGAGATGACGTGGATATTACAGTAAGTGGGGGAGATGACGTGGATATTACAGTGAGTGGGGGAGATGACGTGGATATTACAGTGAGTGGGGAAGATGACGGATATTAGTAATTTTTTTTTTTTTGCCGATCCGAAAATGATCCGATCCGTGGCTCTGATCCGAGGATCGATCCGATCCGTGAGTTTTTTGATCCGTTGCACCCCTACTGGATACCTAACCAGAAATATATTTTACTGTAAAATATGCAAAGAAGTGATTACAGTAATTGTGCTGTCATCCCAACATAGGACGACAGCGCAATGGATTTCAATATAAACAATTTGAGAACAATATATATATATATATATGTGTTCATACCTGGGAGCTCCCCCTACTTTATAAGCTATGCATGAGATCTCACTTAAAGTACTTAGTCCTAGATCTTCATTTCTTCGCTAGCTAAAGTAACTCCTTGTGATTTGTAATCCACAGTTTATGGTAAGTTAAATTGAAGTGAAGGTGCTCCTGGCGTAACTCCAACAGCTATTTTACAATGCTTGAGGCGTCAGGGTAGGTAGGCCTCAAGCCTTCTCAGTGTCAGTTGCTCTGCTCCTCCGTGGAACTATAAATTCCAGTGAGGCCTGTATATGGGTCTAACTGCGTGTGAAACTTAACAAACTGTGGGCCGTGACCCGCTCACCAACTGGATCGGAGTTCCGTGTAGTAGCTTTAGTCCGGTGACTGTAGCTTGTTTCTCCATCAGCTGGGCCAGTCGCTCCGTTCCGCTCCGCTGGATGGATCCAGTCCTCCGATGCTCAGATGAGTGTCTCTGGATCTCTCCTATCCGGCCACTGTCACTCAGGCACCGTCAGATCCTTGTACAAACACACAGGGTGGCTCTCTGCTATGGCTGTGTGCTGCTGTCTCCGGGAGGCCTCCACACAGATCCTCACAGGCAGGCCACGCGATCCCAAGAGACCTAAAATGGCCGCTCGGGTTCCTTTTATCTCCTACCCAGCATGCACTGCTTAAGAAAGTGTTCATGGGTAGGTCACTAAGCCTCCTGGGTAACAAAGGTCAACCTTCTAATCAAAACAACAGTCACTTCCTGTCTAGTCCTTGGTGCTTCTCTGAGGTAAAAATCATATCTCTGCATTACCAGTATTTGGTCACTAGATGGCTCCAAATACTCAACCGTAGCAATGTCCATAGACTTTGTATAAGTATGCAAACACACATCAATATGCAAGGATGTGTCCATAGACTTTGTATTAAAGTATGCAAACACACACATCAATATGCAAGGATGTCAGCGCTACACCTACTACACTATTGGAGGCCTTTCTGCTTCCCTATTCCTGGTTTTTCATTCCCACTGGAGCTATCCCCCGCACCCCCTCCCCCCAGGTAAGCTGTTACCGATGTGATTGGTGGAGAAGATGGAGGAGAGCAGTTGAGATATCCAGTAGTGGAACCAACATGGAGGAAAGAGGATAACCGATTATGCCATAATTTGATCACATAGAGGTGAGAGTTCTGTGAGACTGTTTCTTGGACACCTTTGTGACACCCACATTTCTAGTGGATTTACATCTGCTCAAGTGTGCATTGCACTTTGACCACCTCCATATAGAGACTCCTATTCAGAGACCACCTTTGTTTACTGGGCATTCCTCGTCTCCCTTTTTGGACTTCTTATGGCATATACTTGCACTATTTTTTTTAGCACTTGTGTATAGGTGTGTAGGCCATAGCCACCCCTTATAGACACTTTATTGCACTGCTTTGCACTTTACTTACATGTCATATGTGTTTTCATTTATTGCACTTTATTTGCATTGATCACTTTTTCATACGGATTGATTTTTATTATTATATCCTGTAACAGGATAGCTATTTCATTTTACTGGTTGCAATATGTATGTTTGCTTTTAGCGCGAGAACATTTTTCATATTATTTAATACCATTGTGTAAGGTGAACACTTCCAGTTTTTGCAGCCACTTGCACACTTTCACTTCATTCACTTTTCACCTACTCTTTAGTAGTGCAAAAGATCCACATTATTTAATAAATAACCCATACCCCAATCCCTAATTCTAACCCTAATCTAACCTTAACTCTAACCCCTTACCCTAACAAAAAAAAATACTAATAATGAATGAATAATAATAATAATAATAGAAATAAAAGCTGATAGAAAAGCTGAAAAAGCTAAAAAAAAACTTGCAACAAAAGATGCAACAGATGATAGTTTTTCTCTATTGGCTAATAAAAAAAACACTCTATATAAATGTGCAAATCGCACATTAAAACGCTACGCTCAGGTGTGAATGCAGCCTAAGGCTGCATTCACATTTGGCATTTTGGGATCTCTGGCAGTAACGCTGCAAGCACCACTGATCGCTCAGTTCTCCCCTATCAGTCACTGGCTCTCTGCTCCTCCCCTCCAGCACTCACTGGAGCACCGGGCTGTGGAGGGGGACAGGTGCAGCATTTTTTTGGAACCTCAAACTTCTCTTTTAACAATTAGAGCCGGTTCACACAAGGGCAACTTGGGATCCGACTTGAAGTTGCCCCAAGTCGCCCCAAGTCGTGCGACATGTCAAATTACATTGAAGTGAATGGGAGCCGTCTTAATGTACACTACTGAAGTCGCTCCGACTTCAGAAAAGGTTCCTGTACCACTTCAATCCGAATTCTAGGCGACTTGTACCCATTGATTTCAATGGAAGTCGCCTCCAAGTCGGATCCCCATTCATAGTGAGGCAACTTTACAGGAAGTTGCCCCTGTGTGAACTGGCTCTAAGGCAAACCCCTCCCCCCCACAGAGCTGGTATTTGGTATGAATCATGAGGGGGAACTCCACGCCAAATTTTAAATAAAAAACCATCATGGGTTTCCCTCCAAGAGCCCAAGAGCATACCAGGCCCTTAGGTCTGGATTTCAAGGGGAACCCCTACGCCGAAAAAACAGCGTGGTGGTCCCCCAAAATACATACCAGACCCTTATCCGAGCACGCAGCTCGGCCGGTCGGGAAAGGGGGTGGGGACGAGCGAGCGCCCCCCCCTCCTGAACTGTACACATGCCCTCAACATGGGGGGTGGGTGCTTTGGGGCGCCCTGCGGCCCCCCCACCCCAAAGCACCTTGTCCCCATGTTGATGAGGACAAGGGCCTCTTCCCTACAACAATGGCCGTTGGTTGTTGGGGTCTGCGGGCGGGGGGCTTATCGGAATCTGGGAGCCCCTTTTAATAAGGGGGCCCCCAGATCCCGGCCCCCCACCCTATGTGAATGAGTATGAGGTACATCGTACCCCTACCCATTCACCTGGGGGGAAAAAGTGTCAATAAAAAAAAAACACACTAGACAGCTTTTTAAATTAATTTATTAGGCAGCTCCAGGGTCTTCTTCCGACTTCGGGGGTCTTCTTCCAACTTCGGGGGGTCTTCTTCCGACTTCGGGGGTCTCTTCCGACTTCGGTGGCCTTCTTCCGACTTCGGGGGTTTCTTCCGACTTCTCTGCTCTCTCCGACCTCTTCTCAGGCTCTCTGGTGCTTTCTGCCTTCTGCCGGGCTCCTCCGCTATCTTCTGCCAGCTCTTTTGCTGGCGGTGGCCCGGTCTTCATCGTCGTCTTCTTCCCTCTTCTCTCCTCCCGATGTTGACTCGACGCTCTCTGCCGCTATAATGCTGTGTGCGCGGTACGAAACGACTTATATAGGCATGGGGCGTGGTCACCGGGTGGTGTCACCATGTGACCCCACCCCTTATGTCATCACCACCCGAGCATGATGGGACTG
The DNA here is from genome assembly GCA_029206835.1 of Rana muscosa. Lineage (NCBI taxonomy): Eukaryota > Metazoa > Chordata > Amphibia > Anura > Ranidae > Rana > Rana muscosa. Next base: position 332,221,830 of record CM055119.1, read on the forward strand.
TGACGTCATAAGAGGCGGGGTCACCCGGTGACCACGCCCCATGCTTATATAAATTGTTGCACACGGCATAACAACGGCAGAGAGCGTCGAATCAAAATGGTCCCAAAATGGTGTCAAAAGTGTCCGATGTGTCTGCCATAATGTCGCAGTCACGATAAAAATCGCTGCTCGCCTCCATTACTAGTAAAAAAAAAAAAAAAATTAATAGAAATGCCATAAAACTACCCCCTATTTTGTAGACGCTATAACTTTTGCGCAAACCAATCAATAAACGCTTATTGCGATTTTTTTTACCAAAAATATGTAGAATACGTATCGGCCTAAACTGAAGAAAAAAAATGTTTTTTTTATATATTTTTTGGGGATATTTATTATAGCAAAAAGTAAAAAATATTGTATTTTTTTCAAAATTGTCGCTTTATTCTTGTTTATAGCGCAAAAAATAAAAACCGCAGAGGTGATCAAATACCACCAAAAGAAAGCTCTATTTGTGGGAAAAAAAGGACGTCAATTTTGTTTGGGAGCCAGGTCGCACGACCGCGCAATTGTCAGTTAAATTGACGCAGTGGCGAATCGCAAAAAGTGGCCTGGTTTTTGACCAGCCAAATGGTCCAGGGCTTAAGTAGTTAATGGCGCCCCCATGCATCTGCAAATTTGCGTGTTTTTGCACGTGCCAAACCACATGGTGCTGCATGGACTTCTTTCCCATGTTTCTTGTGCGTATTAAAATGAATGGGCTGCCCCACATACAACGTGCAGGAACGTTCCCGGGCTTGGTCACACCTGTGTGATGTGAACTGAGCCTTGAAGTTGCCTGGAGCTCAAGGAAAGTGGATACTGATATTACAGTAATTTGCACTTTGAGTGACAATTACTCAGTCATGCAACACTATACCCAAATTACATTTTTATAATTTTTTTTTTTTTAGACAGATAGAGGTTTCAAGCTTTCTTTTGTTAGTAATTATTCATTATCAATTTTCCATGGGCGACGCCTCAAAGGCCGATAGAGGTCATAAATTTAGAGTTAGCCATAAATAGTAGGCCTAGAATTATTGCTCTAACTCTGGCAATGCGTGGCATTATGTAATATGTGTAGCGCATTTGCATAGGTGCCCCTGACGTGTGTGTTTAAATCTGTATGTGTTTGTAGAGATAGGAAGGCCTGAAAAAAAAATGGAAAGATTGGGAAAAAAATGTTTTTCTCAATTTTTTTCAAAGCCGTTTTTGTTTTTTTTCCAGAAAAATTAGGGGAAATAAAAGAAGTGTGGAATATGTTATTTTACAATGATAAATATAATATTTATGACATGGTATTCAAACTATATAACATGAAGGCCTTAAAATGAAAGATTTCTGAGACTTTAGCCTCGTACACACGACCGAGTTTCTCGGCAAGAACCAGCAAGAAACTTGCTGGCAGAGATTTCTTGCCGAGAAATTCGTTCGTGTGTATGGTTTCTCGTCAAGAAAACCGACTAGAATCTCGACGAGAAAATAGAGAACCTGCTCTCTATTTTCTCGTTGAGATTCTCGTCAGCCTGTTTCTCGACGAGAAAATTGTGTGTGTGTACACTTACCTGTCCTCCGGGAAGCCCGCGCATGCTCGAAATGACTTTGACGCATGCGCGGTAGCTTCCTAGGCATAGGATAGGGTGTACAAAGATGGCGGCGACGGCATCGAATGTGACGAGCGCATGCTCGTCATATTCAATTACGTCACCGCGTTCTCTCCTTTCAAAGAACCGCGGGTTCTTTGAAATGAGCGTGTGTACACTCAGCCGGGACAAGTTTCTTGTCCAAGGATCTCGTCGAAAAAACGACGTGTTTTTTTACGACGAGATTCTCGGCCGTGTGTACGAGGCTTTTATGTAAAGTGCAAGTTCTCTTAACTGAAGAGAAGGAAATCCTGGAATACAATTCGAGTAACATTGTACTTCTCAATGTAATTCTCAAACAAGATAAATATGCATTTCTGCCACTAGGGGGCACTGCAGGGGGGAAGGCTCCAGTTTAGTAGGCTTGTGGGCTCCATCTTGTACCTCCTACAGTTGCAGTTGGGTGATTGTTGGGATCCAGTAGATGATAGTTTCTATTCTTTTATGCCTTAACAGACAGATAAGAGGATCAATTTGTCTGACAAATTATTTATCTTTATAACCTTTAAATTATTCCTATTAACCACGTTCGTGCCCTCGCTATAGCCAAATGATGGCTACAGCGTGGGTGTCAGGGAGGAAATCCTGGTGTATAGATATGTGCATGGTATATCCAGAAGAACGGCTAACAGGCACGCGCATACGCGTGGGAATTCACGAACGCGCAGGCACAATCCCTCTTGGCGCAAGATGGGCTATTTAAAGGGAGCTCATTCCCTTATCCTTTGCTGACTGATCTTCAGCTGTATCCTGTGTACTGATTGATCTTGCATGTTCTCCCCGTTGCTGTCCTGGCATGTTCTTGACCTGACCTTGGATTCTGCTTCTGCCTTGCCCTTGACCCATCTTCGTTCCTGACTTTGGTTCTGCACATGATTTGGTACCTCGCTGCCCACCTGTTGATGACCCTGGTTATTCCTGAGACTCTGCTTCTGCCTCTGATCCTGGCTCCCGGTACTACACGTCTCGAGTGCTTGTCTGGCTGTCTGCTGCACCAGCTCTGTACACCGTTGTATCTTCCAGTCTCCACAGTCCTGACAAGCCACCTATCCAGAACCATCAACATGAGTGGAGTGCCCCTTAAATCTGAACCAGTCCTCAGAACATTACTGCTGTTCCTGCTCCTCTGGTTCCACAGTCTTCTTGGAGTCGCATGCCCTGCTGGAAGAGCATTCCCTGTTGCAGGTTCTGCAATCAACATCCGTAGGCACTCGTGTCCCTCCTGTCCCTCGGCACCCTCTGTCTCATCCTTAGTGGGGCTAGGGCAGGCATGTCCAAAGTCCAGCCTGCGGGCCAATTGCGGCTTGCGGCCCGGTTTTGAACGGCCCGCCTGGTTATCTACACATATATATCTTTTGCCACATAAGATATACCGTATTTATCAGCGTATAACACGCACTTTTTTCCCCTTAAAATCAGGGGTGCATGTTATACACTGATCCCTGCTGCCTGTGAGGGGAAGAGGAGCGAGCGCTGCCGAAATAGCCAGAGCTGAGTGTACCGAATACTCGGCTAGGCTCGGCTCCGCTCGCAGTCACGCCCAGTCCCACCATTGTTATGTCCATCATAGAAGCCGGGCCAAGGGGCAGGACTGCGAGAGGAGCCGAGTACAGCCGAGTAGGGGGAAGGGTACTTAAGGGGCAGACGCCATTCTTTCTGGGCTCTTCTTCACCTCGTGGCCCTCCTGGCACGAGGTATGTGATGGTGAAATTTCAGCCGCGGAGCCATGTTGGCCCGAGGCTAAATCCCTGCCAGGTAGGCCCAGTTATCCAGACTGGGGCCTGCACTATGAAGGTGATCCTGTGCTGTCTGTCCTGCGGGAGGAAGCCACTCAATGGAGGGAACCAGGGGAGGACCTGTCCTGGAGAGGACCAAGTGGAAGGCTGGTATCTTGGGGAAGGCCTGGTGACCTTATTGGAGGATGCACCATAGCTTACGTTACCTTACTGTGTGCCGGGTTGGCTTAAAGGCTCAAACACTGTAAGGCTGGATATCCAGGTACTAAAAATCCTGTGGCAGAGGATTATGGAACAAGTTCATCTTTATCGTCCTAAAGTCTGTGGCAGAGACTGTTATTTCTTCATCTTGTTCGTGTGTCATCCCGGCTGCTAGGCCAAGTGAGAGGGGCCTATCCGGGTGAGCAATACCCACTTGAAGGAGAGTGGTGAGTGTGACTTTTGAAACTTAGAAGTTTCCCCAGTGATCTGCATCGTGTGCCTGAACCTTCCCCTGACCCTCCATCCCTCTACCTATGCAAGTTTGTTTGGAAATAAAACCTGACGAAAAGGATTCATAACTTGTGTGGACATTGAAGTTTCTATAGACTCTCATCCCCTAGACAAAGAATGGTGAGGTAACGCGCAAGGCCCAAATCTAAACCAGCAGCTCCTACGGGGGTAGTGCTACATACGTTTTTTTTTCCTGAAACTTCCCTCTTAAAGTGAAAGTGCGTGTTATACGCCAATAAATACAGTATATCCAAATAATACGCCTGAGCTCATCTCTTCACCACACAGCCACAAAGGCAAGAGAATTCTTGTTGGACAGTGTATTAGTCTTCAAACGAACACACGTAGACTGAATTTTAATGGTTCAAAGAATGTCAGGCAAAATGGTCGGCACTCGAGAATGTTCACTTCATCAAATCTGGCCCTCTTTGAAAAAAGTTTGGACACCCCTGGGCTAGGGCATGAGATATAAAAGAATCCGACCTCATTAATTCAGTCACCTATCAGGTACATTCCCTTATCAGTTAGCCAGTTATAGAGTCTGAAAGGGAGGCCTCTCCACTGGAGGACATTTCCCGATCGATATCTGCACTATCCTACATAGTGCAAAGCCTGCAAGGAAAACTTGGACGCATGGAAGATCAATTACCGGCCTGTACATATGATTCTTCACTTTCGGTCCTCCTGCTGTCACTGATGAAGTCACTCAGACGGAGCCCAGCGCTTCCTGCGGGGCCACTTTTTCATCCCTGAACGCTTCTCTGGAGATCACAGGAAATTTCTCACTTTTCGGAACTCTTGTGAACTGTACTTCTCCCTTCTGCCCCGAACCTTCTCTTTACAAGATACTAGAGTGGGATTCATCATCTCGCTTCTTCAGGATGAGCCCCAATCCTGGGCTTACCACCTCCGAGAGCAACATGATCCAGCTCTTACAACTATGGACTCATTCTTTTCTGCCATGTCTCAGCTATACGCTGATCCTTTCTGTCACCAGACTGCAGAATCAATGCTTAGCAAGTTATAGCAAGGTCAAAGGCCTGTGGAAGATTATGTGACTGACTTACGTTTATGGAGTGCTGATACTCAGTGGAACGTTTTAGCCCTCCATTATCAGTTTCGTCTTGGTTTATCTGATGCTCTGAAGGATGAACTTGCCAGAGTGGGAGCACCAACAGCCTTATGCTGCGTACACACGGTCAGAATTTCTGACAAGAAATCTCCGATGTGAGCTTTTGGTCGGAAATTCCGACCATGTGTGGGCTCCATCGGACTTTTTCTGTCGGAATTTCCGACAACCAAAATTTGAGAGCTTGTTCTCAAATTTTCCGACAGGAAAAGTTCTTGTCGGAAATTCCGCTCGTCTGTATGCAAGCAAAAGAGCCGAACTGCCTATTGAACTTCATTGATCATGGCTCGTCGTACGTGTTGTACGTCACCGCATTCTTGACCATCCGAATTTCTGACATTTGTGTGACCATGTGTATGCAACACAAGTTTAAGCCAAAATTCAGTCAGAAAAAATCCACGGTTTTGTTGTCGGAATTTCCGATCGTGTGTACGCGGCATAAGAGGATCTGGTGAATCTCGTTATCCAGATTGATCAATGGCTACGAGAACGACAGTCCGAGAGTACCGGCAGAAGTTGTTTGGTCCGCCCAGGGTCTGAAGTTACTGTTCCACTCATTACTGATAACACGCCAGATGCGCCTCATGTCTCCTCGCAAAAGAGTTTCTGGAGACCCCCTTTGTCCGCTGATGAACGCCTTCGACAATATTATTCCAACCTCTGCCTCTACTGTGGTGATGCTGGTCACTATATACAGACCTGTCCAGTAAAACCTTGCAAGTCCTCCACTAACTGGATCCATACAATGCATCCACCTGGGACAATCAAACACACCTTACCTTCCTGTGTCACCTGAAAATTGCTGAAAAGTCTGTTTCTGTTTCCGCAGTCATAGGCACTGATGCCTGCAGCTGCTTTGTGGACTCTACTTTTGCAGCCCAACACAATCTTCCCCTCTGCGTCAAGAAACAAGGGTTTGCTGTTCATCTGGCTGATGGTTTTTGGTATCAAGTCTGGCCCATTGACACAATAGACTGCTCCAGTCCACTGTCATTCCCCCTCTGGGCATCAAGAATTCCTACACCTAGACATCATAACATCACCCATGTTCCCTATCACTCTCGGCATGCCCTGGCTGAAGGCACATAACCCCAGCATTAATTAGCTTACGGGTGAGATTTTATTTTCTTCTCCATACTGTCAGGCCAGATGGGCATTTTTCTTTTCCCGTTTTGTGTTCCATATGTCTTTTCGCCCGGGATCCAAGAATTGCAAACCTGATGCACTTTCACGCATGTTTCCTGAACCAGTTCCACCTTCTGAACCTGACACTATTTTGGGATGAACTCTAATATTTCATTCCTGAACAATTTAGGTATTCCCATTCTTAAAAGATGTCATGACCATCCTCTGGCCGGACATTTTGGAATCCACAAGGCCTCAGAATTGGTCTCCTGATCTTTTTGGTGGCTAGATTTATTAAAAGACTGTAAAGACTATGTCAGATCCTGCTCTGTATGCCTCAGAAACAAATCTGAACGGGCCAAGACTGTGGAGTATGATTTCCATGGATTTTATTGTGGGACTGCCCCCGTCTGAAGGGTTCACCACCATCTTTGTCATAGTTGATCGTCTTTCAAAGATGGCACACTTCATACCTTTGAAAGGAACCCCCTCTGCCACCAGGCTACATGGCATTCCAACCAACTTTGTTTCAGATAGTGGGGTTCAGTTCACCTTTCAAGTTCGGGAAGGTCCTGTGTGAAGCACTGAATATATCTATGGACATGATAAAGACTAGGGAACTGCCCTGGGTGCAGTGTGTATCGTAGGAATGGGGGGGCGCTGCAAATTCCTTCTACTGTAAGGCTGACAGGAGTAGTGACAACGGCATCACTACTTATGTCAGCCTAGCACTGGAAGCAGCAAGGAGAGGAGGAGAGAGACAGGAGGAGGTGTGGGCTGTGCTCTTTCTCCCCCTCCTCCTTATAAGCTTGCACATAATAGGGGGGTGCAATGCCTGGGACACTGCAAGGCTTGATAGATGTGGGAGTGTCCTGGCAAATCCAAGACAGTTGATATCTATGATATTGAGTTCCTGCTCTGGGAATTTCCATTGTGCATTTGTAGCACCCATCCCACATGGTTGGGACGCTATTCAAATTTAGAGGGATGTCTGAGCCAGTAGTTGGGCTCAGATGGCTAATAATTCCATTTAAATTCGCCTCTGTCTCAGTTATGGTTTGCCTGGTAGTAAATTCCCTTTTTGCCTGTGGGTGGCGTTATCACCTCAGGCACTTGTTGGAACACGGGCAGATCATGGTATTTTGAGTGGCCCTTCTCGTCAGTGGTATAGTGGGAGTGGTGAACCCGCTGTGCCTGCTGGGAGGGGATACTTAAGGGGCAGACGCCATTGATTGGGGTTCGTTCGCGCTCGCCCCACAGCCCTCTGGGCGCGAGGTGTGTGTGTGTGGTCTTGGTCTCGGGACCACGTTGGCCCAACTAACATGGCTGGGGCCTATATCCAGAGAAGGGATCCCAAGCTGTCCATTTAAATGGAGAGGAAGCATCTTAGTGAAGAAGACCAGGGGAGGATCTGCCCCGGAGGAGACCGGCACAATACTGCTGTCTCGGTAGAGGCCTGGCAACTTCATTAAAGCGGAGGTCCGCCGAAAATAAAATATTAAAAGCCAGCAGCTACAGCTACAGCAGCTGCTGACTTTTAATATTAGGACACTTACCTGTCCTGGAGTCCAGCGGCGTCCGCAGCAGAGGACGTGCAATCGCTCTTCACTTTGCTGCCCCCACCGCCATCCTCGGTGAGGGAACCAGGAAGTGAAGCCTTGCAGCTTCACTGCCCAGTTCCCTACGGCGCATGCGCGAGTCGCGCTGCGCCGTTCTGACTGGTCCCCGTTGTGTTCTGGGAGCCGAGTGTCTCCCAGAACACAACGGGTACTCTGCGGGAAGTGACGTGCTTCCCGCAGATTTCCCGCAGAGAGGACTCCCGGAAGTGGGTGAAAATACCTGTCTTAGACAGGTATCTGCACCCCCCTCCCCCCTGAAAGGTGTCAATTGTGACACTGGAGGGGGGGAGGGTTCCGATGAGCGGAAGTTCCACTTTAGGGTGGAGCTCCGCTTTAAGGAGGGATCCATTATGCTACAAGCCCTGCAGTTCACCGGATTGGCTTAAAGGCTCTTTAAACTGTACGGCTGGAAATTTGGGACTTTGAAATCCTGTGGCAGAGGGTTCTTGGACTATCCATTTGATTACTTCAAACAGGTCTGTGGCAGAGACTGCCCTCTTGCTGATCCGTGTGTCATCCCGGCTGCTAGGCCATGTGACAGGGGACTATCCGGGTGACCAATACCCACTCTAACATTGAGAGTGGTGAGTGACTTTGAACTTATACCTTTGTCAGCTTTTAGTGGTGAGTGCCTGAACCTTCCCCTGCTCTTCTATACCTTCTACTTCTCAAAGTTTACTGCATATGAAAAATAAAGCCTAACTGTTTGAGGTTTTACATCTGTGTGGACATTGCATTACAACAGACTTTCCTACCCGGACAACGCAGCTGAAGAGGTAACGTGCAAAACCCAAAACTAACCAGCGGCCCTCTAGGGGGTAGGTATTGTTAGACATTTCTTGTCCAATATTCTGCTAAAGAATGCTGAGACTGCCTCTAATCTCCTTCTAACTGCCCATTGACTTTGGGAACATTGGATCTGTGATGTTTATCTCTATATTTATAAATGGGATTAGCTGCTTTTTTACATAGAAGTTTACAGAAGCGCAGTTTTTCGCCAGCTCTTGCTGGATAATCCGCAGTTGTCAGATCAGGCCAAAACATGTGTATTTCCACAAATCAGTGGATTAGGCTGAATGGGGATTTTCTGCAATCCCATTTTCATTGAGTTAAAGAAGCTTTCCGCTATCCCCGTTGATATATCAGATACCGCTAAATGCAGAAACAGCTTGGTTAGCACTTTGACAAGTGCCTCTGTCCATCAGGTGTTTTCTAGAAGCTTCAAAAATTCTTAGATGCTTATTTATAAAGAGGATCACCAATATGCCGTCCATTGGCTACTTTTTCACCACATTTATAAAAAAAAAAAAATTGGCTTATTATGCTGTCAGTCTAATGCCGCATACACACGACCGTTTTTAATGTCATTGAAAAAAAAACGACATATTTCTCACTGTGATTCTTCTCAAGCCTGCCTTGCCTACACACTATCGTGGAAAAAAATGTTCGAGTAAAGCGCGGTGACGTACAACACGTACGACGGCACTATAAAGGGGACGTTCCATTCGGATGGCGCCACCCTTTTTCTCGTCATGAAAAACGGTCGTGTGTACGCGGCATCATGGTTTCTGTTTGGCTAACATCTGCATTTTTCATTCTTCAATAGGAAATTGGAGTCACAAAAACACACGCCTTTTTTTAGTTGTATATGTGAACGTGATCACCCTAAAGTGACCATATCGAGTCTGAAAAAATTCTAAACCAGTTCCTGGCAATAGAATCAACGTTATAGTGTTAGGTGTCTCTTTTTTCCAGTAATGAAGTCTCCATGTTATGGTCCCCCTGGCAGATGACTTGGGCTTACACAAGACTTGGGGTCTGGCAGTTGGTCTTCTTCAGAGCTCCTGGCGATGGAGATGGGCCAGGAACCTTAGTGGTCCTGTTTTTCTTTTGCTGCAAACTGACACCCGGTTTCAGGTTTGTCAAACCAAGGTGGGTGGCTGAAAGAGAAAAGCTACAGTGTAGAGACTGTTCACAGGTCAGGTCATTTAGAGGTATTAGCAGGCTGCAGACAGGGGAGTAGTCAGGTCCAGGTAGAGACTGAGGCAGGCAACAGGCAAGAGAATAGTCAGGTCCAGGCAGGGGTTGAGGCAGGCAGCAGGCATGACAGTAATCAAGTCCTGGCATGGGTTGAGGCAGGCGACAGGCAGGAGAGTAATCAGGTCCAGGCAGGGGGAGAGGCAGGCAGCAGCTGAGAGAGTAGACAGGTCCAGGCAGGGATTGGGACAGGCAGTAGGTAAGAGAGTAGTTAGGTCCAGGCAGGGGTTAAGGCAGATGGCAGTCAAGAGAGTAGTTCGGTCCAGGCAAGGGTGAAAGCAGGCAGCAGGTGAAAGAGTAGTCAGGTTAAGACAGGCAGCCTCACAGTCCTGAAAAGCCTGGCAGGGATCTTGTAAATACTGAAAGTCCCATAAATCCTGGAAATTCTGTAAGACCTGGCAGAAATCCAGTGAGTACTCTTACACTCCATCAGCCTATTAAGCATTTGACGATTCCAGGATTGTGCCCTGCCGCACACTGTGGTTCCCACCCCTACATTATTGCTTTGCATGTAGGGACACAGAGGTTAGTTAATGGGACCACAGCACGTGGTCAGGGAATACTCATTGTAGTACTAAATGCTGAACAAACTAACAGAGATGGCAGCACTAGAACTGGCCGCTTGGTGCCCATACCGCCCTGCTGATTGGATTTTTTCCCCATACCCTTCTGTTAACTAAAAGGTTTTGAGACCATATCCTCCTGATTGATTAGAAGTCTTGCCCATACTCCTTATTGTGTAGAAATGTTTCTGCTCATATCATCCTGCTCTAGAAATTTTTGTGCCCATATTCCATGTTGTCTAGAGATATTCTATGCCATTACCCTTCTGTTGTGTAGAAGTATTTGTGCCCATACCCTTCTGTTGTATAGAGCAGCCCACATGGAAGAGAAATATATTTCCAATATATTTAGAATTTTTTATATATTTGACATATATTGTAAATATATGCCACATATATCATTCTTTTTTTGTGAAATATATTGGAAATATACTGTATTTCTCTTCCATGTGGGAGGGGTCTCCAAACGTTCTACACAAAGGGCCGGTTTACTGTCCTTCAGACTTTAGGGGGGCCAGACTGTGGGCATTTGGAGTAGAAAAGGTCCCGACAGCAGGGGGAAAAGGCAATGCTCCATCTTTGGTGTAAGTGAGAGGAATTGTGCCCCATTGTTTTTATCAGTGGGAGGAATTGTGTTCCATCATTGGTGTCATTCGGAGGAATTGTGCCCCTTCATTGATGTCAGTGAGGGTAATTATGCCCCATTGTTGGTATCAGTGGATGAAATAGTACCCCAAGGGCCAGATAAAAGCAGGCAAAAAGCCACGCATGGCCCCCGTGCCGCAGTTTGGAGACCACTGGTGTAGAGCTATTTGTGCCCATACCTTTCTGTTGTATAGAAGTATTTGTGTCTTGTCCTCCTGTTGTCTAGAAATATTTGTGTCCATACCCTCCTGATCCATAGACATATTTGTGCCCATACTCTCCTGTTGTGCAGAAGTACTTCAGTCCATACTCTCCTGTTGTGTAGAGGTATTTCAGTTCATACCCTCCTGTTGCGTAGAAATATTTTTGATCTTTTTTTAGTACCCCACCAGCTACTCCAGTCGATACAGGACATATCAATAGGAAATATAACATGGACAGATCACGCACCAGTTACGATGGAGTTAACTTTAAAAGGGGGGATCCAATCAACAGAATGGAGATGGCGCTTAAATTAAAGTCTATTACAGATCCCCCAAATTACAGAAGACTTGATCAATGAAATTAAGTGGTATTTTCAGATAAATGACAATGAAGAGAGCGACCCCGGTATAGTATGGGAGGCCCATAAAGCAGTAATACGAGGTATTCTACTTAAACATGGATCCCGGGTGAAAAAGGCCAGAGAAAAACAAATAAAAGGTCTATTAGAAAAGATACAGGAATTAGAGACACAACATAAAAAAAGAACAGAAATAGGTGTAGGGATAGAATTAGCACATATGAGAAGACAAATAGCAGACCTCCTCCGATATAAGGCCGAAGCGACTCTACAGTACGGGAGAAGGATAGAGTATGACTTAGGAGACAAATGTGGTAAATTACTAGCAAAAAAGCTAAAAAAAACAACAGACAAGGTCATATATACCAATTATTAAAACAAAAGCAGACCAAAAACTTTCATTTCCAAAAGAAATAGCGCAAGAATCTGGGGAATATTACTCTTCGCTATATACTTTGCCAGAGACATCGGTTGCCCTTCGGTCTTTTGAAAAATATGTGTCCTCTTCACGACTGTCTAGATTAACATTGCCAGTCCGCAGAGAAATAGAGAGACCAATTACTATAGATGAAGTGCAAACAATAATGAAGACAGTGAAACATGGCAAGGCACCAGGCCCGGACGGGTTAACCATACAATATTACAAATGTTTTATTACATATCTGGGGCCATATATGACAAAGGTGTTTAATGAAGTAGGACAAACAGTGGTGTTACCATCTGAGGCCGTAACAGCGCATATTACAATTATTCCAAAAGAGGGGAAGGATCCAGCGAGCTGTAGTAGCTATAGACCAATATCCTTGTTAAATGTGGATTTAAAAATTTTGACAAAGATCCTAGCATCTCGTATACAGTCTCAGCTATCAGAAATAATACATCTTGACCAAGTAGGATTTGTCCCGACAAGAGAGGCAAGAGACAGTACCATAAAAGTGTTAAATTTGATTTATAGGGTAAATCATAAGAAGGTACCAAGTGTTTTTTTAAATACAGATGCAGAAAAAGCATTCGACAGAGTAAATTGGAAATTCATGTTTGAGGTCTTAAAACAGATGGGATTAGGTGAGTGGATGGTCCAATGGATAGCAGGAGTGTATACGGGACCTCAAGCACTGGCAAAAGTAAACAGGGTTTATTCTAGGCCCTTTACTATTGCAAACGGAACGCGGCAGAGATGCCACCTGTCGCCTCTTTTATTCGCTTTGACATTAGAACCACTCTTAAATAAAATTCGACAGAACCCGGATATCGTGGGTATTGAGGTAGGAGGAAAGGAATACAAATTATCGGCATACGCGGATGATATGAAATAAGTAGAATTATATGGCACTATGTCAAACCTAAAAATAAATTACAGTAAGTCAGAGGCGATGGGGGTGGCACTTTCGGACTCCATCAAAAATGGACTAGAATATAGCTTCAAGTTTAGATGGACAACTAAAGCATTGAATTATATAGGAACACGAATGCCCCCTAATTTATCAGACACTTTTGAGTTAAACTTTGTACCATTACTTAATACAATTAGAACACTATTGGAAGGTTGAAGGGAGAAGATCTGGGTTTTAACGTGTATCCTACCACAGGGTGACAACTGTGGATACACTAGTAGACGTGAGCCAACGTCCCGATATATGTGAATTTCTAAACTAGGATCTAGTAATTGGACTTTATAGGCACACAAAGTAAATAAAAGTAAAAAACTAAAAATGTATTGGTATAAAGAAGGTTTGGCATATAAGACAATCATAAAATATCAAACGAGTTGATCAATCAATATGACTGGTCCACGTGGGTTATCATTATATTGATATACAGTACAATGTATTCTCTTTATAACAACTCAACCGAGTACAAAGGAAAGAATCTATTTGTATAATTATAAATTTGATAACCGGCAAGTGGATCCAGAGGAGATGAGAGCTTGCTCGACATGTTGCGCATTGTTATAAACGCTTCCTCAGGAGCATATATATATAACTTTAAAAAAAAAGTATTGAAACAGCAAGTGTAGGTAAACACATCTATCTACACAATGGAAATATAATTACTATATAACCACTCGGGAAGATGGTATCGCATATGTATATTTGTTAGTCTTGATAGAACAATCTATGCTGGTAAGCAAGGAGCAATTAGGATACACTCGACCAATCTGAATTAGGTTGTAGGTGTAGTTTGTTTTGAAACATATGGAGTTGTTCCAAAGCGTGGCAAACTATTTAATGGTCTCCAAGAGTGACCATAGTACTGCTCTTGCTGGGTAAAAAACGTAAGTTTTGAAACCTTCGGTTTAGATGATGTCCTATGTGGCGAGTGCTCCTTATGTTCAGAGGTGATTCAGAGGTGATTGTCTTTACTCCAACCTTCTTATTGGAAGGTTGGAGTAAAGGCACACACTCATGGTTTGGGAGATGCAATATCTTAAAAATGAACGTGGTACCAAAATTCCTCTATCTCTTTCAAGCATTGCCTATCAAAATTCCCATGTCGTACTTCAATCAAATCCGAGATGTGTTCACTAAATTTATATGGGCCAGTAAACGGCCAAGGATAAACAGAGTGTTATTGACTCTACCTAAAAGGGCTGGAGGAATATCGGCACCAGATATGTATAAATATTACCAGGCGGCCCAACTTGGTAGGATAGTAGACTGGAGCAGACATTGGCATTATAAACTATGGATTACTATTGAACAGCAAATGTGTTCAGTTTCCCTAAACAGGGCAATATGGTGCTATATGACTTTACCACCATCAGTAAAAAATCACCCCACGATAGGCGAAACAGGATATAAAGTAAGCCAGAACTCCAAATGTTCTACTAAAAATTCCCCCCTGTTTCCGATCTTAGGAAATCCGGAGTTCCCACCAGGTATGGACTCACAAATATTTAGGAAACTGAGGGAAAAGGGAAGTTTTCAAGCTTCACATTTTCTAGGAGACAGGGGATGGGTATCATTGAGTACGTTAATACAACGAGGAGGGCAATACGAAATCCCCAATTTGGCAAGCGCGACAGGTCAGACACTATTTAGAAACTTTGGGACCCGCAGGAAGATATAGGCAAACACGTACTCATTTTGAGGAGTACTGTGAAGGAGAGGAGCCTCTATCTAAGGTAATCTCTAAAATATATACAATTCTGATGGCACCCTCAGAGGACTTTAGAATGGTTAGCTTTACCAAATGGGTCGAACCTTCTCTCCAGCACAATGCCAGAATATTATAGACCTGTCCCTAAAATCTTCAAGGTGTACGAAAACGCAGGAATCAAACTACAAAATATTAACACGTTGGTATTATACGCCATCGGCCTTGAATAAATTTTTCCCCGAAACATCTGACAGGTGCTGGAGAGGATGTGATGAAAAAGGGACTATGATACACATTTTTTGGACATGTCCAGTAATCAGACAATTTTGGCAAACCGTACAGAGAATTACTCAAAAATGTACGGATTACCAGATTGAAGAAGATCCAGCTTTCTTCTTGCTACATCATACACAAATCCCACCTAAAAAATATATAAACTCAGTTTTGTGCCATTTAATAAATGCGGCAAAAAGTTGTATTGCGATGAACTGGAAAGATCCTAGTGCCCCCACGATCTCAATGTGGTTAAATAAAGTTAGAAGAGTAGGAATAACTCTTCCTACCAATAATGTGGGAGGGGAAAAAACAAATACGAAGTAAGAAATATGGGTACCATGGGAGCAATTTGCAAAATCAGAAGAAGGGAAGAGGTTACTAGGAGAGTAAGATAAAATTAGGTGGATAAGTAGAAAGAGTAAGTAGGGGGTTCCTACTTTTTTTTTTGGAGCGTATAGTAGGGAAATAGGAAGGAGGAAATGGGGTAGAAGGGAGGAGATGGGGGGAGGGTCAGGGAGGTAGAGGGGTATAAGGGGCCAGAAGAGGATATAAAAATAACGAAAGTGAAATAACTTGGTCTAAATAAGATTGTCTTTATTGATTTATGTACGGAGATAATTAGAAGATAGGTCGAAGTAACAGATGTTTCTTCTAAATGATAATGTTACACCTGTATACCCTGTTTTAAGAAAAATAAAGAATTAAAAAAAAAAATATATATATATATTTTTGCCCTTACCCTTCCTATTATCTAGAAGTATTTGTGCCCATACTCTCCTGTTGTCTAGAAGTATTTGTGCCCATACTCTCCTGTTGTCTAGAAGTATTTGTGCCCATACTCTCCTGTTGTCTAGAAGTATTTGTGCCCATAACCTCCTAATGTCGTGAAGTATGTGTGCCCATACCCTCCAGTTGTCTAGAAGTATTTGTGCCCATACCCTCCTGTTGTCTAGAAGTATGTGTGCCCATACCCTTCTGTTGTCTAGAAGTATTTGTGCCCATACCCTCCTGTTGTCTAGAAGTTTTTGATCCCATAACCTTCTGTTGTATAGAAGTATTTGAACCCATACCCTCCTATTGACTAGAAGTATTTGTGCCCATACCCTTCTGTTGTCTAGAAGTATTTGTGCCCATACCCTTCTGTTGTCTAGAAGTATTTGTGCCCATGCCCTCCTGTTGTCTAGAAGTATTTGTGCCCATACCCTGCTTTTGTCTAGAAGTATTTAATCCCATATCCTTCTGTTGTGTAGAAGTATTTGTGCCCATACCCACCTTTTGTCTAGAAGTATTTAATCCCATACCCTCCTGTTGTCTAGAACTATTTGTGCCCATACCCTCCTGTTGTCTAGAACTATTTGTGCCCATACCCTCCTGCTATATAAAAGTTTTCTGCCATATACATGCTTATGTTTAGTAGCTTTTTATCTATATCCCACTGATATCTATTAGTTTGTTGTTGTTTTTTTGTGCGCATTCATCCCCCCTGTGTAGTTTACATCACAGCCTTTTCGTTAAGTGGGCTGCACACAACTCAAATCTATAAGCCTGGGTAGAGTTTCTCCAGAAGGCAAAATGAAAGTCTTTGAATCATCTTAAGATTTTTCAACTTGCTAGGAGTGGGCACTGATCACTAGACTTGTGCACAACAAAAAAAATTGTTTAGTTTCGGTTCGTTTCTTTTCGGTCTTGTTGATTCGTAATCATTCGTAATTTTGCTAGTAGGGATTTTTCGTGTTCGGACTAATTCGTATTTTCGCAAGCGACATTTTTAGTTGAATTTTTAGTTGATTTATAATTCGTACTTTCGGTAGAGTACATTGTTTTTCGTTGATTCTGGACACAACTCCTACTTTCGTAACTTTTTTTGGGTTCGTTGATTTGTAATTTTCTGTGTCTCTCTCACGACGACGCTGCCTATTATGCCTAATGTGCTTCGAATGGATTTGTACTTTTCTAAATACATAGCGGTTATTTGTAACGATTCGAAATCTCGTATTTTACTTTCGTTTTTTACATGCGGCTATAGCCTCCGCCCCTGTACAACATTTTGAGAGGGCGTTCAGCACGGTGAGGGAGAAGCAGAGAGCAGAGCAGAGTGTTATTGTGCTTCGAATGGATTCGTACATTCGTAACTTTTTTCATAACGAATTATGCCGAAGACATTTGGGCATTCGCTATTTGCGGTATAATTTATTTCGGATTCAGTTTTATTCGTAAGTGCTTTGTTTGGAAATTCGAATGCTTCCGAATGTCCGAAAGTTGCTAAATTCGTACGAATTTCGATTCGTTACGAAACGAATTGCACAAGCCTACTGATCACCTTATAGAAGACTTTATAGGGTTGTTATCAAAGAAGCACCACATCTACACATCAGCCGGTCTGACAAAAGGGTGGTATTGGGGCATGTCGATGGACAGACATTTAGCTGCCCAGAATTCTGCAGGTGTCAGGAAATTCAGTCAGTCATTGATATTAATCACCTTTTTATTCCATTTCCTCGGGAACATACAAAGCACAAACGAAACGACAGAAGAGTCTTAAGAAGATTTTGCGGCTTCTTTCTGGGATTAGACGTAATTTGATGTAATTATCCCCAGTGCGGAGCTAAGAGTCTCAGCATCCATTGTGTCTCATCCAGGACCCCCATCTGATCCCTATTCTTTTGCGCACTAAGATTGATGGTTTGTTTAACTTACGGAATTTGCAGAATTAAAAACGCCTCCTTTGTTCCACACTGATTGATATCATCTCCGCAGATAGGTATGTAATGGGGGAATAATGGACTTTCTATCAATAACAGAAACAATGGTTACTTTGTATGTTAGTGCTTCGCATTTTTAAAGCTGATTCCCAGGAAAATATAAAAGACATAAATAAATGCAGCTTTTCGCTCACTGATACATCATTAAAGGGTAAGTTCACCTTTGTACACTTTTTTTCCCTCTGAATTCCAGCTCCCCTGTGCACCAATATAGCATTCAAGTACTTTTTTTTGCAAGAATATCAATGCTTTCCATTAACTCTAGAGTCACCTACTTTTCTTGTCCTAATCCACCTTTCCAGACGTTTCCATTAGTAATGTCTTTCTTCCTGATCAGACTTGGTCATGACACAGGAAGGAGTTGACCAGCTGACCTCATTAGCACACACCTTGCATCATCCACCCTCCCATTCCCAGGTGCACATTTTTTAAATGCAATGCAATCAATCAGTGATCACCCTTCTCACTAAATACACAATGTACGATCAGATTGCATACATACCTTCCAACTTTTTGAGATGGGAACGAGGGACACCTATTAGCAAACGTATGTTGGCATAAGACACACCCCCTGCCACGTCCTCCTAAAAGGAGAATTATATAAAAAAAATACTTTTTTTTACCACTACTATTCCTTTATACAAGCTTTTGAAATTCACAAATGCAGCAATTTAGAAATTGGATGAAAGGTTTAGCACTGGGAAACACTTTTTGAAAGATAAAAAGTTAATTTTTTTATACAACTATATAGATCAGACCAAAATGAGGGACAAATGAGGAAGAAAGAGGGACAGAGGGACATTGCTCGAAATCAGGGACAGTCCCTCGAAATCAGGGACAGTTGGGAGCTATGTGCATAGTGTATGGCCATTAGACTTGTGCACAACGGAAAAATTTGTTCCGTTTCGGTTCGTTTCTTTCCGGTCCTGTTGATTCGTAATCATTCGTAATTTTGCTAGACGGGATTTTTCGTGTTCGGACTCATTCGTATTTTTGCAAGCGACATTTTTCGTTGAATTTTTTGTTGCTTTATAATTCGTACTTTCGGTAGAGTACGTTGTTTTTCGTTGATTCTGGACACAACTCCTACTTTCGTAACTTTTTTTGGGTTCGTTGATTCGTAATTTTCCGTGTCTCTCTCACAACGACGCTGCCTATTATGCCTAATGTGCTTCGAATGGATTTGTACTTTTCTAAATACATAGCGGTTATTTGTAACGATTCGAAATCTCGTATTTTACTTTCGTTTTTTACATGCGGCTATAGGCTCCGCCCCTGTACACCATTTTGAGAGGGTTCAGCACGGTGAGGGAGAAGCAGAGAGCAGAGCAGAGTGAGTGTTATTGTGCTTCGAATGGATTTGAAATCTCGTATTTTACTTTCGTTTTTTCATGCGGCTATAGCCTCCGCCCCTGTACACCATTTTGAGAGGGAGTTCAGCATGGTGAGGGAGAAGCAGAGAGCAGAGTGAGTGTTATTGTGCTTCGAATGGATTCGTACATTCGTAACTTTTTTCATAACGAATTATGCCGAAGACCTTCGGGCATTCGCTATTTTGCGGTATAATTTATTTCGGATTCGGTTTTATTCATAATTGCTCTGTTCGGAAATTCGAATGCTTCCGAATGTCCGAAAGTTGCTAAATTCGGACGAATTTTGATTCGTTACGAAACGAATTGCACAAGCCTAATGGCCATCTTTATACAAGTACATAGGAGGAAGTGGACAGAAACACTCGGCTGTCAAGCCCCGTTCACAACTCAGCAGAGCGGGAACTTGCATTCCCACATGCGTTTTTTGTTTTTTTTTAGCGAGGGGGGGAGGCGTTTTGGAGAATTTTCACTCATCACATATAGGGCAACCCATCCACCTGAATGGGCTGCCCTACACACAGCTATCGCCCCAAAGAAGCTTCAGAACTTTTTTTTAGAGTGGAGCTTGGTGCGTTTTTTACGGCGATTTTTGGTGCAGCGCATTTCTGAAATGCAAGGAAACGCACAGATGTGATTGGAGCCTCGTTGTTCTTGTGTTATCGCACCAATTTCACTTTCAGGCCCCATTCACATCTAGCATAGTAGGAGCACACATTTTGTGTCTCGTTTTCCCTGTGACACGCCTAGGGCAGCCTGTTGGTTACATGTGGTTAATGGGACATTTTGGCATTTTGTGGATTGTTTGGTTTGCAGCATTTGCCCCTCGTTTTTTTTCACATGGCAAAATGTCTGTTTGCTTCTGTGTTTGGTGTGCCGTTAACTATTAATGACACTAAAAGCACAACTAGTCATTTTAGGTGTATAAACATGGCCATACACTGTGCAATCTGATTGTATATTGTGTATTTAGTGAGAAGGGTGATCACTGATTGATTGCATTTCATATAAAAAACGTGCACCTGGGAATGGGAGGGTGGATGATGCAGGGTGTGTGCTAATGAGGTCAGCTGGTCAACTCCTTCCTGTGTCATGACCTAAAGTCTGATCAGGAAGAAAGACATTACAAATGGAAACGTCTGGAAACATGGATTAGGATAAGAAAAGTAAGTGACTGTAGATTTAATGGAAAGCTTTTATATATTTTCAAAAAAAAAGTACACAAATTATATATTGGTGCATAGGGGAGCTGGAATTTAGAAAAAAAAGTGTACAAAGGTGAACTTACCCTTTAAATTTGAATGCAATGTCTATGAGACACACAAAATGCAGCTTGGCCCGTCCCCCGCTCCCTCCTTACTGGCTGTGATGAACAGCAGCAGGAACCAATGGCTCCCTCTCCTGTGTCTCAGCCAATGAGGCGGGAGAGCTCTGCTCCAAGCTACATATTCTTTTTTTTTGTCTAAATCCACTACAGTCCTATTCTACTGCTTTACCTTAAACAACACAAGAACCTTTACACACATTTTTGAGGGCATTCAACTTTTTTTTTTTTTTCAGCATACAAAATGCGCAAAGCTGCATGGAAAATGCACCATCACCACCACCAGTTTTTTTTTTTAAAAGCCCATGGCGTGTGAAACACACCCAAAAACTCCACCCGGTGCCAAAAAAAGTGCACACACATAAAGAGTGAAACACAAAACGTGCAACGGGTGTAACACTTGTCCTCCACAAGGAAGAACCTTACCCTGATCCCCCGGGGCGCTAGGCTCCAGACGGGGACTGAGGTACATCACGTGGTCCATCTGGCCGAAACAGACCCACCCAAGTACTTGGTGGGGCTCCCCCGAAGGGAGACCCCATGAGAGCAGGCAAACTAAGCCAGAAGGCCATGTCCACCGACTCCCAAGTCGTTCAGGGCAGGCCCGAGGACCTACATCCTACTGAACACACTGTGACAAAACGTGAACACCAAACAAAAAAATACAAAAAAGTGACAAACACGGGGATAAATAAAAAGAAAGTGGGGAGAAGGAAGGTGGGAGAGTGAAAGGGGCCATTGTGCAATACAATGGCCGGCCCTCCGGCCAGGAATCAAAAATTCCTCTGGTCCTAGCCAAAAGGCTCGGCCCTAGAGGCAGGTGCTAAAAAAGTGTGTTATGGTGAAGTGACCGTAGTGCCAAAAACCCAAAAGTGCTGCGGAACAACACTTGTTCAGTTATGGCACCCCTCAGGGGCACATTCACCATAGGCTTTTCGGTTCCTATCCGACCCCCCGACCAGGTCAGTGCAGCCTTCCGCTCACCACCAGATCGAGAGCCCTTCGGGGTTTTCTTAGGGAGAGCCACCGACTATTACAGCAGCCTCCCCAGTACTAGCCCTTCCAGACTCCCGTCAATCCAGCAGATTTGCATGGCTCACCCCGCCCCCCCCCAGACAGGGCCAAGCCAGCTCATCCACCGGACGCCGATAGGAGCAGCGTTTACACCAACACCGGCCAGAAGGCCAGAAAAAACCCCCGGCCCTCCGCCTTGACCAAGTGATTCTCCATCCCCATCAGAAGGCTTCCGCCTCCACACCAGCAGGTTTTGCATATGCCACCGCCATCCCTTTCCACCTCGCCGTGTACTGGGGACGGTTAGCACAGCGCCACCTACTGGCAACTGATAAGAACAGATACTACACTTGATCTTAGCCAAAAGGCCGAGAAGCACCAGTGATGTAAGTAACTGAGTTAGAATAAACAGAGTTACGTAATGCAGTTACTTTAGAGGGTAACGAGTAATCTAACTGATTACTCTTCCCCTCATGGTAATGCATTTACCATTACTTGGGCGGCATTACCCAAATTACAACTACCACCACTAGATGGCAGTAGTGTAATTCCTCCTCTCCTCTATGACCGGGTCTCTCTCATGTCACGGCACTGATGGTAGTCACGCTGCTCCCCGCGGCCACTCCTCTCTTCTCGTCCATTCCCATTTGCTTGTGACATCATCTGGGATGGACAAGAAGAGAGGAGGGGCCGCCGGGGAGTAGCGTGACTGCCGTCAGTGCCATGACATGAGAGAGAACTTATTACACACGCTTCCTGCGCTACTCTGCATGGCTGGTAAACAATGTGCTATGTGCCCTGCCCTGATGTGCTATGTGCCCCAGCCCTGATGTGCTATGTACCACATGTCCTGATGTGCCCTCATGTGCTATGTGCTATGTGCCCTGTGCCCCATGCCCTGATGTGCTGTGCGCCCTGATGTGCTATGTACCCCATGCCCTGAAGTGCTATGTGCCCCATGCCCTGATGTGCTATGTGCCCCATGCCCTATGTGCCCCATTCCCTGATGTGCCCCATGCCCTGATGTGCCCCGTGCCCTGATGTGCTATGTGCCCCATGTCCTGATATGCCCTTGTGTGCTATGTGCCCTGTGCCCCATGCCCTGATGTGCCCTGATGTGCTATGTGCCCCATGCCCTGATGTGCTATGCGCCCCATGCCCTGATGTGCTATGTGCCCTGATGTGCTATGTGCCCCATGCCCTGATGTGCTATGTGCCCCATGCCCTGATGTGCTATGTGCCCCATGCCCTGATGTGCTATGTGCCCTCAAAAAAAGTCAGTTACTTTGCTGAGTAACTAATTACTTTTTCAATGTAGTAACTGAGTTACTAACGCAATTACTTTTTGGGAGAAGTAATTTGTAATTGTAACTAATTACTTTTTTTAAAGTGAGATGACCAACACTGACCACCCCCACTAAAAGATTTATTTCTAAGCTATTGCAAATAATGCCTGAAATGTGTTTAATATGGATATTTACTATGATCATTAGCTCCATCTTGTGGCCAAAATACGTTATTTTCCTGAAATACTGCAATCAGGAAAATACTGCATTATGGCCACTATATGGGGGTGATGATATTAGTAACACAGGCACCAGAATGTTCATTAAAAACTGACCATACTAAGCAGGAGAGCACACCGTTGTCAGTTCTCTAACTATGCTGGGAGCTCAGCCTGTTCTCCTCCAATGATCAGACTTGTCCCGATACACCCCCGCTGCACAGCCATTTACTGGGAAGCTCAGTGTGCTGCGGCTTCTCTTCCCCCCAGCTGGTATGCGTCTGAGAACAGAGGGAATGGGATCATTTATATAAAGGGAAAAACAGTATTTTTAATGTTGTTTTTTTTATATATCTATACAAAAATGTTTTGCCTTTCATTTCTATTTTAAACTGAAGGGGTTGTTTTACAAGGTGATCCTTTACAATCACTTTAACTGGTGGGACTGCAGATCCTTCACTAAGCATTGAAAATCTTTGCTTCCTGAACTCTCTCAGCTCCTCTGTCTACACACTGGAATGTTTGGGAAAAAAAACATTCCTTCCAACTAATGACCAAAAATTTCCATTCTGGTCGCAAGCAGAGAGGCATGCGTAGTAGCGAGTTGAAGAGCTGTGAGATGCAGTACCGGTCCCAGCCCACTAGGGGCCCCTCTTGCTCTGTGCTGTGATGCTACGTGCTGATAGGAGCCGCAACTGTGCTACAGACCTACCCAATATTCCGATCACATCTCAATCTACACCGACTGACTGCAAAGTTCCATATCCCCCGAGTACTGCTGATGGTCGCTCCTCAAGGATCTGCAGAACATTGCGTGACGCTGATATGTTCTACTGAATGTTGCACCTAGAGATCTGCAGAACATTGCTCCATCCCATCTTCCTCCTGACAGATACATATTGATATATTCTGCCGATTATTATACCGCAAAGCTGGCTAGAGATCTGCAGAACATTGCTCCAGAGATCTGCAGAACATTGCTCCATCCCATCTTCCTCCTGACAGATACATATTGATATATTCTGCCGATTATTATACTGCAAAGCTGGCTAGAGATCTGCAGAACATTGCTCCAGAGATCTGCAGAACATTGCTCCATCCCATCTTCCTCCTGACAGATACATATTGATATATTCTGCCGATTATTATACTGCAAAGCTGGCTAGAGATCTGCAGAACATTGCTCCAGAGATCTGCAGAACATTGCTCCATCCCATCTTCCTCCTGACAGATACATATTGATATATTCTGCCGATTATTATACCGCAAAGCTGGCTAGAGATCTGCAGAACATTGCTCCAGAGATCTGCAGAACATTGCTCCATCCCATCTTCCTCCTGACAGATACATATTGATATATTCTGCCGATTATTATACCGCAAAGCTGGCTAGAGATCTGCAGAACATTGCTCCAGAGATCTGCAGAACATTGCTCCATCCCATCTTCCTCCTGACAGATACATATTGATATATTCTGCCGATTATTATACTGCAAAGCTGGCTAGAGATCTGCAGAACATTGCTCCAGAGATCTGCAGAACATTGCTCCATCCCATCTTCCTCCTGACAGATACATATTGATATATTCTGCCGATTATTATACCGCAAAGCTGGCTAGAGATCTGCAGAACATTGCTCCATCCTATCTTCCTCCTGAGTCCTGACACATATTGATATTTTCTGCAGAATATTCCACCTCTGACCTCTTTAGAGATCTGCAGAACATTGCTCTATCCCACTAACAGATACCTGTCCATATAATTTCTGCAGATTATTACACTGCAACCCATGCTAGAGATCTGCAGAGCATTGCTCTATCCCATCTTCCTCCTGACAAATTCGTATTGATATATTCTGCAGATTTTTCCATCTCTGGCCTCTCTGGAGATCTGCAGAACATTGCTCCATCTCATCTTCCCTTGATAGATCTATTTTGATATATTCTGCAGATTATTCCATCACTGACCTCTCTAGAGATCTGCAGAGCATTGCTCCATCCCATCTCCCCCTGATAGATCTATATTGATATATTCTGAAGATTATTCCATTACCGACCTCTCTAGAGATCTGCAGAGCATTGCTCCATCCCATCTCCCCCTGATAGATCTATATTGATATATTCTGCAGATTATTCCATCACGACCTATCTAGAGATCTGCAGAGCATTGTTCCATCCCATCTCCCCCTGATAGATCTATATTGATATATTCTGAAGATTATTCCATTACCGACCTCTCTAGAGATCTGCAGAACATTGCTCCATCCCATCTTCCTCCTGACAGATACATATTGATATATTCTGCCGATTATTATACCGCAAAGCTGGCTAGAGATCTGCAGAACATTGCTCCATCCTATCTTCCTCCTGAGTCCTGACACATATTGATATTTTCTGCAGAATATTCCACCTCTGACCTCTTTAGAGATCTGCAGAACATTGCTCTATCCCACTAACAGATACCTGTCCATATAATTTCTGCAGATTATTACACTGCAACCCATGCTAGAGATCTGCAGAGCATTGCTCTATCCCATCTTCCTCCTGACAAATTCGTATTGATATATTCTGCAGATTTTTACATCTCTGGCCTCTCTGGAGATCTGCAGAACTTTGCTCCATCTCATCTTTCCTTGATAGATCTATATTGATATATTCTGCAAATTATTCCATCACTGACCTCAATAGAAACCTGCAGAACATTGCTCCATCCCATCAACCTCCTGACAGATACCTTTTGATATATTCTGCAGATTATTCCATCACTGACCTCTCTAGAGATCTGCAGAACATCGCTCCGTCCCATCAACTTCCTGACAGATACCTATTGATATGTTCTGCCGATTATTACACCGCAAAGCTCGCCATAGATCTGCAGAACATTGCTCCATCCCATCTTCCTCCTGAGTCCTGACACATATTGCTATTTTCTGCAGAATATTCTATCTCTGACCTATCTAGAGAGCTGCAGAACATTGCTCTGTCCCCCTCTGACCCCCTAAAAGATACCTGTCAATATAATTTCTGCAGATTATTACACAGTGAACCTTGTTAGAGATCTGCAGAACATTGCTCCATCCCATCTTCCTCCAGAGAGATCCATATTGATATATTCACAGAATATTCCATCACTGACCTCTAAAAAGATCTGCAGAACATTGCTCCATTCAATCTCCCCCTGATAGATCCGTATTGATATATTCTGCAGATTAATCCATCTCTCTAAAGATCTGCAGAGCATTCCCATCTCTGTCCTAACAGATACACATTGATATATTCTGCAGATTATTCCGTCACCGACCTCTCTAGAGATCTGCAGAGCATTGCTCCATCCCATCTCCCACTGATAGATCTATTTTGATATATTCTGCAGATTATTCCATCACTGACCTCTCTAGAGATCTGCAGAGCATTGCTCCATCCCATCTCCCCCTGATAGATCTATATTGATATATTCTGAAGATTATTCCATTACCGACCTCTCTAGAGATCTGCAGAGCATTGCTCCATCCCATCTCCCCCTGATAGATCTATATTGATATATTCTGCAGATTATTCCATCACGACCTATCTAGAGATCTGCAGAGCATTGTTCCATCCCATCTCCCCCTGATAGATCTATATTGATATATTCTGAAGATTATTCCATTACCGACCTCTCTAGAGATCTGCAGAGCATTGCTCCATCCCATCTCCCCCTGATAGATCTATATTGATATATTCTGCAGATTATTCCATCACCGACCTCTCCAAAGATCTGCAGAGCATTGCTCCATCCCATCTCCCCCTGATAGATCTATATTGATATATTCTGCAGAATATTCCATCACCAACCTCTCTAGAGATCTGCAGAGCATTGCTCCATCCCATCTTCCCCTGATAGATCTATATTGATATATTCTGCAGATTATTCCATCACCGACCTCAATAGAAACCTGCAGAACATTGCTCCATCCCATCAACCTCCTAACAGATACCTATTGATATATTCTGCAGATTATTCCATCACTGACCTCTCTAGAGATCTGCAGAGCATTGCTCCATCCCATCTCCCCCTGATAGATCTATATTGATATATTCTGCAGATTATTCCATCACCGACCTCTCCAAAGATCTGCAGAGCATTGCTCCATCCCATCTCCCCCTGATAGATCTATATTGATATATTCTGCAGAATATTCCATCACCGACCTCTCTAGAGATCTGCAGAGCATTGCTCCATCCCATCTCCCCCTGATAGATCTATATTGATATATTCTGCAGATTATTCCATCACCGACCTCTCTAGAGATCTGCAGAGCATTGCTCCATCCCATCTCCCCCTGATAGATCTATATTGATATATTCTGCAGATTATTCCATCACCGACCTCTCTAGAGATCTGCAGAGCATTGCTCCATCCCATCTCCCCCTGATAGATCTATATTGATATATTCTGAAGATTATTCCATCACGACCTCTCTAGAGATCTGCAGAGCATTGCTCCATCCCATCTCCCCCTGATAGATCTATATTGATATATTCTGCAGATTATTCCATCACAACCTCTCTAGAGATCTGCAGAGCATTGCTCCATCCCATCTCCCCCTGATAGATCTATATTGATATATTCTGCAGATTATTCCATCACCGACCTCTCTAGAGATCTGCAGAGCATTGCTCCATCCCATCTCTCCCTGATAGATCTATATTGATATATTCTGCAGAATATTCCATCACCGACCTCTCTAGAGATCTGCAGAGCATTGCTCCATCCCATCTCCCCCTGATAGATCTATATTGATATATTCTGCAGATTATTCCATCACGACCTCTCTAGAGATCTGCAGAGCATTGCTCCATCCCATCTCCCCCTGATAGATCTATATTGATATATTCTGCAGATTATTCCATCACTGACCTCTCTAGAGATCTGCAGAGCATCACTTCATCCCACCTCTTCCTGGCAGATATAAGAGACATATTTTTTTTATTCCTGGAGATAATCATCTATAGAGCTTCTCTGGAATCATGAAATACGGAATGTGTCTTCCTGTTCTCAGTTGAATTATAGAGCCAACCTGGAAACAAACAGATCCATAAATCCAATCCCCTCCCCCACTCGGCACTGTCACTGGGGCTGAGCAGCTGCAAAAAATGCATTGCTTCATATATGTGAACAGCTGTAGCATTGGTGGTTCAGTGGTAGAATTCTCGCCTGCCACGCGGGAGGCCCGGGTTCGATTCCCGGCCAATGCAAAGTCTGCTTTTTTAATATTTATTTTTGACCCCTGGAAGATTTACCCCCTTCATGACCAGGTCATTTTTTGCAATACCACACTGCGTTACTTCAACTGATAATTGTATGGTCATGCAACGCTGTCCATAAAATAAATGTATGTAATGTGTGTTTTTTTTTTGCACCATAAACCAAAAAAAATTGATTAAAAAAAAACAGTTTTATTTTGCTTTCTGCTATAAAACATATTAAAAAAATAAAATAAAAAATGTTTGCACCATGAACAAAAAAATGTTTTCAAAATTTTCTTTTTCTTTTTTTGCTTTCTGCTATAAAACATATTCAATAATAATAATAATAATAAAAAAAAAAAAAAAAAAAAAAAAATTCTTCATAAATATGTATTCTGCTTCATATTTTTGGTAAAGAAATCTCAATAAGCGTATATTGATTGGTTTGCACAAAAGTTATAGCGTCTACAAACTATGAGATATATACTGGAATTTGTATTCATTTATTTTTTACTAGTAATGGTGGCGGACAATCTGACGCTAACTGACACTTTGTGAGAACCAGTGACACTAATACAGTGATCAACGACTGTGGGTTTCCTCAGCACAGTTCAGTAGCAGAGTCTTGTACTGGGTTAGCCATCTATAAATGGAGAAAGTTCTGGGTTTAGTTGATCCCTTTATTTTAGGGCTCATTTACACTTGAGGTCAATGGGTAGTAAAAGTTTAAAATTTCACCCTGCCACTCCCACCCCCCCACACACACACACCAGGGCTGCCGTTGGAAATCACGGGGCGCTGTGCAGCCTACCTAACAACAGGGCTCACCCCTGCCCCTCGAATTCCAAAACAGTTTAAAAAAAATTGATTTTTAAAAATGTTTTTTTTTATGACTTAAAAAATATATATTTATTTTTTAAATGATCTTTTTAAAAAAATGTTTTTTTTTTGTTTTGTTTTTTTACATTACTGTTGGGGGTCAGGGAGGGGGGGGGGTGTTGGATGAAATATCAGGAGTCTAAACAGATCCCTGACATCTCGTCTTTGAGACAGAGAAAGGGACTGAGTACACAGATTCTTCAATTGCTTTCGCTTTAGCCTCAGTTGTTGCACTGAAGATGAATGAACACAGGAGACAGAGGCTCCGCATCATTAATAAACTCAAGCAAAGTAGACTCAGTTTACTATGCTCAGTTATGAATGGACACAGGAGTGATTAGCACCGATTGCTCACTGTGTCCAATTCAGAAAAGGAAGGGGCCGATAAATGACATATTAACTGTCTATGCAGTGGAATAACGTCCTTACAGGATGTCTCCAATTTACAATCCAACCTCAATGCTCTGTCTAATTGGGCGACTATGTGGCAGATGAGGTTTAATGTTGATAAATGTAAAGTTATGCACTTGGGGGCTAATAATATGAATGCATCATACATACTAGGGGGAGTACAACTGGGGGGATCCGTAGTGGAGAAGGATCTGGGGGTTTTGGTAGATCATAAGCTCAATAATAACATGCAATGCTAAGCTGCAGTTTCCAAAGCGAGCAAAGTCCTTTTTGTATTAGGAGAGGTATGGACTCCAGAGAGAGAGATATCACTTTGCCCCCCCTGTACAAATCATTAGTAAGACCTCATCTGGAATATGCAGTTCAGTTTTGGGCCCCAGTTCTCAAAAAGGATATTGGGGAACTGGAGAAAGTGCAGAGAAGGGCAACCAAACTGATAAGAGGCATGGAGGAGCTCAGCTATGAGGAAAGATTAGAGGAACTGAATTTATTCTCTCTTGAGAAGAGGAGAATAAGGGGGGATATGATAAACATGTACAAATATATAAGGGGTCCATATAGTGAACTTGGTGTTGAGTTATTCACTTTACGGTCAACACAAAAGACAAGGGGGCACTCTTTGCGTCTAGAGGAAAAGAGATTTCACCTCCAAATACGGAAAGGTTTCTTCACAGTAAGAGCTGTGAAAATGTGGAATAGACTCCCTGCAGAGGTGGTTCTGGCCAGCTCAGTAGATTGCTTTAAGAAGGGCCTGGATTCTTTCTTAAATGTACATAATATAACTGGGTACTGACATTTATAGGTAAAGTTGATCCGGGGAATATCCGATTGCCTCTCAGGGGATCAGGAAGGAATTTTTTCCCCTGCTGTAGCAAATTGGATCATGCTCTGCTGGGGTTTTTCGCCTTCCTCTGGATCAACTGTGGGTATAGAATTGGGTATATGGGATTGTATGATATTATTATTATTATTTTTTATGGTTGAACTGGATGGACTTTTTTTAACCTGACTAATTATGTAACTATGTAACTGGCTCCTTCCCCCACTCTCCATCTGCCTGTGTGCTGGCAGCAACCAGCAGGAGAGGGAAGCCAGCGGGGGTCGAGGGGCTGCCGAAACAGTGACGGGGGGAATCAGATGTGGGCAGCCCAGGGAGGACCCCATACATAGGAGGTGGCACTATCCATAGGAGAGGGGGCATGACTGGGGGCATCACCCATAGATGAGGAGGCATAATTGAGGGCATCACTCAGAGGGGAAATCACTAGGGGCATCATCGTTTATAGGGGAGGGGCATCATCCATAGGAGAGGGAGCATCACTGGGGGCATCACTTTTTTTCTTTTTTTTTTTATATAATCTTTATTTATTTTCTTCATATTTAAAAAAAATACATACATATACATATATGTCGAAAAACCAGTAGAAAAAATGTTGTTTTCACACAGCTTTCTATTATCCCTTTTATCACCCTATCTATTTTATTTCTTAGGGGAGAGGGGGCATCACTAACTTAGACATATTTACTGGCTCCTTTCCCCACTCTCCATCTGCCTGTGCACCCGCAGCAGCCAGCAGAAGAGGGAAGGCGGAGGCACGAGGGGTTGCAGACACAGTGACAGGGGGGAATCAGATGTGGGCAGCCCAGGGAGGGGAATCAGTGCAGCGGGATGGGGGGACAATTCCAGAACAATGCACTGTGTCTCTCCCTCCAGCAGCAGAAAGCCGACAGGAGGGAGAGGGGAAGAACCTGGCTTTCAGCTGCTGCAGGGAGAGACACAGACACAGTGCATTGTTCTCTAATTGTCCACCCGTCCCACTAGACTGATCCTCCTGTTGTCCAGGCCCCCCCTTTGTGTCCAGGCCCCCTACAGGAGGCCCAGTGGTACCTCCCTATTGGCGGCCCTGACACACACACGCAATACCCATTTGCTGCAGCAAAATTTAAAAAAAAAATGCTCACCTAAATCCATGGTCATGTGATCCCAATTCTGGACCTCCAGAGTGGGAAGTATCCTTATTCGATTGTCTATGTTGCTGCCTGGTGACATGGACAGGTTCCATTGACTATCCATCGATAAAACCCTTTCAGGTCCTGAAGACTCCAGTGCAGTGGCATCACAAAAAGACCCCGATCCCTTTCACACTGGGACGGTGCTGGCGTTAGCGGTAAAGCGCTGCTAGTTTACCACTTTACCGCTTTTCGGCTGCTAGTGGGGCAATTTAAAGCCCCGCTAGTGGCCGAGGAAAAGGTTTGTAGCGCCCGTGTTGCGGCGCTGCCAAAGTGCTTTGCAGGCGCTTCGGCAGCACTGCCCATTAATTTTAATGGGCAGGGGCGGTGAGGAGTGGTGGACTTTTTTTCCCTGTCCTGCAAGCGCACCGCCCCAGTGTGACAGCACAGTGGGGTGGCTTGAGAGGCGCTTTTCAGACGATTTACAGGAGCAATTTTTAGTGCTAAAACGCATTAAAAGCGCCCCAGTGTGAAAGGGGTCTAAAGGGCAGCAACAAGACCCACTATCAGCAGGCCAAGAATATAAACTGAATCCAGTCTCCATCAGCAGAGGAGGCACTATTTTATATTTGCCCAGAGATGAGCTATTAATTAAATATTTCTAATGGGTTAAAAATATAACTGTTTCTTTTATTAAAGACATTTGTTTTTTCATACACTTTAATGTCTTCTATGGTATCAAGTTTCTGAGTTTGATATATAGCCTGTAGGTGTCACTATTGCAGCTGTTACTGTAAAGAGGGTGAGATTAGAGCGTCAGCATTGGGGCAGCATGACTGAGAGATGAGAGCATCTGATCTAATTCTGTGTGTCTCTTTCTTCAACTGGAAGGTAACAGGTAGATATTGGGGGTTACAATGAAGGATACAAAGAAGTCATTGCCAATGTATATAAATATATATGTCTAACCTCTTAGGTTTCCTTAGGGGTGCTAGGGAGTCCCAATTCTGGCCATCAAGAAGCAATAAAAGGTTAAGGGACAATCAGTCCTGGGGAATAATCAAATACAGTGGAACCTCGGATTACGAGCATAATCCGTTCCAGGAGAATGCTCGCAATCCAAAAAACTTGCATATCAAAGCGAGTTTCCCTATTGAAGTCAACGGAAACTAAAATAATTTGTTCCGCATTGACTTCAATGGCTCGCAATACCGCATGCGGCCAGAGGCGGGGGGGGGCGTCGGAGAGCCTTGGAAACGGCCGAAAAGGCCCGAGGACACCTCAGCTGACCTCGGCAAACCTCGGAAAGACTTTGTTCCCGAGATTAGCCGAGGTCAGCCGAGCTGTCCTCGGGCCTTTCTGTGCATTTCCGAACGGCGCCGATCGGCTGCGATCAGCGACGTTCGGCTCTGCTTGGCTCTGGCACCCCCCACCTCAGGCCAAACACGGTACTGCACACCACTTTGGCCTGAATCCTGCAAACCAAGTTACGATTTTTTTAAATACAGTGCTCGTATTGCGAAACGCTCGTTAACCGCATTACTCGCAATCTGAGGTTCCACTGTAGTAGACATGGGAGCCATCAAAAAATTTGTTTTGTTTCGTTCCATTCCATTTCGTAAAATAAAAAAAAAAACGTAATTCTCAATTCGTGTACGGAATTGAATTCGGATTCGTACGAAATATTGAACTCTACGGACTCATGCCGCGTACAGACGATCGGAAATTCCGACAACAAAACCGTGTATTTTTTTTCCGAAGGATGTTGGCTCAAACTTGTCTTGCATACACACGGTCGCACAAATGTTGTCGGAAATATCCGAATGCCAAGAACACGGCGACGTATAAGACGTACAACGGCACTATTAAAGGGAAGCTCAATACCATAATTCGTACTTTCGGACGGGGTAGAGTACATTGTTTTCGTTGATTCTGGACACAACTCCTACTTTCGTAACTTTTTTTTTCGTTTGTTTCTTTTGTATTAGTTGAAAATCGTTATTTGGTAGTTTGGATTCGGATAATTTGGATCCGAAATTTGTAAACGAAAGTTCGTATTTCGTACAGAATTCGTAGTCATAAAAATTCGTAATTCGGATTCGTACAAATGTACGAATTTCGAAAAATTCCTACGAATTTTCGATTCGTACGAAACTAATCGCACATGTCTACACTGTAGTGATAAATGGTTAAGTGACAATCAGTCCTGGGGAATAATCAAATAATTCATGAAGAGGGGGCGCACAGAAGTGGGGACTCTTGTCCACCGCTAGCGACAATAGCTTTTTGTCATTTTTACTAAAACAGAATCTGGTGCAGCTGTGTATTGTAGTCAACCAGCTTCTAACTTCAGCTTGTTCAATTCAACTTTGACAAAAAAACAACAAAAAAAAAAACGGTGTAAATAAATAAATTATGATCCAGAAATGGGAAGGAGGAGAGGGGGAACTGTAAACCTGAACACTGCTTGTGATCTCTTTTTGCCCATCAGATAATGCCCCCTACAATTCATAAGATAATATACCAATCAATGAGCAATAGACACACAGTCTCTATACAGTGTACGTCACACACAGTCTCTATACAGTGTACGTCACACACAGTCTCTATACAGTGTACGTCACACACAGTCTCTATACAGTGTACGACACACACAGTCTCTATACAGTGTACGTCACACACAGTCTCTATACAGTGTACGTCACACACAGTCTCTATACAGTGTACGTCACACACAGTCTCTATACAGTGTACGTCACACACAGTCTCTATACAGTGTACGTCACACACAGTCTCTATACAGTGTACGTCACACACAGTCTCTATACAGTGTACGACACACACAGTCTCTATACAGTGTACGTCACACACAGTCTCTATACAGTGTACGTCACACACAGTCTCTATACAGTGTATGTCACACACAGTCTCTATACAGTGTACGTCACACACAGTCTCTATACAGTGTACGACACACACAGTCTCTATACAGTGTACGACACACACAGTCTCTATACAGTGTACATCACACACAGTCTCTATACAGTGTATGTCACACACAGTCTCTATACAGTGTACGACACACACAGTCTCTATACAGTGTACGTCACACACAGTCTCTATACAGTGTACGTCACACACAGTCTCTATACAGTGTACGACACACACAGTCTCTATACAGTGTACGTCACACACAGTCTCTATACAGTGTACGTCACACACAGTCTCTATACAGTGTACGTCACACACAGTCTCTATACAGTGTACATCACACGCAGTCTCTATACAGAGCAATAGACACACAGTCTCTATACAGTGTACGTCACACACAGTCTCTATACAGTGTACGTCACACACAGTCTCTATACAGTGTACATCACACACAGTCTCTATACAGTGTACGACACACACAGTCTCTATACAGTGTACGTCACACACAGTCTCTATACAGTGTACGTCACACACAGTCTCTATACAGTGTACGTCACACACAGTCTCTATACAGTGTACGTCACACGCAGTCTCTATACAGAGCAATAGACACACAGTCTCTATACAGTGTACGTCACACACAGTCTCTATACAGTGTACGACACACACAGTCTCTATACAGTGTACGTCACACACAGTCTCTATACAGTGTACGTCACACACAGTCTCTATACAGTGTACGTCACACACAGTCTCTATACAGTGTACATCACACACAGTCTCTATACAGTGTACATCACACACAGTCTCTATACAGTGTACGTCACACACAGTCTCTATACAGTGTACGTCACACACAGTCTCTATACAGTGTACGACACACACAGTCTCTATACAGTGTACGTCACACACAGTCTCTATACAGTGTACGTCACACACAGTCTCTATACAGTGTACGTCACACACAGTCTCTATACAGTGTACGACACACACAGTCTCTATACAGTGTACGTCACACACAGTCTCTATACAGTGTACGTCACACACAGTCTCTATACAGTGTACGTCACACACAGTCTCTATACAGTGTACGTCACACACAGTCTCTATACAGTGTACGTCACACACAGTCTCTATACAGTGTACGACACACACAGTCTCTATACAGTGTACGTCACACACAGTCTCTATACAGTGTACGTCACACACAGTCTCTATACAGTGTACGTCACACACAGTCTCTATACAGTGTACGTCACACACAGTCTCTATACAGTGTACGACACACACAGTCTCTATACAGTGTACATCACACACAGTCTCTATACAGTGTATGTCACACACAGTCTCTATACAGTGTACGAAACACACAGTCTCTATACAGTGTACGTCACACACAGTCTCTATACAGTGTACGTCACACACAGTCTCTATACAGTGTACATCACACACAGTCTCTATACAGTGTACGACACACACAGTCTCTATACAGTGTACGTCACACACAGTCTCTATACAGTGTACGTCACACACAGTCTCTATACAGTGTACGTCACACACAGTCTCTATACAGTGTACGTCACACGCAGTCTCTATACAGAGCAATAGACACACAGTCTCTATACAGTGTACGTCACACACAGTCTCTATACAGTGTACGACACACACAGTCTCTATACAGTGTACGTCACACACAGTCTCTATACAGTGTACGTCACACACAGTCTCTATACAGTGTACGTCACACACAGTCTCTATACAGTGTACGTCACACACAGTCTCTATACAGTGTACATCACACACAGTCTCTATACAGTGTACATCACACACAGTCTCTATACAGTGTACATCACACACAGTCTCTATACAGTGTACGACACACACAGTCTCTATACAGTGTACGTCACACACAGTCTCTATACAGTGTACGTCACACACAGTCTCTATACAGTGTACGTCACACACAGTCTCTATACAGTGTACGACACACACAGTCTCTATACAGTGTACGTCACACACAGTCTCTATACAGTGTACGTCACACACAGTCTCTATACAGTGTACGTCACACGCAGTCTCTATACAGAGCAATAGACACACAGTCTCTATACAGTGTACGTCACACACAGTCTCTATACAGTGTACGACACACACAGTCTCTATACAGTGTACGTCACACACAGTCTCTATACAGTGTACGACACACACAGTCTCTATACAGTGTACGTCACACACAGTCTCTATACAGTGTACGTCACACACAGTCTCTATACAGTGTACGTCACACACAGTCTCTATACAGTGTACTTCACACACAGTCTCTATACAGTGTACGTCACACACAGTCTCTATACAGTGTACGTCACACACAGTCTCTATACAGTGTACGACACACACAGTCTCTATACAATGTACGTCACACACAGTCTCTATACAGTGTACGACACACACAGTCTCTATACAGTGTACGTCACACACAGTCTCTATACAGTGTACGTCATACACAGTCTCTATACAGTGTACGTCACACGCAGTCTCTATACAGAGCAATAGACACACAGTCTCTATACAGTGTACGACACACACAGTCTCTATACAGTGTACGACACACACAGTCTCTATACAGTGTACGACACACACAGTCTCTATACAGTGTACGTCACACGCAGTCTCTATACAGAGCAATAGACACACAGTCTCTATACAGTGTACGACACACACAGTCTCTATACAGTGTACGTAACACACAGTCTCTATACAGTGTACGTCACACGCAGTCTCTATACAGAGCAATAGACACACAGTCTCTATACAGTGTACGTCGCACACAGTCTCTATACAGTGTACGACACACACAGTCTCTATACAGTGTACGACACACACAGTCTCTATACAGTGTACGACACACACAGTCTCTATACAGTGTAGGACACACACAGTCTCTATACAGTGTACCTCACACACAGTCTCTATACAGTGTACGACACACACAGTCTCTATACAGTGTACGACACACACAGTCTCTATACAGTGTACGACACACACAGTCTCTATACAGTGTACGACACACACAGTCTCTATACAGTGTATGACACACACAGTCTCTATACAGTGTACGACACACACAGTCTCTATACAGTGTACGACACACACAGTCTCTATACAGTGTACGACACACACAGTCTCTATACAGTGTAGGACACACACAGTCTCTATACAGTGTACCTCACACACAGTCTCTATACAGTGTACGACACACACAGTCTCTATACAGTGTACGACACACACAGTCTCTATACAGTGTACGACACACACAGTCTCTATACAGTGTACGACACACACAGTCTCTATACAGTGTATGACACACACAGTCTCTATACAGTGTACGACACACACAGTCTCTATACAGTGTACGACACACACAGTCTCTATACAGTGTACGACACACACAGTCTCTATACAGTGTACGACACACACAGTCTCTATACAGTGTACATCACACACAGTCTCTATACAGTGTACGACACACACAGTCTCTATACAGTGTCATTCCCGCAGCCCAGTGTGAACCTGGGCTAACACCTGGAAGGTGATTGTTTCTATGCACAGCTACGCCATATTTTGCACTCTCCAGTTTACGCAAATCAACCCCACAGTATCTACAAAATGTAACACACCTACAGTCACTATAAAGTGTAAGACACATTGGGGTTAATTTACTAAAGGTAAATAAACTGTGCACTTTGCACCCTGCAAGTGCACCTGCTTCAGAGCTTAGTAAATGAGGCAAAGCTTCACTTTGCAAAAAGTACCCAATCACTTGCAAGAAAAATAAAAAAACTTGCATGTGATTGGATGATGGAAGTCAGCGGAGCTTCTGCTCATTTACTAAGCTCTGGAGCAACTGCTCTTGCAGAGTGTGCACAGTCTATTTGCCTTTAGTAAATCAACCCCATAGCGAGAGATTTACTAAAACATGTGCAGTTGTGCATAGTAACCAATCAGCATCAAACTTCAGTTTGCTCAATTAGGCTCCGTTCACACCATGGCATTCTGGATCAGAATTGCTGCGATTCTGCCCGCGGTTTCGAATCGCCACAAAACGCGGGACGTGCTTGCAATCCCCGTTACTTTCAATGGCAAACAGAATCGCCAGACTTTCATTGAAAGTAATGGGGATCGCAAGCACATCCAGCATTTCGCAGCGATTCGGAATCGCAGGCAGAATTGCAGCGATTCCGCCAACGATACAGAACGCCATGGTGTAAAGGGGGTCTTCAGCTTTGACAATAAAATCTGGAAGCTGATTGGTTTCTATGCACAGCTGCACCCGATTCTGAGTGCTCTAGTTTTAGTAAATCTTCCCCAAACAGTTTACAGTGATAGTCTTAAGACAACACATACATATACAGTACATAAAGCACATTGTAAAAATATATCACCGACACACACAGTATAAATAGTAACATTGCAACACATAATACAGTACAATATATCACACATAATACACACAATACAACATTGCACACATAATACACACAATACAAAATATCACAAATATTACACACAATACATTATATCACACATAATACACACAGTACAATATATCACACACAATACACACATTACAATATATCACACATAATATACAGTACAATATATCACACACAATACAATATATCACATACAATACAATATAGCACACATAATACACAGTACAATATATCACAGATAATACACACAATACAATATATCACATAATAAACAGTACAATATATCACACATAATACACACAGTACAATATATCACACATAATACACACAGTACAATATATCACACATAATAAACAGTACAATATATCACACGCAATACACACAGTACAATATATCACACATAATACACACAGTACAATATATCACACATAATACACACAGTACAATATATCACATAATAAACAGTACAATATATCACACATAATACACACAGTACAATATATCACACATAATAAACAGTACAATATATCACACATAATACACACAGTACAATATTTCACACATAATAAACAGTACAATATATCACACATAATAAACAGTACAATATATCACACATAATACACACAATACAATATATCACACATAATAAACAGTACAATATATCACACATAATACACACAGTACAATATATCACACACAATACACACAATACAATATATCATACATGATACACAGTACAATATATCACACATAATACACACAGTACAATAAATCACACACAATACAATATATCACACATAATACACAATTCAAATATATAACACACAATACACACAACAGAATATATCACACATACTACACAGTACAATATATCACACACAATGCAATATATCACACATAATACCCACAATACAATATATCACACAAAATAACAATACAGTATATCACACATAATACACACAGTACAATGCCGTATATCAAACTGACTACTGTTTCTACACACATAACATGTACAATGTATCACATACAGACACAATGTATCACATATAGTCATGCGATGACCCCGCTCAGTGATGCCTCTTCTGCTGAGCTCTGGCTAAGGCTGTGCTATATTAGGTGGCCCATGCTAGCAGATTCTGTGCAGGAAAAGAGGGGGCATCATCCACAAAAGAAGGGGCATCACTGGGGGCATCATCCATAAGAGAAAGGACATCACTGGGGGCAGCATACATAGGAGGTAGCATTATCCATAGGAGAGGGGGCATAATTGAATGCATCACCCATGGGAGAGGGGGCATCACTAGGGGCAACATCATCTATATAGGAGGGGCATCACTAGGGGCAGCATAAATAGGAGGTGGCACTATCCATAGGAGAGGGGGCATCACTGGGGGCATCACCTATAGATGAGGGGGCATAATTAAGGGCAATACCTATTAGAGAGGAGGCATCACTAGGAGTATTATCATTTATAGGGGCAGGGCATCATCCATTGGAGAGGGAGCATCACTGGTGACATTGCCTATAGGAGAGGAGGCATCACTGAGGGCTTTATACATAGGAAAGGGGGCATCACTGGGGGCAACATCATCCATAGCAAGGGGCCATCATCCATAGGATAGGGGGCTTCACAGGGGGCATGCATCATCCATAGGAGAGGGGGCATCATTGAGGACAACATACATAGGAGGGGGGCATTATCCATAGAAGAGGAGGCATCACTGGAAGCATCACCCATAGAATCGGGGGCATCACTGGAGGACATCATCCATGGGAGAGGGGGGATCATGGGGGGGGGGCATTCCATAGAGAGGGGCATCACTGGGGGCAACATTATCCATAGGAAAGGGGCATCCCTGGGGGCATCACCTATAGGAGAGGGACAATACTGGGGGCATGCATCATCCATAGTAGAGGGGTATCACTGGGGGCATTCATCATCTATAGAAGAGGGGCATCATCCAGAGGTTAGAGGGCATCATTCATAGGAGAGGGGGCATTATTGGGGAATTATCCATATGAGAGGAGCATCATGAGGCCATCATCCATAAGAAAGGGGCATCACTGAGGGCAACACCCATAAGATAAAGGTCAACACTGAGGGCATCAACTAAAGAAGAGGGGATATCCTCCATAGGAGGGGGGTATCACTGAAGGGATTATCCACAGAAAAGTGGGCATCAGCCTCAAAAGAGCTGGTATCAGTAGATGTATCATCCACAGAAGAGAGTCAATTATTCACAAAAGAGGGGGTATCACTAGGAGCATCATCTGCAGAAGAGGGGGCATCATCCACAAAAGAGGGGTATCACTGTGGGCACCATCTACAGAAGAAGGTGCATCACTGGTGGCATCATTCATAGCTTCACTGGAGACATTAGATTGTTAAAAACAGAAGATGGGTATCTTTCATTGGGGCATCTGCTGGAGGAAAGGGGCACCATTCGTAGGAAGGTAGTATCTTCCACAGCAGATGGGTATCTTCCATAACAGCAGGGTATCATCTTTAGGAGAGGGCTATCCTTCATAGAGAGGGTTATCATCCATAGGAGAGGGATATCTCCCATTATTGAGGGCTATTTTCCATAGCAGAAGGTATCTTCCGTAGTAAAGGGGCATCTTCCATACTGGAGGTGTATCATCTATAGTAGAGAGATACTTTCCATAGCAGAGGGCATCTTCCATTCTGGAGAGATATCATCTATAGTAGAGTGATACCTTCCATGGCAAAAGGGAATATTCCATAGGAAAGGGGCATTTTACATACTAGAGGGGTATCATCTAAAGTAGAGGGCTATCTTCCATAGGAGAGGGGCATCTCCCATTATTGAGGGCTGTTTTCCATAGGAGATGGGTTTCATCCATAGAACAAGGGTATCATCTATAGTAGAGAGGTACCTTCCATAGCAGAGAGCATCTTCCATAGGAAAGAGGCATCTTCCATACTGGAGGGGTATCATCTATAGTAGAGAAGTACCTTCCATAGCAGAGAGCATCTTCTATAAGAAAGAGGCATCTTCCATACTGGAGGGGTATCATCTATAGTAGAGAGAGAAGTACCTTCCATAGCAGAGGGCATCTTCCATAGGAGAGATGCATCTTCCATCCTGGAGGGGTATCATCTATAGTAGAGGGCTATCTTCCATAGGATAAGGAGCATCTTCCATACTGGAGGGGTATCATCTAAAGTAGAGGGCTATCTTCCATAGAAGAGGGGTATCTCCCATTATTGAGGGCTATTTTCCATAGGAGAGGGGTTTCATCCATAGGACAAGGGTATTGTCTATAGTAGAGAGGTACCTTCCATAGCAGAGAGCATCTTCCATAGAAAAGAGGCATCTTCCATACTGGAGGGGTATCATCTATAATAGAGAAGTACCTTCCATAGCAGAGGGCATCTTCCATAGGAAAGTGGCATCTTCCATATTGGAGGGGT
This sequence comes from Rana muscosa, assembly GCA_029206835.1. Classification (NCBI taxonomy): domain Eukaryota; kingdom Metazoa; phylum Chordata; class Amphibia; order Anura; family Ranidae; genus Rana; species Rana muscosa. Next base: position 332,264,072 of record CM055119.1, read on the forward strand.
ATCATCTATAGTAGAGGGCTATCTTCCATAGGATAAGTAGCATCTTCCATACTGGAGGGGTATCATCTAAAGTAGAGGGCTATCTTCCATAGGAGAGGGGTATCTCCCATTATTGAGGGCTATTTTCCATAGGAGAGGGGTTTCATCCATCGGACAAGGGTATCTTCTATAGTACTATAGAGGTACCTTCCATAGCAGAGGGCATCTTCCTTACTGGAGGGGTATCATCTATAGAAGAAAGGTACCTTCCATAGCAGAGGGCATCTTCCATAGGAAAGTGGCATCTTCTATACTGATGGGGTATTATCTATAGTAGAGGGCTATCTTCCATAGGAGAGGGGTATCATCCATAGGAAAGGGGTATCTCCCATTATTGAGGGCTATTTTCCATAGGAGAGGTGATTCATCTTTAGGGCAAGGGTATCATCTATAGTAGAGAGGTACCTTCCATATCAGAGGGCATCTTCCATAGGAAAGGGGCATCTTCCATACTGGAGGGGTGTCATCTATAGTAGAGGGCATCTTCCATAGGAAAGGGGCATCTTCCATACTGGAGGGGTGTCATCTATAGTAGAGGGCATCTTCCATAGGAAAGGGGCATCTTCCATACTGGAGGGGTGTCATCTATAGTAGAGGGCATCTTCCATAGGAAATGGGCATCTTCCATACTGGAGGGGTGTCATCTATAGTAGAGGGCATCTTCCATAGGAAAGGGGCATCTTCCATACTGGAAGGGTATTATCTATAGTAGAGAGGTACCTTCCATATCAGAGGGCATCTTCCATAGGAAAGGGGCATCTTCCATACTGGAGGGGTGTCATCTATAGTAGAGGGCATCTTCCATAGGGAAGGGGCATCTTCCATACTGGAGGGGTGTCATCTATAGTAGAGAGGTACCTTCCATATCAGAGGGCATCTTCCATAGGAAAGGGGCATCTTCCATACTGGAGGGGTGTCATCTATAGTAGAGGGCATCTTCCATAGGGAAAGGGCATCTTCCATACTGGAGGGGTGTCATCTATAGTAGAGGGCATCTTCCATAGGAAAGGGGCATCTTCCATACTGGAGGGGTGTCATCTATAGTAGAGGGCATCTTCCATAGGGAAGGGGCATCTTCCATACTGGAGGGGTGTCATCTATAGTAGAGAGGTACCTTCCATATCAGAGGGCATCTTCCATAGGAAAGGGGCATCTTCCATACTGGAGGGGTGTCATCTATAGTAGAGGGCATCTTCCATAGGGAAAGGGCATCTTCCATACTGGAGGGGTGTCATCTATAGTTGAGAGGTACCTTCCATATCAGAGGGCATCTTCCATAGGAAAGGAGCATCTTCCATACTGGAGGGGTGTCATCTATAGTAGAGGGCATCTTCCATAGGGAAGGGGCATCTTCCATACTGGAGGGGTATCATCTATAGTAGAGAGGTACCTTCCATATCAGAGGGCATCTTCCATAGGAAAGGGGCATCTTCCATACTGGAGGGGTGTCATCTATAGTAGAGGACATCTTCCATAGGGAAGGGGCATCTTCCATACTGGAGGGGTATCATCTATAGTAGAGAGGTACCTTCCATATCAGAGGGCATCTTCCATAGGAAAGGGGCATCTTCCATACTGGAGGGGTATCATCTATAGTAGAGAGGTACCTTCCATAGGAGAGGGGTATCATCCATAGGATATGAGTACCATCTATATTAAAGGGGTGTCTTCCATAGCAGAGGGCATGTTCCATACCAGAGGGGTATCATCTATATGGATGGGTAAATCTTTCATAGAATAGGGCATCTTCTATACCGGAGGGGTATCCTCTATACCGGAGGGGCATCATCCATACCGGAAGGGTATCCTCTATACGTGAGGGGTATCCTCCATACCGGGGGTATCAGCTATAGGATTGGGGCATCTCGGGTCCGGTGTGTCCCTTGTCTCTCTAATTGGCTGTGGCGGAGGGGGCGGTTTCTCCCGGACGGGTAGCTGCATTGCTCCTCCCGCTCCTCCTCCGCTCTTCTCCCCCCTCCTCCCCCTCCCCCGTCTGCTGGGGCGCCCGCCGGGGATCTGAGCATGCAGCATCGGAGGGGCCCCTGATCTCGGTGCAGTGGCCCCGGCCAGTTACATGCATGTCCAGTGGGGGCAGATTTAATTTCGATGACGGGGGGTCGTACTGCGGAGGCTGGCAGGATGGCAAGGCTCACGGGCACGGCATCTGTACGGGTCCCAAGGGGCAGGGCGAGTACAGCGGCTCCTGGTCACACGGCTTCGAGGTGCTCGGGGTCTACACCTGGCCCAGCGGGAACACCTACCGGGGCACCTGGGCGCAGGGCAAGCGGCACGGCATCGGCCTGGAGAGCAAGGGCAAGTGGCTGTACCGGGGAGAGTGGACCAACGGTTTCAAGGGGCGCTACGGGGTACGGGAGTGTACCGGCACCGGGGCCAAGTACGAGGGCACCTGGACCAACGGGCTACAGGATGGCTACGGCACCGAGACCTACTCCGATGGAGGTGAGAGGGCTTCCCCGACCGACACCTACTGACTGCGGGGTCCGGGAGTACAGGGGACAGAGAGGGGTCCCCCATCGACACCTACTGACTGCAGGATTGGGGGGGGGGGGGTGTGGGGGACACAGTATAACGGGGTGTCACAGAGACAGAGCTATTAGGAGGGTCAGTCACCAAAATAAAGGGGATCACACAGGAGGATGAGGGGCACAGGGGATGTGAGGAGGATTATGAGGGATACCTGGGCTATGGGGGGCACAGGTGGATAGGTGGGCACAGGGGTATAAGAAAAGGGCCCAGGGTATAGAGTTGGGGGCACAGGGGTATGGGGGATCAAACTGGTATGTGGGTCACAGAAATATAGGGGATAATAGGTATGGGGGCATACTTAGGGGTATGGGGTGATCATAGGGCTATGAGGGTATCATTGAGGATAACAGAGGTATGGAGGTATCACAGGAATGGGGGGATCCTGGGGGATAGCAGGGGTATGAGGATCACAGCTGTATGGGGAATTACTAGGGTATGGGAAATCACGGGGTATAGGGGGTGGCAGGGGTATATGTAATCACAAGAGTATGGGGGATGGCATAGGCTTTGAAGGTTTACAAGGGGTGGGGGGTGACTGATATTGGGGATCACTGGGGCATACAGGGATGGCAGGGGTATGGGGAATCACAGGAGTATGGGGGAAGACTAGGGTATGGGGGATCACAAGGGTATAGGGGGTGGCAGGGGTATATGGAATCACGGGAGTATGGGGGATGGCATAGGTATGGACAATCACAAGGGGTGGGGGTTGACAGGGTATGTGGGATCAAGGGGGCATAGGGGGACCGCAGGCATATGGGGAATCACAGGAGTATGAGAGAAGACTAGGGAATGGGGGATCATGGGGGTATAGGAGGTGGCAGGGGTATATGAAATCACAGAAATATGGGAGATTGTATAGGCTTTGGAGGATTACATGGGGTGGGGGGTATGGGTAATCCCAGGATTATGGGGGAAGACTAGGATATTGGGGGATCACAAGGGGTGGGGGGGTAATGGGCATTGGGGATGGCAGGGGTATGGGTAATCACAGGATTATAGGGGAAGACTAGGATACTGTGGGATCACAGGGGTATAGGGGGTGACAAGGGTATATGGAATTACAGGAGTATGAGGAATTGCATAGGCTTTGGAGGATCACAAGTGGTGGTGGGTGATGGGAGATCATGGGGGCATAGGGGGATGGCAGGCATATATGGAATCACAGGAGTGTGGGGGATGGCATAGACTTTTGAGGATCAAAAGGGATGGAGGGTGACAGAGAATGGGGGATCACAGAGGCATAGGGGGATGACAGGGGGTATGGGGAATTGCAGGAGTATGGTGGGAGACTAGGGTATAGGGGGTTTACAGGAGTATAGGGGGTGGCAGGGGTATATAGAATCACAGGAGTATGGTGGATGCAATAAGTATTGAGGATCACAAGGGGTGTGGGTGACAGGGTATGGGGGATCACAGGGACAGGTGGTGAAGGGGATGTGGGGGATTGCAGGGGATGACAGGGGAATAGGGTGGATGATAGGATGGGGTAGGTTGATAGGGTTATGGAGGATAGCAGGGGTATAGGGGGGATAATAGGGGTATGAATAAGGTGGCAAACTGGTATTGAGAAGGGTGGTAGAGTGTTGTGACATTGGGAAAGATTGGAGAGAGGTGGGTGTCAGGGTGGTGGGACATGGGGAGGATGGCAGGGCCCTGGGGCTTGAGATAGATGGCAAGGTGCTTGGGGAGGATGCCCTGGGACATGGGGAAGACAGCAGTGACAGGGCATGGGGGAGGATGGCAGATGGATGGGACAAGAATTGCAGAGGGGTGCTGGGCCTAGGGGTGGATGGCAATGTGTTAGGGCAGGATGATGGGCAACAGAGAAGGGTGGCAAGGTGACCAGACATAAGCTGAATCTTAAGAAATCTCAGGATTTCGGGTGATGTATTGGGGTTACAGTAATACCAGCCCTGCTTGGCAGGGAACAGATGGAGGTTTGCTGGTTGGGCCTATGTATGCACAAGGAGTCCTGATTCTGCATGATCCAGATGCTGGCACATGGGGCAGAAATCATCTCTCTAAAGGCGTCACTAAAAAATTCTGCCATCAAATACATTTTCTTTTCTATCGTTGGCAAAAAATTGATGAGCTGGTTCTTGTCTCAGAAGCTGCTGTTCTTGCTGCCATCTGTGGGGTAAATGGCAGAGCTGTGGTGGCACAGACTGGCACAGTTTAAGCTGCCTGACATAAGGGACGCTTATTCTCCAAATGTTGCTGATGTTGAATATTGTAAGAGAGATGCAGATATTACATTGGAATGATAAAAAAGTGAATTGTAAACTTGATGTGTGCATGGGTATTTGGGCACTCGGGCGGGGGCTCATTTGATGAGGGTGGACCTGGTTTGATGAGCCGTACAAATAAATAAAAACCTTATAAATAAAACTTGGTCCCATTTTTATTCCCTCAGTGTGCAGTTCCTTTGAGCACATTGCACTAACCGTTGCAGCCAATAGGATTTCTTCTTTTTTCCCATTTGACTGCAGTAAATGGAAATGTGATTGGTTGCTGGATTACTGCACTTTGAACCCAATCACTGCACTTTGTCCATTTATTTGCATCGCTTTAAATGGCCCTTTTAAATGAAGATTCAAAGAACTGTAGCAAAATGTAACAAATCAGTTTTTACAGCTGCAACTTTAAGATAGCAGATGGCTGCCATGATGTATCTCTTAAAGTGAACGGTTCATTATTCTGAGACTTTGTGAAAGGCTTTGCAGAGATTTTACGAGGAAAGTGGCGGTGATCAGGTCATGTAGGGATCAAAGCTACTGACCTGGGTGTTGTAATTTGGTAGCAGCATAAATTGGATGTTTCTTTAATATTGAAGCAGTGTGTTAATCTATAGTAGAGATAAAGAACTGGTCAGTCCCTAGCTGCTCTGGAAGTCCCTGCATTGAAGACAATGCTGGCATTTATAGTTCCCCATCAGCCAGAGACCTACAGGTACCAGCGTTCTAACCCAAGAGTTAATATGGGCCTTGCATGTGAGGCTGCAATAAGCGCTTTTCTCTGGAGACTTCAATTGTGACAGAGCAGCCTTCGTCTTTGCTTCCTCCTCCAGATTTACAGCCTCCCTAATGCTCCTATTTTATACCTCCAGCCCTTCTAATGCTCCTGTTTTACACCTCCAGCCCCTTTTATCACCCATATTTATACCTCTAGCCTCTCTAATGCCCCTATTTTTTACCTGCAGCCTCTCTAATTCTCCTATTTTTATACCTCCAGACCCTCTAAATGCTCCTATTTTGTACCGGCAGCCTCTGTAATGTGACTATTTATTTTACCTCTGTTCTCTATATTGCTCCTATGTTATACTTGCAGCCCCTCTAATGCCCCTATTTTATACCTCTATCTTCTTTAATGATCCTATGTTATACTTCTGGCCCCTCTAATGCTCCTATTTTATACCTCCAGCCCCTGTGATGCTCTTATTTATACCTCCAGCCTCTAAAATGCTCCTATTTTATACCTCCAGCTCCTGTAATGCTCCTATTTTTACCTCCAGCCTCTCTAATGTGCCTATTTTTTTTACCTCCAGACTCTCTAATGCTCCTATTTTATATCTCCAGCCCATTTAATGTTCCTATTTTATGCCTCCAGCCCCTCGAATGCTTCTATTTTATACCTCCAGCCCCTGTATTGCTCCTATTTGTTACCTCCATTCACGCTAATGCCCCTATTTCATACCTCCAGCCTCCCTAATGCCCCTATTTCATACCTCCAGCCTCCCTAATGCTCCTATTTTTTTAACCTCCAGCCCCTCTAATGCTCTTATTTTATACCTCCAGCCCCTCTAATGCTCCTATTTTGTACCTCCAGCCCCTCAAATTCTCTATTTTCTACCTCCAGCCCCTCCAATGCTCTTATTTTATACCTCCAGCCCCTCTAATGCTCTTATTTTATACCTCCAGCCCCTCTAAAGCTCCTATTTTATACCTCCAGCCCCTCTAATGCTCTTATTTTCTACCTCCAGCCCCTCTAATGCTCCTATTTTATACCTCCAGCCCCTCTAATGCTCCTATTTTGTACCTCCAGCACCTCAAATTCTCTATTTTCTACCTCCAGCCCCTCCAATGCTCTTATTTTATACCTCCAGCCCCTCTAATGCTCTTATTTTATACCTCCAGCCCCTCTAAAGCTCCTATTTTATACCTCCAGCCCCTCTAATGCTCTTATTTTCTACCTCCAGCCCCTCTAAAGCTCCTATTTTATACCTCCAGCCCCTCTAAAGCTCCTATTTTATACCTCCAGCCTCAGGCACCTTTCTGCAGTTGGTGTGGATTTAGCGTTTTGTTATTTTTGCGCTCCACCCAACATTGATATATTTCAGTGGATCTCCTTCTTGCTCCTTCTATTTTTCATGGACCCCAGATGTGAGATATCTGCATTGAGGTTCCCAGCTCCGCCTACTCACCCCCTTCTTTTTTGTCATAGTCATTTTTAGTGGCGGTTCACACTGATGCAAACTTGTTGTGAATTTGATGCGTTATAAAAAAAAACATCCAAAAACACATTGTGTTCAATGATGGTCATTCACATCTATGTGTAGCGATTGCTATGGGAATGCGAGGCAGCAACAAAAAGGGTCCTGTGCGAATTTACTGCTATTTTCCTCACCATAGACAGCAATGGAAACCAACATGAAATCGCATCTTGTGTTCAGATGTGTGCGAATGCTGCTTTTCCTGTGTAGATCTTTACATATTTCCCTCCTCGCAGAAATCGCTGCTGTGCCCAATCCCATCCAAAAACGCATTAAATTTGCATTACATTTGCACTGTCTTTAGAACAAATCGCAACGCAAAATTGCATGAGAATCGCACCCATTCATATTGCATAAGTGTGAATTCAGGCTTAGAGTAGATATAACTCCAAACACTACCCTGTTCAAGATAATATAATTCTGAACGTTTTCAATTGTTTAAAATCTGAAGCTTTAAGCCCCCGGTCACACCAGTATGACTTCAGGTACTACATGCGATTTACAAATCGTACCTGAAGTAGCATCTAATGTGTTTCCAAAGCAGTTGTAAAGGTTTTTTTTGTGCAAAATTTTTGCACAGAGCCGCCCCAAACTTCCTTTTCTGGGGTCCCCTGCTGGCGCTGTCCGCTCCTCTTCTGTGTCTACCCCCATAGCAAGCCGCTTGCTAGGAGGGCAGACATGCATGCTCACTCCCGAGCCGGGCTATGTGCATCTATAGCCACACACATCTTTAAAGGAGAAGTAACGCCAAAGCTTCTTTGGTTGTACTCCTGTGGATTACAGGAGTGCAGTTCGTTCTGTACTCCTGTGACCCATTTCAGCAGACAGGGGGCTGGAGCCCGCAGTCGGCTGACGTCACAGAGCCAGTCCAGGCTCGGGCAAGGTTGTGACAATGGAGTCGGGATCCGCCCACATGCCTGGACCGGCACCCGGGTCAGCTTCCCAGCAAACCACTGAGAGCCTGAGTCGGCTGCTTCCGCCCCCTGCACAGCCCAGCGCTCCAGTGAGCTTGGGGGGGGGGGGGTGGACGACAGAGCAGAGAGCTGCTTACTGCTCACGGAGCTGTGAGAACCAAACAATCGTTGGTGTTCGATCACTCAGTTCTCAATGTTAGAGGTGCCAGGGGACAGATGCACCACCTGGGTAAGTATGATTCTGAAAAAAACAAAACATGCATCCCTTTTATTTAAAGGTCTTTGTTTGGACACTTCCTGTTATAGGGTGACAACGCTCAGTCCCTGTCCATCAAATGTGCTCCTGCATTGTCACCCTGTCACAAACACTCCCTGTTGGCTGGGCAGACACACATTGCACAGGCATGGTTCACTGTTATCATCATCAGTAAGCAGGTCCAGAGCTGTATTGTGTAGCGACGCTGGAGTGGATATAGACAGGAAGTGGTGGAAAGAGACTGCTGGAGATCAGCAATATTAAGATTGGGAAAATGAAAAAAGATGTAAATGGTATTTTATAGAAAAGAAAAAGATAAATGGTCATGGTTTATGAAATGCAGTGGACAGAGCAAACCAATATTTAATTTGTAATACCTGGGAGATCTTCCAAATGAGGTTCCACAAGGGATGATTCAGTCCTAGGACACCTTATGCGATGTCCTAATCCCATTCATTAGGACAGAGAACATGCTGATCTGGTGCATGAGAACTGTAAGAACCAAATTCTGATGACTTATTTTATAATTGCGACATCAGTTCATCACTGGTCAGAAGCCAATTACAGCACATCTCAAATTAAACTCTTATTTTATTTTAAATTGTTTTTTATTCATTTTTACAGATAAAAATCTTACATACTTTCCAAAACAATTTGCAAATCATTCATAAAAATACAAAACATTCTCGAAATACACATCAATACATAAAAAAAAAAAATGACATATAGGTACATAAATGGATCCATCCTCTAACATGCACTTAAAAATGAATCTAAACTCTTATTTTGGGGGGATGGAGTAGGAAGTAGTTAAAAAACCTGATGAGTTTCTTTTCAGTGTTTCATTAGCAGTACAGGGAAGCACTGGCTGCGTCCAGGGCCGACCACTCACAGGTGATCACCGCTTAGCGATTACCTGCCAACGCCTTCAATTACTCTACAGGTGTCCGCATCCTCCCATTGCTTTCAATGGGTCTACCTCCTGCAGCTAATCGCCGGGACCCCCTGCTGATTTCCTCAAATCGCTGTTGGCCACAAACACAGAATGTACCCTTAAAGCAGTGCTCTTCTGTCTTCCCTCCAGTCTTGCACGGTTGTATCGGCTCCTCTCCTGGACTGAAATGGCTTCCTCTGATTTCACTGCACCGTGTGAGCTTCTCACAATGTCCAATAGAAGCTGCGGCAAGTCAGATACAGACGCCTCATTTCCTGGCTGGAGGACATCCAGCATCATCTAGGCCACAGGTGTAAAACACAAGGCCCGTGGGCCGAATCCGGCCCTCCAGGCCATTTCATGTGGCCCTCGCGAGTCGCACCTCTCCTGCAGCTGCAGGAGAGCTCCAGCCCTCTGGTCCTCCTCCAGACCCCTACTTTCTGCTTTCAAGCAATGCATCCAGCTTCTTCCCAGCATAAGGAAAGGGGGTGCACTGTGATGTAAGGGAGAGTGGGGGACTCAACTTCTGATGGTGGGGGGGGGGGCTCTTGACATCTAATGTAAGGGGAGGGGATGCGCTGGACATCTAATCTTACAGATACAACCGGCCCTTTTGGGAACAATCATAATGCTGGTGCGGCCCGCAATGAAAGTGAGTTTGACACCCCTGATCTAGCCTAGGCCATGGGTGATGAACATATGGACCCCCCAGCTGTTTTGGAACCACAAGTCCCATGAGGCATTGCAAGGCTGACAATTACAAGTATGACTCCCAAAGGCATGAGGCATGATGGGACTTGCAGTCCTACAACAGCTGGAGGGCCACAGGTTGAGCACCCATGATCTAGGCCAGGGGTAGGCAACCTCGGCCCTCCAGCTGTGGTGAAACTACAAATCCCATCATGCCTCTTCCCCTAGGAGTCATGCCTGTGATTGTCAGGCTCTTGCAATGTCTCATGGCACTTGTAGTTTCACCACAGCTGGAGGGCTGAGGTTGCCTACCCCTGATTTAGGCCTTTCCTCGCCAGCCTGACCCTGTCCCTGGCCCGCCCCTTTCATTCATTGGATTTTAGTTCTTTCAGTCATGGAGGTTCAGCAGCAGATGTAGGCGGTTTGCATGCACATACAACCTGCCTAGGAACGCCCACTTCTCCAGATGGACACCCACCCATCAAGGCATTTTGATATTTGCATAACTCCTCCCTGGAGCCAGCCCACTGCTTGCATCAGTACTGAGGGCTCTTGCCCCTCCCACCAGCCTTGATCCACCTGCATGGCATAGAGAAGCACAGAGACCCACTGATGGCATCACTGGGTTTAAAATGAGGTGTGCGATGAAAATGGAAATGTTTTATATAAAATTTTTATCATTGTGTGGCTTGGGGGAGTTAATTTAAGCAGATTAAACGTCAGTTTTAAAGAATTACTAAGGAGCCTGCATTCACTATATCTCCCACAGTACACAGAACATGGAAATGCAATTGTAGCGCCCTCCACTCTCTCTCTCTCTTGCTCCGGTTTCTTTCTCTCTGGCTTTTGTCTAGGGGTACCTTGGAGGAGAGAGTGCTGGGTCACCACGCCAAGCTTTCACCGCAGATGTTTGTGTGGTGTGAGCAAAGTTTCATTACCTTCGGGTCGGTGTTCAGTGTTTGGAGCCTCCGCTTCTTCTGTGGAACAGTGTCTGCCAGTAAATGAGCCCCACACCAATAAAAGTCCAACACTCCTTTATTTTCCAATGTCAGGATGAAACACAATCAGTTAGACTCCCTCAACGAACAGACAGGGGGTGTGGATACGAGTAGGCCCAGGCACAATGACCTCTCCTATTCCTCTATCAGCGAATAGGCTTGGCGCACGGTCTCCGCCACCAACCGTGAATATTTTGGTCGCTGCCACCGACCGGGTGAACTGTGAACCTTCCTCCTGACTGAACCTGGCCCATGTTCGGAAAGATACCCCTCCGGGTGGTCTCCCGAGGCTCACCCGTCACTGGCAATCTGCTGCACTAGGTCTTCGGGTGAGTAGCTCCTCCGTTCCCTTACGCCTCTGGATTCGGGCACCCCACTCCCGGGGGCCCCCTAGGAAATCCTTCCCTCGTGGGGCCCAGCGAAGGAAACTGGGCCCCAGGCCTCCAACCGAATACCTCACCTCAGGCTGAAGGTGCCTGGGATGGAACACGAGCTCCGGGCGTCCAGGCCTAGGCCGCCTGGACACCAACCACGAACCACAGCCCTCAGGCTGAAGGTGCCTCGACCCCGTGACAAAGATGGCCGGCCCCTTTATACCCTCTCCCAGCAAGCACGGCGGGTATCCCCGCCCCACCATACAACCGCCGAGAGAGGCCAAAAAGGGGTACGGCAGTCAGCGATGGTTTAACCCCAGCCCAGAGGGACAGCACCACCTGCTGGGGCGCAGGGAACTATACATCACTGGTGTCTCTGCCAGTTTTAAACATGATAGAAAAGTATATGCCCGCTACACTATTATGTTAGTAAACATAAACTGCTAAATACCTTTTCTCATCAGCAGTATATAGCAGTCTTGTGACTTCTATCAGTGTCTGGTTAAAGCTTGTAGGAGGAGTTTTCATTCTCCTCTGACTGTCCTATGAGGCTGCAGCACCCTTGATCCTCTGTCTGGACAGTGCTGATTGGCCCTGTGCTTATCACATGTACCCTCCCCCCCAAAAAAAACTCTCTAACAATACACACCAAACTGAGGATGTGCAGAGTGATTCCTAGGCCTCTGTGCTATCAGCAGATGGATTAGGAACAGTAAAAGAAGGGGAGGATCAGAGAAGACAGGCTCAAACAGCCTTTTTACACAATGCGGAGGATTAATCCCTTAGGTTCCACAGTGTTTTGACATGCATGTTTTGCTGCATATACAGACTGATTTAGGCTCAGTTTCCACTAGTGCGACTTGGGACTGCAAAGTCGCATTACAAGTCATACCCCATGATTTCCAATCAGTACCATTCATATCTGTGCGACTTCAAGTCACAGCGACTTCAAAGTAGTCCCTGCACTACTTTGGTCCTGCTTTGATGCGACTTGAGGTTCACAGACCTCAAGAATACACAGGCATTGTTTCAAGTTGCATCAAAATCGCGGCAAAAAAATTGCGTGACTTTAACCACTTAAGCCCCGGACCATTTGGTAGCTAGAGGACCAGAGGTGAATTCAGAATTTTGCACTGCGCTGCTTTAACTGTAAATTGTGCGGACATGCAATGTTGTACACAAACGAAATTTGCGTCCTTTTCTTCCCACAAAACTTTTTTTTTTAATGGTATTTGATTGCCTCTGCGATTTTTTTTTTTTGCGATATAAACGGAAAAAGACCGAAAATTTTGAAAAAAAATGATATTTTCTACTTTTTGTTATAAGAAAAATCGAATAAACTCAATTGTAGTCATACATTTAGGCCAAAATGTATTCAGCCACATGTTTTTAGTAAAAAAAATGTCAATAAGCGTATATTTATTGGTTTGCGCAAAAGTTATAGAGTTTACAAACTAGGGTACATTTTCTGAAATTTACACAGCTTTAAATTTATGACTGCCTATCTCATTTCTTGAGGTGCTAAAATGACAGGGCAGTACAAAACCCCCCCAAATGACCCAATTTTGGAAAGTAGACACCCCAAGGAAATTGCTGAGAGGCATGTTGAGCCCATTGAATTTTTTATTTTTTTGTCCCAAGTGATTGAATAATGACTAAAAAAAAAAAAAAAAAAAAAAAAATTACAAAAAGTTGTCACTAAATGATATATTGCTCACACATGCCATGGTTATATGTGGAATTGCACCCCAAAATACATTCTGCTGCTTCTCCTGAGTACGGGGATACCACATGTGTGGGACTTTTTGGGAGCCTAGCCGCGTACGGGACCCCGGAAACCAAGCACCGCCTTCAGGATTTCTAAGGGCGCAAATTTTTGATTTCACTCCTCACTACCTATCACAGTTTCGAAGGCCATAAAATGCCAAAATAGCACAAACCCCCCCAAATGACCCCATTTTAGAAAGTAGACACCCCAAGGAAATTGCTGAGAGGCCTGTTGAGCCCATTGAATATAATTTTTTTTGTCCCAAGTGATTGAATAATGACAAAAAAAAAAAAAAAAATTACAAAAAGTTGTCACTAAATGATATATTGCTCACACATGCCATGGTTATATGTGGAATTACACCCCAAAATACATTTTTCTGCTTCTCCTGAGTACGGGGATACCACATGTGTGGGACTTTTTAGGAGCCTAGCCGCATACGGGACCCCGAAAACCAAGCACCGCCTTCAGGATTTCTAGGCACAAATTTTTGATTTCACTCCTCACTACCTATCACAGTTTCGAAGGCCATAAAATGCCAAAATAGCACAAAACCCCCCCAAATGACCCCATTTTGGAATATAGACACCCCAAGCTATTTGCTGAGAGGATTGGTGAGTATTTTACAGCTCTCATTTGTTTTTGAAAATGAAGAAAGAAAATATATATATATATATATATATATATATTTTTTTTTTTTCAATTTTCAAAACTTTGTGACAAAAAGCGAGATCTGCAAAATACTCACAATACCTCTCAGCAAATAGCTTGGGGTGTCTACTTTCCAAAATTTACACCCTTAGAAAGCCTGAAGGCGGTGCTTGGTTTTTGGGGTCCCGTACGCGGCTAGGCTCCCAAAAAGTCTCACACATGTGGTATCCCCGTACTCAGGAGAAGCAACAGAATGTATTTTGGGGTGCAATTCCACATATAACCATGGCATGTTTGAGCAATATATCATTTAGTGACAACTTTGTGCAAAAAAAAAAAATTGTCGTTTTTCCGCAACTTGTGTCAACATATAAAATATTCCATGGACTCGACATGCCTCTCAGTATATAGCTTGGGGTGTCTACTTTCCAAAATGGGGTCATTTGGGGGGGTTTTGAACTGTTCTGGCATTTTATACACAACATTAGGAAGCTTACATCCACTCTTCTAACCACTTGAAGACAAAGCCCTTTTTGACACTTTTTGTTTACATGAAAACATTTTTTTTTTTGCAAGAAAATTATGTTGAACCCCCAAACATTATATATATATATTTTTAAAGCAAAGGCCCTACAGATTAAAATGGTGGGTGTTGCATTTTTTTTTTCTACACAGTATTTGCGCAGCGATTTTTCAAACGCATTTTTTGGGTTAAAAAATACACTTTTTTTTAATTTTAATGCACTAAAACACACTATATTGCCCAAATGTTTGATGAAATAAAAAAGATGATCTTAGGCCGAGTACATAGATACCAAACACGACATGCTTTAAAATTTCGCACAAACGCGCATTGGCGACAAACTACATACATTTTTAAAAGCCTTTAAAAGCCTTTACAGGTTACCCCAGTAGATTTACAGAGGAGGTCTACTGCTAAAATGATTGCCCTCGATCTGACCTTCGCGGTGATACCTCACATGCATGGTGCAATTGCTGTTTACATATGACGCCAGACCGACGCTTGCGTTCGCCATTGGGCAAGAGCAGGGCAGGACAGGGGTGCTTTTTTTTTTTTTTTTTTTTATTATTATTAATTTTGCTTTTTTATTTTATTTTTAAATTGTTCCTTCCAAGTTTTTTTTTTTTTATCATTTTTATTGTTATCTCAGGGAATGTAAATATCCCCTATGATAGCAATAGGTAGTGACAGGTACTCTTTTTTTGAAAAAACTGGGGTCTTCTAGACCCTAGATTTTTCCTCTGCCCTCAAAGCATCTGACCACACCAAGATCGGTGTGATAAAATGCTTTCCCAATTTCCCAATGGCGCTTTTTATATCCGGGGGGGGGGGCATTCCCTCCCACTGCTTGTAAAAGCAGTCCAGAGGCTAATTAGCCGCTAGGATTGCTTTTACATGAAAGCCGGCCGCAGGCTGAAAAGAATGATACCAAGATGATACCTAAACCCGCAGGCATCATTCTGGTATAAACATTCAAAGTCCAGCAACATACCAGTACGTTGCTGGTCCTTGTTGGACATGTATTGTAATCTTTTTATTTCATGCAGCCAATTGGCTGAACAAAAAAAGAGATTGATTGGTGGGTATGCCCACCATTAGAATACCGCCCTTCATCCACCCACTTCCAATGATGGGCATACACGCACCATTTATATATGCCGAAGCATGGGGGCATCCTCCCGCAAAAAAGTTATGCCGCACACACATGGTCGGACTTTTCCACGGGCAAGCCTCCGTCGGAATTTCGACCGTATGTACGCGGCATTAGGAGCAAAATCGCTCCTCCGCCCCTGCTGCCCCAATGCTTCGGCATATTTACTTTTTTTTTTTAACTGTGGTGGTGAAATCACCTCCTACAGCACTGGAGTCGCAGGGATCAGGCCTGTCTCTGCGAACGCTGCAGTTGTGTGTTGTGTTTTGTAAGTGACAGTGATCGATCGATACTGCACTTGGGTGGCCTGGGCTGGACGGAGGGGCAAAACGCAGGTGCCAGCAGGTATCTGGGCTGATCCCGCTAACACTGCGTTTTTGGGAACCCTAAACTGCTGGGGACGCTAGTATAGATCTGATCAGATCAGATATTGATCTGTTCAGATACTATACCACTAAGGGGGGTGTATGCTTCACGCGTGGGTGTTAGCGTTACTGGCACTAACCTGACGCTGCCTGGGGTGTGACTCAGACCCTCTCTGACGCTAAAACCTAATTGATATCACCCGCCGGGCGATCAGGGGGTTAAACCTTTATTGGGTTATATACACGACGGGTGCCCTGACACTATAAAAAGCAAACTAACTAACCAGCGTCACCCGTAACACTTATATGGTGATCACTGGTGAAAGGGTTAACTAGGGGCAATTAGGGGGTTAAAACCTTTATTAGATAATATATGGGGGTACCTGACGCTATAAAAACCTGCGGCGAACCTAAAAAAAATTACCAGCTACCGATCTGCATCACCGACACTAAGACAGCGTTTAGAAAAACGATTGCTTAGCGACAGTGGTGATGGGGGTGAAAGGGTTACCTGGGAGGGCGATCAAGGGGGTTAAACCTTTATTAGATAATATATTGGGGTACCTGACGCTATAAAAACCTGCGGCGAACCTAAAAAAAAATACTGGCTACGATCTGCATCACCGACACTAAGACAGCGTTTAGAAAAACAATTGCTTAGCGACAGTGGTGATAGGGGGTGAAAGGGTTACCTGGGGGGCGATCAAGGGGGTTAAACCTTTATTAGATAATATATTGGGGTACCTGACGCTATAAAAACCTGCGGCGAACCTAAAAAAAATTACCGGCTACCGATCTGCATCACCGACGCTAAGACAGCGTTTAGAAAAACGATCACTTAGTGACAGTGGTGATAGGGGGTGAAAGGGTTACCTGGGGGGCGATCAAGGGGGTTAAACCTTTATTAGATAATATATTGGGGTACCTGACGCTATAAAAACATGCGGCGAACCTAAAAAAAATTACTGGCTACGATCTGCATCACCGACACTAAGACAGCGTTTAGAAAAACAATTGCTTAGCGACAGTGGTGATAGGGGGTGAAAGGGCTACCTGGGGGGCGATCAAGGGGGTTAAACCTTTATTAGATAATATATTGGGGTACCTGACGCTATAAAAACCTGCGGCGAACCTAAAAAAAATTACCGGCTACCGATCTGCATCACAGACACTAAGACAGCGTTTAGAAAAACGATCGCTTAGTGATAGTGGTGATAAGGGGTGAAAGGGTTACCTGGGGGGCGATCAAGGGGGTTAAACCTTTATTAGATAATATATTGGGGTACCTGACGCTATAAAAACCTGCGGCGAACCTAAAAAAAATTACTGGCTGCCGATCGGCATCACTGACGCTAAGACAGCGGTCAGAAAAATGATCGCTAAGCGACAGTGGTGATAGGGGGTGAAAGGGTTATCTGGGGGGTGATCAGGGGGTTAAACCTTTATTAGGGGGGGGTTAGGGGGCTACACTGGACCTAAGACTAAACTTTGGTGACACTTTTACAGTCACAAATGTCACTGATTGCAGTGATCACTAAATAAATGGTCACTGCAATCAGTGACACTGTGACTGGGGGCTGGGGGGGTGATCTGGGGGGTGATCTGGGGTGTCTGGGGGGGCGATTTATGTCCCTATGTGTCCTGGTGTCAGTGTAGTGTTGTGTGCACTGACCTGATATCTTCTCTTGTACGGCGCTCGGTATATGTGAGCGCCGCACCAGAGATGACATCACTTCCTCCTGCTCCCTCTGTCTGACACAGACAGAGGGGGCATTTCCATTCGCCGGGAGCGATCGCGAGGGGGTGGCCAGAAACGAATGGCTGCCCCCTCATCCCGAAACGCTCCCGGACACTTAGCCACCGCTCACTGTATAGAAGGGGGGTCCGATTGGACCCCCCAACTGTACAAAGGCAATCACGTACACTCTACGTGATTGTGCCTGTCGGTGCCATTCTGCTGACGTATATATACAGTGAGCGGTCGTTAAGTGGTTAAGGTCACAATAGTGGAAACCGAGCCTTACTGTTGTAGGTTTAGTAACACTTTAAGGGATTTTCCTTCACTTCCTGTCCCAGAGACACAACAGGAAGGGAGAGCAAATATCTCAATATCTTCATAGACAGTTGTCCCCGGAACCAATGTCCCTGTTGGAAAAGAATCTTCTTTTACTGTTCTGGTGACAACAGAAATGTAAAAAAAAAAATTGTCATCACTCTCAGTCCTGGGAATGCAGTTTTAAAAACCTGACAGGGGACTATGGTCTCAGTCTGCCATGAACTCAATATGTTCATTTAAATATTAGGAGAACCAATACACTAGTAATGCACCAAAATTTTGCCGAGATTTTGCCACGATTTTACCTTAGCTTATGGTGTGTTTTTTTTCATAGTCATCTGACTTAAAAAACGCATCAAAAATGCAACACAGGTATATTTTTGATGCATTCTTGCTGCATTTTCAATGCATTTCAATGGGGAAGTGCGTTTTGTGGGTTTTGCCAAATATGCACCAAAAATACAGCAAGCAGGATTTTTAACACTGCTTCAAAAGGTGCCGAAAAATGTCCCACAATAAATTTATTTAATTTAACCACTTCCCGCACGGTCAATAGACTATTGACGTCAGGGAAGTGGTTTCGTTATCCTGACTGGACGTCTATTGACGTCCTGCAGGCTAACAGCCGCCGCGCGCCCGGGGGGGGCGCGCATCGCGGCGATCAGTGGAGCGGTGTGTCAGTCTGACACACCGCAACACCGATCTCGGTAAAGAGCCTCCGGCGGAGGCTCTTTACCATGTGATCAGCTGTGTCCAATCACGGCTGATCACGATGTAAACAGGAAGAGCCGTTGATCGGCTCTTCCTCACTCGCGTCTGACAGACGCGAGTAGAGGAGAGCCGATCGGCAGCTCTCCTGACAGGGGGGGTTTGTTCATCAGCGCAGCCCCCCCTCGGATGCCCACACTGGACCGCCAGGATGCCACCCAGGACCACCAAGGAAGCGGGCAACATGTGGATGGCCAGGTACATCCCCCATGGCCATCCACATGTTTTAAAACATGCCCAACATGTGCCAATCAGTGCCCACAAATGGGCACTAACTGGCACCATAATAGCATAAAAAAGTGATGCCCAGCAATACCACCACCAGTAATAACCAGTGCCACTTATCAGTGTCCCTCAGTGCCACCCATCAGTGACCATCAGTGCCCATCTGTGCCACCTATCAGTGCCACCCATATTTACCCATCAGTGCCACCCATATTTACCCACCCATCAGTGCCGCCTATGAGTGCCCATCAGTGCTGCCTATGAGTGCTCATCAGTGCCACATACCAGTGCCACCTATCAGTGCCGCCTATCAGTGCCCATCATCAGTGCTTATCAGTCCCACCTCATCGGTGCCCATCGGTGCCGTCTTGTCAGTGCAGCCATATCAGTGCCCATCATTGAAGAAGAAAACTTATTTATTTACAAAAAAAATTAACAGAAACAAATAAAAACATATTTTTTTTCAAAATTTTCAGTCTTTTTTTATTAGTTGCGCAGAAAATAAAAATCGCAGAGGTGATCAAATACCACCAAAAGAAAGCTCTATTTGTGGGAACAAAATGATAAAAAAATTGTTTTGGTATAGTGTAGCATGACCGCGCAATTGTCATTCAAATTGCGGCAGCGCTGAAAGCTGAAAATTGGCTTGGGCAGGAAGGTGCGTAAGTGCCTGGTATTGAAGTGGTTAAATTCATGATATTAATTAAAATGTTGAATATAATATAATTAGTAATATTTTTAAAAACCGTCAATTTCGGTTTCAGCCAAGTGCATCCTGAATTTTTTGGTTTCGGCACCAAAAATGTTATTTTGGCGCGCCACTATAAAATACTCATTCATTGGTAATCCACTCCGACAGGTTACGTGCTCTATATACCCTTCAACTGACGATAGATGCTGGAGATGTAAGAAGGCTCCTGGTACAATTCATCATTAGTGATGAGCCGAACACCCCCGGGTTCGGTTCGCACCAGAACCCGCGAACGGACCGAAAGTTCGAACGAACATTAGAACCCTATTAAATACAATGGATGCGAACGTTCGAATTCTAAAGTGCTAATTATAACAACTATTATGCATGTTATTGTCCTAAAAAGGGTTTGGGAACCCGGGTTCTGCACCAGGGGACATGTATCAATGCAAAAAGAAGTTTTAAAAACGGTCGTTTTTCGGGAGCAGTCATTTTAATGATGCATAAAGTGAAAAAAAAAAAGTCAAATATTCCTTTAAATATCGTACCTGGGGGGTGTCTAAAGTATGCCTGTGAAGTGCCACGTGTTTCCCGTGTTTAGAACTGTCCCTGCACAAAATGACACTTCTAAAGGAAAAAAAAGCCATTTAAAACTGCTTGCGGCTTTAATGTAATGTCTGGTCCCGGTAATATGGATGAAATTCTTTAAGAAAAATGGCATAGCTACCCCATGACCCCCCCCCCCCCCTACCCCAGCCCATTACCAGCCCCTTTGGGTCTTGTATGGATATTAAGGGGAACCCCGCACATAAAATAAAAAAGGCCCTATATACTCTGAACAGCCCTATACAGGCGGTGCATACAAGACAGGGACTGTAGGTTTGTTCTTATGTAGAATCTGTTTGTAATTTTGAACAGGTACATTGTTGAAGTGTAGCTCCAGACCAAAAATCTATTTTTAAACTTTTTGGAAAACATAGGTAAGGGTTATCACCCCTGTAACATTTGTTTTGCTGTCTGTGCCCCTGTTCAGAACATTTCACCTCACTTTCCGTCCCAATGACAACTGTTTTTGAAATGTGGTGTTTTTCTTGAAACAAGGATTGCTGATAAAGCATCAGTACAGAGGAGACACCTTTCTCCCATATTTATTCTTACAGGAGAGAATTTTCCTTCCTAGTGGTAGATTTCCTCTCACTTCCTGTTGTCTTCTTGCGTTTGCAAGTAGGAGTCGTTTGTAAGTTGGATGTTTGAAAGTAGGGACCTGCCGTATATACTCTGCAGAAATAGGCCCCTTAGTTGTTGGTGTTGGCACAACACTGTAAGCACTCACAGTTACTCTTGGTTGGTGCTGGAACGCCCTGCTGTCAACTATTATATCAGGAATTTTAATTACATATAATTGTTGAACAGTGGTAGTAAAAATTGGGCCTTTGATGGTGGTGCTGGTGCCACAACACTGTAAGCCCTGACAGTTACTCTTGGTGGGTGCAGCAATGGGCCCTGCTGTGAATTATTAGATCAAGAATTGTAATTACATGCCCCTGTTGAACAGGGGCTGAAAAATTGGGCCTTAGGCACTGGTGGCACAACACTGCAACCCCTCACAGATACTGTACTTGGAGCACAGCAATGAGCCCTGTTGCAAAGTATTGCTTCAAAAATTGTAATGACACGCCCCTGTTAAACAGGGGCTGAAAAATTGGGCCTTAGGCACTGGTGGCACAACACTGCAACTCCTCACAGATACTGTACTTGGAGCACAGCAATGAGCCCTGTTGCAAAGTATTGCTTCAAAAATTGTAATGACACGCCCCTGTTAAACAGGGGCTGAAAAATTGGGCCTTAGGCACTGGTGGCACAACACTGCAACTCCTCACAGATACTGTACTTGGAGCACAGCAATGAGCCCTGTTGCAAAGTATTGCTTCAAAAATTGTAATTACACGCCCCTGTTAAACAGGGGCTGAAAAATTGGGCCTTAGGCACTGGTGGCACAACACTGCAACTCCTCACAGATACTGTACTTGGAGCACAGCAATGAGCCCTGTTGCAAAGTATTGCTTCAAAAATTGTAATGACACGCCCCTGTTAAACAGGGGCTGAAAAATTGGGCCTTAGGCACTGGTGGCACAACACTGCAACTCCTCACAGATACTGTACTTGGAGCACAGCAATGAGCCCTGTTGCAAAGTATTGCTTCAAAAATTGTAATTACACGCCCCTGTTAAACAGGGGCTGAAAAATTGGGCGTTAGGCACTGGTGGCGGCACCCATAAACAAAAATGATCTTCCAAGCTATCATCATCAATCGTATCATTGAGGACTCGGAGGAGGAGGATAGCCAGTCAACATAACAGCACAGGCACTCAGCATCAGCATCAGTCTTGAAGGGATGTGACATGTTAAAATCAATTAGTCTGTTATATCAGCATCAGGTGTGTGGTAGCTGGTGGTGATCCAAGACTGGTTCATCTTGATGAAAGTCAGTCGATCAACTGAGTCGGTGGACAGGCGCACCCTGTGATCCGTGACAAATCCTCCAGCAGCACTGAATGTGCGTTCCGAAAGAACGCTGGATGCAGGACAGGCCAGTAGCTCAATTGCATACTGTGCAAGCTCTGGCCAGTGATCCATCCTCAAGACCCAGTAAGCCAGAGGATTTTCGGTGGGGAAGGTGTCCAAGTCTGACCTTGCCCCTAGATATTCCTGCACCATGTTTATCAGACGCTGGCGATGGTTGCTGGAACCGATCATACTTTGGGGCTGCGGACTAAAGAATTGTCTGAACGCATCGGTCAGACGGCCACCTTCCCCACCGCTCCTTCTTTGACTGGCCGAAGCCTCAGCAACTCGTTGTCCAGGACCAGGAGTTTGCAACCTCCCAGTCTCTGGGAACGCGTTGCACAGACCTTTCTGCAAGGCCTCCCGGAGTTGTCTCATCCTCTGCTCCCTCTGCGACGGTAACATAAGGTCCGCAACCTTACCCTTGTACCGTGGATCAAGGAGAGTGGCCAGCCAGTAATGGTCCCTCTCCTTGATCCGAAGAATACGAGGATCCTTCCGCAGACTTTGCAGGATCAGGGAGGCCATGCAGCGTAGGTTTGCTGAGGCATTCGCTCCGGAGTCCTCTGGGTCACTAAGGACGACATGATCCGCAGCCACCTCCTCCCAGCCACGTACAAGTCCACTGGTTTCTTGGGACTGTAAATCATCCCTAAAAGACTGCTGCTGATGATGCTGAGTGCCAGCCTCCACCTCCATGCTGACACAATCCTCCTCCTCCTCCTCCTCTTCCTGTGCGATGGGTGGGACAGAAGGAACACTGTCTGGGTAAAGGGGGCCTTGAGAGGCAAGGAAGTCCTCCTCTTCCTGCCTCTGTTCTGCCTCAAGTGCCCTGTCCATTATTCCACGCAGCGTGTGCTCCAACAGGTGGACAAGAGGTACAGTGTCACTGATGCATGCACTGTCACTGCTCACCATCCTCGTGGCCTCCTCAAATGGTGCCAGGACAGTGCATGCATCCCTGATCATGCCCCACTGGCGTGGAGAAAAAAAACCAAGCTCCCCTGACCCTGTCCTGGTGCCGTAGTCGCACAGGTACTCATTGATGGCCCTCTGCTGCGTGTGCAGCCGCTGCAGCATGGCCAACGTTGAGTTCCACCTGGTGGGCATGTCACATATAAGGCGGTTCTTGGGCAGGTTCAACTCCTTTTGCAGCTCAGCCAGGCGAGCACTGGCATTATAAGATCTGCGGAAATGCACACAGACTTTCCTGGCCTGCCTCAGGACATCCTGTAAGCCCGGGTACCTGCCCAAGAAGCGCTGCACCACCAGGTTAAGGACGTGAGCCACACAGGGCACATGGGTCAGTTGTCCCTGTCGGAGGGCGGAGAGGAGGTTGGTGCCATTGTCGCAAACCACCATTCCTGGCTTAAGCTGGCGTGGCGTCAACCACCTCTCGGCCTGGCCCTGCAGAGCAGACAGGACCTCTGCCCCAGTGTGGCTTCTGTCCCCCAAACACACCAGCGCAAGCACGGCATGGCATCTTTTTGCCTGCGTACTTGCGTAGCCCCGTGAATGGCTACGGAGCACCGCTGGTTCATAGGACAAACCACAGGAAGAGGCCATGGAGGAAGAAGAAGAGGAGGGGGTGGAGGAGAGAGGTGTGTCACAACCAGTAGTAGCATTTTGGAGGCGTGGCGGTGGGACAACCTCCAACACTACTGCACCTTGTCCTGAATCCTTCCCAGCTGCCAAAAGAGTGACCCAATGGGCCGTGAAAGAAAGGTAACGTCCTTGTCCATGCCTGCTGGACCATGAGTCAGCGGTAATATGCACCTTACCGCTGACCGCCCTGTCCAGCGAGGCCAAGACATTGCCTTCCACATGCCGGTAGAGAGCCGGAATAGCCTTCCGTGAGAAAAAGTGGCGTTTGGGAACCTGCCACTGAGGAACCGCACATTGCACAAACTCACGGAAGGGGGCCGAGTCTACCAACTGAAAAGGCAGCAGTTGAAGCGCTAGCAATTTAGCCAAGCTAGCATTCAACCGCTGGGCATGTGGATGGCTGGGAGTGAACTTCTTTCGACGGTCCAGCAGCTGGGGCAGGGAAATTTGCCTGCTAGAATCGGACGTCGGTGTACTGCTAGCAGAGTGGGCGCAAGTACTTGGCTGTGACACACCTAATTCTACACCTTCATTCCTCTCAGTGCATGTTTCAGAGAGGACTGAAGTTATAGTGGGGTTGGAGATCCCAGCTGATGCGGTGCAAGGAGAGGTCCGCTTTGTTCTTTGGTGTGGGTCTTTGAGGTAGGCTTGCCAACGAGCTGCATGGCAGGTCAACATATGTCTGGTCAGGCATGTGGTACCCAAGCGGCTGATGTTTTGGCCACGCGATATACGCTTGAGACATATGTTGCAAACAGCAGCTGTGCGATCTGATGCACTAGCCTCAAAAAAGGCCCACACCAAAGAACTTTTTGAATGACGGGCAGAGGCAGCGCCCTGCACAGGCGGAGCTCTGCGGTGTGATTCCGTCGGTGTACTGCCCTTACGCTGGCCACCAAAGGGCATCCTGCCTCGTTGGAGATGTGCCTCCTCCTCATCCTCCTCCTCCTCCTCTCTCCTATTAGGCACCCACGTGGAGTCAGTGACCTCATCATCCCCTCCCTCCTCATCACTGGAGCCAATCTGGCAGTATGCTGCAGCTGCTGGAACATGACTGCCAGATTGGTGTCCTTCTTGAGCATCCCCTCTGTCTGCTCTCACGCTACTGCCTTCCTCTAGCTGGGTTTCATCATCAGACCCTTCGAAACGCTGGGCATCCTCCTGGAGCATGTACCCAACACTGTGCTGAAACAGTTCGGGGGACTCCTCAGGAGGAGGACATGGTGGGTCTAGGGAAGGAGTGACTGATGATTTGTCTGACATTGATACCAGGGAAGACGACGCTTTGGCAGCTGCTTTTCCAGTACCCTGAGCCTGGGTGAGAGAGGATGAGGAGGAGGAGGAGGGCTTGGTCATCCACTCTACCAAGTCTTCGGCATGATGTGGCTCAACATGTCCAGCTGCCGAAAAGAAGGACAAGCGTGTCCCATGGCCATGTGCTGATGACAATGCACCGCGTCCACGACCAGCACTGTTGCCCCCAGACACAGAGCCTGCTTGCCCTCTTTTATTGCCTCCTGACTGTCTGCCTCTCCTTGTTTGCCTTCCAGACATTCTAATAGATGGCCTGCAGGGAGATGGGAAAAAAGCAATAAGGGCTACCTTCAGGTGTCCTTCTCTGTCCCTTGAAACAAGGACTTTCACAGTGAAAGAAACTGACACTCTCCCTACCTACAGTTTTCTGTCCCTAGAAAAAATGTTTTTTTTAATCACAATATAGCACAAGGACAATTCACTCACTGTCCTTACAGGTCCCTGGAAACAAGGACTTGCAGAGTGAAATAAACTGACACTCTCCCTACCTACAGTTTTCTGTCCCTAGAATAAATGTTTTTTTTAAGCACAATATAGCACAAGGACAATTCACTCACTGTCCTTACAGGTCCCTGGAAACAAGGACTTGCAGAGTGAAAGAAAAAAAACACTCTCCCTACCTACAGTTTTCTGTCCCTAGAAAAAATGTTTTTTTTAATCACAATATAGCACAAGGACAATTCACTCACTGTCCTTCCAGGTCCCTGGAAACAAGGACTTGCAGAGTGAAATAAACTGACACTCTCCCTACCTACAGTTTTCTGTCCCTAGAAAAAATGTTTTTTTTAATCACAATATAGCACAAGGACAATTCACTCACTGTCCTTCCAGGTCCCTGGAAACAAGGACTTGCAGAGTGAAAGAAACTGACACTCTCCCTACCTACAGTTTTCTGTCCCTAGAATAAATGTTTTTTTAAGCACAATATAGCACAAGGACAATTCACTCACTGTCCTTCCAGGTCCCTGGAAACAAGGACTTGCAGAGTGAAAGAAACTGACCCTGTCCCTACCTACAGTTTTCTGTCCCTAGAATAAATGTTTTTTTTAATCACAATATAGCACAAGGACAATTCACTCACTGTCCTTCCAGGTCCCTGGAAACAAGGACTTGCAGAGTGAAATAAACTGACACTCTCCCTACCTACAGTTTTCTGTCCCTAGAATAAATGTTTTTTTTAAGCACAATATAGCACAAGGACAATTCACTCACTGTCCTTAGAGGTCCCTGGAAACAAGGACTTGCAGAGTGAAAGAAAAAAAACACTCTCCCTACCTACAGTTTTCTGTCCCTAGAAAAAATGTTTTTTTTAAGCACAATATAGCACAAGGACAATTCACTCACTGTCCTTCCAGGTCCCTGGAAACAAGGACTTGCAGAGTGAAAGAAAAAAAACACTCTCCCTACCTACAGTTTTCTGTCCCTAGAAAAAATGTTTTTTTAAGCACAATATAGCACAAGGACAATTCACTCACTGTCCTTCCAGGTCCCTGGAAACAAGGACTTGCAGAGTGAAAGAAAAAAAACACTCTCCCTACCTACAGTTTTCTGTCCCTAGAAAAAATGTTTTTTTTAATCACAATATAGCACAAGGACAATTCACTCACTGTCCTTACAGGTCCCTGGAAACAAGGACTTGCAGAGTGAAAGAAACTGACACTCTCCCTACCTACAGTTTTCTGTCCCTAGAATAAATGTTTTTTTAAGCACAATATAGCACAAGGACAATTCACTCACTGTCCTTCCAGGTCCCTGGAAACAAGGACTTGCAGAGTGAAAGAAACTGACACTGTCCCTACCTACAGTTTTCTGTCCCTAGAATAAATGTTTTTTTTAATCACAATATAGCACAAGGACAATTCACTCACTGTCCTTCCAGGTCCCTGGAAACAAGGACTTGCAGAGTGAAATAAACTGACACTCTCCCTACCTACAGTTTTCTGTCCCTAGAATAAATGTTTTTTTTAAGCACAATATAGCACAAGGACAATTCACTCACTGTCCTTAGAGGTCCCTGGAAACAAGGACTTGCAGAGTGAAAGAAAAAAAACACTCTCCCTACCTACAGTTTTCTGTCCCTAGAAAAAATGTTTTTTTTTAAGCACAATATAGCACAAGGACAATTCACTCACTGTCCTTCCAGGTCCCTGGAAACAAGGACTTGCAGAGTGAAAGAAAAAAACACTCTCCCTACCTACAGTTTTCTGTCCCTAGAAAAAATGTTTTTTTTAAGCACAATATAGCACAAGGACAATTCACTCACTGTCCTTCCAGGTCCCTGGAAACAAGGACTTGCAGAGTGAAAGAAAAAAAACACTCTCCCTACCTACAGTTTTCTGTCCCTAGAAAAAATGTTTTTTTTAATCACAATATAGCACAAGGACAATTCACTCACTGTCCTTACAGGTCCCTGGAAACAAGGACTTGCAGAGTGAAAGAAACTGACACTCTCCCTACCTACAGTTTTCTGTCCCTAGAATAAATGTTTTTTTAAGCACAATATAGCACAAGGACAATTCACTCACTGTCCTTCCAGGTCCCTGGAAACAAGGACTTGCAGAGTGAAAGAAACTGACACTGTCCCTACCTACAGTTTTCTGTCCCTAGAATAAATGTTTTTTTTAATCACAATATAGCACAAGGACAATTCACTCACTGTCCTTCCAGGTCCCTGGAAACAAGGACTTGCAGAGTGAAATAAACTGACACTCTCCCTACCTACAGTTTTCTGTCCCTAGAATAAATGTTTTTTTTAAGCACAATATAGCACAAGGACAATTCACTCACTGTCCTTAGAGGTCCCTGGAAACAAGGACTTGCAGAGTGAAAGAAAAAAAACACTCTCCCTACCTACAGTTTTCTGTCCCTAGAAAAAATGTTTTTTTTTAAGCACAATATAGCACAAGGACAATTCACTCACTGTCCTTCCAGGTCCCTGGAAACAAGGACTTGCAGAGTGAAAGAAAAAAACACTCTCCCTACCTACAGTTTTCTGTCCCTAGAAAAAATGTTTTTTTTAAGCACAATATAGCACAAGGACAATTCACTCACTGTCCTTCCAGGTCCCTGGAAACAAGGACTTGCAGAGTGAAAGAAAAAAAACACTCTCCCTACCTACAGTTTTCTGTCCCTAGAAAAAATGTTTTTTTTAATCACAATATAGCACAAGGACAATTCACTCACTGTCCTTACAGGTCCCTGGAAACAAGGACTTGCAGAGTGAAAGAAACTGACACTCTCCCTACCTACAGTTTTCTGTCCCTAGAATAAATGTTTTTTTAAGCACAATATAGCACAAGGACAATTCACTCACTGTCCTTCCAGGTCCCTGGAAACAAGGACTTGCAGAGTGAAAGAAACTGACACTGTCCCTACCTACAGTTTTCTGTCCCTAGAATAAATGTTTTTTTTAATCACAATATAGCACAAGGACAATTCACTCACTGTCCTTCCAGGTCCCTGGAAACAAGGACTTGCAGAGTGAAATAAACTGACACTCTCCCTACCTACAGTTTTCTGTCCCTAGAATAAATGTTTTTTTTAAGCACAATATAGCACAAGGACAATTCACTCACTGTCCTTAGAGGTCCCTGGAAACAAGGACTTGCAGAGTGAAAGAAAAAAAACACTCTCCCTACCTACAGTTTTCTGTCCCTAGAAAAAATGATTTTTTTTAAGCACAATATAGCACAAGGACAATTCACTCACTGTCCTTCCAGGTCCCTGGAAACAAGGACTTGCAGAGTGAAAGAAAAAAAACACTCTCCCTACCTACAGTTTTCTGTCCCTAGAAAAAATGTTTTTTTTTAAGCACAATATAGCACAAGGACAATTCACTCACTGTCCTTCCAGGTCCCTGGAAACAAGGACTTGCAGAGTGAAAGAAAAAAAACACTCTCCCTACCTACAGTTTTCTGTCCCTAGAAAAAATGTTTTTTTTAATCACAATATAGCACAAGGACAATTCACTCACTGTCCTTACAGGTCCCTGGAAACAAGGACTTGCAGAGTGAAAGAAACTGACACTCTCCCTACCTACAGTTTTCTGTCCCTAGAATAAATGTTTTTTTAAGCACAATATAGCACAAGGACAATTCACTCACTGTCCTTCCAGGTCCCTGGAAACAAGGACTTGCAGAGTGAAAGAAACTGACACTGTCCCTACCTACAGTTTTCTGTCCCTAGAATAAATGTTTTTTTTAAGCACACTATAGCACAAGCACAAAACACACTGACACTCTCCCTACCTATCCTTCTCTTTCCCTAAACTAAAGGAATCCAGGTTAAGCAAGAAAGAAATAACAGTCACTGTCCCTGCCTATGCTGCTCTATCCCTGCTCCGGAACACACTACACTAGGCCGCCGTGCTGGCGGCCTTTTATAGTGTGGGGCGTGTACTAAACACCCTCAGCAATAATTGGCCACAGGCATCCTGCCTGTGGCCAATCATTGCTCTCCTCGCTGCCGGCGCTGTGATTGGCCAAGCATGCGGGGTCACAGTGCATGCTTGGCCAATCACAGCGCCTGGATGACACTGCGATGGCGTAGTGCATTGTGGGCCGTTCGCGTCACTCGAATTTGGCGCGAACGGCCCAAATCGTTCGATCTTCGTCGAACGATCGAACAGCCGATGTTCGAGTCGAACGTATGTTCGACTCGAACACGAAGCTCATCCCTATTCATCATATATACTGGCGTTGCCTTCTTATGAAACCTTTTTGACACGCTATTCACACTCTAATCTACCGCCTCTTTGATGCTTGGATCCCTTTTACTCTTAAAGTGAAAGTAAACCCATCCATAAAACACGGCACGTGCCGGAAATGTAACACTCCCATTGGTTGTGCTCTCAACCAAACTGTCAAACCATCCAATGGCTGGTGTCTAAACTGATCACATGTGCAGCATCATTGCAGTTGTAGACTAAACAGAGCCAAAGATGGCAGCTTCCTTGGCTGAAAACGATAGTGGGGTTTACTTACACTTTAAGATGTTCCTCTTAGGTTTACCTCCTCCGGCTTTCTCTAAAACCTCTAAACAACTGCTGGTGCATGTCCTCATGGCAGCACGATGCTTAGTTACCCTTTATTGGAAATGACGGAGCTCCACGCCAGGATCAGAGACGTCCAAAAGGATGGAGTATCTTATTAACAACTGTTGATCAATATAGTAGGGTTTGGAAAATTTAGCATATTTTAGAAAACCCGTCCTGATCCTCTCTGGTGCTCTTTCATGTAGACCAGGGACGCATGTGGCCCCTGATGGCTATGAATGCAGCACAACACAAATCTTAAAATTTCTTGAATATGTTGATTTTTTTGGGGGGATATTTTTGTAAAAATACATTTACATTTAGCAAAAACATGCGGCCGAAGAAAAAAATTTGTGTCTCTTTACTGGACTCTTATACGTTTTAGCTTCCCGAAGAAAAATATCTCACGCTTTACAATCACAATTCATGTCATCAGTTTTTGGCAGAACTTATATTTGTAAGGAACTTTTTCTTTCAAAGATGAAGCACAAAAAGGGCAAAATCAGAACCAAAATATCTGATGGGCACCTTGAGATTTAATTGAGAATTACTACATCCATCAAACCAGGTATTGATGCCTTAGTTCCCCATGATTAACCCCCGGGGTGGATTGAAACGCGTTGGGAGTGTGGCCTGGCTGGAGCCCAGGCTGAGGCTCTTACACTTTTTTACCTGGGGTTTGCAGAGATGTGCGGCTCATATGGACATTTTCTTCCCTGTATATGACTGCTTCCTGTGCCACGATGGCACAAGATGACAAAATATTGGCATGAATTAAAAAGGGGATCAACTTTAGAGATAAAATGATAATTCTCCCGCTATACAAGACTCTGGTCCGGCCGCACCTGGAGTATGCCGTCCAGTTCTGGGAACCAGTCCTCAGAAAGAATGTGCTGGAAATTGAGCGAGTACAAAGAAGGGCAACAAAGCTAATAAAGGGTCTGGAGGACATTAGTTATGAGGAAAGGTTGCGAGCACTGAACTTATTCTCTCTGGAGAAGAGACACTTAAGGTGGGATATGATTTCAATGTACAAATACCGTACTGGTGACCCCACAATAGGGATAAAACTTTTTTTGCGGAAGGGAGTTTAATAAGACACGTGGCCACTCACTAAAATTAAAAGAAAAGAGGTTTAACCTTAAACTACGTAGAGGGTTCTTTACTGTAAGAGTGGCAAGGATGTGGAATTCTCTTCCACAGGCGGTGGTCTCAGCGGGGGGCATCGATGGTTTCACAAAACTATTAGATAAGCATCTGAACAACCACAACATACAGGGATATACAATGTAATGCTGACATATAATCACACACATAGGTTGGACTTGATGGACTTGTGTCTTTTTTCAGCCTCACCTACTATGTAACTATGTAACTGAGTTGCTCAGTTGACATGCGTACTCTCTGGTCTGTACATTAACAAACCCGACTCATTACTTCTCTCCTTGACCTCTCAGTCCACAGTGCCCAATGTGGTTTTGCAGCCCTTGACATTTACATATCCTGTAGAACAGGGTTGCCCAACCAGTGGCCCAGGGGCCACATGTGGCCCGCGGAGCCCTCTGATGTGGCCCGCGACCTTCTGTTCTGGGATGGAATAGAATAGAATACTGTTATTAAAGGTCAGTTTTATTACTAAAATCACAGGGTACATATGGGCATATCTCTTCTGCAGTGGTTACTGGGCTGCTTTCAAACTGATTCGCAAGTGCAGAGCAGCGCACCTGCGGGTTACCTGCACTGAGCCATAGACTTCTGTTATTACCTGCGAGTTTGGTGAGCTTTCTGAAAGTGCACCAAACCTGCAGAATATAATAGAAGTCTATTGCAAAGTGCAGGAAAGCCAAAGGTACACTGCGTTGCACCAGCGGTGCGGGTAAACTGCAGCACATCAGTGTGAAAGCAGCCTTGGGCCCCTTTCACACGGTCAGTCCGACCCAATTGGACCCTCCATTCACCTCTAAGGAGTGGCAGATGTAAACCGACCTCCAATCCAATCTGCTAAAAAACAAAAAAAAAAAGTATACATGGACCTGCCATCCGCCCTCTCCGCTCATTGTGGCCCGCGGTTATCAAGTCACTTAAGTGGCCCTCGCTCTTCAAAAGGTTGGGCACCCCTGCTGTAGAACCTCTACTGCCTAAATGTCCGCTACTTTGTGTAGCCCAGCCATCCCAACCCTATCTATGGAACCTAAGGGTTTCTCCAGGGGTTGTGAGGGGTTCTTTGGATTGCGGCTGATTGACCAACCATCTGATGGTACCTACATATGGTCCTGGGTCAATGTAATTTGCAAAGCCAACTGCATGAACCCATTGATCTTTTAAGCTGCCTGTATGTGTGGCATCCGGACCACCACTGTGAGGGAGCCAGTCTTCTCACTAGTCACCATTATAAGGGCCATTTTCCCCTCTGGTGAATTGGGTTTAGCAGGGGTTCCCTGAGACCTGAAAATTATTCTAAGAGTTCCTGTGGGGTAAAAAGGTTGAGAATGGCTGGTCAAACCATTGTATCTTAAACTTGGCATACACTGTGTATCTACTTTTTCTGTTGTATACCAAATTTAGGGATGCACTTTATTGGCAAGTACGAGATACTTTCGATCAAGTACTCGCAGATACTGAGTACCGATGCTTTGTGGTGTGATTTGCGTCCATACAAAATAACGGGCGCAAATCGCACTACAAAGAATCGCATGCGGCTTGAACAGGAATGCAGTGCGATTCCTATCCCAATCACGCGCATACTCCCCCACCTCTCCTGTGTGTGTGAACCCAGTAAAGAAAGCGAAGCACCATGTAGTGCAGCAATAGGCAGTTTAATAAAATGTTATAACAACTCACAAAGTAAATATCTAGTCAAATCCATATCTGCAGTGTCCCCGTCCCGCCGATGATAGCAAATCACGGCTGCTGGAGGTGCTTCCAGGACCAGAGGAGACGTTCCTGGACCCTTGTGGGTTTAGAGTGGAAGTGATGTCAGCTTAGGGGCGGACCGCCGGACATCTCCAGCCCTGTGAGCACCTCCAGCGGCCGTCGTTTGCTATCATTGGCAGGAACGGGAACACTGCAGATATGGATTTGACTAGATATTTACTTTGTGAGTTGTTATAACATTTTATTCAACTGCCTATTGCTGCACTATAATGGTGCTTTGCTTTCTTTACTGGGTTCACACACAGGAGCTGTGGGGGAAATTGCAAGCGATTCTTTGCATGGACGCAAATCGCACTGCAAAGTATCGGTTTCGGTATCGGGAGCATTTACACGAGTACTCGTGAAAATACTTAGTATCGGTATCAGGGCATTCCTACCAAAATAATTTGCAATAAAATTGAGTTGTCTTAAAGCCTACCAGGGGATATAAGAGTCACGTTACAATCTGACCATACAATCTCTATACAATCAACTAAAACAAAACTATATTATGAGGACCTACCTAAACTATCCAATCAATTTGTATTCAGTCAGGCAGGCCATTGCACTACATACACTATATTACCAAAAGTATTGGGACGCCTGCCTTTACACGCACATGAACTTTAATGGCATCCCAGTCTTAGTCCGTAGGGTTCAATATTGAGTTGGCCCACCCTTTGCAGCTATAACAGCTTCGACTCTTCTGGGAAGGCTGTCCTCAAGGTTTAGGAGTGTGTCTATGGGAATGTTTGACCATTCTTCCAGAAATGCATTTGTGAGGTCAGGCACTGATGTTGGATCAGAAGGTCTGTCTCGCAATCTCCGCTCTAATTCATCCCAAAGGTATTCTATCGGGTTGGGATCAGGACTCTGTGCAGGCCAGTCAAGTTCCTCCAACCCAAACTCGCTCATCCATGTCTTTATGGACTTAGCTTTGTGCACTGGTCCAAATCATTTGGTGGAGTGGGGACTATGGTGTGGG
Organism: Rana muscosa; assembly: GCA_029206835.1. Classification (NCBI taxonomy): domain Eukaryota; kingdom Metazoa; phylum Chordata; class Amphibia; order Anura; family Ranidae; genus Rana; species Rana muscosa. The sequence continues at coordinate 332,297,927 of CM055119.1, forward strand.
GTTGTTTTTCAGGGGTTGTGCTTGTCCCCTTAGTTCCAGTGAAAGGAACTCTTAAGGCGTCAGCATACCAAGACATTTTGGACAATTTTATGCTCCCAACTTTGTGGGAACAGTTTGGGGATGGCCCCATTCCTGTTCCAACATGACTGTGCACCAGTGCACAAAGCAGGGTCCATAAAGACATGGATGAGCGAGTTTGGGGTGGAGGAACTTGACTGGCCTGCACAGAATCCTGACCTCAACCCCATAGAACACCTTTGGGATGAACTAGAGCATAGACTGTGAGCCATGCCTTCTCATCCAACATCAGTGCCTGACCTCACAAATGTGCTTTTGGAGAAATGGTCAAACATTCCCATAGACACTCCTAATCCTTGTGGAGAGCCTTCCCAGAAGAGTTGAAGCTGTTATAGCTGCAAAGGGTGGGCCAACTCAATATTGAACCCTACGGACTAATGCCCGGTACACATGATCAGAAAATTGTACGAAAAAGACCGCTTTCAAAGCGATCGTACGATAATCGGATCGTTAGTACACAGCTTTCGAGAGCCGATCAGGACAGTTGATCCGATATTATTTGATCGGACATGCACAAAATGTTTTTCCGTACGATGCCAGATCGTACGATTTACGTTCAATCAGTACAGCTGTCGTTCGAAAATGCAATACAAATGCATTACAACACATGACATCACTTACAAATTTTTATTCTGTCGTACAAGAATCTTTGTGACTTTAGTAAACTCATCAGATTCAATCTAAGATTTGCATGCAAAAAAAAAAAAAAAAAAATGGACGATCATTCATCCGATAATCTCAGTGTGTGTACCGGGTTTAAGACTGGGATGCCATTAAATTTCATGTGCTGGTAAAGGCAGGTGTCCCAATACTTTTGGTAATGTAGTACAGTTGTTGGTAGATCTAAAGGAGACGGTACAGTCAGATTGTAACATGTGTGGTGAGCTTAACTCTTTGTCAATCTAGCCAAGACTACAGAAAAAAGTTCTGGCTTTACATACAATTTAACTGAGCGGTACCTGGGGGGGGGGGGACCCCAAGCAACAGGCAGCCTGCTGGTAATTGAGCTCCGCACCCAGTGCTTATGGCAAGCCCACTCTGCTAATCATTGAGCCACCATGCTGCTGCCTCTTGATTGTTTCAGAATGTCCCGAGAAAAGGCCGGTACGCCTTTAGGCCCATCCAGCATGCAGAGCGTATGTGCGGAGCATCAGACGTGCCTTGTCTTAGTTGTCTGATCTAATCTGTGGGTCAGCATGGGGAACAATGTGTTCTCGAGAGGATATACAATGTAAATCATTCCTGCTCGACTGTAATAAAAGGCTTTCAAAGTACTACACAACGTCCCCATATAAATCTCATTTAATGTACGTGACCTAAAGGGGGCTCCTAGCCTCGGCTCCTAATAGCACCAAATATCCAACAAGGAACTGGGACTTTTCAGGTGCTGATCATCAGATAAAAATAAACATTGAAGACACAAAACAACAATAAATAAACTTTATCTTTAACCACTTGCTTACTGGGCACTTAAACCCCCTTCCTGCCCAGGCCAATTTTCAGCTTTCAGCGCTGTCACGATTTGAATGACGATTGCGCAGTCGTGCGAGGTGGCTCCCAAACAAAATTGACGTCCTTTTTTTCCCACAAATAGAGCTTTCTTTTGGTGGTATTTGATCATCTCTGCGGTTTTTATTTTTTGCGCTATAAACAAAAAAAGAGCGACGATTTTGAAAAAAACACAATATTTTTTATTTTTTGCTATAATAATATCCCAATTTTTTTTTTTTTTTTAAATATTTTTTTCCCTCAGTTTAGTCCGATACGTATTCTTCTACATATTTTTGGTAAAAAAAAAACGCAATAAGCGTTTATTGATTGGTTTGCACAAAAGTTATAGCGTCTACAAAATAGGGCATAGTTTTATTGCATTTTTATTAATATTTTTTTTTTTACTAGTAATGGCGGCGATCAGTGATTTTTATTGTGACTGCGACATTATGGCGGACACATCGGACACTTTTGACACCATTTTGGGACCATTGTCATTTTTACAGCGACCAGTACTATAAAAATGCACTGGTTACTGTAAAAATGACACTGGCAGGGAAGGGGTTAACACTAGGGGGCGAGGAAGGGGTTAAATGTATTCCCTAGGAGTGATTACTACTGTGTGGGGGAGGGGACTGACTGGGGGAGGTGACCGAGCTGTGTCCCTATGTACAAGGGACACAGCATCGGTCCCTCTCCCTGACAGGACGTGGATCTCTGTGTTTACACACAGAGATCCACATCCCTGCTCTGTGTACACGCCGATCGCGGGTACCTGGCGGACATCGCGGCCGCCAGGCACGCGCATCGGCACCTCAGTGATGTATCGGGCGCGCGCGCGCCCCCTAGTGGCCAGAATACCCGAGGCCGTATAATGACGGCCTCCCGGATTTCTAGATCCACATTGAGGCCGTCATTCGTCAATGGCCCAGGTCTCAAGGGGTTAACAAATGCTTCATTTACCCAAAGGGGCCAATTTAGTAGCAAGCTTAAAGCGGAGGTCCGCCAATTTTTTTTTTTTTTAAAGTCAGCAGCTACAAATACTGCAGCTTTTGATAACAGAAAACAACACTCCTGAGCAGGAGTGGATTATCCGGCAGTCACTATTTCGTAACGGTGACACTGGCTTTGCTGCCCTTCATGGATAGGGGTATCCTAGTAGCAAACGAAAAAAAAGGAAGAAAGGGCGCACCAGCCTAGTGTATTATCGTATGGATAGACTTTATTTAAAAGGAAGTATAAAAACTACTCACAAGTGTATGTATAAAAGGTATTTGGATAATTTCCAGACACAGAAACCGTATAATCTCCCAGTCCCAAGTAAAAGTTATAAAAGAAAACAAAAGAGAGACAAGCTCTCAAAAAACTGTATTTTGAAGGGAGATACCAGTTCTATTGGTAGGTAAGTACACTTAAGACAATAGTTTAGAAAAATATAAATTTATTCATAACATCATTAAAATTGATATTGCATTGATACAAAACCATAAAAGCTTCGGAACAAAGAACTAGATTGGCTATTTAGCCAACATGTTTCGCACTGTTGTGCTTCGTCGGGGCTTAGCACTTGTCTTTAATTTCATCAAGTCTGTATAAGACATAAGAGTATGTAATTAATGTCAAGCAGTAGTTTAGTATCAGTACATATGCATTGATTAATATAATACAAATTCGAAACAGTGCGAAACATGTTGGCTATTTGCACAATCTAGTTCTTTGTTCCTAAGCTTTTATGGTTTTGTATCAATGCAATATCAATTTTAATGATGTTATGAATACATTTATATTTTTCTAAACTATTGTCTTAAGTGTACTTACCTACTAACAGAACTGGTATCTCCCTTCAAAATCCAGTTTTTTGAGAGCTTGTCTCTCTTTTGTTTTCTTTTATACTCACAAGTGTAGTAGAAGGGTAGAAAAGTTATTTCCATAGGTGGCTGCAGCATGTAGAACCCAAACCGCACTCCAAATGGTCATAAAGGATGTAATGAGTGTCACTGCCGTCCGACGCGTTTCGAAGCGCAAAGCTTCTTCCTCAGAGCCCAGCAGTGTGTCAACCTCATGCAGTCCCTTTATATAAGCATACAAACACGTGCACCGCAAATCAGGCAATGGAGGACTACCTATAGATCAGAGGGGCTCCTCCCACTTCAGTGGGCAGTCTAAAGAGCCCAAGTTAACTGGCCCAACCCAGTAGGAGTTACCTTGGGCTCTTTAGACTGCCCACTGAAGTGGGAGGAGCCCCTCTGACCTATAGGTGGTCCTTCATTGCCTGATTTGTGGTGCACATGTTTGTATGCTTATATAAAGGGACTGCATGAGGTTGACACACTCTGAGGAAGAAGCTTTGCGCTTCGAAGCCACCTATGGAAATAACTTTTGTACTGCAAACCCTTCTACTACACTTGTGAGTAGTTTTTATACTTCCTTTTAAATAAATTCTATCCATACGATAATACACTAGGCTGGTGCGCCCTTTCTTCTTTTTTTTTCGTTGACAAATACTGCAGATGCTGACTTTTAAAATATGGACACTTACCTGTCCAGCGCGCCCGCGATGACGGCTCCCGAGGCCGACCCGTGCCTCGGTCCTCGGATGCTGCCGCCACCATCTTCGCTAAGGGAATCAGGAAATGAAGCCTTGCGGCTTCACTTCCCGGTTCCCTACTGCGCATGCGCGAGTCGTGCTGCGCAATCGAAATGGTCCCTCCTGTCTTCTGTCTCCCAGAAGACAGCAGGGGACGACGGGATGTGACGTAGACCCCCGCAGATTCTGCGGGGGTTTATACCCAGAAGTGGGTGCAAATACCTGTATTATACAGGTATCTGCACCCCCCTCCCCCCTGAAAGGTGCCAAATGTGACACCGGAGGGGGGAGGGTTCCGAAAAGCGGAGGTTCCATTTTTGTGTGGACCTCCGCTTTAAAGGCAAGTGCATTAAAGTGGAACTTTAGGCCACAGATAAAAATGGGCAAACAGGCAAAAAAAATTTATGCAGAAGAGACACGCTTTGCTTTGCATTAAAGTGATTCTAAAGACTTAGGGCCAGTTCACGCCATAGAAATGCAGTCCGGATGCGTTCCAGGTGCTTTTTTGCATGTGCATTTTTGATGCATTCCAGTGCATTTTTTATAAATTTTTAGTGCGTTTTTGATTAAATCTAGTGCATTTTTATGCATTTTTAGTGCGTTTTTGATGCAGTCTAGTGCATTTTTTATGCATTTTTAGTGTGTTTTTATGCAGTCTAGTGCATTCCCCCCCCCCTTTTTTTTTTCTTAAGGACATGTGTGTTCCAGTGCATTTTTTTTTTTTTTTTTAACAAACAGGGGTTCTTTATTGAGCAAAAATCAATACAGAAGAAAAAAAAAAATACCACAAAGATTTGGTTGACACAACCACTATTATGACAGTACAATGAGATTACAGGCAAACAAATAACAATCACATCAAAATATCCCAGGGCACATCAAAATAGATAGGAACATTATGACCTACAGGAATCAGGATGGCTCAAGTGACCCATTAAGCTTGGTGCACAAAAAATACAGCATACTCCCCCGGGATGGGAGGCACACTCCTTCACCCCCAAGACCACGACACCCCGACAGGACCACAAGACCCAAGGGTGGGGACCCCTCACGTAGAGAGCCACAACTGCCACACTTTGTCAAACTTCCAGGAACAACCTCTACTAATATATGTCAACCTGTAGAGTGGCAGGGCAGCATTGATCATAGCCAACCAGGAGGACACAGTGTTCCAGTGCATTTAGGTGCATTCCAGTTCATTTTTGATGCATTTTTACAGTGTTCCAATACAGTCCAATGCAGGAAAAATGCAGCATGTTCTACTTTTTTTTGTGGAACTGGAACGCACTGGACCTGCAAGCACTGGTGTGAATTGTGCCATTGAAAACCATATAACCTACTATCTATGCATTTTTGATGCAGGAAAAAAACGCACTGGACGGTATGTTGTGTGAACTGGCCCTTAAAGAGATTGTAAACAATCACCTTGTAAAACAACTCATTCCGTTTAAAATTGAAATCAAAAGCAAAACATTTGTGTTTAGATATACTGTAAAAAAACACAAAAAAAAAACATTATAAATGCTTTTTTTCCTATTGTTATAAGTGATCACATTCCCTCTGTCCCATCTGTCGTTGTCTGCATAAGAGCTGGGGGAGGAAAAGCAGCAGCACACTGAACGTTAAGAGTAAACGGCTGTAGTATCACTTTAATAATGCACTTCTGTTGAGCTCTCTAGCAACTATAACTTGTCCCCTTTGGGCAAAATACATATTTGTTGAAGATAAAGCTTATTTATTGTTAACTTCTTCAATATTTATTTTTATCTGATGATTAGCACCTTGTTTTTTTTCTTTTTCTTTTTTCTTTCATTTCTGCTCATTTTATGTATATGGAAAGGGGGGCATCTATATCAGTGAAGAGGTTCACTATGTCATTATTTCTCTGATCTCCATTGGCTGGCCATACCAGGAAACATTTTTCAAAAAGAGTGGACCAAGAGTCCAAAAAATGTAATTCAATTCCTTAAAGTGGACCTGTCAGCAACCTTCATATATAAATTCCTGACATGTCACAGACTAGTATACAGCAACAGTATCACTTCTCAGGCTTCTCGGGACACCTAGTCACTATCTTCCATTGCCTGGAGCGTAGACGAGTTCCCTTCCTGGCCAGCACTCACTGGGCACATGACTTCATTCCCATACAGCCTGAGTGGCTCACACACATATCCCTGGTGCGTGGTGTGAATGGACCACTAGGCTGGCTACACAACTATTTGCCACCGTATTGAAATGATTTTCTCTGAATTTACTGGACACTGCAAGCTTCTCACAACGTCCATCAGAAGCTGCAGCAAGTCAGATAGAGCCCGCCTCATTTCCTGGCTGGAGGACATCCAGCATCATCTAGCCCTTTCCTCCCCAGCCTGACTGTCCCTGGCCCGCCCCATTCATTCATTGGACTTCAGTGCGAGGGCAATGCATCATACTGCATTGCGCTAAAAATTCCCTCACACGTCCGTGGCAATTTGATGCATTAGTAGCCCATTATTATCACTGGACTGCCTTTTTTGCAATGCATGTTAATGTGATATTATTGTGACACATTAATGTGACATTAACGCACAGCAGAAATGCAAAATTCGTCCTAAATCCCCTGTAACTGCTGGGCACATGGACAGTAATAGGAATTTTAGCTCCGCAGAGTTGCCCCACCTCCTAAGCACGTCATGGCTGAGCAGGTCTGAAACAGGAATGAAAACCTGCACTCCCAGGGTCAAACAGAAGCTTTTCCTGCTTGGTTTCTGAATGATTTGCATTGTCCAGCATCATTTACTGGGGGCTGTTATTGTGTCCACTGACACCAATGCTGGGGGTTATTTCTGCATCCACTGACACCAGTGTTGGGGGTTATTATTGTATTCACAGACACAAACACTGGGGGTTATTTTTGTGTCCACTGACACCAGTGCTGGGGGTTATTATTGTGTCCACTGACACCAGTGCTGGGGGTTATTATTGTGTCCACTGACACCAATGCTGGGGGTTATTATTGTGTCCACTGACACCAATGCTGGGGGTTATTATTGTGTCCACTGACACCAATGCTGGGGGTTATTATTGTGTCCACTGACACCAATGCTGTGGGTTATTATTGTGACCACTGACACCAGTGCTGGGGGTTATTATTGTGTCCACTGACACCAATGCTGGGGGTTATTATTGTGTCCACTGACACCAATGCTGGGGACTTTTATTGTGTCAAGGAAAAAAGGGGGGGGGGGTTTGGGACTTTATATGAGGCCAGGGCATGAGCCGTCAAGTGCCTCCATCCCTAAGATTGGCATAGAAATAAGTTTGGGACTTTGTATGAAGCATGTAGCCGAATTGAACAACATGAACAGAGAGTGAGTGGTGGGTATACAATGATAGATAGCCTAATCACATAGTGTTATGGCATGTACATAATAGCATAACATGAACCAATAGCATGATTATATGGTTTATTAACATATGAATCACATAATAAGAGGATAACATAGGTAGCATGAAAGTTCATGACATTAACAGCGTGATAAAAAAAGAAGAAGAAAACCACCAGACTCTAAAATCTATGTTCACATATTGTAACAGGTTCAAGACAACTTTGTATAGGCCAATAAAACCAACAAGATAATGTACATATTGTTGAATATCACTCTTGGATAAAAAATGTAATGAAGGCATCTATATAGCTCGACGCGTTTCATGGATAACCCCCAATCTTCAGGAGCAGATGCAATAATCTATAAACATAACATAAAATTAATTGATGTGACTGGCCAATTAAAGGAAGGGGGAGTTGGGAGAAGTGGGGCTTAGGAGGGAAGTGGAACAGAAGTTGCTATAAATAATAAGGGTGATTATCCATAGATCACCCATAGACAAATAACTTACAGATAAGCTGTGAGTATATGTGACAGCGCAATAGGCTGAGACTGACTGGGGGAAGGCATCATCATTCCCGGGAACTGAACCCCAAGGACAAACGGTGGAAATCCGGCATGGAGAGAAGATTCCTGGGGAACGGTGACCCATATAACCTAAAGTGTAGCAATAATGAGAATAATTAACTCAAAAGTTAATTGAAGGATGAGTGGTTTGAAGTAAGAAGATCACATTGTAATCCAAAGTTGCAAATGTGTAATATTACCGACTTAGGTATAATTATTGTAAGAATAGGTGGACTTCTGATAGACATGAAAAATAAGAATGTGACAATGTAAAATAATTCAATTGTCACAAATAAACTTGCAACCGAGCCATCAAGCTAAATAGTGGAAACAAACCCAATTATATCAAACAAAAAATTATTACCTCTCTCTGTTCATGTTGTTTAATTCGGCCGCATGCTTCATACAAAGTCCCAAACTCTTTTCTATGCCTATTATTGCGTCAATTTACACTAGTGTTGGGGGTTATTATTGTATTTACAGACACCAACACTGGGGGTTATTCTTGTGCCCACTGACACCAATGATGTTTTTTTTTTTTGCATCCACTGACATTAGTGTTGTTGTTTTTTTATTGTATTTACAGACACCAACAGTGAGAGTATCATTGACACCAGTGCTGGGGGTTATTTTTGTGTCCACTGACACCAATGTTGAGATTATTATTGCATCCACTGACACCAATGCTGGGGACTATTATGCCTCATTTCCACTGAGCGGATCGGTCGGGTACGGTTCGGTACGGTATGCTATTTTGGGTGTTTCCATTATGAAAACGGCCCATACAACTGAACCATACCGCACCATTCTGGGTCCTGCTTCAGATGTGGGGCCATAGAAAATGGAACGGTTCGGTTAGGGTGGAGCTACAATCCATTCCACTGATTGGTGGACACGCTAGGCATTTTTTCTAAACCCTGCATGGCCCCTGATGGTCCGTCTTGCAGTGGAAATGCTCACCAGAATAGACCGGACCATTCTAACCGATCAAAACTGCACCGACCCGAACCGTTCCGCTCAGTGGAAACGAGGCAATATTGCGTAAATTTATACTACTGTTAGGGGTTATTATTGTATTTACAGACACCAACACTGGGGGTTATTCTTGTGTCCACTGGACACCAATGTTGGGGTTATTTTTACACTCATTGACACCAAAGCTGGGGGCTATTATTGCATCCACTGACATCAGTGTTGGGGTTTTTTATTGTATTCACAGACAACAACACTGGGAGTTTCAATGACACCAATGTTGGGGGCTATTATTGGGCCCACTGACACTAGTGCTGGGAGTTATTATTGTGTCCACTGACACCAATGTTGGGTTATTATTGCATCCATTGACACCAATGTTGGGTTATTATTGCATCCACTGACAATAATCCTGGGGGTTATTATTGCATCCATTGACACTAGTGTTGTGGGTTATTATTGTATCCACTGACAACAATGCTGGGGGTATTATTGCACTGACTGACACCAATGCATGAAAGAGATGGCTCTGGGAATGGCTGACAGGATGCTGTTCATAGTTTCCTGAAAACATCACAGCACCTTGCCTCAGTACTCTTCTGAGACCTCAGTCCTGATCCAAGCAGAGGGCTGGCTATTGGGCAGAGCTATATCAAAATGCATAGACCACCCTAGGTAATGCCCACATGTGATGCTGAGCCTCTATGATTTAAAGAACTGAAATCCAATGAATTAAAAGGGGTGGGTCATGGACGGTTAGGCTAGGGAGGAAAGGACTAGATCAGGGATATGCAATTAGCGGACCTCCAGCTGTTGCAAAACTACAAGTCCCATCATGCCTCTGCCTCTGGGTGTCATGCTTGCTGCTGTCAGAGTCTCGCTATGCCTCATGGGACTTGTAGTTTGGCAACAGTTGGAGGTCCGCTAATTGCATATCCCTGGACTAGATGATGCTAAATGTCCTTCAGCCAGGAAATGAGGCGGGGTCTATCTGACGTGCTGCAGCTTTTAATACACATTGCGAGAATCACACAGTGTGAAGCAAAATCTGAATAAGCAATTTCAGTCCATCGACAAATAAGTAATAAGAAAAAGGATTTCCGATGGAGACTAAAAGTGGCTGATGCTACAAATTACAGTCATAAAAAACCTTCAGCTGTTGTCATTATCAGAAAACTTGCCCTGGGAAACGTCAGTGTGCTTGTAGACAGGAATTGGCTGCAAAGAGACTGCGGGAGATTAGCAGCACCAAGACATGTGACAAAGAATGCAAAAAAAAAAAAAAGGAAAACAAGATTATTTATAAAAAATGGCAATTTTTCAATTTTGGATTTCCATCGATTTTTAAATCACAGGGTCAGCAGCTTTCTAAATGTATTTTTATTAGATTTGGATGTGTGTAATCCTAGCGCAAAAATGTTGTAATTTCCTATTGAAATGAAAAATACTGATTGCAAATTGAAATCATCCGTTATCTGCGGGTTAATAGCAATAGAAATATGCTGATTCTTTGATTGTTAGTTACCAGAAACAAAGATGTTTATTATTATTCTTTTGTTACACATGTTATTGTATGTTATTACCCCAGTGGCCCTTGTAGGACTTTATATTATTATTATATTATTGTTATTTTGTTACATTGTGTATTATTTTCTGTTATCACCCTAGCGGCCTCCGTAGGACTTCATATTTCATTTATTGGCGTTTGAGGGAGAGGTTATTATTATTAATAATATTATTTGTATTATTTTGTTACATTGTATATTTGATGTTATCGCCTCAGTGGCCTGTGTAGGACTTCACATAACTTTATTTTGAGGTTGAAGAAGAGGTTATTATTATTTTTATTATTTTGTTACATTGTATTTTATGGTATCACCCCAGCTGCCTGTGTTTGACTTCTAATTTCATTATTTGGAGGTTGAGGAAGAGGTTATTATTTATTATTATTATTATTTTGTTACTTTGTATATTATTTTATACTATCACCCCAGTGGCCTGTGTCACATTTCACTTTTTTTGGGGGGATTGCAGAAGAAGTTTTTAATATTATTATTATCTATTAGAATGTTATTATTATTATTTTTTTTACTCCAGCGGCCTGTGTAAGACTTCACATTTCATTATTTGGAGGTTGAAGAAGAGATTATTATTATTATTAATATAATTATTTTGTTACATTGTATATTATTTCATGTTACCACCCCATCAGCCTATGTAGGACTTCTCATTTCATTATTTGGAGGTTGAAGAACAGATTATTATTATTATTATTAATATAATTATTTTGTTACATTGTATATTATTTTATGTTACCACCCCATCAGCCTGTGTAGGACTTCTCATGTCATTATTTGGAGGTTGAGGAAGAGGTTATTATTATTGTTATTTTGTTACATTGTACATATTAAGTTGTCACTCCAGTGGTCTGTGTAGCACTTCACATTTCATTATTTGGAGGTTGAAGAAGAGATTATTATTATTATTAATGATATAATTATTTTGTTACATTGTTTATTATTTTATGTTATCACCCCAGCAGCCAGTGTAGGACTTCTCATTTCATTATTTGGAGGTTGAGGAAGAGGTTGTTATTATTATTTATTATTATTATTATTATTATTATTATTATTTTGTTACATTGTATATTATTTTATACTATCACCCCAGTGGCCTGTGTCAAAAATTTTTTTTTTGGGGGGTTGCGGAAGAAGTTTTTAATATTATGATTATTATCTATATTAAAGCGGAGTTCCACCTAAAAGTGCAACCTCCACTTATCTGCCTCCCCCCCCCCTCCAGTGCCACATTTTTTTTGACAGGTCCCCGTCACCCACTTCTGGGAGACTGTGCCACGGCGACCTCAGCCCCCATCCTCCTTCCTCCGCTGCCGGGCCAGTTAGAAAGCGCAGCGCGCTTCGTGCATGTGCAGTAGGGAGCCCTTACCACGAATGGCGGCGGCAGCGCCCAAGAGCTGGGGTGCCAACATTGCGGGATCAGTGTCTTTATATTAAAAGTCAGCAGCTACAGTATTTGTAGCTGCTGACTTTTAATTCTTTGGTGAGGAGAGGCGGAACTACTCTTTAATATTTTTTTTTTTACATTGTACATTTGATGTTGTCACCCCAGCGGCCTGTGTAGGACTTGGCATTTCAATATTTGGAGGCTAAGGAAGAGGTTGTTATTATTATTAGTATTATTATTAACAATAATAATATAATTTTTTTGTTACAATGTTTATTATTTTATGTTCTCACCCCCGCAGCCTGTGTAGGACTTCTCATTTCATTATTTGGAGGTTAAAGGAGTTGTAAAGCTTCGTGTTTTTTCACCTTAATGCATCCTATGCATTAGGGTGAAAAAACACCTTGCACTCTCCGGACCGCCCCAGCCCCCGTTTTACTTACCTGAGCCCTGAATCTCTGTGGGCCCGATCCCACGTTGCTTTCCCCCAGCTCTTCACTGGATGATTGATAGCAGCGCAGCCATTGGCTCCCGCTGCTGTCAATCAAATCAATGACGCGGTGCGCCGGGGAAGGGGCCCAGTGATACACAGTTGGCTATGGCCGCCAAATGTATCACACGGGAGCGCGCCCGCAAGCTAACCCCCTTGGGAGAGCGCTTCCCAGAGGGGGGCTATCTGTTGCGGGGAGGAGCCGAGACAGCCGCCAAGGGACCCCAGAAGACGAGGATCGGGGCCACTCTGTGCAAAACTAACTGCACAGTGGAGGTAAGTATGGTAGGTTTGTTATTTAAAAAAAATTAAACCTTTACAACCCCTTTAAGAGCCCATTCACACAGGGGCGGCACGACTTGTCCCGTGACTGTGCCGGGCGATCTTAACACGACTTCAAAGGTGACTTCAAAAATGACTTCTGTATTGAAGTCAATGGAAGTCGCCCTGAAATCATCTTGAAGTAGAACAGGAACCTTTTTCTAAGTTGGAGCGACTTGAGTCGCTCCTATTAGAACGGTTCCATTGTACAGAACGGGACGCGACTTGTCAGGCGGTTGAGTCGCCCCTGTGTGAATGGGGTCTTAGGAAGAGGTTGTTATTATTATTATTATTAATAATAATATAATATTATTATTATTTTGTTAAATTGTTTATTATTTTATGTTCTCACCCCCGCAGCCAGTGTAGGACTTCTCATTTCATTATTAGGAGGTTGAGGAAGAGGTTATTATTATTATTATTTTGTTACATTGTATATTATATTATGTTATCACCCCAGCGGCCTGTGTGGGACTTATTTGGAGGTTGAGGAAGAGGTTATAAATATATTATCATCTATATTAATATCATTACTATTTTTTTTTTATATTTAATGTTATCACCCCAATGGCCTGTGTAGGACTTTATATGTGATTTTTTGGAGGTTGAGGAAGAGGTTATTATTATCATTATTCTTATTTTGTTACAGTGTTATCACCCCAGCAGCATGTATGTGACTTCTCATTTTATTATCTGGAGGTTGAGGAAGATAGAGGAATGTGGTTATAATGAAATAAAAAGGACCGTCGCTGCTAATACAAGGATTTGGTGATCCTGAGTATGAACAATCAGGGGGTCCCTCTCTGGGTTTGCGCCAGCCTTGCAGTAATAATATTTTTCTCTGGTCGGAAGCGCGTCAGTCTCCGGGGAGAAAGCAGCGCAGTGTTTCAGCAGCCCACCTCTCGGATCATGGGATTGATCGGCGTGCTGATTAATTTATGGTGGTGGGGGGATGGACTCAGCAGGTCACAGTCTTGATCAATACATAATCCGGGGGCCAGTGTTCCCTGGAGAGCCGCACCATCCTGCATTACGGTGCAACCATTGTGCCTTCCTCCGGCGCCCGGCTCCCTCTGCGGATTGGGGGGGGGGGGTGACAAAAAATGTCACAGGACAATTAGATGCAGCTGCTGCGAAGGGCCGAAGCAAGCAGGAGGAACTGAGCAATGTAAAATGCTGAAAAAATCAATGAACGATGGCTGGAGTTGCAAGTTCCTTATTAGCAGACAGCACCCCCCGCCCCCCCTCCTCCTTCTTCCCCTCCCTGCGAGAAAAATGTCAGCGTAATAACCAAGAGCAGGTCTTATTTGCTGGATTCCCCTAAGAGAGCAATATATATGCAGCTCAGCTCTGCAGTGCCTTCATCACTACAGAAAGGCCCAGTCCTGACGGATACCAACCAACCTGAGCCAGCTGAGGATAGGAATACAGATTCATAGAGAAAATGATAGATATTATTATTACCAGTAATATTTATTAACACCGAATAGTAAAACACCATCAGAGACAGATAGATAAATAGACAGATATACTGTAGATAGATCGATCTTCCAAAGGAATCAATGTTAAAACACTAGGAAAAATCAATCACTAACTATTTGAATTGAATAAATGTTTACAGTGATCAAGGTCAGAGATCATACTGCAATAGGGCATACATCTAAATTGTACTGAAAGCAGGATCTCTCCTGTGTGTAGTGCAGCCGGTCCATTTACTAGAGACCAGTGACATCACTGAGAATGCAGCCTATCTATTCACTAGAGACCAGTGACATCACTGAGAATGCAGCCTATCTATTCACTAGAGACCAGTGACATCACTGAGAATGCAGCCTATCCATTCACTAGAGACCAGTGACATCACTGAGAATGCAGCCTATCCATTCACTAGAGACCAGTGACATCACTGAGAATGCAGCCTATCCATTCACTAGAGACCAGTGACATCACTAAGAATGCAGCCTATCCATTCACTAGAGACTGGTGACATCACTGAGAATGCAGCCTATCCATTAACTAGAGACCTGTGACATCACTGAGAATGCAGCCTATCCATTCACTAGAGACCAGTGATATCACTGAGAATGCAGCCTATCCATTCACTAGAGACCAGTGACATCACTGAGAATGCAGCCTATCCACTCACTAGAGACCGGTGACATCACTGAGAATGCAGCCTATCCAATCACTAGAGACCGGTGACATCACTGAGAATGCAGCCTATCCATTCACTAGAGACCGGTGACATCACTGAGAATGCAGTTTATCCACTCACTAGAGACCGGTGACATCACTGAGAATACAGCCTATCCATTCACTAGAGACTGGTGACATCACTGAGAATGCAGCCTATCCATTCACTAGAGACCGGTGACATCACTGAGAATGCAGCCTATCCATTCACTAGAGACCGGTGACATCACTGAGAATGCAGTTTATCCACTCACTAGAGACCGGTGACATCACTGAGAATACAGCCTATCCATTCACTAGAGACTGGTGACATCACTGAGAATGTAGCCTATCCATTCACTAGAGACTGGTGACATCACTGAGAATGTAGCCTATCCACTCACTAAAGACCAGTGACATCACTGAGAATGCAGTTTATCCACTCACTAGAGACCAGTGACATCACTGAGAATGCAGCCTATCCATTCACTAGAGACCAGTGACATCACTGAGAATGCAGCCTATCCATTCACTAGAGACCAGTGACATCACTGAGAATGCAGCCTATCCATTCACTAGAGACCGGTGACATCACTGAGAATGCAGCCTATCCATTCACTAGAGACCGGTGACATCACTGAGAATGCAGCCTATCCATTCACTAGAGACCGGTGACATCACTGAGAATGCAGCCTATCCATTCACTAGAGACCGGTGACATCACTGAGAATGCAGTTTATCCACTCACTAGAGACCGGTGACATCACTGAGAATACAGCCTATCCATTCACTAGAGACTGGTGACATCACTGAGAATGTAGCCTATCCATTCACTAGAGACTGGTGACATCACTGAGAATGTAGCCTATCCACTCACTAAAGACCAGGGACATCACTGAGAATGCAGTTTATCCACTCACTAGAGACCGGTGACATCACTGAGAATACAGCCTATCCATTCACTAGAGACTGGTGACATCACTGAGAATGTAGCCTATCCACTTACTAAAGACCAGTGACATCACTGAGAATGCAGTTTATCCACTCACTAGAGACCAGTGACATCACTGAGAATGCAGCCTATCCTGTGCTGAGTTCAGAAAATGTTTGTTGTGTGTAGTTTTTCTCACTATGTTTCTAAACACGTATTTGCTATTGGAAGTCCTCTTCTATCGCAGTGCTTAATTCAGAGTGCACGGCGCGTTGCTGATAACCGTAATTATGAGACTAGTGATAGAAGCGACAAGAGGTCTCTGCAGAACGGGGGAATACCTAGCTGTCATACGGATGTAAAGTAATCTACTGTAACTGTTCTTGTGAGTGACATTAAAGGGGTTGTAAAGGTAAACGTTTTTTCACTATTCTATGCATTAAGGTGAAAAAACATCTGTGGATTAGCGGCCCCCCAGCCCCCCCGTTTACTTACCTGACCCCTCGAAAGTCCCGAGCCGTGAACGCGCTTGCTTCTCGGCTCATTCATTGGTTGATTGAAAGCAGCGCAGCCATTGGCTCGCGCCGCTGTCAATCACATCCAATGACGCGGCGCGCCAGGGGGCGGGGCCGAGTGATACAGTGAGCGGCTATGACCGCCGGCTGTATCACGGGAGCGCGCCCGCAAGAACTCATCATCATGCAAGCTTGCATGAAGGTGAGGAGTTCTTGCGGGGTGGAGCCGAGACTGCCGCCGAGGGACCCCAGAAGACCAGGTTCGGGGCCACTCTGTGCAAAACGAGCTGCACAGTGGAGGTAAGTATAACATGTTTGTTATTTAAAAAAGAAAAAAAAAATACCTTTACATACCCTTTAATTGCTGCAATCAGCATTTATTTCTGCCCCCGGCCAGCGGGATTGTAAAATGACCGGACAGCACAAAGTCATCTGCCTGCAGATCCATGTCTCGGCCTGTACCCAGCTCATTGTACTTTGCTTCGGATTACTGGGAGGAGCCACAAGTATGGAAAACTAAAATTCTGCTTGAAGATTGTTGGATGTCGAGGGAGGCGTGCCATGTTAGTGCCTCAGAGGCCGCTCTTCTCCACCTTTTCTGGAGATGATTGTGCCATTAAAGTGAGAGCTTGCACTGAAAATAATCAAGTAACAGGAGGTTGCAGTCCTACCAAGAGCAACCATGAAAGCCCACTAAATGTGCCTATAAGTAACTCTATTACATTCAGAACCTACATTACATCCATACGCACACTGGCATGCTGCACAGTACAGAGTGATCTGCTATCATGCTTCAGTCCTACCTAGAGGCACTCTAATGCTTTGTACACACGATCGGATTTCCGATGGAATAAAATCCGATGGACTTGTTTCATCAGAAATTCCGATCGTGTGTGGGCCCCATTGGACTTTTTTCCATCGGAGTAAAAAAATAGAACATGTTTTAAATTTTTCCTATGGGAAATTACGATCGTCTGTGTGGAATTCCATCGGAGAAAAATCCATGCATGCTCAGAATCAAGTCGACGTATGCTCGGAAGCATAGAACTTCATTTTTCTTGGCTCGTCGGAGTGTTTTACGTCACCGCGTTTTGGACAGTCGGAATTTAGTCTGACAGTGTGTATGCAAGACTGATGGAAGTCAGCTTCATCGGAAATTCCGATGGAAAATTCCATCGGAAATCCGATCGTGTGTACAAGGCATAAAAGTCCTGCTCAATCTAAAAATATCATGTGATAGGCAAACAAAAGGAGACATCAGTGAGAATGCAGCCTATCCATTCACTAGAGACCGGTGACATCAGTGAGAATGCAGCCTATCCATTCACTAGAGACCGGTGACATCACTGAGAATGCAGCCTATCCATTCACTAGAGACCGGTGACATCATTGAGAATACAGCCTATCCATTCACTAGAGACCGGTGACATCACTGAGAATGCAGCCTATCCATTCACTAGAGACCGGTGACATCACTGAGAATGCAGCCTATCCATTCACTAGAGACCAGTGACATCATTGAGAATGCAGCCTATCCATTCACTAGAGACCAGTGACATCACTGAGAATGCAGCCTATCCATTCACTAGAGACCGGTGACATCACTGAGAATGCAGCCTATCCATTCACTAGAGACCGGTGACATCACTGAGAATGCAGCCTATCCTTTCACTAGAGACCAGTGACATCAGTGAGAATGCAGCCTATCCATTCACTAGAGACTGGTGACATCACTGAGAATGCAGCCTATCCATTCACTAGAGACCGGCGACATCACTGAGAATGCAGCCTATCCATTCACTAGAGACCGGTGACATCACTGAAAATGCAGCCTATCATTCACTAGAGACCAGTGACATCACTGAGAATGCAGCCTATCCATTCACTAGAGACCGGTGACATCACTGAGAATGCAGCCTATCCATTCACTAGAGACCGGTGACATCACTGAGAATGCAGCCTATCCTTTCACTAGAGACCGGTGACATCACTGAGAATGCAGCCTATTCATTCACTAGAGACCGGTGACATCACTGAGAATGCAGCCTATCCATTCACTAGAGACCGGTGACATCACTGAGAATGCAGCCTATCCATTCACTAGAGACCGGTGACATCACTGAAAATGCAGCCTATCATTCACTAGAGACCAGTGACATCACTGAGAATGCAGCCTATCCTTTCACTAGAGGCCGGTGACATCACTGAGAATGCAGCCTATCCATTCACTAGAGACCGGTGACATCACTGAAAATGCAGCCTATCATTCACTAGAGACCAGTGACATCACTGAGAATGCAGCCTATCCATTCACTAGAGACCAGTGACATCATTGAGAATGCAGCCTATCCATTCACTAGAGACCGGTGACATCACTGAGAATGCAGCCTATCCATTCACTAGAGACCGGTGACATCACTGAAAATGCAGCCTATCATTCACTAGAGATCAGTGACATCACTGAGAATGCAGCCTATCCATTCACTAGAGACCAGTGACATCACTGAGAATGCAGCCTATCCTTTCACTAGAGGCCGGTGACATCACTGAGAATGCAGCCTATCCTTTCACTAGAGACCGGTGACATCACTGAGAATGCAGCCTATCCTTTCACTAGAGGCCGGTGACATCACTGAGAATGCAGCCTATCCTTTCACTAGAGACCAGTGACACCACTGAGAATGCAGCCTATCCATTCACTAGAGACCAGTGACATCACTGAGAATGCAGCCTATCCTTTCACTAGAGGCCGGTGACATCACTGAGAATGCAGTCTATCCTTTCACTAGAGACCGGTGACATCACTGAGAATGCAGCCTATCCATTCACTAGAGACCGGTGACATCACTGAGAATGCAGCCTATCCATTCACTAGAGACCGGTGACATCACTGAAAATGCAGCCTATCCATTCACTAGAGACCGGTGACATCACTGAGAATGCAGCCTATCCTTTCACTAGAGACCGGTGACATCACTGAGAATGCAGCCTATCCATTCACTAGAGACCGGTGACATCACTGAGAATGCAGCCTATCCATTCACTAGAGACCAGTGACACCACTGAAAATGCAGCCTATCATTCACTAGAGACCAGTGACATCACTGAGAATGCAGCCTATCCATTCACTAGAGACCGGTGACATCACTGAGAATGCAGCCTATCCATTCACTAGAGACAGGTGACATCACTGAAAATGCAGCCTATCATTCACTAGAGACCAGTGACATCACTGAGAATGCAGCCTATCCTTTCACTAGAGGCCGGTGACATCACTGAGAATGCAGCCTATCCATTCACTAGAGACCAGTGACACCACTGAGAATGCAGCCTATCCACTCACTAGAGACCAGTGACATCAGTGAGAATGCAGCCTATCCATTCACTAATCACTAGAGACCAGTGACATCACTGAGAATGCAGCCTATCCATTCACTAGAGACCAGTGACATCACTTAGAATGCAGCCTATCATTCACTAGAGACCAGTGACATCACTGAGAATGCAGCCTATCCATTCACTAGAGACCGGTGACATCACTGAGAATGCAGCCTATCCATTCACTAGAAACCGGTGACATCAGTGAGAATGCAGCCTATCCATTCACTAGAGACCAGTGACATCACTTAGAATGCAGCCTATCATTCACTAGAGACCAGTGACATCACTGAGAATGCAGCCTATCCATTCACTAGAGACCAGTGACATCACTTAGAATGCAGCCTATCATTCACTAGAGACCGGTGACATTACTGAGAATACATTGTATGCATTCACTAGAGACTTTCACAGTTACTGTTAGCGGTACTGCTGCCTCTTGTGTCTTGATTCCCTTCAGTGCAAGTGTGTTTTGACTTTGGCACAGTTTAGCTATGTTTCTTGGACAGGAAATTGAATTTGTTGTCAGGAGCTGATTTTCAAAGATCGTCCATGCAGCTGACCCTGTCAGGTTTTAAAGTGGACCCATACCTCCCAACTTTGTAAAGCGGAGTTGTTGAGCGGGGGGGGGGGGGGTGCGGGACATTGCAAAAAAAACTGGGAAGTGCAACAGAAGTTGGAAGTTGTTGAGCGGGGGGGGGGGGGGGTTTGGGGCGCGGCGGGGTGGTTGCTGCCGGAACATTTAAAAAAAAGGACTTGCAAAAAAAAATCGGGATCGGGTGGGGCATACTAGTGCGCCGATCGCGGGGGGGGGGGGGGGGGTCTTACCTGCTGCTGCTGCTCCTCTTCTTCTGTTCATGTTTCCTGCAGTGCGGGAAACATGATAGTCTCGCGGGAGTGCGGGAAGGAGGAGCCTCTGCGGGTGAAACCCGCACAATCCGTGCCAGTTGGGAGGTATGTGGACCTATTGTTATAAACATATTATAAAGCTATGTTAGCTCCTTTCTGGGATGGAAACAAACAGTAGCAGAAGGCTGAAGTACTTACCTTTGCTGAAAAACCCGCTGCTCTAGATTTCTGCTAATATAGACAAAAAGATATTTGGGGGAGGGGGGATGGACAATCAGATTGGCTAAGATGCAGAATGAGGAGCACATCCATTCAGCCAAGTCCATATAAATGCAAAGTTCTCACACAGGAGCTAAATCTTGTGTATCTTCCTAGTCCTGCACGCCTTCCCCTCATACTCATTACCTCCAGCTCTTCTCCTTCATGTTGATGGTCTGTCTTGAGGTCAAAGATTCACAGTCGGAAGTCATTGGAGACTTAATGGTGGACATTAGTGCAGATCGTATGGTAAAAAATCGACGTCTGCTACCGCAAATTCAATTGTGCCTCCCAGGGACACGTATGGAAGCGCTCAGCGCAGAGGTATACATGTTTCAAATTAACGCTAAATGGAGAAACGTCGGGACTGAGCCTACGAAGGGCAGAGACCAGACCCACCATGTTGTAGGGTTTAATGCTGGAAAAATGTCATGGCTGGGTCCAAGAAGCACAGAGACTAGGCCCACCACATTCTCGGGGTCACCTCTGAATGGAGTTCAGACCTCCTATATGAATAATCTTCTGGAATTTGGCTCTGTGGCCGATCTGTCTGAGCTCCGGCAGATTTCCCGTTTTTGTTATGCTCTGTCCAATATTTTTCAAGGTATTCCCCTCCCCCTTCTGGGCCCCCATTACCCAGCCTTCCCTCCCCAAGAAGTCACATTGGAGGCCACCTAGGCAGCACCCCACTGTGAGGTAGGGTTACCACCTTTTTTTCAAGCCAAACCCAAACACTTTAGCAGCCCGGGACACCTTTGGGTGCCCCAAGGAGAGTAGAAATGCGGTGCGCATAGCGTGCCACAGCGATCAGTGGGTGTGGCCAAATTTCTCTTGCTGACATCGCCCTGCCCCCCAGACAGCCGCCTGTAACTCCTGGATGGCAACAGTTTTGTGTGCGACCAGTGGCAATCCTAGGGTCACAGATGCCTGGGTGCAGAAATATTTCTGGCGCCCCCATATGGGCGTGGTCATCTTACTAACTCCTCCCCATTACAAATATTTCTATGGCAACGGGGCTGGGCACAGGGAGCTCCGCTCTCGATCATCAGTACCTAGTTGGGCGGGGCGATGGAAGGATCCTCCCTCCACTCGGTCCTCTCTAAGCTCTCCTGTGCTGGGCGACAGACAGAGAAAGCTCCCAGCCGCTGTGTGCTGCTGCATGTGACCCCCGGCCCCCAGTGGGGGGGGGCAAAAGTGGGAGGGAAGGAATAAACTTGCTCTCCCCTTGCAATGCCATTGTGTGTGTGTGACAAGACAAGGCCAAGGAGAGGAGGAGGGAGGGGAACACTCTGGCGCTTCAGTGCCTCCACCTCTGCAGCGCCTGGTGCGGTGCACACCATGCACCTGCCTTGGATCGGCCCTTTGTGCGACTATCTTGGTTACTTGGGGAGCCACAGCCGGTCTGAATATTGTGTCCAAGATCCAGTCCTCCTGAAACCCAGACACAGGATTCAAAACCCAGACTGTCCGGCTGAATCCTGGACAGATGGCAACCCTACGTGAGGCCACTTGTTGCCTTGTCCACTGTCCACCCACTTGTAATTTAGCAGACAGCACAGCATGGGAGGGTGACAACATTTTCTGAAAAAGTAACAAAATACAGTGGTGTCACCTCCCCACCCTGATGCCGCGTACACACGATAATTTTTCCCGTCTGGAAAAATGACATTTTTTCCTTTGGACGAGAAAAACGATCGTCTGTGGGCTTTTTGCCGTTTTTCCCGACGGGAAAAACGGCATTAATCACGATGAGAAAAATTAGAACATGTTCTAATTTTTCTCGTCGTTTTTCCTGACATTTCTTCCGCGGCAGTGTTTCCCATAGGGAAACACTGCCGCGGAGCCCATAGACGATCGTTTTTCTCGTCATTTTAAAAAATGACGAGAAAAATGACCGTGTGTGGGGAACAAGCTGTTCCCTCGTTTAAAATGTCATTATTCACGGCGGTTTTTAAACCGCGGTGAATAATGATCGTGTGTACGCGGCATTAGGCCTCTTTCACACTGAGGTGCTTGAAAAACTGCCAGTAAAACACTGAGCGCTTTTGAAGCGCTTTTCAGGCCTTTTAGAATCGCTTTCAATTAATTTCAATGGAGAGGGGTGTTTTTTCAGCGCGCTGCCCCAGTGTGAAAACATTCATTGATCTTAATGGAAATACGTTTTCGGAAGCTTTTCAGGCGCTTTTTTTAGCGTGAAAGTGACTAAAAAGCACCTCAGTGTGAAAGTGGTCTTAGCCTGCCGATTTTACAGAAAAGAAGCAGAAGCCCCTCCTCACGTGTATTCTTGCATCTCGGTGTGCTTTGTGTATTTCTTTCAGATCTGTGCAGTAAATCCAATGTGAGACTTTGGGGTTGATTTACTAAAGGCAAATAGACTGCAGTTGCTCCATAGCTTAGTAAAGCTTCACTCTGTAAAAATTACCCAATCACGTGCAAGGAAAAAAAAAAAAAACATTTGTGCTTGCACATGATTTTTTATTTTTTTTAATCAAGTAATTTTATATTATTTTTTTTTTTTAAATACAATAACACATATAAATCATTGTAGGGGCAACCTGAAAGAAAGCTCCCTTGATCCCGATTGGATGATGGAAGTCAGCAGAGCTTCCCCTCATATAATGAAAAAGTCACTCCCATTTAGATTCACTTTCCACACTGACATTATTACAGCTTTTTCTTCAGAGCAAAAACAGGTAGGAAACTGCAACAAAGTTTGTTAAAATCCTTGCAGTGTATAATGTACATTGATCACCGAGAGGGGATTGTTTTTCTTTTTTGTTTGTTTTTTTTCAACAAAAGTGGAGTTATGCCGCGTACACACGACCGTTTTTAATGTCATTGAAAAAAACGTTTTTCTCGACGTGATTCTTCTCAAGCCTGCCTTGCCTACACACGATCATGAAAAAAAATGCTCGAGCAAAGTGCGGTGACGTACGAAATGTACGACGGCACTATAAAGGGGAAGTTCCATTGGGATGGCGCCACCCCTTGGGCTGCTTTTGCTGATCCTCGTGTTAGTAAAGTTTGGTGAGAGACGTTTCGCGCTTTTCAGCCTCATGCTCTTCAGTCCGTTACAGCGTGACGAATGTGCTATCTCCATTATGAACGCTAGTTTTACCAGAACGAGCGCTCCCGTCTCATCACTTGCTTCTGAGCATGCGCGGTTTTTTTTCACGTCGTTAAAGCCTACACACGGGCGTTTTTCATGACGAGAAAAACGACGACGTGAAAAACGACGAGAAAAATTTGAGCATGTTCCAAATTTTTAATGCCCATTTTTGTCGTGAAAAATGCTCTGGAGCCCACACACGATCGTTTTTAATGACCAAATTAAAAAATTAAATTTTTCTCGTCATGAAAAACGGTCGTGTGTACGCGGTATTACTCTTGCATGCAGAATATTAAAAAAAAATATATATATACCTTCAGGCCCTATTCACACATGAGCGTATTGACATGACATGTAGAATCGCAACAAAACGTGCATTGTGCTTGCGGTGTCATTATTTCTTATTGGCACCCCAAACGTGCGATCAGCTCTTTTGTCTCTGAGCAGGAGCTTCCTGTAGTAAAGACCGCTCACCACTGCTCTCTTTCCTTGTGCAGGGTGACTGCCCTTGTCTCCGCCCCCTCCTGTAGTTTTCTGTAGGCAGTCTCTAGTGGGTGGAGCCTGCCAGATCCCTCCCAGAGCTTTGTTCTCTGCACAGGCTACATGATAATCTCACTGCTATTTTTACTGAGAATTTATTTCAATAAACATTTTTTGTGCCCACAGTTAAAGTGTTATTAAACCCTTCTTTAAAATATGAATGAATAAATGTAAATGCATACTTTGTTACTATTGCTTCCTGACCCCTGTGTTTCCAGCATTACTAGCCTATAAAAGTTTCCCCTATTGAGTTTACATCTATAGGGCGTCACCTTTGTCTCCGGTGTTTCCCAGGGGCCACACCAACATTCTCGCTCCTGCCACCTGGTGCCCATCTTGTGGAACGCATGCTCAGGAGGCGGGAATTTGCACTGTCTAGCCGGTGCATGATCAGTGGTGTCCATTCCTTTTCTGTGCTCTGTCTCTTTGCCCTGGCACTGCATGGCAGCGCTGTGCTTGTGTGGGGTATGTGCCAAAGGCCTCTACCGTGCATGCAGCGGGCAGACACAACACTAGCAACCCCCCTTCTGCTGTAAACAGGGCGTGTGCATAAAAAAAGTAAGCATTTGGGCCACACATAAAAAAGTAGACAGTGTTACTTTTATCTCTCAATCTCCTGTATGATCAATGTTTTTAAAAAGTGTTACTTTGTATCTCCCTATCACACATTTGTACAATGTTTATAAGCATTGTTACTTTCTATCTCCCTATCTCCCGGCTAAACAAAGTTTATAAACAATGTTACAGTGAATCTTCAAATCTCCCATCAGATCAATGTTAATAAACAATGTTACTTCGTATCGCACCTGTCTCCTGTCTGAACAATGTTTATAAACAATGTTACTGTGTATCTTCCAATCTCCCATCTGATCAATGTTTATAAACAATGGTACTTGTATCTCGCTACCTCTCGATTGAACAATGTTTATAAACAATGTTAGTTTGTATCTCCCATCTGTACAATGTTTATAAGCAATGTTACTTTTTCTCTATCTCCGGGTGAACAATGTTTATAAACAATGGTACTTTGTATCTCCTGATTGAACACTGTTTATCAATGCTGCCGTATCAGTGCTCATCAGTGCCCTGTCAGTGTAGCCTCATCAGTGCTGCCTCATCAGTGACCTATCAGTGCACCCTCATCAGTGCTGCCTCATCAGTGCCCTATCAGGGCAGCCTCATCAGTTCCCTATCAGTACAGCCTCATGAGTGTCCTATCAGTGCACTTCAGTGCCCCATCAGTGCAGCCTCATCGGTATCCTATCAGTGCAGCCTTATCAGTGACCTATCAATGCAGACTCATCAGTGCCCTATCAGTGCAGCCTCATCAGTGCCCATCAGTGCAGCCTCATGGATGTCCTATCAGTGCAGCCACATAAGTGCCCATCAATGCTACCTTATCAGTGCCCTATCAGTGCAGATTCATCAGTGCAGCCACATCAGTGCCCATCAATGCTGCCTTATCAGTGCAGCCTCATCAGTGCCCATTACTGCAGCCTCATCAGTGTCCTATCAGTGCAGCCTCATCAGTGCTGCCTTATCAGTTCAGCATCAACAGTGCCCTATAAGTGCAGCCTCATCAATGCCCCATCAGTGCGGCCTTATCAGTGCCCATCAATGCAGCCTAATCACCACACATTAGTGAAGAAGCAAAATTACTTATTTGCAAAGTTTTATAACAGAAATTAAGAAAGGTTTTTTTTTTCTTTCCATCTTTATTCATGTATTTAGGAAAAAAAAAAAAAACACAAAAACCCAGTGGTGATTAATTTTTACCACCAGAAGAAAGCGCTATCTGTCTAAAAAAAATTGATAAAAAATTCATATGGGTACAGTGTTGCATGACTGCGCAATTGCTATTCAAAATGCGACAGCGCTGGAAGCTGAAAATTGGCCTGGGCAGGAAGGGGGTGAAAGTGCCCGGTAGGCAATTGGTTGAAAAAAAACCTGACTCCTAACTTTTTTAGCTGGCTCCTAGATTTAAAGCAAATTTGTCCAGCCCTGATATACATACATATGATTGTATTTTATTTCCAGTCATTTTAATGATTTACAGTATTTTGTTTGTGTTTTATCTGGAACCTCCTATTTGCTCATGGCCGGTGACAGGCATATCTCCCTGTCTGTCGTCGATAAGATTTGCGCGGGCTTTGACTGCAGGCCCCAGCTATTGCAAATGGCCGCCCTAGCGCCAGGCAATGTTGTCAGAGCTGTCACACCGCGGTGCCCTGATTGATGGCGCGCTGGTTGCGTAGCACCATATGCCAGTCACTCGGCTCCACAGGGAATTTGACGTTGGCTGTCACACATGGAAATCAGACGGCAGACTCGGAATAAATGAAGTTCTGCGGAGAGGCATCTCATACTCCATTTCCCCTGCGCGCGTTTTTTCGTTGGGTAAATAGTACCGCGCATCC
Source organism: Rana muscosa (assembly GCA_029206835.1). Taxonomy (NCBI): domain Eukaryota; kingdom Metazoa; phylum Chordata; class Amphibia; order Anura; family Ranidae; genus Rana; species Rana muscosa. The sequence goes on from CM055119.1 coordinate 332,324,934, forward strand.
CGTGACAAATTTAAAGCCGTAAATGATTTTATGGGCATTTTATGGTGCTTTCCATGTAGATGACTAATGTGACATTGTGTTCCCCATCACCGGTGCAGAGGGGGAAAATTTATTGCGGGCGTCGGCGCGACGTTGGCCAATAATTCCCAATTTTTTTTCTCAGATCTCTCAAGAAGAATTCTCCCATTACTACACCTACTCCAGATTTTTTATTTTAGCCAGATTTATTTAAACATTTAATGGGACACGAACATGAAAAATCAAAAGTCCCAATTTTAAAGGCTTATATGCAAGTTATTGCCATAAAAAGTGTATGGGGACCTGAGTACTGCCCTGGGGGACATGTATCAATACAAAAAAAGGTTTTAAAACAATTGTTTTTAAAAGGAGCAGTGATTTTAATGATAATATTTAATATTCCTTTAAATATCGTGCCTGGGGGGTCCCCTTAGTCTGTCTGAAAAGTGGCGCATCAGTGCGATGTGTAGAACATGCTGCAGCAATAATGACATTTCTAAAGGAAAAAATGTCATTAAAACTTGCTCGCGGCTGTAATGTTTGCCGGCTCACGGCAATATAGATGAAAAAAAATATGAAAAAAACGACGTCTGGTATGGATTTTAAGGGGAACTCCACGCCAGATCCCGCCCCCAAATCCCGCTCCCCTATGTGAATGGGTAGCAGGTACATTGTACTGCTATCTCTTTGCTTTGAAAGCTTTTATATAGCCGTAACTGGATGACCCTGCCCCCTTATGACGTCATGCGGGGCAAGTGGCCTGGTATGGTTCAGGAGGGGGGGGGGGGGTGGCGCTTGCGCGTCCCCCCCTTTCCTGGCCTACCAGGCTGCATGCTTGGATAAAAGTCTGGTGTGGATTTTATTTTTTTTTGGCATTGGAGCTTTCCTTTAAAATCTATACCAGACCCAAAGGGCCTGGTATGGATTTTGGGGGGGGGGGACCCCACGCTGGTGTTTTTCTTAATTATGTCATAGGGTTTCCCTTAACCACTTCAATACACTGTATTATATACTCTGCACTGCACTATATACCCTGCACTGCGTTATATACACACTACACTGACTGCACTATATACTCTGCACTGTATTATATATACTACCCTGACTGCACTATATACTCTGCACTGTATTATATATACTACACTGACTGCACTATATACTCTGCACTGTATTATATACACTACACTGACAGCACTATATACTCTGCACTGTATTATATACACTACACTGACCACTATATACTCCGCACTGTATTATATACACTACACTGACCACTATATACTCCGCACTGTATTATATACAATACAATGACTGCACTATATACTCTGCACTGTATTATATACACTACACTGACAGCACTATATACTCTGCACTGTATTATATATACTACACTGACTGCACTATATACTCTGCACTGTATTATATATACTACACTGACAGCACTATATACTCTGCACTGTATTATATACACTACACTGACCACTATATACTCCGCACTGTATTATATATACTACACTGACAGCACTATATACTCTGCACTGTATTATATACACTACACTGACCACTATATACTCTGCACTGTATTATATACACTACACTGACCACTATATACTCCGCACTGTATTATATACAATACAATGACTGCACTATATACTCTGCACTGTATTATATACACTACACTGACAGCACTATATACTCTGCACTGTATTATATATACTACACTGACTGCACGATATACTCTGCATTGTATTATATATACTACACTGACTGCACTATATACTCTGCATTGTATTTTATATACTACACTTACTTCACTATATACTCTGCACTGTATTATATACACTACACTGACTGCACTGTATAATCTGTACTGTATTATATATACTACACGGACTGCACTATATACGCTGCACTGTATTATATATACTACACTGACTGCACGCTCAATCCACTAATTACCCTGGCTAATCTCTCTTTTAATTTACACTATACACGGCCGCCGTTTAGGCAGCCTTATATAGTGTGAGGCGTGGACTTAGGCCCTGAGCCATGATTAGCCAAGGCACCCTGCCTTTGGCCAATCATGGCTCTCACAGCATATCACGCTGTGATTGGCCAAAGCATACAGGTCAAGGGCATGCTTTGGTTAATCAGCAGCCTTCAATGCACTGCGATATCGCAGTGCATTATGGGGCGCTCCGCGGCAGACGAACGTCCCGCGAGCGCCCCATATGTTCATTTGTTCTACGAACAGCTGATGTTCGAGACGATGTTCGACTCGAACATCAAGCCCATCACCATGCCCGTTGTATAGACAAATGATGGTGGGCGGGATCCCTTCTCGTTCTTGGATGGCATCATATGACATCGCCCAGTCTCACCGTGATCGCGTGCCTCTGGGGGAGCACAGCAATCGCAAGCGCGCTGTGTCTCTGGGGCAAGGCCTGATCCCAATCTCGGTAAAGAGCTCTTTACCTGTGTCCAATCACAGCCGAACTCAAATAAACACGGAAGTGCCGATCATCGACTTTCCTTGCCTCATGCCGACAGAGTGTGAGGAGAGGAGAACCGATCAGCGGCATCTCCTTGCATGGGAGACCTGTACTGATCATCAGTGCCCTGATGATCAGTGCAGCCCCAACAGTGCCCAGCAGTGATGCCAGTCTGTGCACATCAGTGACACCAATCTATGCCCATCAGTCAGGCCATTCTGTGCCCATCAGTAATGCCAGTCAGTGCTTCCTTCCAGTGCCTGCTCATCAGTGCCACCCATCAGTGCCCATTAGTGCCACCCAACAGTGCTGCCTATCTGTGCCACTTATCATTGCCCATCAGTGCCACCTATCAGTGCCCACCAGTGCTGCCTATCAGTGCCGACTATCAGTACCCATCAGTGCTGCATATTAGTGCCTCCTCATTGAGCCACCTCATCAGCGCACATCAGTGATGGAGAAAAATTACCTGTTTGAAAAAAAAAGGTATTTTTTCCTTTTTTTGGCAAAAAATAAAAAACTCAGGGGTGATTAAATACCACCAAAAGAAAGCTTAAGGCCCCTTTCACACTGGGGCGGGCATATGCGGTGATGTTATAGCGGCGCGATTTTCAGCGCCCTATACCGTCGTGTTTACCGCGATATGCGGCCGCTAGCGGTGCGGTTTTAACCCCCGCTAGCAGCCGAAAAAGGGTTAATACCGACCGCAAACCGCGGCTATAGCCGCGGTTTGCGGGCGGTATTACCGCAGTGTACCATTGATTTCAATGGCAAGGAGCGGTATACACACCGCTCCTTCACCGCTCCAAAGATGCGGCTTGCAGGAGATTTTTTTGTCTCCTGCCAGCGCACCGCCTCAGTGTGAAAGCCCCTCGGGGGATGAAAGTGCCCGGTAGGCAAGTGGTTAAAGGGGGTTCTCCATTACAACAAATGGTCATCATAGGACGGTATTATATATGCTATTCAATGGAGGGATATGTAGTATTGCCCTTCCCCCTACTTTCCATGGTGGATATACCCCCTGAATTCCCTTCTTCCCCATTGAATTAGAATAAAATCTCAATATCCTCAGTCTCATTGTTCCTCTCTGAGCTCAGTAGACACCGAAGTGTCAGCAAGACAGGAGAAATTAAAACTCATTGTCGGCAGGCTCGATCCGTAGGCCGTCATGAATTATGCAGCTCTCTAAAGGAACGCACATTAAGAATCCCGCACTGGAATCACTCGCCGACGTGTTTTCAAAGAGGGATGACTTCAGCTAATAATTGGGATGAATCTCGCCTCTGCGCCCTTCTGCCACTTGCGCCACTATTTGCCTTGATAGTGAAACTGGCCATCTCTAATTATCGCAAGGAGCAAAAAAAAAAAAAAAAAACAGCGCAGAAATCCAGCCATATGGCAAACATGAGGATGGTCTGAGGTTTTGAAAAATGTATTCTTGGCTGTGTTCACAAATGTCTGACACAGATCAGACCCAGCTGCAGCCTTTCAGCTTGTGATTTGCTACAAAGTTACAATGTTGCAATCTGATCACTGGGGGAGGGGAAGAAATTATTTGATTTAGTTTTAGTTGTTCTGTGCATTTAAGAAAGGTTCCAGTGAAGTGATATTATTCAGAAATATCATTGGCTTTCTCGTGCCTCTGGGTGTCTGTCTTTAGTTTTTCCATAAAAAAAAAAAATCTAAACGACTCTCCTGCGTTCTTTCCGATTTTTGTGTGCGTCTTACTAGTGGCACCATTCATCTTTCTCTCCGCACCATAAATGCATCAAAAAAGTATTGAATTAGCCAAGCACGCTTTGCAACGTGTGTTTTTGCATGTTTGCACAAAAAACGTACCTGTGTTTGCGGTGTCATTAGAAAATAATGGCATCGCAAGCACATTGCGTATTTTAGCAAATTTTTTGCGCATTTGCAAAAACGGGGGGAGGAAAAATTGCGCTTCTGCCAGCATTTCCCCTACGCCCAGATTTGAACGGGGCCCAAAGATCAAGTTTCATCTGCTTCAATTTTGCCTTCCCTGGTTCTTCCCTTCGCCCAACCAATAGGCTAATGATTTTTGAAAAAAAAAAATTATATATATAAATAAAACCTTCACTGTGCGTTCACCTTTCAAGACCCATGAATGCCGCTCTCTCTTTTGAAATATATGTACTACAGTGTTTGCTGTGCACCCGGGCTCATTTATTTGAATTTTTTTATCTCTGATATACAGGGCCGCCATCAGGAATTTTGGGGCCCCTTACACAGCTTCAGGCATGGGCACCCCACATTGAGAACCGGGGCGAATTGGTTTGGGTGCTGACGAACAAAAAAGAAAAAGGGGGATTGCCACCCGGACCCCTTACAGGTATACTGCCGGAAAAAAAAAATGAAAAAAAGGAGTTGCCATCCGGGCATCTGGCGAAAAAAAAAAAAAAAAAAAAAAGTAAAATAAATAAATAAATGATACAAAACAAAACAAGGGGGTTGCCATCCGGGCACCTGGGGACCTCCGGGCCCCTTACAGGTGTACTGCCTGTACCCCCCTGATGGCGGCCCTGCTGATATATGTGCAGTGGCAACCATTGGTTAATATATATATATATATATATATATATATATATATATATACTTTTTTATTTATTATTTTTAATATGTTTATTAACAACAGCAATAATAATAAAAAAAAAAAGTAAAGAAATTAAGAATCATATAATATATAATTAAAATAACATTATTATCAGTATTATTGTTGTACTAATATTGACAACAACTATAAGAAGAGAAAATATATATAACAATAATGATAATAATACAAGAAAAAAGTATATTTCTTGAATTGTCTTATGATTCCTATGTACCCATCTGGTGCCCCTGACCTTTCATAGCCTCCTCTAACCCTCCTACAGGTGGGTCAGTGATAAAGCCCATATTGTACAAGGGCGCTCATGATGTCATTGGGTCCAGGTCCAGGTCCCCGAGAATAATCCGCCATCAAAGTCTATCTGTCTGTCTTTTATATCCACACTGTAACCATACAGGTTATAAAGAGAGAAGGGACTGAAAGGATCAAAAAGATCCCCAACCAACTCAATGGGTCACCCAGTAAAGCCTTCCTACGGCTTGATTCACACCTATGGCATTTTTTGTGCTTTTTGCATTTTACAGATTTGCACTACAACCCATTTGAAGTGGTTGTAAACCCACTTTTCCCAAAAATTATAAAAAAACACCACCTGCAAGACAAAGGCATAATGAGCTAGTATGCATAGCATACTAGCTCATTTTGTAATACTCACCTCAAATTGAAGCCCCAGCAGCCGTCCTCGTTCCGGCGTCCTCGCTCCGGCGGCCGACATCTCTCCCGGGCGTTACTTCCGGGTATCGCGGCTCCGGCGCTGTGATTGGCCGGAGCCGCGATGACATCGCCCCATGCGCGTGAGAGCCGCCAGTCACAGCACGATCTCCGTTAGAAACGGCACAATCCACAAGGTGCATTATTTTTTTTTCAACACCATGGCCATTGGTGGCCTCTTATGAGGTATTGGTTGAGGGGGAATTAATAAATAAACACGTGGAAGTAGGAGAGGGGACCCCCCCCCCTCCTTTATTCCCTTTTTTTTTCTTTTTTTTTTTAAGTTTGTTTACTTTTACATAAGTTGGGGATTCAGGCCATGGGGGCCGCTACACATAATTATGGGTAATAAAAATTAATCATGAGGCTCAATATACATACACTTTTTTTTTTTTTTTCCCACACTTAAAGAGAATAGTCACTATGGCCACCAGTAGGAAGGGGTTTTGTTTAAGTGACACAGAAGGGCACAGTAGGAGAACACACGACTCAAGGAGAAGGAATGGAGTGGGTAGGGACAGAGCAGACTTACTCCACCGCAGCCAGGGATGGCATGAGGGGGGGGGGGGGGAGAGGGAATTACTTTATTTTTCATGTGTTTTTTTTTTTTTTCTCTTTCTCGTCTCTTATTCTTTTTTTTTTCTTTCTTTCTCTTGGGACGGAGGGGGGGGGGGGGGGTAGTATAATTGATAAACTTTTGATAAGACAATTTTGTACCTAATTCGTTTCTGTAATGTTCATTGGTGTCTTTTATGTAAATGATGGAATATAGGAATGTACAATACTGAATGGAAATGTTGAAGTTTATAATAAAAGAAAAAATTTTGATTATAAAAAAAAAGAAAACGGCACGATCGCTGTTTCTAAAGTGCGCCTGCGTCGTTTTCTATGGCGCATGCGCCGTAGACATCGGTGCCTGTCATTATTGTAAATATCTCCTAAACCGTGGAGGTTTAGGAAATATTTCGAGCACCTACAGGTAAGCCTTAATCTAGGCTTAACTGTAGGTAAAAGTGGTCGTAAAGGGTTTACAAACCACTTTAACATGGTTTCCTATGGAACACGTTCTGTAGAGCAAATCTGCAAAAAGCACTAAAAATGCATAGGTGTGAGTCAAGCCTAAAACAGAAGATATTCACATGTCTCATTCCATCACATATCCCAAAAATAAGAGGACTATTCCGTATTTTAGGAAAGTGGGCGGAGCCATGGAAATTATTCCTTCTCACCACATTTTTCCAGATGATCATCCAGAACCGCTGGTGTAAAGTGCAAATATAACCTAATATCATTGAGCCATTTATTCCAAACTGCATACAGCTGTTTCAGGCTTTTTAACTATCATCAGTGCAGTGTATGGAAACCATCGAATTCTGTGTTTGTATTTATTATTTTTTATTTTATTTTAACAAGAGATATTATTTTTTTGATATGGTAGGACCGCTATAGAGTTGCTGGTGGCCGTTCCTCCTTCCTCGTCGCCTGCAGTATTTGGGGAGGGGTAGTGTAAAGGAACGCGTTTGTAGCTCAGTTAATTGACAGGGGGAGGGGGGGAATAGGAGACTCATATCGCTACATCAACACCTCCACGCGATGGGCGTCTAAGCGGTGTGTTGGCGGCTGGGAAGTAATGAAGATGGATGGCCCTGCTTCTCCTGAGAAGCCATCACGCAGTAATGCAATATATTCCTCGCATTCCCTGCCATCTCCATATGGAAGTGTGCCGGGATCTGATTAACTGCGCAGAGGCAGCCGGCAAATAGGAATTCGGAGATCTCTTCTCCGGGAGATGGATTTGGCCACTTATGTCCTCTCGTACACCTTATCAGGGGCCTTTTTTATGGATGTATGAAAAAGAAGGAATTTGCACCCAGGAGGGTGTAAAGCTCCCAACCAGGGGAAAAAATGGTTAATTTGACAGAAATGAGACTTGTTGGAAAGTACAAAACTTGTGTTTATTAAATATCAATAAAAGGAATAATACTTGTTAGGCACACGGTGTTACAAGGAAAATACATAAGCAAAACTGTTGCAATAAAAATAAAAAATAAAAAGGATGCAATCAATATCAATAATATAATGCAATCTAGGCTCCAGGCAAAAAACAAAACAAATATATATATAATATTACCTGCCAAAGGATTTGTATTTCTGCACATCCTGTCCTGAGATTTACACAGCTACCCAAATGATGTCTCTTTAGATGAAACGCGTCGGAACGAGCCTTGCTGATGTTATTGCATTACTCTTCAGTCACTCCTACTTGCGCTTTTTTATCTACTCAAATGTGAGTGTTCCTAATTTTTAATAAATACTCTTTCTGTCAACGGTATTACACTATGTGGAACCTTTTTTCATTTTTTGGTTACATCGTGTGAATATATGGGAAAGATTTGGTCCACTCCTCTCTGAGATTACCTATCTATGGGGTCATTGTTGCTGTGAACCATTTGAAGGAAGGTCTGGTTATCTCCCACTTGTGCCAGAGGTTGCAGACGCTGATGTTCCAACCCATTGGTGTGTTTTCACCACAAGCCTTGGCGACTCATCGAGCGTATGCTCTTTTGAGTCCGATAATTCCAGTAAGCCTTCTCATTGTTGGTGGTGGCTATCTCCCATATCTATTCCTGTCTGGCAGTTAAGTCACACTTCCAGGTCTTACCATTCCTCCAGTCTATGACTGGACAGTGAAAAGAGAAGCAGCAGACGGATGAGCTAATCCTTCTGTCATTGCATTTTCTCCTCCTATCTGTATTCTCTTTGTTAACAAGTAAGCACTGCAGAACAGCTGATTGGCTCCTTGTGCTGTTTCTCCCTTTCACAATCTGAGCTCTGCTGTACAGGGACTGCAGGAGGTTGGTACCAGGTCGCATTCAGGTACTTACATTGCATTTAAAGTGGACCTCCACTTTAAAAGGTCATGTCATGTTGCCCTGCCCCCACCTCTACAATTGGATGTATTTTTTTAACGAATGTCTTTTATATGTAGTGCAAAGCAGCACTTTTGCTTTTCTAGCCTAGGTGAGAATTACGTTCCCTGCCGGAGCATTTTCATGTGTGTGAGTACTCTTGAAAATCCTCGGCATTGGCACAGATATCGATATCAATGCAACCCTAATTTGTGGAATACAAAGTTGCATTAATTTGCGTCTTTTATATCTGCCCAGAGTTCATTTTTCATAGACATTTATTAGGTTGGGGATTTTAGAAATAATGTTATTAATGATGATGAACACTGAAGATACGAGACGTTGTTTATAGTAAATGTGATGCATCGGAAGGAGATTGTCAGAGCGAAGTATGGGAGTTCTTGGTTTTTAGAACGTTACATTCTGTTCTCTCTCTGGGAAGTCCTCCTGGACCGGCTCTTTAATATTTATAAAAAAAAAAAAGGACCGATATAGGCAAAAGCAGAAATCCAGCATCAAACTGGCAGAGACATTATAATCCCGACCACCATTAAATATCCCAACCTGTCGAGGGGTAAAGAGCGCCCCCCACAGGCAGATCTGTTATGTATCAGTAGGACAGAGCACCGCGTCCTTGTGATGTATTATATAGTTTATTATCAAAGTGCTCATAAAAAAGATACAATAGGGAAGCAATCAATCACTAATGAAATCTTGGTTCTATTAAACACAAAAGCTGTCAGGCCAGATTCCCAAAATTATCCGAAGGCCAACCACCACCAGTAATAGATGATGAGGCTTGAAGGGAGCAGGACGCTGCTCAACCGACCCGATGCTTATTGGAGTGTATGGCCTCAGCCGCCACTGCTCCACTGGCCACGCCCCCGATGCATTTCACCCCACCCACCTAGGGCTTAGTCATAGCCACAGTGGGCGTGACAAAATGCGTCAGTGGGCGTGGCCAGTAGAGCAGTGCTGGCTGAGGACATACACTCCAATAAGCATCGGGTCGGTTGAGTTGCGTCCTGCTCCCTTCATGCTGACACTCCTGGATTAGTGACATCGGACGCCCCTAGTTTATTCTGAGTACTGGCGGGGACACATGGACACAGGGCTGCTGTTAGAAATTATGGCCTACCTGGAAGGGCCCCCCCCCCACCCCTCAAATATATCAAAACAACATTTTCACTAAAAATATACTAAAATCTTTCTTAGCGAACACAAAGATAACAGAGAATCCGTGTGAATTAGCCCTTTTTTTAAATTGTTTTTTACATTTCTCAACAAAAACATTTTATAATTTAAAAAAAAAGTTGAAATGTTTTTCAATTATTTTATTTTACAAATAATTTTTTTACAGCTTTTAATTTTTTTTACAAGGGATTAAAACAATACAGGGTTACAATTTGTTATTTTTTTAATGGGACAGGGAAGCCGGCAGCTGTGTCTGTGTCTATCCCTGCAACAGCTGAACGTCGGCGGGAGGGTTTTCAGCTGCTGCAGAGAGCCCCACAGGGCATCCTGTAATTGCCCCTCCTTCCCTCTGGTGTTTGGGCCCCCTTGTGTTCCCGGGCCCCCTACAGGAGGACTGGTGGTTCCCCCCCTATCAACGGTCTTGCACGGACACCTCCAGCTTTGAGCAGCGTTGCATGTTTTTTTAGGTTGAAGATGATGAGGCTTAACGTGTTTTCAGAGGCCATGCCCCTTTGTCCAAGCCAACAAAATTATCCATACCGTAAAGGTTTATGGCTGTTCCGTCAAGTCTGTATGACCGGCTCCACTTCACATCAGGGAGGACAACAGCCAATGGCAAGCAGGAGACAGCGGTTACCATTGGCCATTGCAGTGCCTGATGGGTGGTGGAGTCGATACCCTATTGACCAGCGACACAAGCTCAATACTGGAGGGTGCAGACGTGAGGAAATGGCTGTGAGCCTCTGCCTACGGATTACTATGTTGGCTCTGATGAAGAGGGGAGTGTGCCTCCAAAAATTGGCTGGAGGACAACCAGCATCATCTAACTTGATGGTCTCCAAACTGCAGCCGTGAGACCGGATGTGGCCCTTTGCTTTCCTTTATCCGGCCCTTCAGGCATTATTCCCCCCACTGACACCAACACAGGGGGCTAATTTCTGCCACTGACACCAACAATGGGGCACTACTCCTCCCACTGACACCAACAATGGGGCACTATTCCTCCCACTGACACCAACTATTTCTACCTTGAGGCCTGGTTCACACCTATGCATTTTTTTGTGCGTTTTCAGTTTTGCAGAAACGCACTACAGTCCATTGAACATGGTTTCCTATGAATCACGTTTACATCTGTGCATTTTATGGAAAGAGCCAGGGGCTTTTTTTTTGGTGTTTGGTTCTATATAGACTTCAATGGACCTGTATTGAAAAATGCAAAATGCACCTAGAATGTGCAAACTGCATAGTTGTGAACCAGGCCTAATACCAAAGATCTGCATTGTTTACTCCCACTGGCCACAGTCCGGCCCCCCCCCCGTAAAGGCTAGCCCTTTGTTTTCAAAGTTTGGAGACCCCTGATCTAGCTCTTTCCTCCCCAGTCTGACTGTCCCTGGCCCACCCCTTTCATTCATTGGGTTTCAGTTCTTACAATCATGGAGGCTCAGAATCCCATGTGGGTGTTCTGCATGCAAATACATGCAATGCATACAAATACAGCCTGCATTGGAACGCCCACTCCACCACACTGACACCCGCCCACTGAAGCAGTTTAAAATTTGCATAACTCCTCCCACTGCTTGCATCAGGACTGAGGGGCTACTGAGGCAGGGGGCTGTGATGTTATCAGGAAGCTATGTACAGCCCCCTGCTAGCCCCTCCCACCAGCCATGATCTGCCTGCATTGCATAGAGCAGGGGTCTCCAAACTTTTCAAACAAAGTGCCAGTTTATTGTCCTTCCAACCTTAGGGGGGCCAGACTGTGACCGGTGGGAGTATGCAATTCCCCATCATTGGTATCAATGGGAGTAGTTGTACCACATCGTTGGTAATAATGGGAAGAATAGCGCCCCATCATTGGTGTCAGTGGGTGTATACGATGCCCTATCATTGGTATTAGGGGGAGGACAAGTGCCTCATCGTTGGTATCAATGGGAGTAATTTACCACATTATTGGTAATAATGGGAATATTAGTGCACCATCATTGGTGTCAGTGGGAGTAATAGTGCCCCATCATTGGTGTCTGTGGGAGTAATAGTGCCCCATCATTGGTGTCAGTAGGAGTAATAGTGCTCAATCAGTGTTGTCTGTGCGATGAATAGTGCCCCACCATTGGTGTCAGTGCGATGAATTGTGCCCCATCATTGATATCAATAGGAGGAATGGTTCCCAGTCGTCTGTGAAAGCGGCAGGAACTATGCCCCACTGTTGCTGACAGTGGGGGGGAATAATGCCCCGAGGGCCGGATAACAGCAAGCAAAGGGCCACGTATGACACCCGAGCTGCAGTTTGGAGACCACTGACCTAGAGAAGCACAGACTAAAATGGGAAAATGTAAAGGTTTTATTTGATAATGTCATTATCCATAGATGTGTGCACAGGGTGTGCCGGGTGTGTCTGGGCACACCCTAATCACCCTGTGTGGGGCAGATTCCACCTGTTTAAACCCCTGATATTTCACCAAGGGCTCCTAACAAGGGCTCCTAAAAAATGTGTTAAAAAAAATAAATAAATAAATAATAGAACTAAACCTATGACCTATAGACACCATCCACTGCCCTACTGACACCAATCTCTGTCCTACTGACACCGTCTATATATATATATATATATATATATATATATATATATATATACACACACATTCCCATATGTGTGTTTGAGCTTTGAGGTGTACATCCTAGGGCAGTGATGGGGAACCTTGGTACCCCAGATGTTTTGGAACTACATTTCCCATGATGCTCAACTACACTACAGAGTGCATGAGCATCATGGGAAATGTAGTTCCAAAACATCTGGGGTGCCAAAGTTCGCCATCACTGCAATAGGCTGTGCACAGCTATGTCATTATCATATTGAAGGGGGGGGGGGGGAGGGGGGACCAGAGAAGGAAAAATATAAAAACCACCCAAAGCCCTTCCCATCGACTCCAATGCATTTTGCCAAAATCATCCGATTTTTGCCGAAATTTCACAAAAAGTGAAAACTCTAAATTTTGCTCCTTTCTCAGTAACAGGTTACATTTAAACAACAGTCAACCTGCTATGTAAGAGGGAAAGTCCCGGGTTAATTTCAGCTGTCATGGAGTAGATGTTGCGGAGGGGGAGTTGCGGCGGGGGGGGCCCGGGGGGGGGAAGCCCCCTCTTGATATCAGGGTTGCATGATGTGCGATCACAGAGCAGCCGGGGATAGATTAATATAACACGGAGCCTCTTGTGTGCCATTCCTGCGAGATCAGCACCATGGACAGCTCCCCCCATCCCGTCCTATCTTCCAGCACTGAGTGCGCAGACAGGGCCACCCTGAGCTACGCGGCCCCAATGCAGCACAACCGAGAAGGGCTAGGCGGCATTTTCTGCCGTCTAAGGACTTTGTTGATTGGCCATTGAGTAACCGGGTAGTGCCAGAGCAGTTAATGGATAATGGAGATTACATCTGGTCAGCATTTTATCCCCCCCCCCTCCGCCCCACCTCCCTCTGCATACACCGCAGCCAACAGTGACTCAAGAATCTGCTTCATTAGAGAATGTTTTATATCTCAGGTGCTCTGCGCTCCAGCTGAGACGCGCTCGCATCGTGCGCCGCTGTCATCGCTTTCTCTTTTTTTTGTTTTTCATTCAAGTTTTTATTCCGTTAAAAATCATTCGTGTTTTTGGACAAAACTGCAAAATCATATTTAAAGAACCCCCCCCCCCCAAATAAAAATAAAAAATGAAAGCAGGAGCAGTGTGTGGCCCCTCCCCCTCTTCGGCGCGTCATGGCTGAGCTGGTCGGATCTGGCACAAAGGACGGTATTTAGAAAGCCGTGTCACCGGCGGTGAATCAATCACTGTCATATAAATCGCATGAATCCGGGAGACTCACCTGCAGAGAGGAAGCCTGACACTATTGGATGATAGATATATAGATAGATACGCTATATTACCAAAAGTATTGGGACGCCTGCCTTTACACGCACATGATCTTTAATGGCATCCCAGTCTTAGTCCGTAGGGTTCAATATTGAGTTGGCCCACCCTTTGCAGCTATAACAGCTTCAAGTCTTCTGGGAAGGCCGTCCACAGGGTTTAGGAGTGTGTCTGTGGGAATGTTTGACCATTCTTCCAGAAGAGCATTTGTGAGGTCAGGCACTGATGTTGGATGAGAAGGCCTGGCTCACAGTCTCCACTCTAATTCATCCCAAAGGTGTTCTATCGGGTTGAGGTCAGGACTCTGTACAGGCCAGTCAAGTTCCTCCACCCCAAACTCGCTCATCCAGGTCTTTATGGACTTTGCTTTGTGCACTGGTGAGCAGTCATGTTGGAACAGGAAGGGGCCGTCCCCAAATTGTTCCCACAAAGTTGGAAAACTGAAATTGTCCAAAATGTCTTAGTATGCTGACTCCTTAGGAGATCCCTTCACTGAAACTAAGGGGCCAAGCCCAACCCTTGAAAAACAACCCCACACCATAATCCCCTCTCCATCCACCAAATGATTTGGACCAGTACATGACTGTGCACCAGTGCACAAAGCAAGGTCCATAGAGACAGGGATGAGCGAGTTTGGGGTGGAGGAACTTGACTGGCCTGCACAGAGTCCTGACCTCAACCCAATAGAACACCTTTGGGATGAATTAGAGCGGAGACTGTGAGCCAGGCCTTCTCGTCCAACATTAGTGCCTGACCTCACAAATGCGCTTCTGGAAGAATGGTCAAACGTTCCCATAGACACCCTCCTAAACCTTGTGGACAGCCTTCCCAGAAGAGTTGTAGCTGTTATAGCTGCAAAGGGCGGGCCAACACAGATCTGTAAGTGTGACTTAAAGTGGTTGTAAACCCTTCCATATTCCCAGTGAAACAGGTGATACATGAGATGAAACAAATCCCCCTACATAAAGTTGTACCTGTTTATCTGCTATCTTCTCTCCTCTATATCCATTCAAAGTCCAGAATTTATAAAGCTTTTCTGAGCTGTCAGAACACAGGGGGTGTTGAAGCGATGAGTCTAGACTGCTGAGTTCAGTTAGTAGAGCTCTGAGAGCTGATTGGAGGGAAGGGACACATCCATTGGTGGTGCACAGGCTTGGCCACTCCCTATTCATCCATCCGGCACATTTTCAGACACCGGGCGCCTGAATTACAGCGGCGGGGGAGTTTTTTTTGAAGCACCTGATTAGAGCCATATTCTAATAGAATTCGAATAGAATTTGCACTAATAGAATCTAATAGAATAGGCACTACATAGAATTGGATGGGCACAGTGGCAGCATTTGACAGGCACAGTGGCAGCATTTGATGGGCACAGTGGCTGCATTTGATGGGCACAGTGGCTGCATTTGACGGGCACAGTGGCAGCATTTCACGGGCACAGTGGTGGCATTTGACAAGCACAAGTGGCTGCATATGACGAGCACAAGTGGCTGCATTTGATGGGCACAGTGGCTGCATATGATGGGCACAGTGGCAGCATTTGACGGGCACAGTGGCAGCATTTGACGGGCACAGTGGCAGCATTTGATGGGCACAGTGGCAGCATTTGACGGGCACAGTGGCAGCATTTGACGGGCACAGTGGCTGCATTTGATGGGCACAGTGGCTGCATTTGAAGGGCACAGTGGCTGCATTTGATGGGCACAGTGGCAGCATTTGACGGGCACAGTGGCAGCATTTGATGGGCACAGTGGCAGCATTTGACGGGCACAGTGGCTGCATTTGATCGGCACAGTGGCTGCATTTGATCGGCACAGTGGCTGCATTTGATCGGCACAGTGGCTGCATTTGATGTTTTTTTTCAGAATTTTTTAGTATGTTTGTGCCCCCCCAAATATATTAAGCACCAGCCGCCACTGGACACAGCACACTGGAACAGAGCTGAGGCTGTCATTCACAGGCTGTGTACTCGAACTCCCTCCCCTATCACCGTTTTTCTCTTGGTGTCAGGAAAACTTGTTAGAAGTGATTCATGCTGATAGCAGAGAATGAAGCAGCAGACAGAAATGAAACTTTGTGCTCTTAATTGAGACAATTACACACTATAGAGAGATATACTTTGTTCATATTTCATGTCTGAGGTTTCCAACCACTTTAATGTTGGCTTGGCTGTTGTATCGCTAAGACACATGAACTTTCTTCGTGGAAATGGCGGCGGTGCCTGCGATTCGATTGATTTCTGAGGCATCAGGAGGAACCTGCGTAGAGAATTCTCATCTTGAAAAAATATGAAACAATTATGATGAAAAGGGACTTTGACAGACGCACAATGGGAGTGCGGCGCTGCGCGCGTTGCGTCGTGCATGATGGTGAGAATAATGCAGGACTCTTCGACAATTACAGACAAAAGAGGCGAGGGAATTGTTGGGGAATTAGGCGATAGTTGCAGCCAGCCGCTAAATCAATTGATGGGAATCCGCCGAGACCTTCCTATAAATGCGTCATTAGAGAGGAGCGTGATATCAGTTGTGCCGTGGCTGACTTCACCCCACCGCCTAAAAGTCGATTGTCCACTTTTATATGATTAAGGCCACCTTTCCACTTGTGCGCCTTGGGACTGCAGAGTCACATGACAAGTCGTACCCCATGATTTCCAATGAGTACCGCTCATATCTGTGCCACTTCAAGTCGCAGTGACTTTAAAGTAAACCCTACACTACTTTGGTCCCACTTTGATGTGACTTGAGATCACGTCAAGAGAGCTGAAATTACACTCTGCAGTGCTCAGTGAGGAGAACCCTGACACTTACATGACAAGTACACACTATAGAGCAGTGGTCTCCAAACTGCGGCCCGGGGGCCAGATGCCGCTCTTTGCTTGCCTTTATCCCGCCCTTGGGGCACTTTTCATTCCACTGATGCAAAGTGCCAATGATGGGGCACTATTGCTCCCACTGACACCAACAATGGGGCACTGTTCCTCCCACTGACACCAACAATGGGGCACTGTTCCTCCCACTGACACCAACAATGGGGCACTATTCCTCCCACTGACACCAACAATGACACCAACAATCGGGCACTATTCCTCCTACTGACACCAACAATGGGGCACTATTCATCCCACTGACACCAACAATGACACCAACAATGGGGCACTATTCCTCCCACTGACACCAATAACTGGGGCACTATTCCTCCCACTGACACCAACAATGGGGCATTATTCATCCCACGGACACCCTCAATGTGGCACTGTTCCTCCCACTGACACCAACTATGGGGCACTATTCCTCCAACTGACACCAACAATAGCGCACTATTCCTCCCACTGACACCAACAATGGGGAATTATTCCTCCCACTGACACCAATGATAGGGCACTATTCCTCCCACTGACACCAACGATGGGGTATTATTCCTCCCACTGACGCCAACAATGACACCAACAATGGGGCACTATTCCTCCCACTGACACCAACAACTGGGGCACTATTCCTCCCACTGACACCAACAATGGGGCATTATTCATCCCACGGACACCCTCAATGTAGCACTGTTCCTCCCACTGACACCAACAATGGGGCACTATTCCTCCAACTGACACCAACAATGACACCAACAATGGAGCACTATTCCTCCCATGGACGCCAACAATGGGGCACTATTCCTCCCACTGACACCAATGATGGGACACTATTACTCCCACTGACACCAACAATCGGGCACTATTCCTCCAACTGACACCAACAATGGCGCACTATTCTTCCCATGGACACCAACAATGGGGCACTATTCCTGCCACTGACACCAATGATGGGGCACTATTCCTCCCACTGACACCAATGATGGGGCACTATTCCTCCCACTGACACCAATGATGGGGCACTATTCCTCCCACTGACACCAAAAATGGAGCACTATTCTTCCCACTGACACCAACAATGGGGAACTATTCCTCCCACTGACACCAATGATAGGGCACTATTCCTCCCACTGACACCAACGATGGGGTATTATTCCTCCCACTGACGCCAACAATGACACTAACAATGGGGCACTATTCCTCCCACTGACACCAACAACTGGGGCACTATTGATCTTTTATTGAAAAGAATCAAGCAACCAATTTTTATACAAAAGTAAAAAACAAAACCATAGTACAAAACTTCAACAGAAAACAAAGGAATACACATCCATGTTCAGAATATATACAATATATACATAATCCACTACCAAAACATCCCTAGAAAACTATCTACATAAAGCAGCAGAGAGGGCCTAAGAGGCACAACCCATCACCTATGTACGCAGCCATTTATCAAAAATTCATCAAAAATACTGATAATCTAGGGTGATAAGAGACAGACAGCCACACCCGGGAAAGAGACTCCTGGTAGTCAGGGAGGCTTGAAACCCCTCCACGCCTTCAACCAAGCCCCCTGCCCCCGCTTGTCTCTCTCAAGCTCCCGAATCTTCCCCACCTCATGCAAAATGTCACACACCACCACCTCAACAGGAAGGAGTTTTTGCCGAATGCTGACCTGACACCGTGCATTCCAGGTGAAATAACGGACTACTAGGCTAACTAAAAAAAGTGTATCCAAACAAAAAACTCCACCGGTATTGAATGCTCCGTACACCCACTCAGCATAACCCAGCCTGGAGAGGAAAGGGACACCGAGGGCCCGCCCCACCTGTTTGTACACCTCTATGTTAAAAGGGCAATGAAGCAGAAAATGGTCCATAGTCTCCTCCTCATCTGCACACTCCTCCCGAGGACAGCTACGATCCATCCCACTGCGGAATTTCAAATTGCCCCGAACATAGAGCTTCCCATGGAAGCACAACCAGGCCAGATCCCTAAATTTAGGGGGTACTCTATCCAAATTAATCAGTCTTAACCCCGCCCTCAAAACTGGGCCCGGGCAATCCCTTAAGGCCAGTGGGTCATGAAAGACTTCGCTCAAGACTCGACTCATAAGGACTTTCCTTGGAACCGATCTGAGATCTTCAGCCGACAATCGCCACTGCCGCAGTAACTTCAGGCACGGAGCGACATAGGCTGGTAGCTGACCACGATGACCCCTGCGATTCTTCACTTGGCCACCTTCTTCCCAAAGTCGTAGAAAAGGCCTAAACCAAGATCTAAATATGCCTACCCATCCAGGAGGTTCCACTGCAAGCATATTACCAATGTTAAACTTTAGAAATAGCAGTGAAAAGAAAAGAACTGGGTTGACCATACCTAAGCCACCCTCCCTCCTGGATAGGTAGGTGACATTCCTCTTGATGGGGTTCAGTCTGTTCCCCCACAGCATCTGGAAGAACACACTACTGACCCTAGCATAGAGAGACACTGGCAAGATGCAGACAAAGCTGACATACAAGAAGATCGGAATCAGGTAAGTCTTAATCAGATCAACCCTTTCCCTCATAGATAACTTCCATCTCTTCCAGCTGACCACCTTAGTATTGGCAATTTCCAGTCTGCCTTCCCAGTTTTTGAGGCCATAATCGCCGGGTCCAAATTCAATGCCTAGTATCTTAATTCTTTCCTGGGGCACTGGAAAGGTGTCCGGGAGATCAAAACCCTCACCATCCTTTCCCATCCAGAAAACTTCAGTCTTTTCCTGATTGATCTTGGAGCCTGATGCTTCAGAATACCGTGATGTCAGAGAGACCACCTCCTCCGCTTCATCCGTCCCAGTGACAATCACCGACACATCATCCGCATAGGCAACAACCCTCAATGGCGGCTCACCCGGGAGCCCCACTGGTACCCCACACAACATGCCGCTCTCTAGCCTCCTGATGAAGGGGTCGATTGCAAACACATAGAGCAGGGGACTCAGGGGACAACCCTGGCGCACCCCGGAGCCAACCCCAAAGGACTGTCCAACCCAACCATTAACAAGAGGGAAGCTTTCTGCCCCCTTATACAAGACTTTCAGCCAATCGACAAAACCACCCGGCAGACCGTACTTACTAAGGAGCAACCACAGGTACTCATGGTTAACACGATCAAAAGCCTTTGCCTGATCCAATGTCAGCAAATACTTTCCCCAGCCTGCAGCCCTGCACCGCTCCAAGGCCTCCCGGGCAGCTAAAACCGCTGAGAAGGTGCTCCTACCCTGGACCGAACAGTGCTGATGGCGAGAAAGCAAAGACTCTGCCACTGACGATAGGCGCCAGAAAAATATCTTTGCCAGTATCTTTCTATCGACATTAAGAAGGCTGATGGGGCGCCAATTCTCAATCATCGAAGGATCTTTACCCTTTGAAAGAAGAATCACAGCCGAGTGCCTCATGGAAGGGGAAAGCACCCCCTCAGCAAGGCAACTGTTAAAAACCTCTACCAAATGCGGGGCCAGAATAGACTTAAAGGCTTTGTAAAACTCAGCCGTCAAGCCATCCGGTCCAGGCGACTTTTTGATGGCAAGCTGTTCAATTGCCCTCATCACCTCTTCGACTGTGATCTCCTCTGTCAAATTCATCAATGGAACATCTCCACCATTTAGACCTGGAGTAGAGTCCAAAAAGCTTTCCATCTTGTCACGATCAAGCTCTTTCCTCCCAAGAAGGTCGGCATAAAAGGACCTCACGACCTCCAGAATCCCTGACCTGGACTTTGTCAAGGAACCTGTACTGTCCTTAAGGCCAACGACCGTTTTAACAGCTACACCTTGTTTGCAGTTCTGGTAAGGGTCAGGCGAGTGGTACTTCCCATAGTCCCTCTCCAGAACCAAAGAGGCATGCCGGTCATATTGACACTTCCTGAGAAGGAGTTTCACTTCGGAGATTGCCCCAGGATCTCCTCCTCTCGAAACAAGAATATCCAGCTTCCTCCGTAAACGTTGGTAGGTCATGTATTTATTAAACTGATTTCTATTGGCTAGGCCCCTGAAGAATCCAGCGATCCTCTTTTTGGTCAGCTCCCACCACTCAGCCTTGCTGCTACAAAAGTCCAGGATGGTCACCTGTGCCTGAAAGAATTCCTCAAAGGATTGTCTAACATGTTCTTCCTTGAGTAGTGTCGAATTTAATCTCCAGATGCCCTTGCCCCTCTGAGGGGCGTCTGAAGCATTCAGTACCACAGATAGCATACAGTGATCAGAGAACTCTACTGCCTGCACCACTGGGGGCGAGAAAGCAGAGGCCTCCTTCAAAAAAAACCTATCTATCCTACTCTGACTATTACCACGATGAAAAGTGAACCCGGTGTCATCTGGGAGGTGCTTAATGTGCACATCCACAAGACCAGCATCCCTAACCATACTATTTAAAAAAACGCTATCATATCCCAGCCTGTCCTTGAAGTCCTTCCTGTCCTTGGGCCTAGTTATTGTATTAAAGTCACCTCCAAAGACCACTTGCCGGGATGTAAAAAGAAATGGCTTGATCCTTGTAAAAAGGCATTTCCTGTCCCACTTTGTGTGCGGCCCATAAACATTGATTAGGCGCAGGTCCTGCCCTCCCACAAGGACGTCTAAGACCATACATCTCCCAATCTCCACCTCAATAACCCGCCGGACAGTTACCATGCCGGTTTTAAACAACACCGCCACACCGCCGTAAGGCTCGGCCGCAAGAGACCAGTAAGATGGACCATACCTCCACTCTCTCTTGGCCATATGAATATCTGCCAAGGAGGTGAGCCTAGTCTCTTGCAAAAATAAAATTTCAGCATCTAATTGGCTGAACAAAAAGAAGGCCATAGAACGAGCTCTTACTGACTTAATGCTGGCGACATTAATTGTCACCACTTTTAACGGAGGGGGAACCGCCATTTGGGTTATTGGGTGGATTGCTTCTTAGCTCCCCTCTGCTGCTCATCACCAGAAGCCTCTCTCTTTCTAGAGGCCGCCTCAAAGTCCATTTCGGAATCGGAACTTCTTTCAGAAGAAGCTCCAGATGAAGAAATATCCCACTTGGAGGACCTATGACGGCTGGAGACAGGAACCGGAGCTTCCCGTCCCCGTTCCGTCCTCACCGCCTGCCTCTTCCGCCTCCCAACCTTCCTTCTCTCTTCCAGGTACCGCAGGTCAGCCTCAGAGATGCCCTCATCTCTTATTTTTTTCTTTAAAGTCTTTCCACAAGACTTCTTTACAGAGGAAGGGGCGCCCTTTTTAGTACACGCTGGTGGGGGGGGGGTGATCCCTTTAAGTCAGACTCGGGAGGGGTAGACTCCTGGGGGGTAACAGACTCGGGGGGCACAGACTTGGAAGGTTCCGACACAAGAGGAGAGGGTACAGTAGGCTGGGGGGACACAGAGACAGAAACAGAAGGAGTACTTACAGACACAGGAGGGGTGGCCACAGGAACTGGAGAGGGATCCTGAGCAGGACCAGGGGAGGGGGTCACCGCAGAGGAGGATGGTACACCAGGGGTCTCACCCTCCATCCTGTCCAGCCTTGACATGTCCTCTACTACCTCCTTCTCCATATTGTGCCAGGCTTCAGGACATCTGCTGTAGGGGTGGCCAAGGCGCAGGCACAGATTGCACCTGATCATCTTAGTGCAGTCCTTAGCCATATGACCCTGACCCCGACACACTGAACACATCAAGGCTGAACAGGAGGAGCTCAAGTGCCCCTTTTCTCCACAGCGGTGACACAGCTTCGGCTGACCAGGGTAGAAAACAGTCATCCTATCCCTCCCTATGAAAGCTGAGGAGGGCAGGTGACGGACAACATTCCCATCCCTGGCCAACCTGACTGTTACCGACCATCCCCCAGTCCAGATGTTACGCTCATCATGGATTTTATTAGGTTCGGTCAAAACTTCCCCATAGTTCCTTAACCAGACCTCTAGATCCCGAGCAGGAACACTCTCATTGGTCAGGATAATGGTTATTTTTTTTACTGTTGACCTCTGAGAAACCGCAACTGGGACCAGACCTTCCCATTCAGGTCTTGACCTGCACCGAGCCTCATATCGCTCCCAGAACAGGTCAAGACCCTCTGGCCTGGTGAAACTAACCGTATAGTCCCTTGTCCCAGCTACGTGTATAAAGGCATACAGGTCATTTGCACCAAAACCCATCTCCAATATCAAGTCCACCACTGCACGCCGTGCTGGAGGGATGGCACCACCTTCCCATTTCAGGATAACTACATTACGTCTTGGACCCCCAGCAGAAGCCAGAGACCCAAGACCAGATCTTGGGGTGCTCAAGGTGGCAGCTTGCAGTGGAAAACCCCGCTTGGGAGCGGGACTACCAGGAGCAGAGTGTGCCACCTGTGCAAAAGTAGGTTTATCAGGGCCAAGGGCTGACACTGAAGCCACATCACTCTGTATATTATTATTATTATCAACTGTATGAACTGAAATGGCAGGATCTGTAGCAGGATTGTTCATCACACTGGTACTGGGGTGATTGTTATCAGTCACAGAACTATTCAAATTCCCATCAGGAATAGTCACAGTTGCTGCAATACCAGCTGTCTCCTGATGCTGCACTGTAGAGTCCTCAGCAGCAGTGGGGCAAACAGCTTTGGACTCAGCCAAAGAAGGGTTAATGGGCTGTTCTGACACTTGCAGTCCATCCACAGAAATGACATTTTTTAAATGTAACTCTTGCTGCATTGCAGCCTCAGCAGGCACAACATTGCTGCACACAGGACTAGCAGCCTGATTGTCATTAGGCACATTGTCAGTCACAGTGTTAAAAGGAACAAAAACAGTCTTATCCACAACATGGGACTTAGCAGGCTTCACTTTATCAGGTACATCATCAGTAATGTCTTCCTCATTAAACACCATCTGATCCCCCCGCATAGGAGACTCCATTACCTGGATGGCCCTCAGCATACCTCCTGAATCTTGGGAAGGCCTGGGGCTGCTTACCTCTCCCTGGGGGGGCAGGGGGGCAGAACTGGGGGTCTCCTCCTCCTCCACCTCCATCTTTGTCACCCTTCCAAACCTTTTGTCGTTACAAAATTTTTCTTTAAAGGGCCCATCTCTGCCTTCCATCATGGCCACGATGGTCTCCTGATGATCCACACGGACCTTGGCCAGCTGGATTTCCGGATCCATGGATCCCCGTTTCTGGCTGTGTAAGCCCTCACGTTGCCTTCGCAGGCGCTTCAACTCCGCTCTCAACTTGTAGAGCTTGTCCCTCTCCCTGTTCAGGACCTTAATCCCGGCCACCACTCGCTCCCGAATGGCCTCCGAGCCTTCATCCTCACCAGGGGCAGAGAGATCGGCTTGTGCAGAGGCAGGCAGTTCACCTGATGGCCCAGGAGATGGCTGGGAGCCTCCAGCAGGAGAAGCCCCGCTGCCCTCCATGGCCTCCCCAGAAAGGGGGCCAGGGAGCTGGGATAGATTTCACCACCACTCCCCTCTCACAGAGCAGCTTCAGAGGCACCTTCCTCCTGACACACCTGTGCTCCAATGATGGGCGGGGCACTATTCCTCCCACTGACACCAACAATCGGGCACTATTCCTCCAACTGACACCAACAATGGCGCACTATTCTTCCCATGGACACCAACAATGGGGCACTATTCCTGCCACTGACACCAATGATGGGGCACTATTCCTCCCACTGACACCAATGATGGGGCACTATTCCTCCCACTGACACCAATGATAGGGCACTATTCCTCCCACTGACACCAAAAATGGAGCACTATTCTTCCCACTGACACCAACAATGGGGAACTATTCCTCCCACTGACACCAATGATAGGGCACTATTCCTCCCACTGACACCAACGATGGGGTATTATTCCTCCCACTGACGCCAACAATGACACCAACAATGGGGCACTATTCCTCCCACTGACACCAACAACTGGGGCACTATTCCTCCCACTGACACCAACAATGGGGCATTATTCATCCCACGGACACCCTCAATGTAGCACTGTTCCTCCCACTGACACCAACAATGGGGCACTATTCCTCCAACTGACACCAACAATGACACCAACAATGGAGCACTATTCCTCCCATGGACGCCAACAATGGGGCACTATTCCTCCCACTGACACCAATGATGGGACACTATTACTCCCACTGACACCAACAATCGGGCACTATTCCTCCAACTGACACCAACAATGGCGCACTATTCTTCCCATGGACACCAACAATGGGGCACTATTCCTGCCACTGACACCAATGATGGGGCACTATTCCTCCCACTGACATCAATGATGGGGCACTATTCCTCCCACTGACACCAATGATAGAGTACTATTCCTCCCACTGACACCAACAATGGGACACTATTCCTCCTACGGACACCAACAATGGAGCACTGTTCCTCCCACTGACACCAACAATGGGGAACTATTGATCTTTTATTGAAAATAATCAAGCAACCAATTTTATACAAAAGTAAAAAACAAAACCATGGTACAAAACTTCAACAGAAAACAAAGGAATACACATCCATGTTCAGAATATATACAATATATACATAATCCACTACCAAAACATCCCTAGAAAACTATCTACATAAAGCAGGAGAGAGGGCCTAAGAGGCACAACCCATCACCTATGTACGCAGCCATTTATCAAAAATTAATCAAAAATACTGATAATCTAGGGTGATAAGAGACAGACAGCCACACCCGGGAAAGAGACTCCTGGCAGTCAGGGAGGCCTGAAACCCCTCCACGCCTTCAACCAAGCCCCCTGACCCCGCTTGTCTCTCTCAAGCTCCCGAATCCTCCCCACCTCATGCAAAATGTCATACACCACCACCTCAACAGGAAGGAGTTTTTGCCGAATGCTGACCTGACACCGTGCATTCCAGGTGAAATAACGGACTACTAGGCTAACTAAAAAAAGTGTATCCAAACAAAAAACTCCACCGGTATTGAATGCTCCGTACACCCACTCAGCATAACCCAGCCTGGAGAGGAAAGGGACATCGAGGGCCCGCCCCACCTGTTTGTACACCTCTATGTTAAAAGGGCAATGAAGCAGAAAATGGTCCATAGTCTCCTCCTCATCTGCACACTCCTCCCGAGGACAGCTACGATCCATCCCACTGCGGAATTTCAAATTGCCCCGAACATAGAGCTTCCCATGGAAGCACAACCAGGCCAGATCCCTAAATTTAGGGGGTACTCTATCCAAATTAATCAGTCTTAACCCCGCCCTCAAAACTGGGCCCGGGCAATCCCTTAAGGCCAGTGGGTCATGAAAGACTTCGCTCAAGACTCGACTCATAAGGATTTTCCTTGGAACCGATCTGAGATCTTCAGCCGACAATCGCCACTGCCGCAGTAACTTCAGGCACGGAGCGACATAGGCTGGTAGCTGACCACGATGACCCCTGCGATTCTTCACTTGGCCACCTTCTTCCCAAAGTCGTAGAAAAGGCCTAAACCAAGATCTAAATATGCCTACCCATCCAGGAGGTTCCACTGCAAGCATATTACCAATGTTAAACTTGAGAAACAGCAGTGAAAAGAAAAGAACCGGGTTGACCATACCTAAGCCACCCTCCCTCCTGGATAGGTAGGTGACATTCCTCTTGATGGGGTTCAGTCTGTTCCCCCACAGCATCTGGAAGAACACACTACTGACCCTAGCATAGAGAGACACTGGCAAGATGCAGACAAAGCTGACATACAAGAAGATCGGAATCAGGTAAGTCTTAATCAGATCAACCCTTTCCCTCATAGATAACTTCCATCTCTTCCAGCTGACCACCTTAGTATTGGCAATTTCCAGTCTGCCTTCCCAGTTTTTGAGGCCATAATCGCCGGGTCCAAATTCAATGCCTAGTATCTTAATTCTTTCCTGGGGCACTGGAAAGGTGTCCGGGAGATCAAACCCCTCACCTTCCTTTCCCATCCAGAAAACTTCAGTCTTTTCCTGATTGATCTTGGAGCCTGATGCTTCAGAATACCGTGATGTCAGAGAGACCACCTCCTCCGCTTCATCTGTCCCAGTGACAATCACCGACACATCATCCGCATAGGCAACAACCCTCAATGGCGGCTCACCCGGGAGCCCCACTGGTACCCCACACAACATGCCGCTCTCTAGCCTCCTGATGAAGGGGTCGATTGCAAACACATAGAGCAGGGGACTCAGGGGACAACCCTGGCGCACCCCGGAGCCAACCTCAAAGGACTGTCCAACCCAACCATTAACAAGAGGGAAGCTTTCTGCCCCCTTATACAAGACTTTCAGCCAATCGACAAAACCACCCGGCAGACCGTACTTACTAAGGAGCAACCACAGGTACTCATGGTTAACACGATCAAAAGCCTTTGCCTGATCCAATGTCAGCAAATACTTTCCCCAGCCTGCAGCCCTGCACCGCTCCAAGGCCTCCCGGACAGCTAAAACCGCTGTGAAGGTGTCAGGGTCACCTGTGGCCAGGTGACAGATGCACACCGTAGG
The DNA here is from genome assembly GCA_029206835.1 of Rana muscosa. Classification (NCBI taxonomy): domain Eukaryota; kingdom Metazoa; phylum Chordata; class Amphibia; order Anura; family Ranidae; genus Rana; species Rana muscosa. The sequence goes on from CM055119.1 coordinate 332,352,162, forward strand.
GGGACAGGAGTGCACCGCGAGGTAGTGAACCCTATGGCTGGCTTCTGTGGATAGGAAACTGGGTGGTTGTGGAAAGCGGGACCAGAGGAGCACAACCGGGATCCCAACGGAAGCGAGAGCCAAGATTCCCCAGGGCGCGGAGTCTAAGACCCAGCTGGTCTTCTCCAGGGCCTCTAGTGGTGAGGATGTTACGCTGCAGGCTGGGACCAGGTCGCGGCCCCTGGAGTTTCCTAGCTCACGCCCCGTAGGATAAGGGGAAGCAGCAGCACACGATAGAGAGAACCGAATAACAAGCCGAAGGTCAGGGGCCACAAGCAGACAAGGATAACGAAGAACGAGCCGAAGGTCAAGGGTCACGAGCAGACAGGGATGGTCGGGGACAAGCCAATAACGTAACAGAGAGACAGACGTAGCACACGGCAGGCAGGAACCCAAACACACAATGCCTAACAAACACGTTGATCAGCAAAGCAGGCTTGCAGTGCACAGGTTAATATAGTGTTCAGTGATAGGGCCTGGGGTGGAGTCAGGCTGGGAGGAGATTATAAAGGAAGCCAGGTGAAGGAGGTCTGGTCTCTAGATGAACACATGAGGAGGAAGGTAAGATGGCAGACAGACATTAATGCATATCCATGACAGTACCCTCCCTCTTACGAGGCCTCCCCCTTCCCCGCCTGGGCCCAGGTTTAGAGGGAAACTTCAGATGAAACTCCTTTAACAGACGAGGTGCAAAGACCTCAGATGCAGTGATCCAAGACCTCTCCTCAGGACCAAACCCTTTCCAATGAACGAGGTACTGAAGAACGCCTTTACAGAGTCGGGAGTCCAGAATTTGACTGATCTCGTACTCCTGATTATCCTCAGAGACAGGCGCCACGGTAGGAAGAGGACGAGAGAATTTATTGAGGACTAAAGGCTTTAGAAGAGCAACATGAAAGGAGTTAGTGATTTTAAGGCTCTTAGGAATCTGGAGTTTGAAACAAACCGGATTCAGTTTAGCAGTTACCGTGTATGGACCGATGAATCGTGGAGCAAACTTCAGAGAAGGAACTCGGAGCTTGATGTTCCTGGTAGAGAGCCAGACTTTGTCCCCTGGCTGAAGAGAAGGCGGTTTACGCCTGCGGCGGTCGGCAAAGCCTTTGAATTTTTCAGCAGCTGCCCGGAGGGAATCATGAACGTGACCCCAAACGGAATTGAGAGACTCCTGAACCGAAGCCAAAGCTGGAATGTCTGGAGAACAGATCATAGGAAGAGGAAGTTGAGGGTGTTTTCCATAAACTGTGAAAAAGGGTGTCTTCTGCGAACTGGTATTCACATGATTGTTATGGGAGAATTCTGCCCACGGGAGTAGAGAGGACCAATCGTCATGGTGAGAAGACACAAAGGTGCGAAGAAAGACCTCTAACTCCTGATTAACCCTCTCAGTCTGTCCATTGGATTGGGGATGGTAAGAAGAAGAAAAATCCAAGACAATATTGAGGGATTTGCAAAAGGCTCTCCAAAAACGAGACGTGAATTGGACTCCCCTGTCGGAAACAATATGAGAAGGGACCCCATGTAGGCGGAGAATTTCTCGAATGAAAATGGGAACCAAGGCAGGGGCAGAAGGAAGACCAGGAAGAGGAACAAAATGAGCCATCTTGGAGAATCGATCGATTACCACCCAAATGACTGTATTATTCTCAGACAGTGGGAGATCGGTGATAAAATCCATGGCAATATGGGCCCAGGGTTCCTTAGGAATAGGCAAGGGCATGAGGAGACCAGCAGGAGCTTGTGTGGAGGATTTGGACTGAGCACAGACATGACAAGCTTTAACGTAGTCTTTGACGTCTGAGCGGAGATTAGGCCACCAGTAGTGACGACTGATGAGTAGGAAGGATCGGAGGAATCCAGAATGCCCTGCCACCTTGGAATCATGTCCCCAACGAAGGATCTTAGCTCTTAGCCCAGTGGGGACAAAGGTCTTACCAGGCGGAATTTTAGACTTCAGGGTGGTAGAGTGGGCAACAATGCATGAGGTGGGAATGATCGGCTCAGGTTCAGGGGCGGACTCCTCGTCCAAAGTGTCAAATGACCTAGAGAGCGCATCAGCCCGACCGTTGCAGGAACCAGGTTTGTAGGTAATCGTGAAATTAAAACGGGCAAAGAAGAGACTCCACCTGGCCTGTCTAGGATTCAGACGTTTAGCATTCTGTAGATACTGTAAATTCTTGTGATCGGTAAAGATCGTTATGGAGTGAGGGGAACCCTCCAAGAGATGACGCCACTCCTCTAACGCCAATTTAATTGCGAGAAGTTCCCGATCACCGATGGCATAATTCCTCTCTGCCTGAGAATTTTTTTTGGAGAAGAACGCACATGGTTGGCGTCTCTTCTCAAAGATTTGAAGAAGCACAGCTCCCACCCCCATTGAGGAAGCGTCCACTTCAATAAAAAATGCATTCCCAGGATTTGGTCTCCTCAAGAGGGGGCCAGAAACAAAGGCCTGTTTCAGGTTGTGAAATGCAGAGACAGCTTCGGGAGGCCAGTCTCTGGCATTCACACCCTTCTTGGTCAAAGCGATAATAGGCGCGGCAATGGAAGAGTAATTCCTTATGAACTGCCTATAATAATTAGTGAAGCCAAGAAAGCGCTGTGTGGCCTTGAGGCTAGCAGGAAGAGGCCAGTTGGTGATAGCCAAGACCTTCCCAGGGTCCATACGAAGCCCCGAACATGAGACAAAGCACCCCAAAAACAGGACCTCAGAACATTCAAAGGAACATTTCTCCAGCTTGGCATAGAGATTGTTCTCTCTAAGACGTTGAAGTACAGTGCGGACATGGTTTCTGTGGACGAGCAGATTTTCAGAAAAGATCAGAATGTCATCCAGATAGATGACAACAAACTGGTACAGCAGATCTCTGAAGATTTCATTGACAAAGTTTTGAAACACGGCTGGAGCATTACACAGACCAAAAGGCATCACCAGATATTCGTAATGCCCGTCTCTAGTGTTAAATGCAGTCTTCCATTCGTCACCCTCCCGTATTCGAATGAGATTGTACGCGCCTCTGAGATCCAACTTGGTGAAAATGGAGGCACCCTTCAACCTATCGAATAGCTCAGATATTAAGGGTAAGGGGTATCGATTTTTAATAGTAACCGCATTTAAACCCCGATAATCGATGCAGGGTCTTAAGGTACCATCCTTTTTGGCAACGAAAAAGAACCCTGCCCCTGCAGGCGATGAGGATTTCCGGATGAACCCTCTCTCCAGATTCTCTGCTACATACTCCGACATGGCCTGGGTCTCTGGGATGGACAGAGGGTAGGTACGACCCCTGGGTAGAGTTGCTCCGGGGACAAGATCAATAGCACAGTCAAAAGACCTGTGGGGAGGAAGCACCTCAGCTGATTTTTTACAGAACACATCCCGGTAATCGCTGTATGCGGCGGGAAGATCAGAAGAAACAGAAGTGGCAGCAACCGGAAGACTCTCCTTGGGGGTCACCTTGAGAAGACACGACGAGAAACATGAGGAACCCCAGGCCAGGATCTGCCCAGAGACCCAGTCCACATGTGGAGAGTGGAGCTGTAGCCAAGGGAGGCCCAATACAACTGGGGTAGAGGCCTTGGGTAGAATAAGAAAGGATATCCACTCCTGGTGGAGAATCCCTACCGACATCCTAATGGGTAGCGTCTGGAAGCGAATAGGGCCCCCTGGGAGAACAGTGCCATCAATTGCCGAGACTACCAATGGGGTAGTGAGAGGTGAAAGGGTAAGCTTCATAGAAGAAGCAGTTCTCCAATCTATGAAATTGCCGGCAGCCCCGGAATCCAGGTATGCAAGGGTTGACTGAGGAGAAGTGCCTACATGAAGGGACACCGGCAAGAGCAGGCGAGAAGGTGATGTTTCTGGGTCCAATACTCCACCTTCCAAATGTATTAGACCCGAGCGTTTCCCGGACGAAGCGAGCAGGAGTCACGAAAATGACCCTTGCCCCCACAATAGAGGCACAAGCCCAGAGTTCTGCGCCTAGCACGTTCTTCGGGGGTTAGTCTGGTCCGGCCCAGCTGCATAGGTTCTTCAGCAGGTAGAGGATGCTCCACGGAATGAAGGGAGGGGAGCTCAGACTGGCTAGGACCCAGAGAGTGCTGGCGTCTTTTTTCTAAGGACCTCTCTTGAAAACGAATGTCGATCTGGTTGCATAATGAAATTACATCGTCCAGACCGACGGGAATGGCTCTTCCCGCTAATTCGTCTTTCACTCGGTCAGAGAGGCCATGTAAAAAGGTAGCGACCAGGGCCTCATTATTCCAGCTCAATTCAGCTGTGTGGATACGGAACTGAAGAGCATATTGCCCCACTGAACTAGATTCTTGGCGAAGACGTAAGACAGCACTAGCCGCTGAAGAAGCCCGAGCCGGCTCTTCGAAGATATTACGAAAGAGCTTCAAGAATTCGGACAGACTGGAAACCACCGGATCGTTCCTCTCCCACAGGGGGGCAGCCCAGGCCAAAGCTTCACCGGAGAGGAGGGAAATGATATAGGCTACCTTAGCCCGGTCAGATAGGAAGCTTTGAGGCTGAAGCTCAAAATGAATAGTGCATTGGCTGAGAAACCCCCTGCAGGCCTTGGAGTCCCCAGAGAAACGGAACGGAGCTGGCAATCTTAGTGAGTGTGAGGCTGCGACTGGTGCGATAGGTACAGCCGCTGGTTGTACTTGGGGTTGCGGATTCGGGGTTCCCAAGGAGACCTGAAGCTGCTCGAATCGAGAAGCCAGATCCTGGAGGAATCGCATCACCTGGGTCTGATTTGATTCCTGGGTCTCAAGTCTGCGAACTATGCCCTGCAATGGATCATCCGCGGGAAGCGGGATGTCAGCCGGGTTCATGGCTGATCAAACTGTCAGGGTCACCTGTGGCCAGGTGACAGATGCACACCGTAGGGGGACAGGAGTGCACCGCGAGGTAGTGAACCCTATGGCTGGCTTCTGTGGATAGGAAACTGGGTGGTTGTGGAAAGCGGGACCAGAGGAGCACAACCGGGATCCCAACGGAAGCGAGAGCCAAGATTCCCCAGGGCGCGGAGTCTAAGACCCAGCTGGTCTTCTCCAGGGCCTCTAGTGGTGAGGATGTTACGCTGCAGGCTGGGACCAGGTCGCGGCCCCTGGAGTTTCCTAGCTCACGCCCCGTAGGATAAGGGGAAGCAGCAGCACACGATAGAGAGAACCGAATAACAAGCCGAAGGTCAGGGGCCACAAGCAGACAAGGATAACGAAGAACGAGCCGAAGGTCAAGGGTCACGAGCAGACAGGGATGGTCGGGGACAAGCCAATAACGTAACAGAGAGACAGACGTAGCACACGGCAGGCAGGAACCCAAACACACAATGCCTAACAAACACGTTGATCAGCAAAGCAGGCTTGCAGTGCACAGGTTAATATAGTGTTCAGTGATAGGGCCTGGGGTGGAGTCAGGCTGGGAGGAGATTATAAAGGAAGCCAGGTGAAGGAGGTCTGGTCTCTAGATGAACACATGAGGAGGAAGGTAAGATGGCAGACAGACATTAATGCATATCCATGACAGAAGGTGCTCCTACCCTGAACCGAACAGTGCTGATGGCGAGAAAGCAAAGACTCTGCCACTGACGATAGGCGCCAGAAAAATATCTTTGCCAGTATCTTTCTATCGACATTAAGAAGGCTGATGGGGCGCCAATTCTCAATCATCGAAGGATCTTTACCCTTTGAAAGAAGAATCACAGCCGAGTGCCTCATGGAAGGGGAAAGCACCCCCTCAGCAAGGCAACTGTTAAAAACCTCTACCAAATGCGGGGCCAGAATAGACTTAAAGGCTTTGTAAAACTCAGCCGTCAAGCCATCCAGTCCAGGCGACTTTTTGATGGCAAGCTGTTCAATTGCCCTCATCACCTCTTCGACTGTGATCTCCTCTGTCAAATTCATCAATGGAACATCTCCACCATTTAGACCTGGAGTAGAGTCCAAAAAGCTTTCCATCTTGTCACGATCAAGCTCTTTCCTCCCAAGAAGGTCGGCATAAAAGGACCTCACGACCTCCAGAATCCCTGACCTGGACTTTGTCAAGGAACCTGTACTGTCCTTAAGGCCAACGACCGTTTTAACAGCTACACCTTGTTTGCAGTTCTGGTAAGGGTCAGGCGAGTGGTACTTCCCATAGTCCCTCTCCAGAACCAAAGAGGCATGCCGGTCATATTGACACTTTCTGAGAAGGAGTTTCACTTCGGAGATTGCCCCAGGATCTCCTCCTCTCGAGACAAGAATATCCAGCTTCCTCCGTAAACGTTGGTAGGTCATGTATTTATTAAACTGATTTCTATTGGCTAGGCCCCTGAAGAATCCAGCGATCCTCTTTTTGGTCAGCTCCCACCACTCAGCCTTGCTGCTACAAAAGTCCAGGATGGTCACCTGTGCCTGAAAGAATTCCTCAAAGGATTGTCTAACATGTTCTTCCTTGAGTAGTGTCAAATTTAATCTCCAGATGCCCTTGCCCCTCTGAGGGGCGTCTGAAGCATTCAGTACCACAGATAGCATACAGTGATCAGAGAACTCTACTGCCTGCACCACTGGGGGCGAGAAAGCAGAGGCCTCCTTCAAAAAAAACCTATCTATCCTACTCTGACTATTACCACGATGAAAAGTGAACCCGGTGTCATCTGGGAGGTGCTTAATGTGCACATCCACAAGACCAGCATCCCTAACCATACTATTTAAAAAAACGCTATCATATCCCAGCCTGTCCTTGAAGTCCTTCCTGTCCTTGGGCCTAGTTACTGTATTAAAGTCACCTCCAAAGACCACTTGCCGGGATGTAAAAAGAAATGGCTTGATCCTTGTAAAAAGGCATTTCCTGTCCCACTTTGTGTGCGGCCCATAAACATTGATTAGGCGCAGGTCCTGCCCTCCCACAAGGACGTCTAAGACCATACATCTCCCAATCTCCACCTCAATAACCCGCCGGACAGTTACCATGCCGGTTTTAAACAACACCGCCACACCGCCGTAAGGCTCGGCCGCAAGAGACCAGTAAGATGGACCATACCTCCACTCTCTCTTGGCCATATGAATATCTGCCAAGGAGGTGAGCCTAGTCTCTTGCAAAAATAAAATTTCAGCATCTAATTGGCTGAACAAAAAGAAGGCCATAGAACGAGCTCTTACTGACTTAATGCTGGCGACATTAATTGTCACCACTTTTAACGGAGGGGGAACCGCCATTTGGGTTATTGGGTGGATTGCTTCTTAGCTCCCCTCTGCTGCTCATCACCAGAAGCCTCTCTCTTTCTAGAGGCCGCCTCAAAGTCCATTTCAGAATCGGAACTTCTTTCAGAAGAAGCTCCAGATGAAGAAATATCCCACTTGGAGGACCTATGACGGCTGGAGACAGAAACCGGAGCTTCTCTTCCCCGTTCCGTCCTCACCGCCTGCCTCTTCCGCCTCCCAACCTTCCTTCTCTCCTCCAGGTACCGCAGGTCAGCCTCAGAGATGCCCTCATCTCTTACTTTTTTCTTTAAAGTCTTTCCACAAGACTTCTTTACAGAGGAAGGGGCGCCCTTTTTAGTACACGCTGGTGGGGGGGTGATCCCTTTAAGTCAGACTCGGGAGGGGTAGACTCCTGGGGGGTAACAGACTCGGGGGGCACAGACTTGGAAGGTTCCGACACAAGAGGAGAGGGTACAGTAGGCTGGGGGGACACAGAGACAGAAACAGAAGGAGTACTTACAGACACAGGAGGGGTGGCCACAGGAACTGGAGAGGGATCCTGAGCAGGACCAGGGGAGGGGGTCACCGCAGAGGAGGATGGTACACCAGGGGTCTCACCCTCCATCCTGTCCAGCCTTGACATGTCCTCTACTACCTCCTTCTCCATATTGTGCCAGGCTTCAGGACATCTGCTGTAGGGGTGGCCAAGGCGCAGGCACAGGTTGCACCTGATCATCTTAGTGCAGTCCTTAGCCATATGACCCTGACCCCGACACACTGAACACATCAAGGCTGAACAGGAGGAGCTCAAGTGCCCCTTTTCTCCACAGCGGTGACACAGCTTCGGCTGACCAGGGTAGAAAACAGTCATCCTATCCCTCCCTATGAAAGCTGAGGAGGGCAGGTGACGGACAACATTCCCATCCCTGGCCAACCTGACTGTTACCGACCATCCCCCAGTCCAGATGTTACGCTCATCATGGATTTTATTAGGTTTGGTCAAAACTTCCCCATAGTTCCTTAACCAGACCTCTAGATCCCGAGCAGGAACACTCTCATTGGTCAGGATAATGGTTATTTTTTTTACTGTTGACCTCTGAGAAACCGCAACTGGGACCAGACCTTCCCATTCAGGTCTTGACCTGCACCGAGCCTCATATCGCTCCCAGAACAGGTCAAGACCCTCTGGCCTGGTGAAGCTAACCGTATAGTCCCTTGTCCCAGCTACATGTATAAAGGCATACAGGTCATTTGCACCAAAACCCATCTCCAATATCAAGTCCACCACTGCACGCCGTGCTGGAGGGATGGCACCACCTTCCCATTTCAGGATAACTACATTACGTCTTGGACCCCCAGCAGAAGCCAGAGACCCAAGACCAGATCTTGGGGTGCTCAAGGTGGCAGCTTGCAGTGGAAAACCCCGCTTGGGAGCGGGACTACCAGGAGCAGAGTGTGCCACCTGTGCAAAAGTAGGTTTATCAGGGCCAAGGGCTGACACTGAAGCCACATCACTCTGTATATTATTATTGTTATCAACTGTATGAACTGAAATGGCAGGATCTGTAGCAGGATTGTTCATCACACTGGTACTGGGGTGATTGTTATCAGTCACAGAACTATTCAAATTCCCATCAGGAATAGTCACAGTGGCTGCAATACCAGCTGTCTCCTGATGCTGCACTGTAGAGTCCTCAGCAGCAGTGGGGCAAACAGCTTTGGACTCAGCCAAAGAAGGGTTAATGGGCTGTTCTGACACTTGCAGTCCATCCACAGAAATGACATTTTTTAAATGTAACTCTTGCTGCATTGCAGCCTCAGCAGGCACAACATTGCTGCACACAGGACTAGCAGCCTGATTGTCATTAGGCACATTGTCAGTCACAGTGTTAAAAGGAACAAAAACAGTCTTATCCACAACATGGGACTTAGCAGGCTTCACTTTATCAGGTACATCATCAGTAATGTCTTCCTCATTAAACACCATCTGATCCCCCCGCATAGGAGACTCCATTACCTGGATGGCCCTCAGCATACCTCCTGAATCTTGGGAAGGCCTGGGGCTGCTTACCTCTCCCTGGGGGGGCAGGGGGGCAGAACTGGGGGTCTCCTCCACCTCCATCTTTGTCACCCTTCCAAACCTTTTGTCGTTACAAAATTTTTCTTTAAAGGGCCCATCTCTGCCTTCCATCATGGCCACGATGGTCTCCTGATGATCCACACGGACCTTGGCCAGCTGGATTTCCGGATCCATGGATCCCCGTTTCTGGCTGTGTAAGCCCTCACGTTTCCTTCGCAGGCGCTTCAACTCCGCTCTCAACTTGTAGAGCTTGTCCCTCTCCCTGTTCAGGACCTTAATCCCGGCCACCACTCGCTCCCGAATGGCCTCCGAGCCTTCATCCTCACCAGGGGCAGAGAGATCGGCTTGTGCAGAGGCAGGCAGTTCACCTGATGGCCCAGGAGATGGCTGGGAGCCTCCAGCAGGAGAAGCCCCGCTGCCCTCCATGGCCTCCCCAGAAAGGGGGCCAGGGAGCTGGGATAGATTTCACCACCACTCCCCTCTCACAGAGCAGCTTCAGAGGCACCTTCCTCCTGACACACCTGTGCTCCAATGATGGGCGGGGCACTATTCCTCCCACTGACACCAACAATCGGGCACTATTCCTCCAACTGACACCAACAATGGCGCACTATTCTTCCCATGGACACCAACAATGGGGCACTATTCCTGCCACTGACACCAATGATGGGGCACTATTCCTCCCACTGACACCAATGATGGGGCACTATTCCTCCCACTGACACCAATGATAGGGCACTATTCCTCCCACTGACACCAAAAATGGAGCACTATTCTTCCCACTGACACCAACAATGGGGAACTATTCCTCCCACTGACACCAATGATAGGGCACTATTCCTCCCACTGACACCAACGATGGGGTATTATTCCTCCCACTGACGCCAACAATGACACCAACAATGGGGCACTATTCCTCCCACTGACACCAACAACTGGGGCACTATTCCTCCCACTGACACCAACAATGGGGCATTATTCATCCCACGGACACCCTCAATGTAGCACTGTTCCTCCCACTGACACCAACAATGGGGCACTATTCCTCCAACTGACACCAACAATGACACCAACAATGGAGCACTATTCCTCCCATGGACGCCAACAATGGGGCACTATTCCTCCCACTGACACCAATGATGGGACACTATTACTCCCACTGACACCAACAATCGGGCACTATTCCTCCAACTGACACCAACAATGGCGCACTATTCTTCCCATGGACACCAACAATGGGGCACTATTCCTGCCACTGACACCAATGATGGGGCACTATTCCTCCCACTGACATCAATGATGGGGCACTATTCCTCCCACTGACACCAATGATAGAGTACTATTATTCCTCCCACTGACACCAACAATGGGACACTATTCCTCCTACGGACACCAACAATGGAGCACTGTTCCTCCCACTGACACCAACAATGGGGAACTATTCCGCCCACTGACACCAACAATGGGGTATTATTCCTCCCACTGACACAAACAATGGGAACAATGGGACACTATTCCTCCCACTGACACCAACGATGTCCCCCCATCACAAAGCCCCCATAAATCCCAGAACCCCCCAATCACAGTCCCCCCATCACAGAGACCCCTATCACACAATCTCCTTTTCACATCAGTGCTCTACTTTTTTGGCTCCATCATTACAGCAGAGGGTGGTAGGTGGGGGAGATCTGGAGGATCTGGGGTGACCCTACATGCCACCTGCCCTGGATAAGTGTCATGAGTTACCACAGTGTGGGCTGGCTGGCTGCCAATCAAATGATGCCATGCATACTGCACCTGAGTGTCATTGGTTGTTCTAGTGCTAAGGCCAGCCCACCCACACAATAGCGACTTATGATGCTGATCCGGACCAAATGGGATCCCATGCCCATGGAAAGCCAAACAGAACCCCAGGCAGTGGGAGGACAAGGTCATCAAGCGCCCAGGGCAAAGATGCCAAACTGCGCCCCCCTTTCCCTTAGCGTTAGGGTCAGGGTGCCCCCCCATCCCTGCAATAAACCATTGCGCCAGGGGCAGCCGCCCCTCCTGCCCACCCCTTGTCCCGGCCCTGACCCTAGGGTGCGACCTGGTTGGGAAACACTGGTGTAGGCTGAGACGGCTCTCCTATGTCCCACCATAGAAAAAATGTCAGCAACTCAAGTTATAGCGAGCAAAAGGAAAAGCTCCAACGTCTTCCAGCGCCCTTTTCGGCTGGTCGGCACATAATAAAGGTGTTTTATTTATTTGGTGCACCTGGTTATTGATTTTTTGGATTTTATTTTGTCTGCTGAAAAAATGAGCGATCGTTTCCGCCTGTGTGATTGAACACATGTTGGTCGCAGGCCATGTCCCTCGCCTTCCTGCTCACGGGCGAAGACCAGCTTAATCGGGAAGGTGAATTGGGTTTAGGAGTGTTTTCAAAGCACATAATCCTCTTTGTGCTTCGTCTACTGAGACCCGATGGGGGTTGTATCTTATAGCGGACCTGGGAGCTGCAGCCAGACAAATGGGACTTATCATGGATCTATGCGCCCTTTCACTGGCTGGGACTACATGTACCAGCAGAGCCTGCAAATCCCCACCACTTCCATGACTATGGAGCATATTTATAAAGCTGTGAAGGTGACTTTCACCAAACTTTCCCTGGTGGTGAATCAATCACTGTCATTTAAAATGCATGCACATTGCATATGGAATTGCACCTGCAATGGGGCATGTCCCATTCATATATATTTTAAAAAATATGCCCCTATGTATTAGTTATTATAACTCCAAACCCAATCATTCATAAACTTTAACCATTTGGCTGCCAACTGACCGGGCCACTTTTTGCGATTCGGCACTGCAACGTTTTAACTCACAATTGCGCGGTCGTGCGACGTGGCTCCCAAACAAAACTGACGTCATTTTTTCCCCACAAATAGAGCTTTCTTTTGGTGGTATTTTTTCTCAGTTTATGCCGATACGTATTCTTCTACATATTTTTGGTAAAAAAAAAACCAATCAGCGTATATTGATTGGTGTGCGCAAAAGTTATAGCGTCTACAAAATAGGGTAGTTTTATGGCATTTTTATTATTTTATTTTTTTTACTTGTTATGGCGGCGATCTGCGATTTTTATCGTGACTTCAACATTATGGCGGACACATCGGACACTATTGACGCTATTTTGGGACCATTCACATTTATACAGCGATCAGTGCTATAAAAATGCACTAGATACTGTATAAATGTGACTGGCAGGGAAGGGGTTAACCAGTAGGGGGCAGGGAAGGGGTTAAGTGTGTCCTAGGGAGTGATTCTAACTGTTAGGGGGCGGAGCTTACTGTGACACGTCACTGATTGCTGCTCCCGATGAGAGGGAGCAGACGATCAGTGTTGTGTCACTAGGCAGAACAGGGAGATGCCTTGTTTACAAAGGCATCCTCCTGTTCTGCCATTCCGTGACCCGATCGGGGGACACCGGCAGACATCGGGTCCCGCGGGCACGGTCACGGAGACTGCGGCGGGCGTGCGCGCGGCCGCTAGGGGGCAGGTTCAAAGTTATGTATATATACGTTGCTTTGCCTGCCCGTGCCATTCTGCCAACGTAAATGTGCGTGAGGCAGTCGGCAAGCGGTTAAAGAGTTACTAGCCCAACAACAGTAAAATCAGTCTGTATGTGCAGTAAAGCATGCTTGTTATACTCACTGTGGAACCTAAGGGGTTATTCATCTGCAATGTGTAAAAAAGGCAGTTTTATCCTGTCTTCTCTGATCCTCCCCTTCTTCCACGGTCCCTAATCCATCTCCTGATAGAACAGAGCCTTGCGGGCACTCTGCACATGCTCAGTTTGGTGTGTATTGCTAGAGAGTTTTTTTTTTTTTCTTGGGAGAGCGTATGTGATCAGCACAGGGCCAATCAGCACTGTTCAGACAGAGGGTCAGGGGAACTGCAGCCTCATTGAACATTGTAGTTCCACAACACCTAGAGGGCCACAGGTTAAGCACCCATGCTTTAACCAGACACTGATAGAAGTCATAAGACTGCTATATACGGCTGATGAGAAAAGGGATTTAGTAATTTATATTTACTGAACAAATTGCATTTCCATGTTCTGTGTACTGTGGGAGACCAGATATATGTTTTGTGGATTAGTGCGGCCTGCTGTTGTTGCTGCGCCCCCCCCCCCCCCCAAAATAAAAATCCCACCACCCGCCACTGTCTATTCTGGCAATTCCTCTAATAAGGTGACAACTCTCTGCCCTGTCTCCCAATTATCCTCCCGCATTGTCATACACACACACATGCTCCCCTAGTGGAGACCAAGAGCATTGCTCAGGCATGGTCCACTGTTGTCACTATACTGTAATGAAGCTGGAACAAGGCTGGAGGAGATCAGCAGCACTGAGATAGGATTGGGAAGATGAAAAGCAAGGATTTTAAGAAAAAGAAAAGAATATTGCAATTGTTTAGGACAGGGCTTGGCAAATTTGCTTTGAATCTAGGAGCCAGCTAAAAAAATATTAGGAGACAGTTTTTTTAAACTAACAAATCTTATGGGTGGAACAAGCCACATGTTCCCGAAGGTGAGCTTATCCTTAAAACCCTTTAACCCCAGAGCCATATTTGCGTTTTTTTTCACACGTTTACATTTTTTTTTTTTAGGCTTGATAATTACCGTATTTATCGGCGTATAACACGCACCCCAACTTTAAGAGGGAAGTTTCAGGAAAAAAACTTTCCACAGCCCCCTACGTATAACACGCAGGCACAGTTTACCCTCTATTTTCAGGGTAAAAAAAGTGAGTGTTATAAGCCAATAAATACAGTACATAAAACCCCCAAACATGTTATCTTTTCTGAAAGCAGACACCTTAGAGAATAAAATAGCGGTAGTCCCAATTTTTTATGTCACACGATATTACCCCAAAGGTACCCCAAAATTTCATTTAAAAAAAACCACATTAACCATCTGCCTACTGGCCACTTAAACCCCCTTCCTGCCCAGACCAATTTTTAGCTTTCAGCGCTGATGCACTTTGAATGACAATTGCGCGGTCATGCAACACAGTACCCAAATGAAATTGTTATCATTTTTTTCACACAAATGGAGTTTTCTTTTGGTGGTATTTAACCACCACTGGGTTTTTTATTTGCTAAACAAGTAAAAAAAGACTGAAAAAAAAAAGTTTGCAAACAGGTAAATTTTCAACTTCATTGATGTGCGCTGATAAGGCTTCACTGATGGGCACTGATAGGCTGCACTGATGGTCACTGAAAGGCTGCACTGATGGGTACTGATAGGCTGCACTGATGGCCACTGATAGGCTGCACTGATAGGCTGCACTGATGGGCACTGATAGGCTGCACTGATGGGCACTGATAGGCAGCACTGATGGGCACTGGTAGGCTGCACTGATGGGCACTGATAGGCTGCACTGATGGGCGCTGATAGGTGGCACTAATAGGTGGCATTGATGGGTGGCACTGATAGGTAGCACTGATAGGTGGCACTGATGGGCACTGATATCGGCTCTGTTTACATCACGTGATCAGCTGTCATTGGGTGGTAAGGGGTCAGGATTGGCCCCTTATTCCGATCTATGATCAGCCGAGTCTCATTGACTCGCTGATCACAGAGCTCGCCACGCAGGCAGCTTATGCACGGTAGGACGTACATGGACGCCCTCCCGGCAATTGAGGCCCATGCTGTAGCCGTCTTTCAGCTATAGCGCAGGGAAGATAGGGGTTAAAATTTAATTTTAGGGGGCACAAAAACGCAATAAATTACCCAGTTTTCTGTTAAAATATAAAAGTCGAGGTTGCACTGAGTAAATAGACAAAATATGTCAGTATCCTATATTTTTCATAGGGGGGCGCTTTAAAAGCCCCCTATAGGTCATCAATTTAGCATTACGAAGGAGGTCTAGTGCTAGAATTATTTTTTTGGGGGGGTAGGGAATTTAATGTGCTTGAGTGTAAGGCCCCTTTCACACGGGGCGGATCCGTGCAGATCCGCCCCGTGAAGCTCCGCTTGCTCAGCGGGGATCGCTCCGTTGATCCCCGCTGAGCCGACGGATGACTGGGCGGTCCCCGCACACTGTGCAGGGACCGCCCTGTCAGAGCGCCGCTCTCCCCTATGGGGAATCGGATGACGACGGACCGTAGAGTCCGTTGTCATCCGATCCGCTCCGCCGACGGAAGGAAAAATAGGGTTTTCCTCCGTCACACTTTGGCGGAGCGGAGCGGATGTCAGCGGACATGTCTCCGCTGACATCCGTGCTTCCATAGGGGTACATGGAGGATCCGTTTCAGGTCCGCCTAAAAAACTGACAGGCGGACCTGAACGGACCTCCGTGTGAAAGAGCCCTAACTTACATTTTTTTACAATTAAAAAATATTTTTTTTTTTTTTTTTTTACTTAAAGGGGTTGTATGGGTTCCTTTTTTTTTTTTTTCAATAACAAACATGTCATACTTACCTCCACTGTGCAGTTCTTTTTGCACAGAGTGGCCTGATCCACCTGTTCTGGGTTCCCTCGGCAGCTGTCTCGGCTCCTCCCTGCAATAGCTCCCAAGGGGGTTAGCTTGCGGACGCGCTCCCTGTCATACACGCTGCGTCCATAGGCACAGAGTGTATGACTTGGTCCCGCCCCCCCGGCGGCTGCATCATTGGATGTGATTGACAGCAGCGCAAGCCAATGGCTGCGCTGCTATCAATCTATCCAATCTTTCCAATCAACGGGCAGACTACGTGGAGAAGAGGACGCCGGGGGACGCACACAGCAGGTGAACGGGCTCAGGTAAGTAAATGGGGGGGCTTGGGGGGCCGTCATTGCCAGGTGTTTTTTCACCTTAATGCATAGGATGCATTAAGGTGAAAAAACACGAACCTTTACAACCCCTTTAACAGTTTTTTTTCCATCACTTAAGCCCTGTACACACGATCGCATTTCCTATGGTTTTTAAACCAATGGATTTTTCCATCGGAATCCCGATGAAGCTGACTTCCATCAGTCTTGCCTACACACCATCAGTCAAAAAACCGACCGTTCCAAACGCGATGACGTAAAACACTCCGTTGAGCCGAGAAAAATGAAGTTCAATGCTTCTGAGCATGCGTCGACTTGATTCTGAACATGCGTGGGTTTTTTATCCGATGGAGTTCCCCACAGACGATAGTAATTTGCTATCGGTTTTTTAACCATCTGATAAATTTAAAACATGTTCTATTTTTAAACACCGATGGAAAAAAGACCGATGGGGCCCATACACGATCGGTTTGTCCGATGAAAAAGTCCATCGGACTGTTTTCATCAGTAAAACCTATCGTGTGTACACGGCTATAGGGATCAAAAAGTGATGACTTTTTTTTTGGTGACAGGTTCTCTTTAATGAGACATTTATTGGTTAGTATAAAGAAAAAGAGGGGAAAAAGTAGCTCACAGGTCAGACTTTAAGGGCGCAATGAACAGTGGAGAGTATACAAAATAATTACAGTATTTATTTAAAGCAATACATGGTACAAAAAGAAAAAAAGATGTTGAAGAGTTAAAAAAGCATATATAAAATACATGACAAAAAGTGAGCCCCTGTGCGTCAACGCGTTTCGCTGTCTAGCTTCGTCAGGACACACTCAGGGATTGTTGGAAAGAAACAGGTCTCACTATCTTGCGGAAAGAAGGGGTCCGTGTTAGATAGACTCACCCATAGAGCTTAAAAAAAATCACATCCATTGGTATAACAAATACTCTCAATATTCATAGGAGCCAGTGGCTCAAAAGTACCATACAGCAAATTCTATTGTTCAATTTATTGACTAAAAAGTCATAGAAAAATGATGCAGAGAGTATGGGGGAATGAACGGGGGGGGTGTAAATATTGGACAACTGATTTAAAGGCCGACACATATTCTCTTGAATTTGAGTCTACATCCCTTAGGTCAGTTCCATATGCATGACCATTAAAGCTGGGAAGTCAGCTCGCCCCCTAGAGGAAGAGACGCACGCTCACCCGTGTCTCTTCCTCTGGGGGGTAAGCTGGACGAACCTGTTAGTCACAATGGTCTCAAGGGTCTAAACCCGATTGGATTGCCTGGTTGCAAGCTGACTTCTGACTATGAGAATTAGTTACAACCAGAGGCAGACATTTTTCAGCATGCTGGACAATCCTCGGGATCACTCAGTGATCTTTCTATTTGCTATACAAGGCCAGTGCTGAGACAAGGTCATCCAGTGCCCGGGGCAAAGATACCAAACTGCACCCCCCAGCTTCTCTTAGAGTTAGGGTCAGGGAGCCCCCATCCCTACAAAAAAACATTGTGCCCAGGGCAGCCGCTCCTCCCGCCCCCTCCCCCTTGTGCCCAGCCCTGCAGTAGCCCAGCCCCCCCAGAGGTGGCGATATAGTGGGAAGCGCAGCAGTGATACATCTGGCTGGATGTAGACGCCTTCTCTGCCCATTGCCGCAGGTAGAAGAGTAAATTGAACGTTCGGCATGAAAACAACCTGAGCGCTCCGGAGAAGCCAATTTTAGCTCTCGGAATAAAAAAAGGTGAAATTTAAAAAAGGTCTCTTTGAAGGAAGCAGTCGGTGACCTAATTTACTCATCCACCTTGGAGTACATGCGCAGCCAGCGACAAGAGAGTCAGCGGGAGCGCCAGAATTTGTTTTTTCGGGGGGCATCGATTAATACCCATTACAGCACAGAGAGGTTGTTTTATAACGGCGCCGCGACCTTTTACTCTGTGCAAACAAAGGCGGGCTATGCGCTTCTGAAGGGGCCATGAGATCTATAGGGGGGAGGGTGGGGCGGCTTAGCGAGCAATGAGCTCACAGCGCATAATGCTGAGAAAGGCGGAAGCCAACGCAATGCAGCCTTTAAAATGGACCTCAGTGACTTTACAAGCCTGCGTGGATACGTCTCTGACACAATATACAGCACTGGCTATTTTTTTCTTTTTTAAATACTCCACCTTTTACGAATAAAAAGCCGTGCTTGATCTCCAGTCAGTGACTTTGTCAAGGCTAAGATGTCATTAGTCTGCTGCAGGCAGGAGGAAGCATTTCCTAAGTCTCCTATCTCCCAGTGATCAGTCTGCTGCAGGCAGGAGGGAGCAGTTTCTCAGTCTCCCCTCCCCCTAGTGATCAGTCTGCTGCAGACAGTAGGAAACATTTCCTCAGTCTCCTCTCCCCCAGTCATCAGTCTGTTACAGGTAGTAGGAAGCATTTCCTCAATCTCCTCCTTTCCCAGTGATCAGTCTGCTGAAGGCAGGGGGAAGCATTTCCTCATTCTCCCCTCCCTCCAGTGATCAGTCTGCTGCAGGCAGGAGGAAGCTTTTCCTTAGTCTATCCCTCCCCCAGTAAACAGTCTATTGCAGGCAGGGGGAAACATTTCCTCAGTCTCCCCTTCCCCCGGTGATCAGACAATATAATATTTCAGACAAGCTTTTTTATCATTTAAAAACCATCTTTGGCCTCCAGTTAGTGGTTTTGCGTAGGCTGAAATTATGTCATTAGTCTGTTGCAGGCAGGAGGAAATGTTTCCTTAGTCTCCCCTCCCCCAGTGATTAGTCTGCTGCAGGCAGGAGGAAGCATTTCCTCAATCTCCCCCTTCCCCAGTGATCAGTATGGTGCAGGCAGGAGGAAACATTTCCTCAATCACCCCTCCCTCAGTTATCAGTTTTCAGCAGTCAGGAGGAAACAATTCCTCAGTCTCCCCTCCCCCAGTGATCAGTCTGTTGCAGGCAGGGGGAAGCATTTCCTCAGTCTCTCCTTCCCTTGGGGATCAGACAGTAAAAAAAATACAGACAAGCTTTTTTATCATTTAAAAAACATCTTTGGCCTCCAGTCAGTGGCTTTGCCTAGGCTAAAATGAGGTCATTTGTCTGTTGCAGTCAGGAGGAAATGTTTCCTTAGTCTCCCCTCCCCCCAGAAAGAAGCATTTTCTCAGTCTCCCCTCCCCCAATGATCGGTCTGCTGCAGGCAGGGGGAAATATTTCCTTAGTCTCCCCTTCCCTAGTGATCAATCTGCTGCAGGCGGGAGGAAGTATTTCCTCAGTCTCCTCCCCCTCAGTGATCAGAGTGCAACATTGTAACTTTGTAGAAAATCACAAGGTGAGAGGCAGCAGCAGGGGCTAATTTGTGTCAGACATTTGTGAACGCGGCCAAGAACCGCACCGACACCAGGATTTACATGACCGTGTGCCGGGCATCTCAATCGGCAAAGTAGATGGTGACCCTGGATGATGCGTGAACATAGATGGCGTCGTCATTCTGGAGAGAAAAGCAGATAAAGGTTTTGTCAAGGAAAGACTGTAATTTCTGTAACAGGTGGACACCCTGGGCGGCTATGATAATACGCCTTCAAATAACATTATCTACTTTTTCTGAACCCCACATCTTGCCTGTGCCTGGAGGTGGCAGCAGGCGGGTCATGTGAACCATTGCAAGCCCTCCCTGTCTTCTGTAAATCTTCCAGCTGCTGCAGCTTGGCAGTAATCACTAGGGAGAGGGCAAGAATATTATATTTCTTAGATAGTAAAAGAAAATCTTCCCTGCAAAATTCAGTTTATTCTTAAAGAAAAAAAAACTGAATTATGCATGTCGTAACGAATTCCGTTGGCGCCTGAGCTTCCGCCGATAACGCTCGTGCTATTATAAGACCTGGAAGGTGTTGAGCGTATGACTCACATCTGCTGAGAAAGGAACACGTTTTGTTAAAGAAGCACTCCGATCAAATTAACATGCAGGTCGTTATTTTTAAAATACCGTATATACTCGAGTATAAGCCGAGTTTTTCAGCACATTTTTTTGTGCTAAAAATGCTCCCCTCGGCTTATACTCGAGTCACCTTTTTGCGCCTGATCTCCCAGATTTTGGGGACCCGGTACCGGCCGTCCGTAGGTCCCCTGGACCCCAAACTTGGCTCACATGTAGCTCCACTCTTCCTCTACAAGTGTGCAAAGTTTGTTGTCCGGGGCCCTATGGTTGGGGAGCACCGATTTTTCAAAGCCGGGCACCCCTTCCATAGACTCCCATGTTAAATGGTAATTTCTCTGGTGATTTTGGGGACCCAGTACTGGCCAGTCGTAGGTCATTTAGACCCCAATCTTGGCACACATGTAGCCCAATTTCTCCTCTATAAGTGTGCAAAGTTTGTTGTCTGGGGAACCTACGGCCGGGGAGCAGCGATTTTTTTTTAAAGCCGGGCATCCCTTCCATAGACTCCCATGTTAAACGTCAGTCTAGTCATGGACACGGTGAGGCATGGGCACAGTGAGGCATGGGCACAGTGAGGCATGCACATGGACACAGTGAGGCAAAGTGAGGTACAGTGAGGCATAAAGATGGACACCCTAGGCTTATACTCGAGTCAATACGTTTTCCCAGTTTTTTGTGGTAAAATTAGGTGCCTCGGCTTATATTCGGGTCGGCTTATACTCGAGTATATACGGTAAGTATTCAGGACAACAATAAAAATCCTTTCCTTGTGAAGGTAGACAATGAATTGGCAAATCCAGTACCTGACGCCCGTACATGCTATGTGTCTGCACCGCTATGTCCTGCTGGCTTATGAAAGACAGGAAACTTGCCTATACAGTTCTTGGTTACGTTGACAAATGTCTGACACGGATCAGCCCCCTGCGGCAGCCTCTCAGCTTGCTACAAAGTTACAATGTACAATCTGATCACTGGAGGAGGGGAGACTGAGAAAATGCTTCCTCCTGCCTGCAGAAGACTGATTTCAGCACCTCAGCCTAGGCAAAGTCACTGACATAGTTAGTAAGTTAGTAAGGTTGAATAAAGACACCAGTCCATCCAGTTCAACCTGAGCGAGTGTGGGTGCTTGTCTACAATTCTCCCTATCCCTGTACATCTCATTAAGATGCTCATCTATTATATTATTATTTATTTAAGGTACCCATATAGCGCCGTCAATTTACGCAGCACTCCACACATACATCGCACACTCAGATTGGTCCCTACCCTCAAGGAGCTTACAATCCAAGGTCCCCAACTCACATTCATATACTAGGACAGAAGCCAATTAACCTACCAGCATGTCTTTGAAGTGTGGGAGGAAACCAGAGTTCCCGGAGGAAACCCACGCAGGCACAGGGAGAACATGCAAACTCCACGCAGGTAATGTCATAGTTGGGATTTGAACCAGCGATGCTTTTTATTGCTAGGTGAGAGTGCTACCCACTACACCACTGTGCCGCCCAATGAGGATCAGTGAGGACTGAGGATCACCAAGAAAGGGCGACTATGCAGCAATACTAAGCAGCAGGCTTAGCTTGTATAGGGTTGTATAGGTTTGTTTTTTGTTTTTGTTTAAATGACAAACATGTCATACTTACCTCCACTGTGCAGTTCGTTTTGCACAGAGTGGCCCCGATCCTCCTCTTCTGGGGTCCCTCGGCAGCTCCTCCCCGCAAGAGCTAACCCCCCTCTGGGAAGCGCTCTCCCAAGGGGGTTAGCTTGCGGGCGCTCTCCCGTGTGATACAGTTGGCGCCGCCCCGCCCCTGGCACGCCGCATCATTGATTTGATTGAGAGCTGCGGGAGCCAATGGCTGCGCTGCTATCAATCATATCCATCATCCAATGAAGAGCCCACAGGAGGGAAAGCAACACGGGATTGCGCACACGGAGATTCAGGGATCAGGTAAGTAAAATGGGGGCTCGGGAGGGCCGGAGAGTTCAAGCTGTTTTTTCACCTTAATGCACAGGATGCATTAAGGTGAAAAAACACAGAGGTTTACAACCCCTTTAACTAGGCAATCCGCTAATATGGCTGTCCTGATCTTTGCGTTACATGACATTACAAGCAATGTACCAGGTAGATACTGTATGTAATGCTGCAGATTGATATTATGCAGCCAGCCAGCAGGTGGAGCTGTGCCCTTCTTTTTAACAACTGAGCCATTGTATCATCTCACCTGTGCTGAAAGAAGCTCGCTCTTCATGAAATGTGGCTTATTGCCTCGTACACACGACCGGTTTTATCGGCAAGAAAACTGCAGGGAGAGCTTTTTGCCGAGAAATCTGTTCGTGTGTATGGTTTCTCGACAGGAAAACTGCCGGGAATCTCGACGAGAAAAATAGAGAACCTGCTCTCTATTTTTCTCGTCGGGATTCTCGGCAGAGTTTTCCTGACGAGAAAACCGATCGTTTGTATGCTTACCTGTCCAAGGGAAACCCGCGCATGCTCGAAAAGACTTTGACGCATGCGCCGTAGCATACAAGGTTAGTGTGGGGTGTAGAAAGATGGCGGCGACGGCATCGAATGTGACGAGCGCCGGCTCGCCGTAGTCGATGACATCACCGCGTTCTTGCCATTCAAAAGAACGGCGGTTCTTTTGAATGGTTGTGTGTACACAGGGCTTGGCAATACAAGCTTGCCAGGAATCCCATCGAGAAAACCAAAGTTTTTTTTCAGACGGATTTCCGCCCGTGTGTACAGGGCTTTATAATTGTGGCTGTCCTTGTTGCCCCTTTGGAAAGCAGTACGCGGTGAATCGCTTTTCAGAGGTGTTTGACATGCGGCTTGAATTTATGCGTCTCCTTCAGAGGTCATGTATTAACCCTTGAAAGGTCACAGCATTGTGCCTCAATCATGTGCATTAAACGTCTTTGCGGCACGGCCCTATTCACTTGAATGGGTTGAGTTTGGTGGAGGTGCTGCATGCCGAATGCGACCTGCGGTATCATTTTTGCCACAGCCATGAAGCAAAGCGTCACAACTGCGGCAGGTGAATCACCTCCTCTGGTTACCATGTTAGATTGAGGGGGTGGTAAAAACACAAATCAACCGCCTGTTTTTACCACCCCGCCAGCTGCAGGTGTAAATTAGGTTTTAGGCTCTATTCACATCCGAGCATTCCGTGGATCCATGCAAAAGTGCAAATTTTTTTTGCTTGCGTTCATAGAATGCGTGAAAACCGCATATCAGGCTTGTGGTACTATTTATTCTTAATGGCAACCCAAACACAGCATGCAGGTTTGCATGTGTCAAAACACATGTGAAACTCAACGCCCACAAAAGGTATAGGAGCTGCTTTGGCACATTTGTCGCATGAAGGGCAGCCCATGGCGTGCAGCATGAAAACGCCCCAAAAAAAGCATGTTCACGTGACGCTAGGTGTGAACCTCATCATAGCTTCCATTCACATCTGAGCCTTCCATGCAGAAGTGTGTGTTTTCACGTGTGTTCAAAGAACGCATAAAAAATGTGTGTCACGCTGGAGGTGCCATTCATCATTAATGGCACCCCAAAAGCAGCACGAATTTTTGCATGCATCAAAACTCATGAGAAATACACTAAATCGCATTGAGCTCAACGTATAGGGCAGCCCATTTAAAGCTGAGCTTCGCCCAAACGGGGAACAGCGGCAGCCGCTCATAAGGGGTGCAGTGGTGCTGCCCCCCTAATCCATGCGCCCGGCCCCTAATCTCCATGCAGGGCGCCAGACGCATGGATTTCTATGTTTTTTTTTTTTTTAAGCACATAATTAGAGCCAGAGGCTCTAATTGGCTTCAAAAAGGGTGGGCTCAGGGGCACAGAGCACTGCACCCCGAGCCTACCCACTTGTGTGACATTAGAAAATTAATATTAGCTCATGTCTTCCTGCTTCTCCTCTTGGCCAGTCAGAAAGTGGGTCCTGAGACCTGATTGGCCGGGAGTCCTAAGACCTGTTTGGCCTGGAGGAGAAGCGGTTTTTAACCGCATCCAATGGCATAACTTGTGAATGTGAATTCCTTCCAATGCAGCTGGTTCACATATGTCCGGGGCGGCCGCAGTGCGGTGTCCTGTGCGTTTTTAGGTCCGGTTCAGATGCGATTTCAGGTAAAAATTTGCGCCTGAATTGCACGTGAAACGGTGAACAGAAACACACCGGATTGCCGCACATGTGTGAACCCGGCCTTAGAATCATCAGTTCAGTGACTCCTCTCTTATCAAACAGCTCAGTGGGAGGTTTCAATCAGAAAAACAGAGCCTTGAGGAAAAGCTACTCCTGCAATGCTGTCCCCTTTAGCTATCCCACACTGCTCTGGGAATCCTTTATTTGTGAAACCGTAAGCATACTGTATGTATAGTACAAAAACAGATATAAAGAAATATTTTTAAAAAAATATAATGAGTGACAACTAAAGAAAATGTCATCCAACCCCTAAAGATTCGGAGGCCACGAACCCTCTGATGTACTGTGAGCGGGGACGGTGGATTTGTTTTGCGCGTTTTGCATTCTGCGGGTTTATGTTTTCTTTATTCTTCCATGAAGCTTCCCCGGAGATTCCGCCTTTGTCTGGCAACAAAGACTTCCTTTGGCTTGGAGAAGAATGATTAATAGAGCGATATCCAGGCGATTGATAGCGCATGATACGCCACTGATGATGCAACGTCAGGCGTCTTTTTTGACGTTGTGTTTGATGTTTGGCGTGTTTTCTTTATTATCTCTAGTGAATTGAATCTCCTGAGACCGCCATTGAGGCAGGCTCCCGGTGAGCTCTGCGCGGTGTAGAAAGGAAACTGTGACAATGCCGGGAAGTCCTCTTCAGGGGGTCTCTGCTTTGCTGAGAGATGGATCCAGATCAACCTCCAACACAAGCGGCTCAGACATAGATTATGACTAATAGGGCCCATTCAGACCTCGGCATCCTGGTGCACATGTGTGTTAATGCTCATTTTTCTCGCATTCACGTGCACTGCGTTAAGGCAGCGTGCTAAAATAAATGGGTTGCCAGTGCACTAAATCATGCAAAAAAAATGGACAAGAACCTTATTCATCAACACAGCGCGCCGCAAAGCACAGAAGTGCGTTGCCATGCGTTGTGGTGCATTGCAATGCAGATGCGTTGGTGCTGCGTTGCCTTAACACCTTGGCGTTAGTGCCTCCTGTCCCTTTAAGAGGTTTTAGATGCCAGGAGGCGGGGCTGGGTTTATGATCATGTGACCGCAGCAGTGATTGGCTCTCATGATGGTCACATGATCAGAAAGCTTCAGATTGCAAGCCGCCGGTAACTGTGTCAGGACAGTCTCGGCACAGCTGTGTTTGCAATGGGGTACGCCAAGGCCCACCCACCAAGAGGCTGCGTATTTGCGTGCCGTCGGCACCAAGAGGTTAAAGTGGTTGTAAACCCTTACATATACCCAGTGAAGTGACTGTTCTCAGGTGATACACAAAGATGAAACAAATCCTCCTACATCAGTTGTACCTGTTTATCTGCAAAAATCTCTACATCCATTCAAAGTCCAGAGATGATAAAGCTTGTCTGAGCTGTCAGAAAACAGGGGGAGGAGAGCTTAAATTTCACTCTCCACAGCTCAGTGAGGAGAGCTCTGAGAGCTGCTTGGGGGGAAGGGACACATCCCTCTTTAAACAAAACACAGAAACAGAGCTGGGGCTGTCAATCACAGGCTGTGTGTCAGAGATCCCTCCCCTGTCGCTAATGATGAGCTCCGGTGTGTTCGCAAAGCCCACGTGCAGAGCCCGCCAGGAAGTCGGCGCTGCGCTAATCACAGGCAGTTGGACATTGTCCCGATGCGCGGCTGCAGATATTGGGAAATGTCTCACTGCCTGTGATTAGCGCATCGCAATGCCGACTTCCTGGCGGGCTCTGCACGTGGGTTTTGCGAACACACCGGAGCTCATCCTTACCTGTCACCTTTATTCTCTTGGTGTCAGGAAAATGGGTCAGAAGTGATTCATGCTGATAGCAGAGGAATGAAGCAGCAGACAGAAATGACACTTAGTGCTCTGGACTGAGACAAGTACACACTATAGAGGGGTATGCTTTGTTCATATTTCATGTCTTTCAACCACTTAAATGCATTGGTGTGCCATTTTAAACGGTGTAATGTGTGCATGCTATAGGGCATCCAAATGCCCTAAGGCACGGGTCTCCAAACTTTTGAAGCAATGGCCCAGTTTACTGTCCTTCCGACTTTAGAGGGGTTGGACTGTGGCCAATGTAAGTAGAAAATGTCCCAGCATTGGTAGGAGTAAACAGTGCAATAGGCTTGATGTTCATTGGGAGTAAAAATAAAATTGCATTGTTGGTGTCAGTGGGAGGAATAGTTCCCCTCATCCAGTGGCAGTGCGTCCATAAGGGGGGCATGGGCGCTGCCCCCTCTCTCCTGCCACCTGTCTATCACCATGGATAGATTCATGCATTGCATGAATCTATCTCTGGTCGCCACTGCCACTCCCTATTCAGGTGCCTGGCCCCTTTTCGGGTTTTGAATTACAGCGGCGGGGTCTTTTTTGGAAACACCTGATTAGAGCCATAGGGTCTAATAGGCGTCCAAAAAGGTGAACAGCGGGCGCCATGCTGGGCGCTCGCAGTTCACTCAGCGTTGTGTTAGGAAAGCGAATGAATATTCGCTTTCCTAACACTGAACCGCCTCTCAGACAATCAGGTGCTCGGGTCTGTTACCTGTCACCTGATTGGCTGAAACAACAGGCACTGTGATTGGACGCCTATCAGGCGTCCAATCATAGCAGAGGACAGGAAGAGAGGACAGGAGAAGACATCGAGGAGCGTTGAGGACATCGCTGTGTACCGCTGCCCCACCGAGACAAGGTAAGTCCAAGGCGGGCGGGGGATGCACACTGGCAGCATTTGATGTGCACAGTAGCGGCAATTGATGAGCACACTGGCAGCAGTTGATGGGCACAGTAGCAGCAGTTGATGGGCACACTGGCAGCAATTGATGGGCACAGTAGTGGCAATTGATGGACACACTGGCAGCAATTGAGGGGCACAGTAGTGGCAATTGATGAGCACACTGGCAGCAATTGATGGGCACAGAAGCGGCAATTGATGGGCACACTGACAGCAATTGATGGGCACAGTGTCAGCAATTGATGGGCACACTGGCAGCAATTGATGGGTACAGTAGCTGCGTTTGATGGCACAGTGGCGGCAATTTATGTGTACAGTGGCTGCGTTTGATGGCACAGTGGCGGCAATTTGATGGGCACAGTAGCTGTGTTTGATGGGCACAGTGGCTGCAATTGATGTTTTTTTTTTTCAGTTTGTTTGCGCCCCCAAAAATTTTGAGTACCAGCCACCACTGCCCCCATCATTGGTGTCAGTGGAAGGAATAGTGCCCCCTTCATTGGTATCAGTGGAAGGAATAGTGCCCCATCCTTGGTATCAGTGGAAGGAATAGTGCCCCATCATTGGTATCAGTGGGAGGAATAGTGCCCCATCCTTGTTATCAGTGGGAGAAATAGTGCCCCATCCTTGGTATCAGTGGAAGGAATAGTGCCCCATCATTGGTATCAGTGGAAGGAATAGTGGGCCCATCATTGGTATCAGTGGAAGGAATAGTACCCCATCATTGGTGTCAGTGGGAGGAATTTGTCTTTTTGGCCTAAAAGCAAAACACTATGTGTGGCGGAAAACTAACACTGCACATCACCCTGAACACACCATCCCCACTGTGAAACATGATGGTGGCAGCATCATGTTGTGGGGATGCTCTTCTTTAGCAGGAATGGAGAAGCTGGTCAGAGTTGATGGGAAGATGGATGGAGCCAAATACAAGATAATCTTAGAAGAAAACCTGTTAGAGTCTGCAAAAGACTTGAGACCGGGGGGGAGGTTCACCTTCCAGCAGGACAACGACCCTAAACATACAGCCAGAGCTACAATGGAATGGTTTAGATCAGGGGTCTCAAACCTGTGGCCCTCCAGCTGTTGCGGAACTACAAGTCCCATCATGCCTCTGCCTATGGGAGTCATGCTTGTAACTGTTTAGCCTTGCAATGCCTCATGGGAATTGTAGTTCTGCAACAGCTGGAGGGCCACCAGTTTGAGACCCCTGGTTAGATCAAAGCATATTCATGTGTTAGAATGGCCCAGTCACAGTCCAGACCTAAATCCAATTGAGAATCTGTGGCAAGACTTGAAAATTGCTGTTTACAGACGCTCTCCATCCAATCTGACAGAGCTTGAGATATTTTGCAAAGAAGAATGGGCAAAAATGTCCCTTTCTAGAAGTGCAAAGCTGGTAGAGACATCCCCAAAAAGACTTGCAGCTGTAATTGCAGAGAAAGGCGGTTCTACAAAGTACTGACTCAGGGGGGCGCCATACAAATGTACCCCACACTTTTCACATATTTATTTGTAAATAATTTTGAAAACCATTTATCATTTTCCTTCCACTTTGTGTTGGTCTATCACATAAAATCCCAATAAAATACATTTACGTTTTTGGTTGTAACATGACAAAATGTGGAAAATGTCAAGGGGTATAAATACCTTTTCCAGGCACTGTATGTCTGCAGTCTCTGCTGCTGAATATTAACTGAATTTCATGTGTGGCCCTTTTATGATGTCAGGGGCCCCCTATGTTAAAAAATGTGACCGCCCATGCGTATCACTTGAGTGACAGTTCTGAGTCTGCTGACATCACATCCAAGATGGCAGCAGCCAGCAGCAGTCTGGGGACATTTGGATGCCTACACAAGAGAGGCTTTTTACATAATAAAATAAAAAATACCATTTATATAAATATATATGAATGATCTGATGACTGATCAATGGGTACATAGCAATCATCAGCACCCAGCTTCTGCTGCACTCACCACGACCTGTTAACCAGCGACTGCGCCACAACCATTAAGCTTGGGTTACAAGTTTGACGATTAAATTAGAACAAGGCCTTTGCAATTCAACCGCTTGTGCAAACAGCCGCAAGCGCAAACTCTCCGAGCTACTTAGACGCAGCTTTGACATAACGCATCCCCCGGCTGAGCTGCCGCAACATCTGCTGCCTCGGCACCTGAGACCACGTACCTGTCATAGAGAGAATCTACCATATTCCTGGCTCAGTGCCAGAGCTCCAATCTGTGATGTAGTAGCGGGGATCCCCCTTATCAAAGTACGGCTAAAGGGGGGCTTAGCCGGGGAGGGGTCACTTTAAAATTCAGGGAGCTCATTATTTATTCTTGTCTTTATTTTTTCTGTAACTTTTACAGTTTGCTGTTCCATGTTTCCACAACTGTATTGTATTACATATTTATAGATTTTTCCTCTACTGACCATCTGTCTTCCATGGTTGCCGAACAACTGCTAAGATAACATTTCTGCCGTGCTGGTAGCCCATTGTCCAATGATAGATAGATACAGTAGATAGATAGATAGATAGATAGATAGATAGATAGATAGATAGATAGATAGATAGATAGATAGATAGATAGATAGAATTAATAATAGATATATAATATTTATTACATATTATATTTTATTATCTATAGATTAAAGATAGAATAGACAGATACTGAAGAGATAGATAACTATCTATCTATCTATCTATCTATCTATCTATCTATCTATCTATCTATCTATCTATCTATCTATCTACTGTATCTATCTAGTACCTGTCTATATCTATCTTTGATGTATTCTTCCTATACATAATAACATATAATACATAATGAATATACAATATATTACAACTATGTAGTCGGGCAGTATGAGAAAACTTAATATATCAGCTATCTATTATCTCTCTATCTATCTATCTACATATTATGTCCATCTATTTATTATCTATCTATCTATCTATCTATCTATCTATCTATCTATCTATCTATCCAGGGCTTTTTTTCAGCGGGAATGCGGGGGAACGCAGTTCCGGCACCTCCTGGACTGACTGTATGTAATGGCAACGGGTGCTGGGGTGTGCTGCAGGTTATTGATGCTCACTGCTGGCGGATCTATTCTAGCTAGAGGGGATCTATTTTTGCAGGGGGTCTATTGTTGCTGAGGAGGTCTAGTGTTGCTGGTGGGGGACCTATTGTTGCTGGTGGGTCAGTTGTTGCTGAAGGAGATCTACTGTTGGGGGAGGGGTCTATTGTTGATGGCTGCCAGAGAGTCTATTAATGCTGGCTGTGCAGAGATCTGTTGATGCTGCCGGGAGTCTATTGTTGCTGGGGGGGGGGGGGGGATTTTGTTGTGGGTGGTACATTGTTAGGGGGATCTATTGTTGCTGGCTGAAGGGGAAACCAAATTCCATACAAATTACTTAGCACAACAAAATGATACTTGGTGCTGTATTGTCTAAAAGGGGCGGTACTGGGGGGTGGGTACGGGATGGAACCAAGGGACGTTGCTCGGAGGTAGGTAGGGGCGGAGAAAACAAGTGACTCGGAAAAGGGAAGTTCCTGCACCTATTGTCTGAGAAAAAAAGCCCTGTGTCTATCTATCTATCAAGTACCTATCTATTCTATCTTTAATTCATTCTTCCTATACATAATTTAAATATAATACATATATTACAACAACGGTGGGGAAAATAATTATTTGATATTTGACCCCCTGCAGATTTTGTAAGCCCACTTACAAAAGAAATGAAGGGTCTACCATTTTTATCATGAAGAGAATAGAAAAGCGCCTCTAATGCCTTGTACACACCAGTGGCGGCTGGTGCTCAAAATGTTTGGAGGGCGCAAACAAATTGAAAAAAAAAAAAAAAAATTCCGCCACTGTGCCCATTAAACGCAGCCACTGTGCCCAAACGCCACCAGTTTGTCCCCTCAAATGCAGCCAGTTTGTCCCCAAATGCAGCCAGTTTGTCCCCAAATACAGCCAGTTTGTTTCCATATACAGCCAGTTTGTTTCCATATACAGCCAGTTTGTTTCCATATACAGCCAGTTTGTTCCCATATACAGCCAGTGTGTCCCCCATATGCAGCCAGTGTGTACCCGTATACAGCCAGTGTGTCCCCATATACAGCCAGTTTGTCCCCAAATGCAGCCAGTGTGTTCCCATATACAGCCAGTTTGTCCCCCAAATACAGCCAGTGTGTCCCCATATACAGCCAGTTTGTTCCCATATACAGACAGTTTGTCCCCATATACAGCCAGTTTGTCCCCAAATGCAGCCAGTTTGTTCCCATATACAGCCAATTTGTCCCCCAAATCCAGCCAGTGTGTCCCCATATACAGCCAGTTTGTTCCCATATACAGCCAGTGTGTCCCCCAAATACAGCCAGTGTGTCCCCCATATACAGCCAGTGTGTCCCCATATACAGCCAGTGTGTCCCCGTATACAGCCAGTTTCCCCCATATACAGCCAGTTTGTCCCCCAAATACAGCCAGTGTGTCCCCCATATACAGCCAGTGTGTCCCCGTATACAGCCAGTGTGTCCCCGTATACAGCCAGTTTGTCCCCCAAATACAGCCAGTGTGTCCCCCATATACAGCCAGTGTGTCCCCCATATACAGCCAGTTTGTCCCCCAAATACAGGCAGTGTGTCCCCCATATACAGCCAGTGTGTCCCCCATATACAGCCAGTGTGTCCCCATATACAGCCAGTGTGTCCCCATATACAGCCAGTTTCTCCCATATACAGCCAGTTTGTCCCCCAAATACAGCCAGTGTGTCCCCCATATACAGCCAGTGTGTCCCCGTATACAGCCAGTGTGTCCCCATATACAGCCAGTTTGTCCCCCAAATACAGCCAGTTTGTCCCCCAAATACAGCCAGTGTGTCCCCCATATACAGCCAGTGTGTCCCCCATATACAGCCAGTTTGTCCCCCATATACAGGCAGTGTGTCCCCCATATACAGCCAGTGTGTCCCCCATATACAGCCAGTGTGTCCCCATATACAGCCAGTGTGTCCCCATATACAGCCAGTTTCTCCCATATACAGCCAGTTTGTCCCCCAAATACAGCCAGTGTGTCCCCCATATACAGCCAGTGTGTCCCCGTATACAGCCAGTGTGTCCCCGTATACAGCCAGTTTGTCCCCCAAATACAGCCAGTGTGCCCCCCATATACAGCCAGTGTGTCCCCCATATACAGCCAGTGTGTCCCCCATATACAGCCAGTTTGTCCCCCAAATACAGCCAGTGTGTCCCCCATATACAGCCAGTGTGTCCCCATATACAGCCAGTGTGTCCCCCATATACAGCCAGTGTGTCCCCCATATACAGCCAGTGTGTCCCCCATATACAGCCAGTTTGTCCCCCATATACAGCCAGTGTGTCCCCCATATACAGCCAGTGTGTCCCCATATACAGCCAGTTTTCCCCCGATATACAGCCAGTTTGTCCCCCATATACAGCCAGTTTGTTCCCATATACAGCCAGTTTGTTCCCATATACAGCCAGTGTGTCCCCCATATACAGCCAGTCTGTCCCCCATATACAGCCAGTTTGTCCCCCATATACAGCCAGTTTGTTCCCAAATGCAGCCAGTTTGTCCCCCATATACAGCCAGTTTGTTCCCAAATGCAGCCAGTTTGTTCCCAAATGCAGCCTGTCCCCCCAAGCCCTGCACTTACCTTCCTCGGGTCCGCGCCGTCCTCGATGTCTTCTCCCGCCCTCGATGTCGCTTCAGCCAATCAGGTTACCGGTAACCAGATCCGGTGAACCTGATTGGCTGAAACCCCCACAGTCTTCTCCAAGGAACGCACCCCCATGCGTACCTTGGAGGAGTTTTTGGAAGCCGATTACAGCGTGAGAGCTGTATTCGGAAAGCCTATCTGGCTCTGATAGACACTTCCAAGTCACACCCACCGCCGGCCACCGCTCTAATTCATATGGCCGGCGCTCACCAGGAGGCCTGCCATATGAATAGTGGGCAGCGCGGCAGCGGCGAAAATACACAGATTCATGCAATGCATGAATCTGTGTATTGTCTTTCAGTGGCGGTGCGGGAGCAAGAGGGGGCGGCGCTCCGGCGCCCTCTATGGACGCACCGCCACTGGTACACACGCTCGGAATTTCCGTCTGAATAAACTCCGACGGGTTTTTCCGACGGAATTCCGCTCAAGCTGTCTTGCATACACACTGTCACACAAAAATCCGACCGTCAAGAACACGGTGACGTAAAACACTACGACGAGCCGAGTAAATGAAGGTCTATGCTTCCGAGCATGCGTCGAATTGTTTCCGAGCATGCGTCTGATTGTTTCCGAGCATGCGTGGTTTTTAGTCCATTAGAATTGCATCCAGACGAGCGGAAATTCCGATCGAATTTTTTTTCATCGGAAAAAAAGAGAACATGCTCTCTGTCAAATTCCGTCGGAATTTGCGACGGAAAAAGTCAGATGGGGCATACACACGGTCGTAATATCCGATGAGGAAATTACGTCTGACTTTTTCCGAGCGTGTGTATAGTGTAGTATTTATTGTAATAAGTGTAGTATTTATTGTATATAAAAACAGAAAAAACTGCGCTCGTGACATACAAAGTCAATAATATGTGAATAGCAGCACCACTAACGTGAGATATAATCACATCAACAAGTATTTAGAAACAATTGTGTTGCGCTTAAATAATTAAAGTGAATATAAAAATAATATAAAAAATGTAATCAAAGAAATTAAAAAAAAATTCAAAAAAATGTTGGTCCATGTGTCTTCAATATGACATCAATATAATACTTTCTCATTAGTAAACAGGTGCAGAAGTTCTTATTCACTCAGCTTTTCTACCTTGTGAGAAACACCACCACCATAAGTATGGGTGTACTCAGAGAGTGTTGACCACCTATTACGGGGGGTCAAAAGGGGCTCTTATATCTCACATGCTCCATCCACGGTCATGCCTCAACATCAGAAAGACAAGGGGGATCATCCAAACGTCATATGGAAACCAATACTCCTCTTATGCCTTGCACACACGATCGGAATTTCCAATGGAAAAAGTCTGACTGACTTTTTCCATTGGATATTCTGACCATGTGTATGCCCCATCGGACTTTTTCCATCGGAAATTCTGAGGAATTCCATCGGAGTTTAGTTAGAGAACATGTTCTCTTTTACTCCAATGGAATTTTGGCCGGTCAAAAGTCCGAGCCTGTGTACGGGTCATTAGTCTAATGCCGCGTACACACGACCGTTATTCATGTCATAGAAAAAAGGGACGTTTTTCTCTAGGTGATTTATCGTGTTTCCTCCCAAGCCTGCCTTGCATACACACGTTCATGAAAAAAAACGCTCGAGCAAAGCGCGGTGACGTACAACACGTACGACGGCACTAAAAAGGGGAAGTTCCATTCTCATGGCGCCACCCCTTGGAACGCTTTTGCTGATCCTCGTGTTAATAAAGTTTGGTGAGAGACGATTCGCACTTTTCAGTCTTCGTGCTTTTCAGTCCGTTACAGCATGACGAATTATCTCCATTACAAACGCTAGTTTTACCAGAACGAGCGCTCCCGTCTCATACTTGATTCTGAGCATGCGCATTTTTTTTCCCCCTCGTAAAAGCATACACACGACCGTTTTTCGCGACGTTAAAAAGAACGACGTCAAAAACGACGAGAAAAAATAGAGCAGGTTCTATTTTTTTCTCGGGCATTTTTCTCGTCGAGAAAAATGCTCTGGAGCCTACACACGATCGTTTTTCACGACCATTTTTAAAAATTGCATTTTTCTCGTCATGAAAAACGGTCGTGTGTACGCGGCATTAGATGATGGTGCTCGGTGGGATATGTCAGCAAACGCCAAGATAGTGTACAATTCATGCAGCACGGAATGGTAGGCCTATTTTTCTACATATGTGTTGGTAGACGAAGAAGAGGCAGTTGGCTGAGCTGCATAACCAGTCAAGATATGGACTCCACTATACCTCTGAAGGTAAGCTGTGGTATCTCGCTAATTCCGTGTTGCATG
Organism: Rana muscosa; assembly: GCA_029206835.1. Taxonomy (NCBI): domain Eukaryota; kingdom Metazoa; phylum Chordata; class Amphibia; order Anura; family Ranidae; genus Rana; species Rana muscosa. The sequence continues at coordinate 332,387,086 of CM055119.1, forward strand.
GATTATTTTTTTATTCACTTTAATTATTTAAACGCAACACAATTGTTTCTATATATTATTTATTGTAACAAGGTTTGGCAAATAGTGAAAGTAAGGCTTGTCTGATGGCAGTAGACTCCCGATGGAGATGGTAATCAGCACGCCAGTCCAAGTGTAAAAGATCTGCAGTATGACAGGAGATGTGGCCAACAAGGTCCGTGTCTTTCCCGGGGTAAGGTCCAATGGAGAGCAGCGTGGAGCGCAGCGTCGTGGAAGGCGTGTGACGTCACCAGGAGAAAGGGAACACAACGTGTTTCAGAGCATGCGCGAGGCTCATTCTAAGCATGTGCGCTCCTTTCTCCTTTTCTTCATTAGGCATTGTATGGTGTCTATCCTGTGTGCTTGCAATACATGTTTTGCTTTATAATTTTTATCATAGGTGCATTTTAAATGATAGAGACAGAATATCAACCATAAATCCAGAAAAAAAAAAAATTGCATTAAACAAATGTTATAAATTAAGTTGCAGTTCAATGAGTAAAATAAGTATTTGATCCCCAAGCAAAACATGACCTAGTACTTGGTGGAGAAACTCTTGTTGGACTTAGCCCCCTGAGCCATGATTGACTAAAGTCACCCTGCCTTTGGCCAATCATTGCTCTCACAGCAGAGCCCGCTGTGATTGGCCAAAGCATGCAGGTCAGGTGCATGCTTTGGCCAATCATCAGACAATCAATGCAGTGAGATCTCTGTGGGGCTTTCTGCGGTGCTTGAATTTGCCGCGAACGCCCCATAATGTACGGTATTCGCCGAACAGGCGTACACCCGATGTTCGAATCGAACTTACATTCGACTCGAACATCGGGACCATCACTATAAATAACCAGCTATATGGCTAGGGAACTAAATATGTAATCCACTCTGAGAAATATTAGAGGTTAAATATGGTACCTATCATTAGACTCAGAGAATTAAATTTTTATTCAAAGAACTAATTGACTATGAAAATAGTGCCGATTAGTTGTTTCAACCCTAGTTGTGGATGGGTCTTCCAGCATTACAATGACCCAAAACATACCGCCAAGGCAACAAAGGAGTATCTCAAGAAGAAGCATATTAAGGTCATGGAGGGGCCTAGCCAGTCTCCAGACCTTAATCCTATAGAAAATTTATGGAGGGAGCTGAAACTTTGAGTTGCCAAGTGACAGCCAAGAAACTATCTTCAGGTTGGTCACATGACTCACGGACACTTTAAAGCTCCGATACATGGCTTCTGAAAGAGGGGCCGAGATCTCCCTCTGACGTCAGCTGGGGAGATCACGTGGCCTCCTGCAGAAGCCCTGTCTCAGAGCTCTAAAGCGACCGCGAGTCACGTGTCCGGCCTGAAGATAGCTCTAAATAGGTATTTACAACGCTCGTTTTTAGAAATGACTTAGGTAGTGTGGTATGCCAGGCTCTGATAGAGGGGCTGGCAGTGACCATTGTAGGTTTTTATTTTTTAATAATAGTAGAGGGGGGGGCAGGTCGGAGACAGAGACACAAAGAGGGAGCTGACAGGCAAGGAGGAGGTGGTGAGGGGGGGGGGGGAGGAGAGCAGAGAGGACAGCTGCGGATGATGGAGGGGCGCACTCTGACCTCGGTGGTCAGGGCTCAGCAGCCCTGATTTTCGTGGTCAGTATAGAGAGGGGATACAGGAAGTGGCAGGTTCAGGGAGGTTTTTTTACAGTTCAGAGGGGGGCAGATTTACACAGCTGTTTAATCTGCTTTAAGGGACCAGGATCTGATTTTTTTTGTTTTGGGTTAACAAACACTTTAATATTTTTAATAATAAATAATACATTTTATTAATAAATAATATTTTATCTATCTATCTATCTATCTATCTATCTATCTATCTATCTATCTATCCTATACATAACGACATACAAATTACAACTCCGTAGTGGGGCATTATGGGAAATGTGAATTGTGTTTTCTCCAGTAATTGTCTCTGCTGGAATCTTGGAATGGTATTTTCTATGAACAGTCTCTGTACACAAATACAACAAAGAAGTATCACTGAGTAGTTTCATAGTTGACATTTGTCTTTGTTCCTTTACAGAGAATGAATTTTCAATTGTCAGTGCTTTTCAGCCAATCAGATTCAATCTTCCATTCTTTCAGCTGTCACTTTCTTTAAAGAAGACCGGTCATTTCCACACAGGTACTAAATGGGCTGCAAGCAGTACAAGGCTTGTAGATGAGAAATACGGGGCCCCAAATCCCCAGCCAATAAGCTTCAGCTTTTTGCTGGTCGTATCGTGAGCTTCCCCTCCCATTGTAAATAAGTCCTCTGATCATAGTTATGGGCCAATAGGAGATTGCAGGAGGTGGGAGAGCTCTTGACACTACCAGAAAGTGTTGAAAATTATTGAGATTTGGAGGACCCAAGGTGCTATAGTGGTCCTTGTATTGTCACAGCCATCCCAGGACCTTTACGGTGATGACAGGTGATTGGTGTCTATAGGGCACCTCGGACAGTTGTTATTTCAGACATTTTGAATAATGAGGTCCATTGCAGTTTTTGGTAATACTGTCCTGTATTTTTGTCTCTTCCAGGTACCTACCAAGGTCAGTGGGCCGCGGGAATACGACAAGGCTTCGGAGTACGCCAAAGCGTTCCCTATGGGATGGCTGCAGTTATCAGATCCCCTCTTAGGACCTCTATAAACTCGCTCCGTAGCGAGCATACCAATGGCACGGCCATGCACCCGGACGCCTCATGTGGGGTGGCCGGCAGCCCTGCCGTCTCCAGGGGAGGGTTTGTGTTGATGGCGCACAGCGACGCGGAGATGTTGAAGAACAAGAAGAAGGGCATCTTCCGGAGGTCCATCCTTAGTGGCCTGAAGTTGCGCAAGTCGGAGTCGAAGAGCTCATTGGCCAGTCAGCGGAGCAAGCAAAGCTCGTTCCGCAGTGAGGCTGGCATGAGCACTGTCAGCTCCACCGCCAGCGACATCAACTCCACCATCAGCCTGGGCGAAGGCGAGACGGAGCTGTCGGTCATCGAGGATGACATCGATGCCACCACCACCGAGGCCTACATGGGCGAGTGGAAACACGATAAGCGCTCTGGCTTTGGGGTGAGCCAGCGCTCAGATGGGTTGAAGTACGAGGGGGAGTGGGCCAACAACAAGCGGCACGGCTACGGCTGCATGACCTTTCCGGACGGCACCAAGGAGGAGGGAAAATACAAGCAGAATGTCCTGGTGAGCGGAAAGAGGAAGAACCTGATCCCGCTCCGGGCAAGCAAGATCCGGGAGAAGGTGGACCGGGCCGTGGAGCAGGCCGAGAGGGCGAGCAGCATTGCCAAGCAGAAGTCGGAGATTGCGGCGTCAAGGTGAGGAGGCGGGTTCTTGTGCATGTGCATTCTTGGAGGGAAGAGATACATGGTTGCCAACATTACCCGAGGTTGTGGGACAGCTGAGGGGGTGAAGCTTTACCCTGAAATAGGTGGGGTTAAGGCATGATTTAATATGTTTTGGTTGGAATTATATTGGACCAGGGGTGTGGCCTGCTTTACAGTAGCATATAGTCAGGAATGTCGGGAAATAGTAGAGTTTAGTGTTAGGGTTAAGGGTTGAGAGTTAGTGTTAGGACTGCAGTTAAGGTGTAGGTTAGGGTTGCCATTTAAATCAGGCTTATTGTTAAGATTATCATTACAGTGAGAATTACGGCGACTATTAAGGTGACTTTTTAGTGTTTCCAATGAGGAGAAAGTTAGTGTTAGGGATACTGTTAGGATACTGTAAGGATTAGTGTAATGCCTTGTACACACGATCGGATTTCCGATGGAATAAAACTCAATGGACTTGTTTCATCGGAAATTCCGATGGTGTGTGGGCCCCATCTGACTTTTTTCCATTGGAGTAAAAAAATAGAACATGTTTTAAAATTTTACGATGGAAAAAAATCAGATGGCAAATTCCGATCGGCTGTGTGGAATTCCATCGGAGAAAAATTCATGCATGCTCAGAATCAAGTCGACGCATGCTCGGAAGCATTGAACTTAATTTTTCTCGGCTCGTCGTAGTGTTTTACGTCACCGCGCTTTGGATGGTCGGAATTTAGTCTGATGGTGTGTATGCAAGACTGATGGAAGTCAGCTTCATCGGAATTCCAACGGAAAATTCCATCGGAAATCCAATCGTGTGTACAAGGCATTAGGATTACTGATAAGGTGAGGGTTAGTGTTAGGGTTCTGTTATGGTGTAGGTTAGAATGAGGGGTTACCATTAGGGTGAGAACTAGTGTTAAGGTTGGGGTTACCATTAAGGTTCAGGTTGGTTTTAAAGTTATGGTAAAGGTTCAGGAAAAAAAATATCCAATAGGCGCTTAGACTCTGATGTGAGTTCGTACCAAGTAGTGAGAGGGCAAAAACATTCAAAGAGCTCACTGGCTCACAACAGACAAGGCTACCCTCCAGTGGGTACCCCAGCAGGTTACCAGAAAAAAACATGCACTACTAATTTTAAGGCGTTAAAGCGTTTGTTACCTTTAAAGCATGTTATACAGCACAGTGCTTGTGCTGTGTAATTTGGCCCCCTGTAATACCTGAAATACTTGGCTGATCCTGCCTGGCTATACCCTCCCCTCTGTAAACTGACCACGGTTAATTATGGCTGCTGAGCCCTGACACTGTGGTCAGTTTATGTGCCTCTGTCATCTGCAGTCCTGCTCTCTGCTCTCCTGTGTCCTCCTCCTCACCCTGCCTGTCAGCTAGTCTGTGTGTGAGCCGCCCCTCCCCTCCCCTTGTAGCACCGCTCCGAGCAGTGCAAACCTTACTGCTCACAAGCACTGCCAGCCCCACTGCTAGTATAACATATAGTATATACCCTATATCGTTTTTTTACATTTATCTTCTAAATACCTTATTCTTTCTTCCCGATCAGCGGTCACGTGACCGCCCGTTGCTCTCTCCCTCCGATGTATACACTACAGAGGGAGGTCAAGTGACCGCCCGGCAGACATCAGAGGGAGAGCTCGGCCTCTCCCTCCGTAGTACATACATCAGGGGAGGAGTGCGACGGGCGGTCACCAGTGTTAATTTTGGCAGCAAAATTTCGATTTAATTTTAGTCTTATGCCGCGTACACACGGCCGTTTTTCTCGTCGAGAAAAACTAAATTTTTCCCATTCGACGAGAAAAACGATAGTCTGTGGGCTTTCTGATGTTTTTTTCGACGAGAAAAACGGCATTAAAAACGACGAGAAAAATTAGAACATGTTCTAATTTTTCTCGTCGTTTTTTTCGACATGTTTTCCGCGGCAGTGTTTCCCATAGGGAAACACTGCCGCAGAGCCCACACACAAAAAAAATGACATTTAAAACGGCCGTGTGTGGGGGGAACAAGCTGTTCCTCGTTTTTAACGTCGATTTTCTCGACGGTGTTTTCACCGTCGAAAAAATCGATCGTGTGTACGCGGCATTAGTCTTGGGACTAAAATGGCATTTTAGTTTTAGTCTTCTGCAATTGTTTTAGTTTTAGTCGTATTTAGTCGACTAAATCTCCAGTACATTTTAGTAGACCAAAACTCATTTTAGTCGTCTAAAATATAATGAGTGTAATTAAATTGTAATGCATTAGTTAACATTTCTCCACATTTTCCAAACTCATTATATACTGCTGGAATGAAAAATCTAATATCTTATTATTTATCTTATTGAGGTATGAACATGCACTATAGACCAGTGTTCATTTTGAAGTCAAATTTCAATTTAGTTTTAGTCTTAGTCTTAGGACTAAAATGGCATTTTAGTTTTAGTCCCATTTTAGTCTTTTGACTAAAATGCCATTTTAGTTTTAGTCGTATTTTAGTCATCTCAATTGTTTTAGTTTTAGTCGTATTTTAGTCAACTAAAATAGTATTCATTTAGTCGACTAAAATGTTTTAGTCATTTTAGTCGACTAAATTAACACTGGCGGTCACGTGACCGCTGATCGGGGAGAAAGAAAAAGGTATTTAGAAGATGAATTTTAAAAAAACAGCATACAGTATATACAACATGTTATACTAGCAGTGGGGCTGGCAGTGCTTGTGTGCACTGCCTTAACAAGCCCTTTAAGATAAGAACATTGAATGGACTCAAAATAGAGCTTTTCTGTGTAAATGACCTTAAATAAATCAGGAGAGTTACTGGCCAGCAATTAGCTTTCCTACTTCCTTCACACAGGAAAGCTCTGTTTTCAGTCCATTCAAGGTAAGGTGACCAGATTTTTAAAATGAAATCCAGGGACAATTTTTTTTTTTATTATTGGCAAATGGTAAACTATTTTATAAGCATATTTTCCTCAAATTATATATGCAGTGTATGTGGTATGTGTTTATGGGATGATTGTATGATATACGTTATTTCTCACATTTCGTCCAAAATGATGAGATAAAAAAAAAAGATAGTTCTTTGAATTTTTTGGGATATGACTGCCAAATGTTAAGAAGATAAGATAGAGAAAGAAGATAAGAAGAAGGAGAAAAAATAAAACTTTTCAATGCATATTTAGTATTTTGGTTCAACAATAACAATATAAATTAACAATTCAGAACAGTAAAAGATTGCATGGTAACAACACATACGCCATATGACACTTTTATCATTTTTTTCACACAAATAGAACTTTGTTTTGGTGGTATTTATTTGCCACCGGGGTTTTTATATTTTGCAAACAATTTAAAAAAAAAACGTTTTTCTTAGTTTCTGTTATAAAATTTTGTACATTTTGTAAATAAGTCCATTTGTCTCCTTCACTGATGTGGCTGCACTGATGGGCACTGATATCCGGCACTGATAGGTGGCACTGATATGTGGCAATGATGGGCACTGATAGGCAGCACTGGTGGGCACAGATAGGCACTGTTGGGACTGCACTGATAAGCGGGACTCTAATAATCAGTGTAGATGTCCCTTTTAGAGAAGCTGGTATCGGCTCTCTTCTCCTCTTCTCATGCTGTCAGCGTGCCAATAACCGGCTTCTGTTTACATTCGTGATCAGCTGTGATTGGACACAGCTGATAATGTGGTAAAGTGCCGCTGGTTGGCTCTTTACCTCAACCTGTTAACAGCAGTGTCCTCCAAAAAACTGCTATCACAGAGCGCGACACCCGCGCCCCGCAGCGGGCGCGATCACGGGACGCCGCCGCACAACGCTGTATCCTGGCCTAGGCCAACAAGGCCCAGGCCTAGGGCAGCACTTTGCAGGGGGGCAGTACTGAAAGAGTCCCTGTCGGGCTTGCGCTACACTGTTAGTGTAGCACTGTTAGTGTAGCACCAGTCTCTTGGGCTAAGAGGCAAATTAGTCTAGCGCCCCCAAAAAGCGGCCACACTGCTTCCGGTATGCGGGCGGCCGGTATTCCGCAACTGTGTGTGTGGGGGGGGGGGGGGGGTTCGCTGCTTCTAATTTTGACTGTCCTATCATCCTGGACCATAAACCTTCCTCACTGTGCTGTTTTTTGCTTCACCATTGGCATGGTTATATCTGCTTAGTCCTCTCCATAAAATTATCAGAAATTTGAAGTAGAACTATAGGCAACACTTTTTTTTTTTCCATTTTGGATAGAGTAAGGGAGGGTTATAGCCCCTGTCAGTTAATTTCTTGCCATCCCTGTCCCATTGCAGAGATTTCCCTTCACTTCCTGCCCCATAGCCAAACAGGAAGTGAGAGGAAATCTATGCAAATTAAGGAAATCCATTGCTAGCCCCCCCCCCAGGCCCTCAGAACTAGTGTCCCCACTCGAAAATGTCAGCGCAGGTCTTAAACAGAAAGGGGTGTGGCCTTGACAGAAAGGGGTGGGTCATATTTAAATTAGGGGGTGCACGAGTTTAGTCAGGCCTAGGGCAGCACAAAACCTAAATACACTACTGCCGCCGCATGACGGCATCCCAGAACTAGCCGGCCGCACTGTAGCCATCACACGAGCCTTGCCTCTCCAGGGACTCACACTCCTTATTGGCTTTTGGCAGCAGTGGGAGCCGTTGCTATCAATCACAGCCAGTGAGCCAATCAGGAGACGGGGGGGGGGGGGATGAGCCATGTAAATGGATACACAAGCTGCCTGCTGTATTGGTATTAATAAAATAAACTGTGGTGATTAAATACCACCAAAAGAAAGCTCTATCGCAATTGTCGTTGCAAGACTGAAGGGAAGGCCGGAGTTCAGAGTTAATGGTTATGTATTGGACAGCTATAGAGTGTTTAGTACATAGAGTATATGTGGAGTTGCACTAGTCACACTGCAGCTGTCACACGGAAGGAATTCCTCTGCTTGACCCAGTTCCCTTCCTAATCCATTAAAGCCTGTTGTGTTCACCTGTCCGCCCTCTCTGATCACCTTGATGCGCAGTCAGTGCTGTCGTCTCCCTTTTCAGACTCTCAGATGTGACAGAGCGTACGGGGGAATCGCTTTGTGCTGCCGCCCACCTACCATGTGTGTGCAGCGCTGGGCTCCAGTGATTCATCATCACCTGTGGGATCGCAGTGGTTCTATGGGAAGTGGGGGGGGGGTGGTGCAATGACACCCATTAAAACTCCAGACTGATCATGTGCCAATAAAAAAAGAGAGCGGTGCGCAGTGATGCTTTGCACACTAAAAAGGAGATTATGGAGAGAGACGAGACAGACAAAGTGATCAGACATTACCGGAGTCTGACATTTGTTGTGAGGAATGATAATTCTCATGTAATGCGAGATAGACCATTCTGCTTTTATGGGGTCTGGAGGACAGAGCAGCCATCGCACACAATGTGATTCCATCTGGCTGTGATCTCACTTCACTTAGCAGTTCAAGTTTTAGTTGAAACATCAAATCTTTAGCTCTCGTGCACATTGACTGCGGCTTTGATATCATGCAACTCAGTGGCGGCTGGTGCTTAAATTTTTTTTTTTTGGGGGGGGGGGGGGGCACAATCAAAGTGAACAATTCTGAAAAATACTGAAACAAAAACATCAAATGCAGCCTCACTGTGCCCATCATATGCAGCCACTGTGCCCCATCAAATACAGCCACTGTGCCCATAAAATGCAGCCACTGTGCCCCATCAAATGCAGCCACTGTGCCCCATCATATGCAGCCACTGTGCCCCATCAAATGCAGCCACTGTGCCCATCATATGTAGTCAATGTGCCCATCATATGCAGCCACTGTGCCCCATGAAATGCAGCCACCGTGCGCATCATATGCAGCCACTGTACCCATCATATGCAGCCACTGTGCCCCATGAAATGCAGCCACTGTGCCCATAAAATGTAGCCTCTGTGCCCATCACATGCAGCCATTGTGCCCCATGAAATGCAGCCACTGTGCCCATGAAATGTAACCACTGTGCCCATGAAATGCAGCCACTGTGCCCATCATATGTAGCCTCCGTGCCCATGAAATGTGCCCATCATATGCAGCCACTGTTCCCATGAAATGCAGCCTCTGTGCCCATCATATGCAGCCACTGTGCCCCATCAATTGCAGCCTCTGTGCCCATCATATGCAGCCACTGTACCCCCCCGCTCCCCGCCTATGGCTCTAATCAGGTGCTTCAAAACCCCTCCCCCCGCTGTAATTCAGGTGCCCGGCGTCTGAAAAGGGACATCTTATATTGTCTATAGGTTTCAGGCAGTTATTTTAGGGTCAGAGTTAGTGTTGGGGTTACCATTAAGGTGAGGATTAGTGTTAGAATTACTATTAATGTGAGGGTTAGGGTTACCAGCCTGGTTAGCATTAATATTCCTGGGAAGGTGATTTTGGCATTAGAATTAGGCATTATATTGATAATTGGCATTAGCAGTATAATGACGGCGGCTGGTCGGCAAGTGGTTAATAAAGGAATTGTCAAAAACGAGTGTACCGTCTTTACTCACATTTTTGGTGAATGGGTGGGGGTAGTATGTACTCCATACTCATTCACACAGGGGGGCGGGGCGGGATCTGGGGGCCCCCTAGTTAAAGGAGGCTTCCAGATTCCGATAAGCTCCCCCCCCGCAGACCCCCACAACCCCCACCCAGGGTTGTGGGGAAGAGGCCCTTGTCCCCATCAACCCATCAACATGGGGACAAGGTGCTTTGGGTTGGGAGGGGGCATCCAAAGCAAACCCCCCCCCCCTGTTGTGGGCTTCCCGGCCTGCTCCTTAGCAACCAGCTCAATGCGATAAATTACTGCATGAAAACGTGGTAACTATCGAACAAACATTCCACTCGTTATTTAACGCAAAATTCTTATTGAATTGCACTTTCAAAACTGATTTAATGCAAGCGCTATTTTACTGCATTTTATTGGCTGTTATTTACCTCTTAGTGAATTGACCTCACTGCGTGTTATGTGTGTTAGTGTATATGAATAGAGTATATACTGTATATAATCATAGTTCAGTACTGTTCACAATATTATTTTGTTTACATTGATAGGGGAGTAGAGGCAGCCCTCACTTACCAGGCTGGGCCCCATCAGGTTAGCAGAAGGGTTCAGTAGGGGCAACTCACAGTCCACCACCAGAATCCCCCACACCCATAGCAGGGGGGGGGCGTGGCTCAGCAGAGCTTACTGCATAAAAACTCCAGAGGATCAGCTGTGAGCCACACAGAGTGCATTATAAAAATTACTACAGAAAGGGCCCCAGGGGCCAGTAGTTGCACCCTATCCCTCCTGGTGAAGTTTAACTCAAAATCCTAGATGGGAAGAGACCAAATATGAGCAGTGGGGAGCACAGTGTGTCCGGTGGGTGCAAAATGTGGTGTATTGGACAATGCACTGGTGCAAAGTAATATGTAATGGTGAATCTAGGGGTGCAAAATTTAGGGTAATAGATGCAGGGGGTGCAGAGTGTGAGGTAACGTTGGATGCAGTGGGTGCAGAATGTTGGGTAATGTGGGATTCAAGGGTTGCAGAATGTAGGGTGAAAGGGGTGCAGGGGGTGCATAATGATGGGTAATGGGTAATGCAGTGGGTGCAGAATGTGGGGTAATGTGATGTGTAGAATTTGGGGCAACGTGGAATCCAAGAGGTACAGAATGTGGGGTAATGGGGGGTGCTGAAGGTGGAGAATGTGGGGTATTGGGGGATCCAAAGGATGCAGAATGTGGGGTAATGGGGGATGCAGGGGTGAAAAATGTGGGGTAATGGGTGATTAAAGGGGTGCAGAAAGTGGGGTGATGTAGGAGGCAAGGGGTGCAGACTGTGAAGAATTGCTGGAGGCAGGGGGTGCACAGTGTGGAGTAATAGGGGATGCAGAATAAGGAGTACTGTATTGGGGAATATAGGGGATACAGAGTGTGGAGTAATGGGATGCAGAATGTGGAGTAATAGGGTATACAAGGATGTGAAGGGTGTGGGGTAATAGGGAGCTCAGGGGGTGCATAATGTAAAGTAATTGGGGTTGCAGGGGGTGCAGTGTGTGGGCTGTTAGGGGATGTTGAGTGTGGGTGCTGATAATTGGGGGTGGAGTGTGGAGTGATGTAGTGTTGGGTATTGGAGGATACAGAAGGTGTAGAGTGGGGTAATGGGGGATGCAGGGGTGCAGAATGTTGGGTAATGTGGGATGCAGGGGGTGCAAAATGTAGAGCAAAGGGGGGTGTAGGAGGTGCAGAATGTGGGCTAATGTGGGATGCAGGGGGTGCAAAATGTTGGGCAATGGAAGATGCAAGGGGTGCAGAATGTGGGGTAATGTGGTGTATAGAATGTGGGGCAACATGGGATCTAAGGAGTACATAATGTGGGGTAATGGGGGTGTTGTAGGTAGAGAATGTGGGGTAATGGGTGATCCAAGGGGTGCAGAATGTGGGGTGATGCAGGAGACAAGTGGTGCAGAATGTGGGGTAACGTAGGAAACAGGGGGTGCAGATTGTGGAATAATAGGGGGTGCAGAATAAGGAGTATTGGGGGATACAGAGTGTGGAGTAATGAGGGATACAAGAAGATGCAGGATGTGGGGTAATGGGGGATTCAGGGGGTGCAGAGTGTGGGCTAATAGGGGATGTAGTGTGTGGGTGCTGATAATTGGGGGTGGAGTGATGCAATGTTGGGTAGTGGAGGACACAGGAGGAGTAAGGAGTAAGGGGGATGCAGGGGGTACAGAGAGCAAGATAGTGGGGACTGTGGGGTAGTGGTTTAGGATTGAGATGTACCAGGGGGGTCTTGTCAGGTAGGCTGTACGGGGCCCCATGATTTCTTCTAGTGGCTATATATATATATATATATATACACACACACACATTTGTTGTGCATTATTGCCGTGGCAGAGTAAGAGGCTTGGTATGAGTCATGTTGAGGACAGCCTGGTTCCCTGTCCAGATGGCTCCTCTCTGCCATGGCACTCCGTACAGCAGGCCCCGTCATGTATGGCGTCTGTCCATCACTGTTACTCATTATGACTCACTTTCCAGCATCTCGGAGCGAGAGCCACTTCTGTGCACTAAATGATGCTTCTAAGCATCTCTTCTGCAAAATATGAGTCCGGAGGCAAATCCAGCGACCAAACGCCATGTGTAGCGTGCCGCGTATTGTGGGACTGCAGCCTCTGTAAATGTGCAGTGCAAGCCCTTCATCCTGGGAAATATGCAATGGGCACCGCCTGGGCCCACAGTGGCATCATCCCAAAATAAAATGTGTTACACTGATAATAATATTAAACATTTGGGGTTGGTGGGTCATCTGAGCACCAAATCCCTCCAAATAATGAAGTCGGTAAGTATAACTACCGTTAATAAATAAATATATATGTCACTCTTCAGAAGCCAAGCAGATAAACGGATCTAATAAACTATCATTTCAATCTTTTTTGTTTATATTAATATGTTTGTAAATTGCATAAAACATGTTACAAGGTTCATTTTGCTGTAAAGATTGTTATACAAAATTATAATACAGAAATTATCTGTAAAATAATACAAATGTTCTACAAAATGATACAATACTACAAAATATTATAGAAGTGTTTTACATAATGATACAAATGTTAAACAAAAATATAATGTACTATACAAATGGTATACAATATTATAATATGTTATACAAAATGATATTATAGAAATATAATACATAATAATATATTATACAAATGGTCTACAATATAAAAAAAATGTTCTACAATATAATATTACAGAAATGTTTTACGAAATGATACACATTTTATACAAAAATACACAAATATTAAACAAAAATATATAGAAAGGTTCTACATATCGATATGAATGTTATACAATGTTATTATTTTGATGTCTTCCCCCGACCAGTCTGTATAACAACATGAACCTTTTTTTATGTTCCCTTATGTGATTTTAAAATGTATTTACAGTATATTAATAATAATAAAAAAAAAAATGAAATTTTAGTTTGTTAAATATTTTTGTATGCTTGGCACATAAAAAGCCCGATATATACTTTCAAAGGTTATTTACTTTGTTACCATAATGATGGCGATGTAGGGAGGTAGATCCCTTTTAAATTGTAAGCTCTAAGGGCCTTCTGCTTCCTCCTGAATTTAATTGTATTGTATTGTAACTGTACTGTCTGCCCTCATGTTTGCGCTATATAAATCCTGTATAATAATAATAATAATAATGATGTGTGGACTAGACTATAATGATTATGTACCTGCAGAGACTAAGGCTGGCCATACACGGATCAACATTTAGCCAGTTCACCAGGGACCAGACAAATTTCTATCCATGTATGGGCAGGCTGGTTGTACAGAATTCAATCTACCGATCGACTTCTGTCCAGCCAGCATGTCGGATTTCCCCAGCTCGACCAGCACTGCAGGTTATAGCTGGCAGCACTGATCAGTGTATTCTGATAGAGGGGAAGTCTTCCCACTGTCAGAATACAATACTTCAGCAGGGAGGATTTCCCCATCCACATCAAGTGTGTGAATTTGGGAATCGAGTAATTGATTAATCTATAGGGTGCTTTAGCGGGTCGTGGAAGAAGGTTCGTAGGACTTCAGTTTCTTTATGATTGGGTCACCCACAGATCTTAGGGTCTTGTAGTGGGACATATACACTCACCGGCCACTTTATTAAGTACACCTGTTCAATTGCTTGGTAACACAAATTGCTAATCAGCCAATCACATCGCAGCAACTCAATGCATTTAGGCATCTAGATATGGTGAAGACGACTTGCCATGGTTGTTGGTGCCAGACGGGCTGGTCTGAGTATTTCCAAAACTGCTGATCTACTGGGATTTTCAAGCACAACCATCTCTCAGGTTTAGAGAGAATAGTCAGAAAAAGAGAAAATATCCAGTGAGCGGGGGTCGTGTAGAGGAAAATGCCTTGTTGATGTCAGAGGTCAGAGGAGAATGGGCAGACAATGAGAATGGGCAGGTTCGAGATGATAGAAAGGCAACTATAACTTAAATAACAACTCGTTACAACCAAGGTATGCAGAATATCATCTCTGAATGCACAACACATCGAACCTTGAAGCAGATAGGCTACAGCAGCAGAAGACCACACCGGGTGCCACTCCTGTCAGGTAAGAACAGGAAACTGAGGCTACAATTTGCACAGGATCACCAAAATGGGACAATAGAAGATTGGAAAAATGTTGCCTGGTCTGATGAGTCGGGATTTCAGCTGTGACATTCAGATGGTGGGGTCAGAATTTGGTGTAAACAACATGAAAGCATGGATCCATCCTGCCTTGTATCACCGGGTCAGGCTGGTGGTGGTGGTGTAATGGTGTGGGGGATATTTTCTTGGCACACTTTGGGCCCCTTAGTACCAATTGACCATCCATTAAACACCACGGCCTACCTGAGTATTGTTGCTGACCATGTCCATCCCTTTATGACTGCAGTGTCCTCATCTTCTGATGGCTCCTTCCAGCAGGATAATGCCCCATGTCACAAAGCTCCAATCATCTCACCACTGGACAATGAGGTCCCTGTCCTCCAATGGCCTCCACAGTCACCAGATCTCATCCAATAGAAGACCTTTGGGATGTGGTGACAACAAACCTGCAGGAACTGTGTGATGCTATCATGTCACTATGGAGCAAAATCTCTGAGGAATGTTTCCAACACCTTGTTGTATCTCTGCCACCAAGAATGAAGGCAAAAGGGGGTCCAACCCGGTACTAGCAAGGTGTACCTAATAAAGTGGCCGGTGAGTGTATTACTATGTGGAGTCCTTGTAAAGGGAAGGTTAGTGCAGCCTGTGTCTTTATGGTGAGTTGGTGACCATAACTAATAGGCTATGGCAGGTGAAGGATTGTTAAAACTGGACTGAAGATTGGAAACACATTGACTCATCTTAAGCCTAAGTTCAGACCTTTGCATGTTGGGAACATGCTCAAAATCATGTGCTTTTGCGTTTTTCCACCATGCAGAGAAACACGCTGCCATTTAGCAGTCGTATGGCAATGCCATTAATTTGTACAGCCAAAACTGCATGGTGCCGCACATTTTTTGGAAAGCGGTCTAGGACTTTTTTTCTCCGTTTCGCGCAGAAAATGTTTTAAGCATCTTCGATGGAGTGGGGATTTTCCTGCCATTCCAAAGGTTTCATAACAAAGATTTCCCTTCACTTCCTGTCCTGCTGACAACGTTTTACCAAACAGAAAGTGCGGAAAAGTCTCCAACAGCAACACCGACACAAAAAAGAAAAAGATAGTAGAGTTGGGGAAGGCTGGAAGTTTTATTCTTGCATCCCTGTTACGGATTTTCCCTCACTTCCTGTCTGATGAAACACGGCCAACGCGGTGGGCTCAGTCACCTCTAAGTGATGGCAGAAATGTCCGCACAGTGACATGATGGAGGGCAGACGTCCTTCACACTCTCTTCCTCTGAAGTGTGACTCTGATAAGGAGGCCAGGCGGCAGACCTCCTATCTGAGACACAAGAGGAGGCTCTCCACTCATAAGGACTACAACACACAGACTCAACAATTGTTCAATGTATTCATTAAAGTGGAGGGACATTAGAGTGTAAGCTCTTCTGGTGCAGAAACTGATTTGGCTCAGTGTGAAACATGACTGGCTCAGTGTTCTCTGTACAGCACTATGGTATATGTCAGTGCCATATAAATGTATAATAATAATAATAATAATATTAAAATAGTGTATAATTGTGGGGGGGGGGGGGTATTAGAACACTGAACCAGTCACATCAGTTTCTGCACCAGAGGAGCTTACACTCTAATGTCCCCCACAATTACACACTATTATTATACAAATATATAGCAGTGACATATACCGCAGTGCTCTACAGGGAACATTGAGCCAGTCACAATTCACACTATTATTATTGTACATGTGAATAGCACTGACATATATCACAGTGCTGTACAGAGAACACTGAGCCACTCACATCAGTCTCTGCACCAGAGGAGCTTACACTCTAATATCAATAAATGTATAATAATAGGGTATAATTATGGGGGGCATTAGAGTGTAAGCTCCTCTGGTGCAGAGACTGATGTGACTGGCTCAGTGTTCTCTGTACAGCACTACAGTATATGTTAGAGCTATATAAATGTATAATAATAATAGTAAGGACTCTGTCACCTTTGAGTGATGATAGTGTAGCGGGGTGTTCCCCTTTAATGCAGAGAGATAAGAAGTTCCAGGTGAGAGGTGAGTCGGGAGGAAGTAAAGAGACATTACTGGAAGTGAAAGCAGAGGAGAGAAAGAGACTACATCTCCCAGTACATCTTGCAGCACCCAGGGTGCATTGCTCCAGAACAGAGACTGCTGGGGCAGACTTTATAAAGGGGAGGCAGAGTTTTGGTCGGCCTCTTTGGACCCCCCTCTCCTAGCAAGAGGATGTCGGTGCTGAACTGCTGTGTGCACAAGGCCTGAAGCCTGGGCCGTGTGCTCCTTTCCAAAGAGCCCTCTGCCAGCCTAGCAGAGCCTTAGAGACATCTAATCCTCCTTGCTGCAGTACACCAGAAGGATTGAAGACTTGGATGTCGGTGGATTCCTGTTCCTAGACGAATCGATGGAGGAAACGGACTTGGACTTGTCCAGGTGGTGAGAGCTGTTTAAAGACAGATACTTTATCTTTACTATTCGTTGGGATTACAAAGTTGTTCTTCAAGTGCACCACCGAGAGATTGCTAGCAAATATTGTTTCACTGAACTTCCATTTAGATCAGTCAGGCCTGACTGCATAGGTAGACATTGCTGGGTGTTAGTCTACCCATGAGGGGAAGTAGCTGTAAAAGGGCAGCGCTAGAGTTGCATAGCAATACTTAATTATTCTGATTACTCTGTTTATCTTTATTACTGTTTATTGCAGGGATCTGCAACTTGTTATACTGTTGTTTATTACTTGCCCATTAGCCTCAGTAAAATATCTGGGTAAAGTACATTTGGTGTCAGTTCCGCTTACTTTAATAGGAGTTTTAAAGTATATTCTGTGTATGTTTGTTATAGGACTGCGTCACCAACAGTTGCGGTCACGCGGTCCTATCCCTCTATCACCAGCTGTGCCACGGGAGGTTAGAGCCGATTGCCAGGGGTTGACAGCAGTGTACTACAGGGCCCAAATCAATATCAGCGGCTCTCTTAACTGGGGGTAGCGCTACACGTGGGGGCTCGAGTCCGGGATCCTTGTACGTTGCACGCTGCAATCAAGCCGGTCAGAAGTACCAGCATGGACCCGCTGGCAATGTCACAGTGGTGCGCAGCGATTGGCGCTGATCCAACCGCGGCGGTAGTCATTGTACTCCCGGGGGAAAGATGGAAGGAAGAGGAGATAAAACAGCTCGTATTGTTACTGTCTCCGAGCCACAAAGCATGGGTGATGGATTTTAGGCCAGATCCAGTGATCTCGTTTACATACGCACTGGTAGAATGGAAAAACGAAATCCCAGAGCATTTTAAAAGTCAGAGTATACAAGCCATAGATAATCAGATCTATCACTTGATACATACGCTGCCATTGAAGGAAGAATGGTTTCAGACACCAAAGCCATCACTCCCACCACTATCCCCTAAAGCAGAAAAGCTTAAGGAACTATTAAGCCCGGGATCACCGCTGGCCGCTATAGGGCCTGAATTGTTGAATGCTCTAGGAGACCTTGTAATTAAGTGCCAGAAAAGCAGTACGGTGCATGTGGAGGCCGGTTACCGGAAGCTTAGCACCTTCTCAGGGAAGCTCCCCGTCCCTGCGGGGGAGGAAGATTTTGACACTTGGGTGGAACAGGCATTGCAGGCAGTAGAAGCATGGGAGGTGCCTGAGGCACAGAAGAGACAGCGAGTCTTAGAAAGTCTGAAAGGTGCCGCGGCAGAAGCGGTGAAGAGCTTCCGGTTTGGAAATGAAAACTGTACAGCTCAAGATTGCCTGGCCATGCTGCAGGAAGAGTTTGGTCAGCTGGAGAAGGTGTCAGAGATGATTTATCAAATTGAACACACTCTCCAGCAGCCGAATGAGAAACTGTCAGAATATGTTAGAAGGCTGAACAGGCAGTTATGCAAGATTGTACTGAAGAAGGGAATGCTGCCCAAAGATGCAGATGAAGCACGCATGAAGCAGATCATGAGGGGAGCGCGGCGCTCAGACCCGGTCTGGCTGCACCTGAAAACCTCAGGAGGAGGAATGTCACTAACCTACTCTGATCTAATAAAAATTATTAGGGACGAAGAGGCGCTGGAGGAAGATCAGCAGGTGGCCAAGGCGAATGTCACACCTGTACCAGTGTTGGTCCATTCGGTCAAGAGCCCAGAAAGAGATGCGGAGGTTGACACTCTGAAATCGCAAATGGCCCAAGTGTTGGAGATGCTGACCTCTTTGATGGAGAAAGATCAGAGAAGACGAGAGAAACCAAGCCCAAGAAAGGAGTTGTTCCCGAACACCTCAGCACCGGCCTCCCTACAGGACCGAGAAGAGGTGATTTGCTATAACTGCGGAGGGAGTGGCCACTTTGCTAACATATGCTCCAGCCCAAAGAAGAAGAGAACAGATAATTGCAAGCCGGCGGGAAACTCCAAAGGGCCCCGGTGAAGGAGTCAACCGGGTGCCCATCATCTTCAGTGCGCTCCAAACTAAAAAAAAGGCCAAGAATGGAGGAGACAAAACTCCTAGGAGGAGGTATAGTACACCCCCACCAAGATGTACCCCAGAGGGAGGGGGCAAGACCCCTCAGTGGAAGTACAGCACCCCAAAGAAGGAACATCCACCTAAAAGGAACAATAACATCCCTCAGCGGGTTTGTGCCCCCATTGAGAGGGAGAAAGTCAATGCATGCCAGGCTCAGGAAAAATTAAAGTCCAAAAGGAGCAGGGCAAGGGTCGAAAGCCAAAAAAAAGAGGTGACCCCAGTCCGGCCATACCCAAAGGAACTGGTGGGCCCGTCTCCTACTGTGCCCATTCAAGTGGAAGGAGTCTATACTAAAGCTCTTTTGGACACCGGAGCACAGGTGACTTTACTATACCGGGACTTCTATGATAGGCACTTGAGTCATCTGCCTATCCAGAAGATAGAAGAGCTGGAGATATGGGGACTTGGAACCCAGAGTTTCCCTTATGATGGGTACCTGCCCATAAAGATGACTTTTGACCCATCCGTGGCTGGGAAGGCTGAAGTGTTTGACACCCTGGCAGTTGTGTGTCCCTGGCCGCCTGGAGCCAGCAAGATTTCCCTGATCATTGGGACAAACACGGATCTAGTCAGGAGACTCCTGACCCCTCTAGTGAAAGAGAGAAACCATTCAGCCACCAAAATCCATCCCATGCTAAAGACGGCCTACCAACGACTGGTCTTAGAGCAGAAGACCCCGGGAGAGGGGATAGGGAAGGTGTGGAGACTTGGCAGAGAAGGAGTAGTGCTACAGCCCGGAGAAGTAACCTGTCTTAGGGCCACTGTGAAGCTTTCGTGGGAACAACCTGGCCCCTTTGTCATGCTGGAATCAGACCCAAGGGAAGAGTCCTCAGGCCTGGAAGTGATACCAGAAGTGATTCCGTTCAAGGCCCTGAAGAAGGCCCATGGCAGAGTTCCGGTGAGTGTTAGGAACACTACGGGAGGACCCATGGAGATCCCTGCCAGAGTGTTGCTTGGTCAGGTGAGCCCTGCTGCCCCGGTCACTTGGTCCGAAGTCAAGGGGACGGGTGACGGAGGAGATGTTTGGGAGAAACTGTCCGTGGAAAACCCGAACCTACCCAGGGCTTGGAAAGAAAGAGCCAAGGCCCAGCTGACCAGGTGGGAGAAGATCTTTTCCGAAGATGAATTCGATGTGGGGTGTGCAAGAAGTGCCACCCATCGGATCCGCCTCCAAGAAGATAAGCCCTTCCGAGAGAGGGTCAGGCGGGTCCCCCTGGCAGATCTGGAGGATCTGAGGGAACAACTTGTAGAACTAAAGAAGACTGGTGTGATCCGGGAGTCTAGAAGTCCCTATGCCTCCCCAATCGTGGTGGTCAGAAAGAAGAATGGGTCGTTGAGGCTTTGTATCGATTACAGGACTCTCAACAGGAGAACCATCCCTGACCAATACACCACGCCAAGGATAGAAGATGCCCTACAAAGTTTGTCTGGAGCCAAATGGTTCAGTGTGATGGACCTCAAGAGTGGGTACTATCAAATCCCTATGCACCCAGAAGACAGGGAGAAGACAGCCTTCATAACCCCGGTGGGATTCTTCGAATTCAATAGGATGCCTCAGGGTCTGTCTGGAGCTCCTGCTACCTTTCAACGCCTTATGGAGAAGACTGTTGGAGACATGAATCTTATAGAAGTCCTTGTGTACTTGGACGATGTCATTGTCTTTGGAAGAACCTTGGAAGAACATGAAGCCAGGTTGGAGAAAGTATTGAGAAGACTCAGCGAAGAGGGACTTAAGCTTTCCCCCGAGAAGTGTCGGTTCTACCAGTCTTCTGTGAACTATCTGGGGCACATAGTGTCTGAAGAAGGGGTGGCCACAGATCCTGAGAAGTTGGAAGCAGTCACTTCCTGGCCACGACCCACCACAGTAACAGAGCTCAGATCCTTCCTGGGGTTCTGCTCCTATTATAGGAGGTTTGTGGAGGGGTTTGCTCGGATTGCCCGCCCGTTGAATGAATTGCTAAAGGCAGAAGGGGAAGAGGATGACTCAGGGCCCAGGAGGCCTGGTGAGTCAGTTCAAGATCAGTGGAACCCAAGGTGTGAAGAGGCCTTTCATGCTCTGAAGAGGAGCTTAACCACTGCCCCAGTCCTGGCCTACGCCGACCCTACCAGACCTTATGAATTACATGTGGATGCCAGCCATGAGGGTCTAGGTGGTGTACTCTACCAAGAACATGAAGGACAACTGCGACCAGTGGCCTATGTGAGCAGGAGCCTGACCCCCTCAGAAAAGAATTACCCCACTCATAAGCTGGAATTCCTGGCCCTCAAATGGGCGGTAGTAGACAAGCTAAAAGACTACTTGTATGGGGCAGAGTTTACTGTGAAGACAGACAACAACCCCCTGACCTACCTCTTCACCACCGCGAAACTAGATGCCACCGGACACAGGTGGTTGGCCGCATTGTCTGGATTCAACTTCAGTCTGAAGTACAGACCAGGAGCCGGAAATAGGGATGCAGATGCCCTGTCCCGGAGGTCTCATGCCACGACAAATGACTGGGAAGATTGGACCCAAGTGGCACCGGACGGGGTGCGGGCCCTTTGTCAAGGGGCTGAATTCCAAGCCAGAGGAGGCTCCAGAGCAGAAGAAATAGGGGTTACCATAGTAGGAGTCCCCAAACACTATTGTGGGGTAACTCAACTGGAGTAAGACAACCTACCGAGACTGTCCAAGAAGGAGTTGAGGTGTGACCAATTGGAAGACCCCATGGGGAGATTGGTCCTCGAAGCCCTGGAGAATCAGGATCCCAACAAATTCCTACATCACCCCTCAAAGGAGGCTCGCCTGTTGAGGAAGGAATTGGACAGGCTACAGGTACATCAGGGAGTGGTCTACCGAAGGGGCCCCTCTGATGACTCAGAAGATAAGTGGCAGTTATTTCTTCCAGAGAAGCACCGAGAGACTGTACTAATTGCCCTGCATGACCATCATGGTCACCTAGGGGCAGAAAGGACCTTCCAGCTTGTCAGAAATCGGTTCTATTGGCCCTGCATGAGGGCAGAAGTAGAGGAGTATTGCCATTCCTGTGCACGATGCATTCAGAGAAAGACCCTACCCCATCAAGCTGCCCCAATGGGCCACTTACAGAGTCAAGGCCCAATGGATCTGGTATGCATTGACTTTCTCTGCCTCGAACCTGACCTGAGTGGATTGGGGAATTTTCTGGTAATAACCGACCATTTCACCCGCTATGCTCAAGCTTTCCCAACCAAAGACCAGAAGGCATCCACCGTGGCCAAGATACTCATGGAGAAGTATTTTGTCCATTACGGACTACCACAGAGACTCCACTCAGATCAAGGAAGGGACTTTGAGAGTCGGTTGATCCGAAGACTTTTGGATTCATTAGGAATAAAGAAGACCAGAACCACGCCTTACCACCCACAAGGAGATGCTCAGCCGGAGAGATTTAACCGGACCCTGCTCAACATGTTGGGAACCTTAGAAACAGAGAAGAAGCAACACTGGAGTCAGCACATATCAGCCCTAGTACATGCCTATAACTGTACCACAAGTGACGCCACTGGCTACTCCCCTTATCGACTTATGTTTGGGAGAGAAGCAAGGCTACCTGTGGACCTGGCCTTTGGCACTTCTATAGACAATACCTCAGCTACATCCCACAAGGGATACGTGGACAGACTTAGACGTAGCTTGCAGGTGGCCTATGAACAAGCCCAGGCGGCTTTGGATCAAAGGGGGGCCCGCAACAAGAGAAATTTTGATCTGAAGGTTCGAGTGCAAGATCTGCAGCCCGGGGACCGAGTACTGCTACGCAATCTGGGGGTCCCTGGAAAACACAAGCTTGCCGACAGGTGGAGATCTGAGCCCTATGTTGTCTGTAGGAAGTTGCCCGGTTTGCCTGTCTACAAACTAAAGCCAGAAGGAAAGGTGGGTCCACTGAAGATGTGGCATCGGAACCACCTGCTCCCACTTGCTGAGGCAGTCAGAATACCTCCCGTGAGAGACTCCCCTGAACCGGCCTCTATCCTGGATATTCCTAGGCCGAACACTCGGTCCCAGACCTCTCGAGCCAAAGATGGGGAGGCCTCCCAATTGAGTACAGAAGAAGGTGGAGAACTGGACTGGCTGTGGCCTCCCTCGACTCTGGGAACGTCCGCCATAGATCTCCCAAATGGAGGGGATACCCCAGATGCAACGCTGAATCCGGAGGCTACTGAATTCATACCCTTCAGTCCCTCAGCTGATTACTGGGAAGATGTTCCTGACACTTGCGCAGAGGAGGACTCTAGAGATTCCATACGTCAGTCGACTTCTGAATCAGAGGTTCCAGAACCAGCAATGTTACCTGAACTTACTCCTGAAGAAGAGCCTGTGGTGCCAGAGTCAGAAGCACCAAGAGAGCAGAGGGCTCGCAGAGTCATCAGGCCTCCCAAGAAACTAACTTACCCCCAAATGGGGACGAGCTCAGAGGACTCTGTTGTAATGGCTAGGAGAAGTGTTGAACAACCTGATCCTTCCACCGTCCATTTGGTGGAGGGCAACCCCAGCTCACTCTCTGGCACAGTTAGGCAGGCCACTCATGGTAGTGTGACCTGTGGGCAAGAGAGTTCCATCCCAAAGTTTTGGTGGGAATTCCCTATGCCAACATCATGCTCGACATTGTCCAAAATGGTAAACAGTATTTGTTGAAGTTTATCTTTGGGGACCAAAGAGTTCAAGTGGGGGGAGTGTGTAGCGGGGTGTTCCCCTTTAATGCAGAGAGATAAGAAGTTCCAGGTGAGAGGTGAGTCGGGAGGAAGTAAAGAGACATTACTGGAAGTGAAAGCAGAGGAGAGAAAGAGACTACATCTCCCAGTACATCTTGCAGCACCCAGGGTGCATTGCTCCAGAACAGAGACTGCTGGGGCAGACTTTATAAAGGGGAGGCGGAGTTTTGGTCGGCCTCTTTGGACCCCCCTCTCCTAGCAAGAGGATGTCTGTGCTGAACTGCTGTGTGCACAAGGCCTGAAGCCCGGGCCGTGTGCTCCTTTCCAAAGAGCCCTCTGCCAGCCTAGCAGAGCCTTAGAGACATCTAATCCTCCTTGCTGCAGTACACCAGAAGGATTGAAGACTTGGATGTCGGTGGATTCCTGTTCCTAGACGAATCGATGGAGGAAACAGACTTGGACTTGTCCAGGTGGTGAGAGCTGTTTAAAGACAGATACTTTATCTTTACTATTCGTTGGGATTACAAAGTTGTTCTTCAAGTGCACCACCGAGAGATTGCTAGCGAATATTGTTTCACTGAACTTCCATTTAGATCAGTCAGGCCTGACTGCATAGGTAGACATTGCTGGGTGTTAGTCTACCCATGAGGGGAAGTAGCTGTAAAAGGGCAGCGCTAGAGTTGCATAGCAATACTTAATTATTCTGATTACTCTGTTTATCTTTATTACTGTTTATTGCAGGGATCTGCAACTTGTTATACTGTTGTTTATTACTTGCCCATTAGCCTCAGTAAAATATCTGGGTAAAGTACATTTGGTGTCAGTTCCGCTTACTTTAATAGGAGTTTTAAAGTATATTCTGTGTATGTTTGTTATAGGACTGCGTCACCAACAGTTGCGATCACGCGGTCCTATCTCTCTATCACCAGCTGTGCCACGGGAGGTTAGAGCCGATTGCCGGGGGTTGACAGCAGTGTACTACAGGGCCCAAATCAATATCAGCGGCTCTCTTAACTGGGGGTAGCGCTACAATAGAAAGGGACATGATGGAGGTCAGACATTCTTCACGCTCTCTTCCTCTGAAGTGTGACACTGATACAGAGGCGAGGCGGCAGACATCATATCTGAGACACAGGATGCAGCTCCTGACTCAACAACTGCAACCACTTCTGGGAGGCCAGAACTTTCTTTTAATTTTGACTTGAATATGGAAGGAGATTTGGGAGGACCCCATGCCATTATTTTTTTATTTTTTTGCATGGGGTCCCCCTTAAAATACACATCAGACCCTAATTCGAGTATGCAGCCTGGGTGGCCACAAAAGGAGGTGACAGTAAGCATGCCCCCCCCCCTATAGAAATATATCAGGCACAAGCCCTGCTGAAGAAAAAAAAAATGGGCCCCTCCCTTCCCCCTCCCAAAAAAGAGGGGGGTGCCCCCCCACCTCCTGTAGCATTTCAGTTCCGGTGTTCTGACGAGAAATACCCCTGTTGAATAATGCCCGCCCGGTACTGCGCATGCGCCACGCTTGAGCAGTACGAAGCCGCCGAAAGCTTCCGAACATCGGAATTTACAATCAGCTGTAGACGGCGCCTGCGCACAATAGCCGACATTGTGCCACACGCTGCTGATGCTTGTGCAAGTCTGCAAGGGGCGGATTTCTTCATGATGGGCGCGTGTGAGGGACGGATGCCTACAGAAGGGGGCGTATTTTGTAATGATGGGCAGTGCTGTTAAGATGGTTTAGCTAGCGAACACAAGCAATAGCACTGCTCATCATTACAAAATACGCCCCCTACCGGGCTGGCATTATTCGACAGGGGGCATTTCTCGACAGGACACCGGCAATCACGGAGGCTCAGCGTCACATGTGGGCGTTACTTATGCAAATACAGCCTGCCTAAGACTGCCCACTCCTTCAGACTGACACCCACCCATCAAGGAATTTTTATATTTGCATAACTCCTCCCATTAGCCAGCCCACTGCTTGCATCACTTTTTGCAGCTTAAAAACGCCTGTCCATGTTATTGTAAATATTTTTTATTTTTTTTTGAAAAAAAAAAAAAAAAACGTCGGAGCTAAAAACGCGACCGCGCGTTAGTGCGCGTTATTGCGCGTTAGTGCGCGTTTTTGCGCGTTTTTTGACGCTCGCGTTTTTTTCTGCCTAATTCTGACGCTGAGGAACGCACTGGTCCTGGGTTTTTTTTACAGCTTACAAATGCCTATGCTCTTTACAGCTCAAAAACGCCTAGGTGGGCATGAAGCTATAGACTAACATGGACAGGCGTTTTTAAGCTGTAAAAAACGCTCAAAAACGCGGCTGAAAAAACGCCCGTGGGCATGAGGCCTTAGACGCACACAGAGCGTTTTTTTCTTGTTGTTGGAGTCAACCTTAAATGAAGCAGATAAGAAAAGAGCCGAGGAGGGGAGAACATTTTATAGAGAAAAGTTGAAAAAAAAAGACCAGATGGCCAACTTGATCCCAAGAAAAGAAGTGGGAGTGATGACAAGTGTCGGCAGAAAATTCATTTGGCACAGCGGAATTCTGCAACAAGATTATCTCACAGAATAAAAATGTTCTCTTATCACCTCTTCATCTGCATATCCAGAATATATACAGGCAGAGGAATGGACAGCGCTGAGGTCCTGGGCTCCATTCCCCAGAGTTCTGAATGTGTGGGCGATGAAATGGTTTCCACCCAAAATCTCCAATCCAAAAAATGATTGTAAGCTCCTCTGGTGCAGAGACTGATGTGACTGGCTCAGTGTTCTCTGTACAGCACTGCGGTATATGTCAGAGTTATGTAATATGTGATGGTGGTGGGAGATAGAGATGACACAGGTGGAGTTGGATGAAGAATTTTGAGTGTAATGCCGTGTACACACGACCGTTTTTAATGACGAGAAAAATATTTTTTTTTAAAATGGTCATTAAAAACGATTATGCATGGGCTTCAGAGCATTTTTCACGACGTGAAAAACGGGCATGAAAAAATTGGAACATGCTCTAATTTTTCACGTCGTTTATTACATCGTCATTTTTCTCGTCATGAAAAACGGCCGTGTGTAGGCTTTAACGACGTGAAAAAAAATGCGCATGCTCAGAATCAAGTATGAGACCGGAGCGCTCGTTCTGGTAAAACTAGCGTTCGTAATGGAGATAGCACATTCGTCACGCTGTAACGGACTGAAAAGCACGAGGCTGAAAAGCGCGAATTGTCTCTCACCAAACTTTACTAACATGAAGGGTGGCGCCATCCGAATGGAACTTCCCCTTTATAGTGCCGTTGTTACGTGTTGTACGTCACCGCGCTTTACTCAGCATTTTTTTCCACGATAGTGTGTAGGCAAGACAGGCTTGAGAAGAATCACGTCGAGAAAAATGCCGTTTTTTTCAATGACATTAAAAACGGTTGTGTGTACGCGGCAGGTGCAGAGTTGTCACCACCACAGGGATTGCAGGGGGGATATTGGATGGTGGTAGAGTTGTGGTGTAATCCTGAAAAGGAGGATGAGGCTCTCTATCTCTCTCTCTGGTGTTTGCTGCTTCGGGGTTAGAGTAAAGCGTGTTTTCTTAGACAGGCTAACAGCTTAATTGCTGCCTTTCAGCGCAGCTCTCTGAAGCTTGTAAACCCGAACGCTTGACTTAAAAAGCCCTTAATCTGTGCGGGAAATGTTAGTTCATGAGCCTGCGTACAGTGAAAGTGATCCTGATACAGCGAAGGACTATAGGAGAGACCCCGGCTATTCACACTCCTTGTGCTCCAACTTCTGTAAAATTATTCCTGGGTGCTCCCACTTCCCCTATATTATTCCTGGGTACTCCCACCTCTCCCATATTATTCCTGGGTGCTCCCACTTCCCCTATATTATTACTGGGTGCTCCCACTTCCCCTATATTATTCCTGGGTACTCCCACCTCTCCAATATTATTCCTGGGTGTTCCCACCTCCCCCATATTATTTTTGGTTACTCCCACTTCCCCTATATTATTCCTGGGTGTTCCCATCTCCCCTATATTATTCCTGGGTGCTCCCACTTCCCCTATATTATTCCTGGGTACTCCCACTTCCCCCATATTATTCCTGGGTACTCCCACCTCCCCCATATTATTCCTGGGTACTCCCACCTCCCCTATATTATTCCTGGGTGTTCCCATCTCCCCCATATTATTCCTGGGTACTCCTACTTCCCCTATATTATTCCTGGGTGCTCCCACTTCCCCTATATTATTCCTGGGTACTCCCACTTCCCCCATATTATTCCTGGGTACTCCCACCTCCCCCATATTATCCCTGGGTACTCCCACCTCCCCTATATTATTCCTGGGTACTCCCACCTCCCCCATATTATTCCTGGGTACTCCCACTTCCCCTATATTATTCCTGGGTACTCCCACTTCCCCTATATTATTCCTGGGTACTCCCACTTCCCCTATATTATTCCTGGGTACTCCCACTTCCCCCATATTATTCCTGGGTACTCCCACCTCTCCCATATTATTCCTGGGTGCTCCCACTTCCCCTATATTATTCCTGGGTACTCCCACCTCCCCCATATTATTCCTGGTTACTCCCACTTCCCCTATATTATTCCTGGGTACTCCCACTTCCCCTATATTATTCCTGGGTACTCCTACTTCCCCTATATTATTCCTGGGTACTCCCACTTCCCCTATATTATTCCTGGGTACTCCCACTTCCCCTATATTATTCCTGGTTACTCCCACTTCCCCTATATTATTCCTGGGTGCTCCCACCTCCCCCATATTATTCCTGGGTGCTCCCAGCTCCCCATATTATTCCTGGGTGCTCCCACTTCCCCTATATTATTCCTGGGTGCTCCCAGCTCCCCCATATTATTCCTGGGTACTCCCACTTCCCCTATATTATTCCTGGGTACTCCCACTTCCCCTATATTATTCCTGGGTGCTCCCACCTCCCCATATTATTCCTGGGTGCTCCCCCTCCCCTATATTATTCCTGGGTGCTCCCACCTCCCCCATATTATTCCTGGGTGGTCCCACCTCCCCCATATGACTCCTGGGTACTCCCACTTCCCCTATATTATTCCTCGGTGCTCCCACCTCCTTTGAATTACTGGGTGCTCCCACCTCCCCCATATTATTCCTGGGTGCTCCCACCTCCCCAATATTATTCCTGGGTGCTCACACCTCCCCCATATTATTCCTATGTGCTCCCACCTCCCCCAAATTATTCCTGGTTGCTCCCACCTCCCCCATATTATTCCTGGTTACTCCCACTTCCCCTATATTATTCCTGTGTGCTCACATCTCCCTACTTTATTCCTGGGTACTCCCACTTCCCCTATATTATTCCTGGGTGCTCCCACCTCCCCATAATATTCCTGGGTGCTCCCACCTTCCCCAAATTATTCCTGGTTGCTCCGACCTCCCCAATATTATTCCTGGGTGCTCCCACCTCCCCTATATTATTCCTGGGTGCTCCCACTTCCCCTATATTATTCCTGGGTGCTCCCACCTCTCCAATATTATTCCTGGGTGTTCCCATCTCCCCCATATTATTCCTGGGTACTCCTACTTCCCCTATATTATTCCTGGGTGCTCCCACTTCCTCTATATTATTCCTGGGTACTCCCACTTCCCCCATATTATTCCTGGGTACTCCCACCTCCCCCATATTATCCCTGGGTACTCCCACTTCCCCTATATTATTCCTGGGTACTCCCACCTCCCCCATATTATTCCTGGGTACTCCCACGTCCCCCATATTATTCCTGGGTACTCCCACCTCCCCTATATTATTCCTGGGTACTCCCACCTCTCCCATATTATTCCTGGGTACTCCCACCTCCCCCATATTATCCCTGGGTACTCCCACTTCCCCTATATTATTTCTGGGTACTCCCACCTCCCCCATATTATTCCTGGGTACTCCCACCTCCCCCATATTATCCCTGGGTACTCCCACTTCCCCTATATTATTCCTGGGTACTCCCACCTCCCCAATATTATTCCTGGGTACTCCCACTTCCCCCATATTATTCCTGGGTACTCCCACTTCCCCCATATTATTCCTGGGTACTCCCACCTCCCCCATATTATTCCTGGGTACTCCCACTTCCCCTATATAATTCCTGGGTACTCCCACCTCTCCCATATTATTCCTCGGTGCTCCCACCTCTCCCATATTATTCCTGGGTGCTCCCACTTCCCCTATATTATTCCTGGGTACTCCCACTTCCCCTATATTATTCCTGGGTACTCCCACTTCCCCTCATATTATTCCTGGGTACTCCCACCTCTCCCATATTATTCCTGGGTGCTCCCACTTCCCCTATATTATTCCTGTGTACTCCCACCTCCCCCATATTATTCCTGGTTACTCCCACTTCCCCTATATTATTCCTGGGTGCTCACAGCTCCCTATTTTATTCCTGGGTACTCCCACTTCCCCTATATTATTCCTGGGTGCTCCCTCTTCCCCATATTATTCCTGGGTGCTCCCACCTTCCCCAAATTATTCCTGGTTGCTCCCACCTCCCCAATATTATTCCTGGGTGCTCCCACCTCCCCTATATTATTCCTGGGTGCTCCCACTTCCCCTATATTATTCCTGGGTGCTCCCACCTCTCCAATATTATTCCTGGGTGTTCCCACCTCCCCCATATTATTTTTGGTTACTCCCACTTCCCCTATATTATTCCTGGGTGTTCCCATCTCTCCCATATTATTCCTGGGTACTCCCACCTCCCCCATATTATCCCTGGGTACTCCCACTTCCCCTATATTATTCCAGGGTACTCCCACCTCCCCCATATTATTCCTGGGTACTCCCACCTCCCCCATATTATCCCTGGGTACTCCCACTTCCCCTATATTATTCCTGGGTACTCCCACCTCCCCAATATTATTCCTGGGTACTCCCACTTCCCCCATATTATTCCTGGGTACTCCCACTTCCCCCATATTATTCCTGGGTACTCCCACCTCCCTCATATTATTCCTGGGTACTCCCATTTCCCCTATATTATTCCTGGGTACTCCCACCTCTCCCATATTATTCCTGGGTGCTCCCACCTCTCCCATATTATTCCTGGGTGCTCCCACTTCCCCTATATTATTCCTGGGTACTCCCACTTCCCCTATATTATTCCTGGGTACTCCCACTTCCCCCATATTATTCCTGGGTACTCCCACCTCTCCCATATTATTCCTGGGTGCTCCCACTTCCCCTATATTATTCCTGTGTACTCCCACCTCCCCCATATTATTCCTGGTTACTCCCACTTCCCCTATATTATTCCTGGGTGCTCACAGCTCCCTATTTTATTCCTGGGTACTCCCACTTCCCCTATATTATTCCTGGGTGCTCCCACCTCCCCATATTATTCCTGGGTGCTCCCACCTTCCCCAAATTATTCCTGGTTGCTCCCACCTCCCCAATATTATTCCTGGGTGCTCCCACCTCCCCTATATTATTCCTTGGTTCTCCCACTTCCCCTATATTATTCCTGGGTGCTCCCACCTCTCCAATATGTTTCCTGGGTGTTCCCACCTCCCCCATATTATTTTTGGTTACTCCCACTTCCCCCATATTATTCCTGGTTACTCCCACTTCCCCTATATTATTCCTGGGTACTCCCACTTCCCCTATATTATTCCTGGGTACTCCTACTTCCCCTATATTATTCCTGGGTACTCCCACTTCCCCTATATTATTCCTGGGTACTCCCACTTCCCCTATATTATTCCTGGTTACTCCCACTTCCCCTATATTATTCCTGGGTGCTCCCACCTCCCCCATATTATTCCTGGGTGCTCCCAGCTCCCCATATTATTCCTGGGTGCTCCCACTTCCCCTATATTATTCCTGGGTGCTCCCAGCTCCCCCATATTATTCCTGGGTACTCCCACTTCCCCTATATTATTCCTGGGTACTCCCACTTCCCCTATATTATTCCTGGGTGCTCCCACCTCCCCATATAATTCCTGGGTGCTCCCCCTCCCCTATATTATTCCTGGGTGCTCCCACCTCCCCCATATTATTCCTGGGTGGTCCCACCTCCCCCATATGACTCCTGGGTACTCCCACTTCCCCTATATTATTCCTCGGTGCTCCCACCTCCTTTGAATTACTGGGTGCTCCCACCTCCCCCATATTATTCCTGGGTGCTCCCACCTCCCCAATATTATTCCTGGGTGCTCCCACCTCCCCCATATTATTCCTATGTGCTCCCACCTCCCCCAAATTATTCCTGGTTGCTCCCACCTCCCCCATATTATTCCTGGTTACTCCCACTTCCCCTATATTATTCCTGTGTGCTCACATCTCCCTACTTTATTCCTGGGTACTCCCACTTCCCCTATATTATTCCTGGGTGCTCCCACCTCCCCATAATATTCCTGGGTGCTCCCACCTTCCCCAAATTATTCCTGGTTGCTCCGACCTCCCCAATATTATTCCTGGGTGCTCCCACCTCCCCTATATTATTCCTGGGTGCTCCCACTTCCCCTATATTATTCCTGGGTGCTCCCACCTCTCCAATATTATTCCTGGGTGTTCCCACCTCCCCATATTATTTTTGGTTACTCCCACTTCCCCTATATTATTCCTGGGTGTTCCCATCTCCCCCATATTATTCCTGGGTACTCCTACTTCCCCTATATTATTCCTGGGTGCTCCCACTTCCCCTATATTATTCCTGGGTACTCCCACTTCCCCCATATTATTCCTGGGTACTCCCACCTCCCCCATATTATCCCTGGGTACTCCCACTTCCCCTATATTATTCCTGGGTACTCCCACCTCCCCCATATTATTCCTGGGTACTCCCACGTCCCCCATATTATTCCTGGGTACTCCCACCTCCCCTATATTATTCCTGGGTACTCCCACCTCTCCCATATTATTCCTGGGTACTCCCACCTCCCCCATATTATCCCTGGGTACTCCCACTTCCCCTATATTATTTCTGGGTACTCCCACCTCCCCCATATTATTCCTGGGTACTCCCACCTCCCCCATATTATCCCTGGGTACTCCCACTTCCCCTATATTATTCCTGGGTACTCCCACCTCCCCAATATTATTCCTGGGTACTCCCACTTCCCCCATATTATTCCTGGGTACTCCCACTTCCCCCATATTATTCCTGGGTACTCCCACCTCCCCCATATTATTCCTGGGTACTCCCACTTCCCCTATATTATTCCTGGGTACTCCCACCTCTCCCATATTATTCCTGGGTGCTCCCACCTCTCCCATATTATTCCTGGGTGCTCCCACTTCCCCTATATTATTCCTGGGTACTCCCACTTCCCCTATATTATTCCTGGGTACTCCCACTTCCCCTCATATTATTCCTGGGTACTCCCACCTCTCCCATATTATTCCTGGGTGCTCCCACTTCCCCTATATTATTCCTGTGTACTCCCACCTCCCCCATATTATTCCTGGTTACTCCCACTTCCCCTATATTATTCCTGGGTGCTCACAGCTCCCTATTTTATTCCTGGGTACTCCCACTTCTCCTATATTATTCCTGGGTGCTCCCACTTCCCCATATTATTCCTGGGTGCTCCCACCTTCCCCAAATTATTCCTGGTTGCTCCCACCTCCCCAATATTATTCCTGGGTGCTCCCACCTCCCCTATATTATTCCTGGGTGCTCCCACTTCCCCTATATTATTCCTGGGTGCTCCCACCTCTCCAATATTATTCCTGGGTGTTCCCACCTCCCCCATATTATTTTTGGTTACTCCCACTTCCCCTATATTATTCCTGGGTGTTCCCATCTCTCCCATATTATTCCTGGGTACTCCCACCTCCCCCATATTATCCCTGGGTACTCCCACTTCCCCTATATTATTCCAGGGTACTCCCACCTCCCCCATATTATTCCTGGGTACTCCCACCTCCCCCATATTATCCCTGGGTACTCCCACTTCCCCTATATTATTCCTGGGTACTCCCACCTCCCCAATATTATTCCTGGGTACTCCCACTTCCCCCATATTATTCCTGGGTACTCCCACTTCCCCCATATTATTCCTGGGTACTCCCACCTCCCTCATATTATTCCTGGGTACTCCCACTTCCCCTATATTATTCCTGGGTACTCCCACCTCTCCCATATTATTCCTGGGTGCTCCCACCTCTCCCATATTATTCCTGGGTGCTCCCACTTCCCCTATATTATTCCTGGGTACTCCCACTTCCCCTATATTATTCCTGGGTACTCCCACTTCCCCCATATTATTCCTGGGTACTCCCACCTCTCCCATATTATTCCTGGGTGCTCCCACTTCCCCTATATTATTCCTGTGTACTCCCACCTCCCCCATATTATTCCTGGTTACTCCCACTTCCCCTATATTATTCCTGGGTGCTCACAGCTCCCTATTTTATTCCTGGGTACTCCTACTTCCCCTATATTATTCCTGGGTGCTCCCACCTCCCCATATTATTCCTGGGTGCTCCCACCTTCCCCAAATTATTCCTGGTTGCTCCCACCTCCCCAATATTATTCCTGGGTGCTCCCACCTCCCCTATATTATTCCTTGGTTCTCCCACTTCCCCTATATTATTCCTGGGTGCTCCCACCTCTCCAATATTTTTCCTGGGTGTTCCCACCTCCCCCATATTATTTTTGGTTACTCCCACTTCCCCTATATTATTCCTGGGTGTTCCCATCTCCCCCATATTATTCCTGGGTACTCCTACTTCCCCTATATTATTCCTGGGTGCTCCCACTTCCCCTATATTATTCCTGGGTACTCCCACTTCCCCCATATTATTCCTGGGTACTCCCACCTCCCCCATATTATCCCTGGGTACTCCCACTTCCCCTATATTATTCCTGGGTACTCCCACCTCCCCCATATTATTCCTGGGTACTCCCACTTCCCCCATATTATTCCTGGGTACTCCCACCTCCCCTATATTATTCCTGGGTACTCCCACCTCTCCCATATTATTCCTGGGTACTCCCACCTCCCCCATATTATCCCTGGGTACTCCCACTTCCCCTATATTATTCCTGGGTACTCCCACTTCCCCTATATTATTCCTGGGTACTCCCACCTCCCCCATATTATTCCTGGGTACTCCCACTTCCCCCATATTATTCCTGGGTACTCCCACTTCCCCCATATTATTCCTGGGTACTCCCACCTCCCCCATATTATTCCTGGGTACTCCCACTTCCCCTATATTATTCCTGGGTACTCCCACTTCCCCTATATTATTCCTGGGTACTCCCACCTCTCCCATATTATTCCTGGGTGCTCCCACCTCTCCCATATTATTCCTGGGTGCTCCCACTTCCCCTATATTATTCCTGTGTACTCCCACTTCCCCCATAT
Source organism: Rana muscosa (assembly GCA_029206835.1). Classification (NCBI taxonomy): domain Eukaryota; kingdom Metazoa; phylum Chordata; class Amphibia; order Anura; family Ranidae; genus Rana; species Rana muscosa. Next base: position 332,422,146 of record CM055119.1, read on the forward strand.
TATTCCTGGGTACTCCCACCTCTCCCATATTATTCCTGGGTGCTCCCACTTCCCCTATATTATTCCTGGGTACTCCCACTTCCCCTATATTATTCCTGGTTACTCCCACTTCCCCTATATTATTCCTGGGTGCTCCCACCTCCCCCATATTATTCCTGGGTGCTCCCAGCTCCCCATATTATTCCTGGGTGCTCCCACTTCCCCTATATTATTCCTGGGTGCTCCCAGCTCCCCCATATTATTCCTGGGTACTCCCACTTCCCCTATGTTATTCCTGGGTACTCCCACTTCCCCTATATTATTCCTGGGTGCTCCCACCTCCCCATATTATTCCTGGGTGCTCCCCCTCCCCTATATTATTCCTGGGTGCTCCCACCTCCCCCATATTATTCCTGGGTGCTCCCACCTCCCCCATATTATTCCTGGGCACTCCCACTTCCCCTATATTATTCCTGGGTGCTCCCACCTCCTTTGAATTACTGGGTGCTCCCACCTCCCCCATTTTATTCCTGGGTGCTCCCACCTCCCCAATATTATTCCTGGGTGCTCCCACCTCCCCCATATTATTCCTGGGTGCTCCCACCTCCCCCAAACTATTCCTGGTTGCTCCCACCTCCCCCATATTATTCCTGGTTACTCCCACTTCCCCTATATTATTCATGGGTGCTCCCACCTCCCCTCATATTATTCCTGGGTGCTCCCACCTCCCCCATATTATTCCTGAGTACTCCCACCTCCCCCATATTATTCCTGGGTACTCCCGCTTCCCCTATATTATTCCTGGGTGCTCCCACCTCCCCCATATTATTCCTGGGTACTCCTACTTCCCCTATATTATTCCTGGGTGCTCCCATCTCCCCCATATTCTTCCTGGGTGCTCCCACCTCCCCCATATTTTTCCTGGGTGCTCCCACCTCCCCCATATTATTCCTGGAAGCTCCCATCTCCCTCATATTCTTCCTGGCTGCTCCCACCTCCTTTGTATTACTGGGTGCTCCCACCTCCCCCATATTATTCCTGGGTGCTCCCACCTCTCCCATAATTTTCCTGGCTGCTCCCACCACCTTTGTATTACTGGGTGCTACCACTTCCCCTATATTATTTGTGGGTGCTCCCATCTCCCCCATACTATTCCTGGCTACTCCTACACCTCTTTTCCATATCAATCCTGGGTGCCCTCACATCCTCCATATTGTTGCTGGGTGCTCCCACCTAATTTGTATTATTGCTGTCCGCTTTCATATTCCTGGCTACCCCTCCCCCCCCACATGTTATTCCTGGGTGCTCCCACCTCCTCTGTATTACTGGGTAAGCCAATCTCTGTATTATTCCTAGGTGTTTCAGCATCCTCTTTATTATTACCGATTGCTCTTACCTCTTATGTATTATTCCTCAACGCTCCCAGGCCCTCCATGGTATTCCTTGGTGCTCCCACCTCCCCATGTAATTCCTGAGTGCTCCCACCTCCTCTGTATTATTACTGGGTGCTCCGACCTCTGTATTATTCCTTGGTGCTCCCACATTCTCCATGTTATTCCTGGGTGCTCCCACCTCCACTGTTTTATCCTAGGGATCTCCCACCTCCTCTTTTTTATCCCCCGTTGCTCCTACCTACTCTGTATTATTCATGGGTCCCCCCAACTCCTCCATAGTAACTCCTGAGTGCTCCCACCTTCCCATATAATTCCTGAGTGCTCCCACTTCCTCTGTATTACTGGGTGCTCCAATCTCTGTATTATTCCTGGGTGCTTGAGCCTCCTCTTTATTATTCCTAATTGCTCAAACCTTTATATACAGCGCCTTGAAAAAGTATTTATACCTCTTGCAATTTTCCACATTTTGTCATGTTACAACCAAAACTGTAAATGTATTTTATTGGGATAGATAAAACACAAAGTGGCACATAATTCTGAAGTGGAAGGAAAATGATAAATGGTTTTCAAAATCTTTTACAAATAAATATGTGAAAAGTGTGGGGTACATTTGTATGGCGCTGCAATTACAGCTGCAAGTCTTTTTGGGGATGTCTCTGCCAGCTTTGCACATCTAGAAAGTGACATTTTTGCCCATTCTTCTTTGCAAAATATCTCAAGTTCTGTCAGATTGGATGGAGAGCGTCTTTGAACAGCAATTTTCAAGTCTTGCTACAGATTCCCAATGTGATTTAGGTCTGGACTGTGACTGGGCCATTCTAACACATGAATATGCTTTGATCTAAACCATTCCATTGTAGCTCTGGCTGTATGTTTAGGGTCGTTGTCCTGCTGTAAAGTGAATCTCCGCCCCAGTCTCAGGTCTTTTGCAGACTCTAACAGGTTTTCTTATAAGATTGCCCTGTATTTGGCTCCATCCATCTTCCCATCAACTTTGACCAGCTTCCCTGTCCCTGCTGAAGAAAAGCATCCCCACAACATGATGCTGCCACCACCATGTTTCACGGTGGGGATGGTGGGTTCAGAGTGATGTGCAGTGTTAGTTTTCCACCACACATAGCGTTTTGCATTCTGACCAGAGCATCTTCTTCCACATGTTTGCTGTGTCCCCCTCATGGCTTCTTGCAACCTGCAAATGGGACGTCTTATGGCTTTCTTCTTGCCGCTCTTCCATAAAGGCCAGATTTGTGGACTAATAGTTGTCCTGTGGACAGATTCTCCCACCTGAGCTGTGGATCTCTGCAGCTGCTCCAGAGTTACCATGGGCCTCTTGGCTGCTTCTCAGATTAATGCTCTCCTTGCCCGGCCTGTCAGTTTAGGTGGACGGCCATGTCTTGGTAGGTTTGCAGTTGTGCCACACATTTTCGGATGATGGATTGAACAGAGCTCCGTGAGCTGTTCAAAGCTTGGGATATTTTCTTATAACCTAACCCTGCTTTAAACTTTTCCACAACTTTATCCCTGACCTGCCTGGTGTGTTCCTTGGCCTTCATGATGCTGTTTGTTCACTAAGGTTCTCTAACAAACCTCTGAGGGCTTCACAGAACAGCTGTATTTATACTGGGATTAAATTACACACAGGTGGACTCTATTTACTAATCAGGTGACTTCTGAAGGCAATTGGTTCCACTAGATTTTAGTTAGGGGTATCAGAGTAAAGGGGGCTGAATACAAATGCACATCACACTTTTCACATATTTATTTGTAAAAAATGTTGAAAACCATTTATCATTTTCCTTCCACTTCACAATTATGTGCCACTTTGTGTTGATCTATCACATGAAATCCCAATAAAATACATTTACGTTTTTGGTTGTAACATGACAAAATGTGGAAAATTTCAAGGGCTATAAATACTTTTTCTGTATTATTCCTCAGAGGCTCCCACCTCCTCCATCTTATTCCTGGGTGCTCCCACTCCCTCCGTATAATATCTGTCCCACTATACTGTATGTAATGTGATTTACTCATCATTCAGAGAGAATCTTTTTAGTCGCATACACGAAGAAAAGGTTATATTCCTTTCTTTGGAAATCTGAAAAATCCATTTTCACTGACAATGAAAACTCCTAAATCTCTGGTTGATTTGAAGTGACAGAAGACGTCTGAAGGAGCTCAGCTGTGACAGTTCCTCTCAGTATAGGATTCCTTCATTAAAAATATGAGCAGGTTGTGTATGGTGGGCAATGAGCCATGAATCGTGTACGGAGAAAGGAAGATTTTCTTATCAGTACAGGAAGAGTTCTTCACAGTAAGAGCAGCTCAGCTATAGAGTGCATCACTACAGGAGATAGTAATGGTAAAATCAATAATGGAATAAGGGAATGGTGAATGTTTTACAGTGTATGATATCCACAGGGCGAATTTTATAATATAATACGGTATGATGGGAATGGTTAGATTCCTGGAAATGATCTGAGTGCATGTCCTGTGAGCAGAGAAAGAGATCAATTTCTAAAGAGAGCCCAAGCAATACCTTTTCAGTTCACCGGGCTTTGGATAATTTAATCAATTATACGCTTATTCATAAAACAATGCAAGGTCTGAGTATACTCCCAAAAACGACCAATCAGAATCTATCCTGTACTGGACATCCGTGAAGTGAATTCTGATTGGCTGGAATAGACTCCTCAGTGTTGTACTTAGTCTGACAGAGGAAATCAAAACAAACTGATACACAACATCATCTATTATCAGATATTACTGTATATACTCGAGTATAAGCCGACCCGAATATAAGCCGAGGCACCTAATTTTACCACAAAAAGCTGGGAAAACATATTCACTCGAGTATAAGCCTAGGGTGTCCATCTACATGCCTCACTTTGCCTCACTGTGTCCATGTGCATGCCTCACTGTGTCCATGCCTCACTGTGCCCATGCCTCACTGTGCCCATGCCTCACTGTGCCCATGCCTCACTGTGTTCATGCCTCACTGTGCCCATGCCTCACTGTGCCCATGCCTCACTGTGCCCATGCCTCACTGTGTCCATGCCTCACTGTTCCCATGCCTCACTGTGCCCATGCCTCACTGTGTCCATGACTAGACTGACGTTTAACATAGGAGTCTATGGAAGGGGTGCCCGGCTTTGAAAAATCGCTGCTCCCCGGCCGTAGGTTCCCCAGACAACAAACTTGTAGAGGAGAAATGGTCTACATGTGTGCCAAGTTCCGGGTTCAGGGGCCCTACGACCGGCCGGTACCCGGTCCCCAAAGTCACCGGAGAAATGACTGTTTAACATGGGAGTCTATGGAAGGGGTGTCCGGCTTTGAAAAATCTGTGTTACCTGGCCGCAGGTTCTCCGGACAACAAGCTTTGCACACTTCAAGAGGAAGAGTGGGGCTACATGTGTGCCAAGTTTGGGGTCCAGGGGACCTACAGCCGGCCGGTACTGGGTCCCCAAACTCCGGGAGATCAGGCGCAAAAAGGTGACTCGAGTATAAGCCGAGGGGGGCATTTTCAGCACAAAAAAATGTGCTGAAAAACTCGGCTTATACTCGAGTATATATGGTAGTTATTTTATTGTATTTAGAATTTACACCCATTTTTAAATATTTGATTTTAGTTATGGTGTCTCTAGCCCTGATGAAGGAGGTGGGGCCTGGCCCTCGAAACGCGTTGTTTTGATTTGCTTAAAGCGGTGTTCCACCCAAAAATTGAACTTCTGCTTTAAGTATAGGTGACCCCCTGATATACCACATTTGGCATGTCTTTTTTTTTGGGGTGGGGAGCAGATACCCTCTTTTTAGAGACATCCAGCTCTCACTTCCTCCATGGCGCCGGAAGGAAGTTCACCTTTCCCCCCTCCCTCCGTGCAATCTTCAGGGACACGTCACAGGTCTCAGAAGATTGCCTGGCCCATCACAGCGTGCAGTGCCGCTCGCGCATGCGCAGTGCGTGCCCGGCTGTGAAGCCACAGCCGGGTGCCCACAGTCAGAATGCCGGCGCCACAGAGAGAAGGGGGAGAGGAGTGGGGCTTCGTTCTCCCGCATCACTGGACCGTGGGACAGGTGAGTGTCCGATTATTAAAAGTCAGCAGCTACCATTTTTGTAACTGCTGACTTTTACAGTATATGGGTGGAACTCTGCTTTAAAATTGGGAAATCAGTACATTTAGACTTTTATCTGCCTTCCCTAAGGGCCAGTCCACACCATATAGGTGCATCTGATCTTGTGTGTTCCCACGCGTTCCTGGCAGACCATTCATTTCAGTGAGCTGCCAAACGTGCCAGAACGCACAAAAAGTATGGCAAGCACAATTTTTAAACTCACGCCGCAGCAAACTGCATGGTTCTTGTGTACCATGCATTTTGATGCCCAGGTTTGCTAAATGCGTGAGCAGAGGACAGCGTGTTTCTGTGCAGCGTGGGAAAACGCGCTCTTGCACGCGTTCCTGCATCGCAAGTGGTTTGAACTAGCTGAGGTTTGCGGCAACATGCATTGTGAGTTGCGGGGCTGTGCTGCCATTCATTCCTAATGGAACGTGTGCTTTAATCACTTACAATGCGCAGTAACCCATTACCATGCGTTGTGGTGCGCTGCCTTCCCAAAAAAGTACATGCACCTTTTTTGGTGGAGTTTAGCGCATGAAGAAGCCTAATTAAATGAATTTGCTGTCCTAAAACAACGCACTTGAATGGACAAAGTAACGCACTTTGTGTTAACGCACCCCAAAAGCGTGAACCCAGCCTAAAATGATACACTGGAGACATGTAGATGAGGCAACATTCACATTAACCTTCTATCAGATGCCCATACAGTGTAGGCAGTGTTCATTTTGGCCAAAAAAAAATCGATTTAGTTTTACTCTTATGCCGCGTACACACGATCAGTTTTCTCATCGTGAAAACTGCCATGTTGTCTCTTGGACGAGAAAACCAGCCATGTGTAGGCTCCCTAGCAGTTTTCCCGATGAGAAAACTGGCGAGAAACACGATGGGAAAATTTTGAACATTTTAGTCAACTAAAACTAATTTTAGTCATCTAAAATCTAATGGGTGTAGTTAAATTGTAATGCAGTATTTAAGCATTTCTCTACAATTTCCAAACTCATTATATACGGCTGGAGTGAAAAATCGAATATGTTATTATTTATGGTATTGAGGTATGAGCATGCGCTACAGACCAGTGTTCATTTTGACGTCAAATTTCAATTTAGTTTTACTCTTAGTCTTTTGACTAAAATGCCATTTTAGTTTTAGTCGTATTTTAGTCATCTCAATTGTTTTAGTTTTAGTCGTATTTTAGTTGACTAAAATGGTATTAAGTTAGTCAACTAAAATGTTTTAGTCGACAAAATTAACACTGAGTGTAGGCCAATCATTTTTTTTTAAATAAATACCGTATTTATCGGCGTATAACACGCACCCTAACTTTAAGAGGGAAGTTTCAGGAAAAAAACTTTCCACAGCCCCCTGCGTATAACACGCCGGCACAGTTTACCCTCTATTTTCAGGGTAAAAAAAGTGAGTGTTATATACCAATAAATACAGTAATAAGTTAATTAAATAGTAATTAATACAGAATATAATTCTGTGTGTGTGTGTGTATATATATATATATATATATATATATATATATATATATATATATATATATATCACAATTATGTGCCACTTTGTGTTGGTCTATCACATAAAATCCCAATAAAATACATTTACATTTTTGGTTGTAACATGACAAAACATGGAAAATTTCAAGGGGTATGAATACTTTTTCAAGTCATTATTGGTAAAATTGCTCGGCTCATTATGACGACAACCCAGCAATAAGAATTCTGCAGCCAATTTATAGATGTTTTGCTGTAAATCTCGCAGATGATTGGCTACACCATCCTAATAAATGAATCAGAATTTTTATACACTCTATTACAATGTATCAGTTCAATGAGAAATGATCCATCACCAGGCTCCATATACTGTGTTCCAACATAGAGGAGTTTAATGACGGATATATAAAATCCAGCAGACAGATTTCATAGAATGTGTCTATGGTGCAGATCTGTCCTCATGCTATAGTAAATTACATGTAATTAAAACCTCATTATCTTAATAAATGTGTGTGGTGATATAAAGCTTCCCACACTTGTAGCAAATCCTCTCCTGTGTACTCTCACTTCCATCTCCCCAGTATAACCCTATGAAGCTGCAGCAGCTACACTATATTGCCAAAAGTATTGGGACACCTGCCTTTACATGCACATGAACTTTAATGGCATCCCAGTCTTAGTCCGTAGGGTTCAATATTGAGGGGCATTTGTGAGGTCAGGTACTGATGTTGGATGAGAAGGCCTGGCTCGCAGTCTCCGCTCTAATTCATCCCAAATGTGTTCTATCGGGTTGGGGTCGGGACTCTGTAGGCCAGTCAAGTTCCTCCACCCCAAACTCTCTCATCCATGTCTTTATGGACCTTGCTTTGTGCACTGGTGTGCAGTCATGTTGGAACAGGAAGGGGCCGTCCCCAAACTGTTCCCACAAAGTCGGGAACATGAAATTGTCCAAAATGTCTTGGTATGCTGACGCCTTAAAGTGGTTGTACACCCTTTACAACCACTTTTACCTACAGGTAAGCCTAGATTAAGGCTTACCTGTAGTTGCTGGAAATATCTCCTAAACCTCCACATCTGACAAAAAATTTGTAGTCTGCACATTCAGCTTTTGTCTGCCGAAAAAGCAAAATCGGCTGTCGAAAGCACCGTACTAACGATATGAAGATCGGCAGACAGCTCGTCGTACGAATTTTTCCATTCGATTTTCGTATCGTGTGTACAGGCCTTAAGACTGGGATGCCATTAACCACTTGCTTACTGGGCGCTTAAACCCCCTTCCTGCCCAGGCCAATTTTCAGCTTTCAGCGCTGTCACGCTTTGAATGACAATTGCGCGGTCGTGTGACGTGGCTCCCAAACAAAATTGACGTCCCTTTTTTCACACAAATAGAGATTTCTTTTGGTGGTATTTGATCATCTCTGCGGTTTGAATTTTTTGCGCTATAAACAAAAAAAGAGCGACGATTTTGAAAAAAATGCAATACTTTTAACTTTTTGCTATAATAAATATCCCCCAAAAATATATAAAAAAACATTTTTTTTCCTCAGTTTAGGCCGATACGTATTCTTCTACATATTTTTGGTAAAAAAAAAATCGCAATTGCCGTTTATTGATTGGTTTGTGTAAAAGTTATAGCGTTTACAAAATAGGGGGTCGTTTTATGGCATTTTTTATTTTTTCTACTAGTAATGGCGGCGATCAGCGATTTTTTTCGTGACTGCGACATGAATTTTTTGCGCTATAAACAAAAAAAGAGCGACGATTTTGAAAAAAAACACAATATTTTTTACTTTTTGCTATAATAAATATCCCAATTTATTTATTTTTTTATATTTTTTTCCTCAGTTTAGGCTGATACATATTTTTGGTAAAAAAAAATCGCAATAAGCGTTTATTGATTGGTTTGTGCAAAAGTTATAGCGTCTACAAACTAGGGCATAGTTTTATAGCATTTTTATTAATAATTTTTTTTTACTAGTAATGGCGGCGATCAGCGATTTTTATTGTGACATTATGGCAGACACATCGGACACTTTTTACACCATTTTGGAACCATTGTCATTTTTACAGCGACCAGTGCTATAAAAATGCACTGGTTACTGTAAAAATGACACTGGCAGGGAAGGGGTTAACACTAGGGGCCGAGGAAGGGGTTAAATGTGTAACCTGGGAGTGATTACTACTGTGTGGGGGAGGGGACTGACTGGGGGAGGTGACTGATCTGTGTCCCTATGTACAAGGTTCACTGCATCGGTCTCCTCTCCCTGACAGGACATGGATCTGTGTGTTTACAAGACAGGCGTCCCAATACTTTTGACAATATAGTGTATATTGAGCCTGTCTTCATTGCCTGTCTGAGCGACTTACATCATCATCCATCTCCTCTCCTCCTGATCCATCGATAGCCCACCTCTGACCAGTGGCGGCTGGTGTTTTTTTTTTGGGGGGGGGGCGGCAAACAACCACCCATCCCCCCCCAAGCGGCACCCAACCCCTCCCCCCCTCGCGGTTTGCCAGTCGGTCCGGCACTTACCCTATTGTGGCGGGTGGCAGGCAGCGTGGTGCAGCGGCTCAGCTCCAAGTGTCCTCTCCTCCATGGCGGCTTCCAGCTCCTCCCCCTCCTCGGCGTCCAATAGGATCGCCTGTCCTTTCAGCCAATTGGGTGACCGGTGTCAAAACCTGCTTCCTGATTGGCCGGTAGGAGGATCAGAATTTTTATCAATATTAATAATCTTTGGATTCACTTTGAGGGCATCTCGAGCTGGGAGTCACCTATGAGGTCTTACAGTAGTTGTCCTGTCAAAAGGCCCATACACACGATCGGACTTTTTGACAACAATTGTCCGACGGACCTGTTTTTGCTGACAATCCGACCGTCTGTACGCTCCATCGGACAAACTTTTTAGCTTTTTCATCGGACAAATGTTCGCTGTGAGAAGAGACAAACTTTCTGGCAACAAATGTCCTACGTCGGCTAATCCAATCGTGTGTACACAAGTCCATTGGACTAAAATCCAAAGTACAAACACGCATGCTCAGAACCAATGCTAAAGATCAGTCAACAATAGCAGAAGTTGCCCAAAGGGTGGCGATAAAGAGCAGAAAAACCAGGTAGTATGTCACTACGTTTGTGTTTGTTGGCTGAAAAAGTTCTGCCGTGTGTATGCATACCAAGTTCACGGCCAACGCCCCTTCGGAGCAAAATCCACGGAAAAGTCCAATGGAAGTCCGATCGTGTGTATGAGGCTAAAGGGCTGAACTAAGGCTAGCACATGCTGTTCCCAAGCTCATGGATGGCAAGTAATGTGTCAGTCTAACCCTTCCAGCTATTTATTACCTTTCACAGTGATCCCAGTACTCCCCCTGACAATGCCGCCATCTGCTTTTCTCTCCAGAAGGACAGCACCATATATGTTCAGGCATCATCCAGGGTCACCATCTACTCCCTGAACTTAGATGTTGGCTCAGAGATGACACGGCCATGTAAATCCTGGTGCTTGTGCAGTTCTTGGCTGTGTTCACAAATGTCTGACACAGATGCAGCAAAGTTACTATGTACAGTCCGATCACTGGGGGAGGGGAGACTTCGGAAATGCTTCCTCCTGCCTGCAGCAGACCAGGGCCGCCATCAGGAATTTTGGGGCCCCTTACACAGCTTCATGCATGGGCCCCCTGGAGCAGGAGAACTGGGGGGGGGGTGCCACAAATTGAGAAGCGGTGGGGTGCTGCCGCCGCAAATTGTTGAGGTCGGGGGGGCTTTGGGTGCTGACGAACACAAAAAGACCTCTGGGCCCCTTACAAAAAAAATTCAAAATAAATTATAAAAAAAAAAAAAAAACAATAATAATTTTTATTAAAAAAAAAGGGAGGTTGCCATCCGGGGCCCTGGGGACCTCCGGGCCTCTGGGGACCTCTGGGCCCCTTACAAAAAAAAAGTAAAAAAAATCATAAAAATAAAAAAATAATAATAATTTTTATTTTAAAAAAAGGGAGGTTGCCATCCGGGGCCCCGGGGGCCTCTTGGGACCTCTGGGCCCCTTACAAAAATAAAATAAAAAATAAAATAAAATAAAAATAAATAACATAAATAAATAAAAAAATAAAAAAAAATTATAAAAAAAAAAATTATAAAAAAAAATAACAAAAAGGGGGGTTGACATTCGGGGCCATGGGGAACTCCGGGCCCCTGGGGACCTTTGGGCCCCTTATAAAAAAAAGAAAAAATAAAAAAAGGGGGGGCCATCCGGGCCCCTGGGGACCTCCGGGCCCCTTACAGGTGTACTGCCTGTACCCCCCTGATAGCGGCCCTGCAGCAGACTAATGACATCAACGCAGCCTAGACAAAGTCACTGACTGGAGCTCAAAGACGGCTTTTTAATGATAAAAGGTGGAGCTTTACTGATAAATGGTACTATTGGTGGATATTGGGACATGTCAGGATTTTAACATTAAAGTGATTGTAAATGATCACTTTGTAAAACAACCCATTCAGTTTAAGGCCTGGTTCACACCTATGCATTTTTTGGTGCGTTTTCAGTTTTGCAGAGACACACTTCGGTCCGTTTACCATGGTTTCCTATGGGTCCCGTTCACATCTGTGCATTTTATGGAAAGGGCCAGGGACTTTTTTCAGGTTTTTGGTTCCATAGACTTCAATGGATGAAAAGCGTGTATTGAAAAACGCAAAATGCACCTGGAATATGCAAACTGCAACCTGCATAGGTGGGAATCAGGCCTAAAATAGAAATGAAAGGCAAAACATTTTTTGTATAGATATAAAAAAAACATTATAAATAACTTTTTCCCCCTTTTTTTTTATAAGTGATCACACTCCCTCTGTTCTCAGCTGCATAAGGCCTGATTCACACCTCTGGCATTTTTAGTGCTTTTTGCATTTTGCTGATTTGCACTACAGTCCATCTAACATGGTTTCCTATGGAACACGTTCTGTAGAGCAAATCTGCAAAATGCAAAAAGCACTAAAAATGCCAGAGGTGTGAATCAGGCCTAATGTCGCGTACACACGGTCGGAATTTCCCATGGAAAAAGTCAGGTGGGAGCTTTTCGTCGGATATTCCGACCGTGTGTATGCCCCATTGGACTTTTTCTGTCGGAATTTCTGATGGACTTAGATAGAGAGCAGGTTCTCTATTTTTCCAATAGAAAAAAAAAAAAAAAGAACAATATGGACAGCCGCACTCCAAAAAACCTTGACGGTCTCCTTTATTGTAAAAAATAGGTGGATGCACTACAAATCACAGCAAAGCAGGGATGGTAGCTGACGCGTTTCACACTATAATCTAGTGCTTACTCAAAGCTATGAGTAAGCACTAGATTATAGTGCGTAACGCGTAAGTTACCATCCCTGCTTTGCTGTGATTTGTAGTGCATCCACCTATTTTTTACAATAAAGGCGACCGTCAAGGTTTTTTGGAGTGCGGCTGTCCATATTGTTCTTTTTTTTTTTTTTTTTATCTGTCTTGTACATTGCCAGCACCCACGGCTTCCTGAGGGATTCCTGATTATTAGAACATATTCATCTGGAGCGCTAACTCCCTTCTCCCAGTTTCTCTATTTTTCCGTCGGAAATTCCGACTGAGGTTTTCCCCGTCACAAAGTCCGACCGTGTGTACGCGGCATAAGAGCTGGGGGGAGGAGAAGCAACAGCACATCAAGCTTCCCAGGGAATGGCTGTGCAGCGGGGGTGTTTTAGGACAAGTCTGATCATTGGAGGAGCACACACTGAGTTCCCACATAGCTGGAGAACTGACCACTCTGTGCTCTCCTGCTTAGTGTGGTCAGTTTTGCTAGAAAAGCAGGGGGACTGGCAGGATCAGGGATCTCACACAAAGGAAGCAATAGAAAGAGAAGAGGATACTTCCTCATACAAGTACATGGTACAGCAGGCACATATCAGGAATCTGAAGTTTTGGGGTAACAAATGCTTGAACTTTAACAATGGCAGCCTCCTATTTCTCTCAGGTTAGATCGTTGAGAACACTAAGGGGGCAAATTTCAATCTTTCATATTTCTGATATCAGAAATTCTTGCACAAGCCCAATCTTGGCTGCATAGGCGTGCGCACAGGGTGTGCCAGGTGTGCCCAGGCACACCCTAATCACAGGACAGATTTCCCCTACTGCCCTGGCCCCCTTTCCCCCCACCAACTGCTGCTGCGGGCACACACAGGGGGATGCTTTAGGATGAGTGGGGGAAGGGGTCGGTAAATATGTGATTTACTGGCCCCTTCCCATCCTGAGTGAACACAGTGAGCGATCGGTAGCGTGCGTTTGAGCTTTGGGGTGCACACCCTAATCCAATAGGCTGCGCGCACCTATGCTTGGCTGCCATGGCATGCTGGGACTTGTAGTTCCACAGTTACATATAGAGACGTGATATTTGTTCATGAAACGTGGCAAGTTCCTCCTAGAGAATTATCGCCGCAGCGAGGGAAGATGAAGTGGGAAGGTGCAAGGAGGAGGAGGAAGAGGAGGGGGGGTATTCGCCTCTCTGTGCTTCCACCGCCGTGCAAATTGTCCCTGAATTATTAATGTCCGCTGCAGACAGCCGGCCTTCTGCAGACAGTGGATGTGTGGAGGGCTGGGAAAGGAGCCTACGCAGCCTGCAGAAACCAGCTGAGCCATGCATGCCATGCCAGTGCCACCTGTCTTATGCCACCTCACCCTCTTATTTTACACCCCAAATTCCACCTACGGGGAGCTCCCGAGAGGCGTTCTGTGCCCGCCCCACCCCCGTGACACCTGGCAGTACAGCAGGACACGCTGCATAATAAATATCCTTATTAATGGACTGACGGAGGGGGCCGCTGCATAATTAATCACAAATCTCTGACACAAAGGACCCCGGAAGATTTATTTCTATTAATTCTAATTATTCTCTATTTATAAATGCAAAAAAAAAACGATATGGGGCCCAAGCGACAACCTATCTCAGCTCCCTCAGTATTATTCAATTTTATGTAATACTATTCATTTATAATATTATTATTATTTAATATATTTATTAATATTATTCCATTACATTTTAGCATGATCTCACTAATGTGACGACTTCCATTTAAAGCACAGCCAGCTCACTCCATGCACTCCCACCATTACCCTGTCAAAATATCTTTAAAGTGGACCTGTCAGTAACGTCACACATCTGCATGAATCATACCTCACATTTCACAATACACAGCAATACTTTCCTTTTCAGGGAAAATAAATATACAGGCATGCTTGAGCTCCAGCCAATGACTTTGCCTAGGCTGAGATGATGTTTGCTGCAGGTAGGAGGAAGCATTTCCTTAGTCTCCCCTACCCCCAGTGATCAGACTACAACTACGAGTGAAGACTGCAAGCCAGGCCTTCCCGTCCAACATCAGTGCCTGACCTCACAAATGCGCTTCTGGAAGAATGATCAAACATTCCCATAGACACCCTCCTAAACCTTGTGGACAGCCTTCCGAGAAGAGTTGAAGCTGTTATAGCTGCAAAGGGTGGGCCAACTCAATATTGAACCCTACGGACCAAGACTGGGATGCCATTAAAGTTCATGGGCGTGTAAAGGCAGGTGTCCCAATACTTTTGGTATATATTATATTTTTTATGTAAATGTAATATATACATATATATACACTGTATGCTCTAGTTATATGTAAATATTATATACCGGTAATACATCACTGGACCAAAGGCCACTTTCCTGTAGATTGGAGGAGAAAATTCAGTAAAGTTAGCAGTATAGTGAGTTTACTTGCTTCATTTGTCCGCTTTTGTACAGCTAAGTGGCCAAAATCTTATTGTCGTACAGCAGCCCCCTAGTGGGATTGTGGTGGGTGGACTGAAGATCTTTGTGATACTTATACGTTTTGATATTTATTGAAGGACTATTGATAAACTATAGATGAGGTATTTTCCTATGCGCTATCATTTACAGTTGAAAACCAACAAGGAATGAAATTAGGAAATACTAAAAAACGAGCAGCTGCTCACATTAAAGGTATGTGTCCCCACATAAATACAGATATAAATGCATACATAATGTGACGTGTGCTCAAGTAATTAACCATACATCATAGTTAGTACGAGGAGTTATATCCTTAGGAAGCTATAGAGTTCATGTGATCACCATAGTTAGTAAAAGGTGTAATATTCCTAAAGAAGCCACGTTAGCGGTGACGCAACGCATTGGGCGGAGCCGGGTGATGCCACTTCCGGTCGCGACCAAGACTGGAAGTCCTGACTTTTTATTTTATTTGCATTATTGCAATTACTGGGGCATACTAAGGAGAGTAGCGGAGATTGACGGTGCAGTAACAGGAGTGGAGAACCGCATTAGGATTTCTCATTTAAGCACTGCTAGAGCTGTATGAAAATATGGGTCTGTATCCAAGGCAAGCGGACCCTCTACACATGGGTGGAGCATGGGGTCTGTGAGCACAGAGAGGTTGAGTGAATTTATTTGGATCAACTATTGACAGAATTGCACAGGATTGAGAAATTTCTGAACACCAGATATTGGATTTGAAGTTTATAATGTTTTCCTGCTTGCATGAACATTTACTGGCAGCACTTTAGTGAATAATACAAACTTCACTGACAGCACTGGGACTATGGTATCAATTCCCACTTGTGAATAATATGTTGTCAATATTGGATTATCTACTCTTTGCACTTTATCTAAAGCATTGGAATTGTGAATTCAATTTCCAGTAAATCACATAGCACTTTTAGCGTACTCATTGATAAGTACTATTTGGACCACTTTTTGTACTTTTATGAATGAATTAGTATTAGTGAATTTGTTTTTCAGGAAGATCACATTAAGGCCCCTTTCACACTGGGGCGTTTTTCATGCGGTTTAGCGCTAATAATAGCGCTATTATACCGCATGAAAAATTCCTGCCCTGTAGCCTTCAATGTGAAAGTCCGAAGGCTTTCACACTGAAGCGGTGCGCTAGCAGGACCGCTCCAAAAGTCCTGCTAGCCGCTTCTTTACAGCGGTGAAGGAGCGGTGTGTTCACCGCTCCTTTACCGCGGGTGCCCATTGAAATCAATGGGACACCGCGGTAATACCGCCCGCAAACCGCGGCAATAGCCGTGGTTTGCGGGCGGTATTAACCCTTTTTCGGCCGCTAGTGGGGGTTAAATTCACCCCCCTAGTGACCGCATACCGCGATAAGAACGACGGTATAGCAGCGCTGCAAATCGCGCTGCTATACCGCCACCGCTCCTGCCCGCCCCAGTGTGAAAGGGGCCTAACTCTGTAGCTTCATGAGAATATTACTCCTCTTACTAACTATGGTGTATAGTTAATTACTAGATCAAGCGCCACATTATTTATGCATTTATATTGATAAACTGCCACCATCATTCTATAAAAATGGTGTCTGGTGGGTTACATGAAACACTCAATCAATAATCAATAGTCAGTGACAAGCATCTCCATTATTGACCAATCTCCAAAAGAATTTGAAGCAAGGAGGGCTCTCAGGCATGCATATGTTGCTGCCAGCAGCAGGCTGGGTACTTGTGTGCCAAGAACTGAGCGGCCACAGTAGCACTATATTTCTGCTGACAAGGAATTATGGGAAAAAATGTATAGCGGGCAGCCATGAAAGCGGGTTTATCTTCGGATAGGAGGGTCATGTGGTTACACGGCTCTGGCAGTAGAATGCAAGTGGATGGTTTAACATTTTTGTTTAAGGTGATACTAAACTCACAACAGTAAAATCAGTCTGTATATGCAGTAAAGCATGGATATGCAATTAGCAGACCTCCAGCTGTTGCAAAACTACAAGTCCCATCATGCCTCTGCCTCTGGGTGTCATGCTTGCTGCTGTCAGAGTCTCGCTATGCCTCATGGGACTTGTAGTTTTGCAACAGCTGGAGGTCCGCTAATTGCATATCCCTGCAGTAAAGCATGCTTGTTATACTCACTGTGGAACCTAAGGGGTTAATCATCGGCATTGTGTGAAAAGGCTGTTTGATCCTGTCTTCTCTGATCCTCCCCTCATTCCACTGCCCCCTAATAATTTCCTGATAACACAGAGTCCATGGAGTCAGGCTGCACATGCTCAGTTTGGTGTGTATTGCTAGAGAGTTTTTTTTTTTTTTTCCTTGGGAGGGTGCATGTGATCAGCACAGGACCAATCAGCACCGTCCAAACAGAGGGTCAGGGGTCTTGCAGTCTCATAGGACAGTCAGAAAACTCCTACAAGCTTCAACCAGTGCTTGGCTGGACGCTGATACAAGTCATAAGACTGCTATATACTGCTGATGAGAAAAGGTATTTAGCAGTTTACTTTTACTTAAATAATTGCATTTCCATGTTCTGTGTACTGTGGGAAACCAGATATAGTGAATGCAGGGTCCTGGGTTTAGTAACACTAAGGTCTCGGGGTTTTGTAGCTCAGCATGCTGTCATGTTCTTGTGGCTGCCTAGCTCCATCTTTCATTCCACCCAGTACAACCTCACTATGGGGCTGCTGTACGAGAAAAGCCCACCCAGCTGTTACTTGGATTAGGGGTTAGTCTGTTACTTTGGTATTCTGGGATTTGTAGTTCTATAATGGATCGTAGGTTACATCTGCTCTCCCTACCTCTTTCATCTGAGGATCTTTGTTTTTTCTCACGCAGGACGTCCCACTCCAGGGCCAAGGCTGAAGCGGCAGCTGCTGCAGCTCTGAAGGCGCAAGAGGAAGCTCAGATCGCCAGGATCGCTGCCAAAGAATTCTCTCCATCCTTCCAGCACCGGGAAAACGGTCAGTGCCTAGTTCTGGGCCCCGGGGGGCGGGGGGAGGGGTAAGAAAATCATCAGAAAATGGTCTGACAGACCCAGATACGTCCATCTGACCTTCTGCATTAATAAAGACAAAAAGATTTGTAAAGTAAGACAATTTGTAGACCCTCACCCCGACCATGTCATATGGCTGCAATGGGACAGGGTGACAACATTATTCTACAGGCTCCATGCCACTGGTCTGCCTCTGTGCCCACCATGAGCTCTCTCCTTCTCATAAAGATGAACTCCGGGGAAATTTCAGAACTCCCTTTGGGTACCATTAAAAATGACTTTCTCTTACTTGATCCCTCGCTCCCACAGGCTTCCTCCGTACCGTGCCACTGGTTTCCCAAAGCAGCTTCCCTGCAGTGCTTCATTGCTTGCACTGTGACGTCATCACGTACAATGCAGGAGCAGCAGAACTCGCTCTCCTGACCGTCATCATACAGATTGGGCACACCAACTGCCAGCAAGATGTTAGCTTTCAACTGCAGACCTATTATCAAGGAAACATTTACATTTTATATAACATACATTGTAATTTCCCAGCCTCATCTCTCAGTGGTGTCATAAGACCTGGCAGTAGTAAAAGGCTAATGGCTGTTTCAGCTGTCAATATGGCTGCCTCCACTGCCTCTCTGTTTTGGATAGGGTAGAGGGGGTTATATTAATTTTTTGCAGTCTGTTTTCCATTGTAAAGATTTCCCAGCACTTCCTTTCCTGGAGACAGAATAGGAAGTGACAACAAATCTCCCCCAAAGTGGCAGGAAATCCCCTCTTAGGCAGTTGTCACAAACAGGTGCCCCCATGGAAGATTTTCCCTCTATTGCTGTTGGGTGACAATTGTAAAATTTGTAGTCCCAGTGACGAATAGAGAGGGCAAACCTCCTCAGTGGGCAATAAATTCCTGACCGGGATTCCAACCCCTCCTGGTTCCACATACACTTTAACAGGTTCTCAGTTGGTAAGATGTTAGAGAACAAAGAGATATGACGTTGGCCTTTTCCAAAACTGTTCTTCTGATTGGCTGCCCTGATCCACTCCAGACCCCTTTTGCCCCCACGCCCCAAGCTGGCAGTCAAGCATCTTGGAAAAGACGCTGCATAAGTCTGAGCTAATCCTGATACTAGGGGGAAGGGGCAGACCAGGAAGCAATTAGGCGGCACGTCCCTAGAGCCAGGGCTTCACCGCAGTGACTGCTGCTACGTCCGCCATCAATGCCGCCCATCTTCGAGTGATCTTCTTTCACCGTCCCATTAATAAACCCCAGCGGGGCCGAGCTTCACTGTACAGAGTCTAATGCAACACGCTGCTAAGACCGAATGTCAGGGCATAATTGGTGCTTCTACTACAATGGAGATCACAAGGAGCAATCACAGGAATTTGAGTTTTTATATACTGTATATACAGTATATCTATATATATATATATATATATATATATATATATATATATATAGATAGATATAGATATACTGTATATATACACACACTATATTACCAAAAGTATTGTGACACCTGCCTTTACACACACATGAACTTTTTTTTTTTACACAATCATCCAGATCTTGGTGCAATGTCAGCATAATGTGTTGGTAAATTAACTTCTCAAGTCGGATGGTATTACCCATTTGTGTAATCCATTACTTCATGGTAGGCGATTCTGTGGACTTCCAATGCTTTAAAATTAGTTTACAGGCCTGAAAAAGGGCTCTGGCAATAGCCTGCCTTGGAATGTCCTCAACTGGGAGGTCATCTAATATATCCAACAAACAATATTTAGGGTCTTCTGGAATCTGGACTTGAAAACCTTATTAAGACACACATGAACTTTAATGGCATCCCAGTCTTAGACCGTAGGGTTCAATATTTCGTTGGCCCACCCTTTGCAGCTATAACAGCTTCAACTCTTCTGGGAAGGCTGTCCACAAGGTTGAGAAGTGCGTCTATGGGAACGTTTGACCATTCTTCCAGAAGGGCATTTGTGAGGTCAGATATTGATGTGGACGAGAAGGCCTGGCTAGCATTCTCTGCTCTAATTCATCCCAAAGGTGGTCTATCGGGTTGAGATCAGGACAATCAAATTCCTCCACTCCAAACTCGCTCATCCATGACTTTATGGACCTTGCTTTGTGCACTGGTCCAAATCATTTGGTGGAGGGGGGATTATGGTGTGGGGTAATTTTTCAGGGGTTGGGCTTGGCCCCTTAGTTCCAGAAGAGTTGAAGCTGGGATAGCTGCAAAGTGTGGGTCAACTCAATATTGAACCCTACGGACTAAGACTGGGATACCATTAAAGTTCATGTGTATGTAAAGGAAGGTGTCCCAATACTTTTGGTAATGTAGTGTGTGTGTGTGTATATATATATATATATATGTGTGTGATTTTGTTATTTCCTGGTCGTGAGTGTAATCAGAAATGTTGTAGGGTCATGTTGCAGGTGTCACATTTCAATGGTGGGTATAATCAGAAAGGTAAAGAGAATGTCAGGAGCAGAGTACTGTCAACCTTATTAAGGGTCATGCTGGAGGTGTGATATCCTGGTGGTGGGTGTAATCAGGAAGGTAGAATGTCCGGAGAAGTGTATTTGAGCTGATGTGGACCAAAACATGGACAACGTCATTAAACAAATATGACAATGTGGCCATATTAGGTCAATGATGTCACCTGCATCCCCGCCCACAGCTGCACATAACAAATGGGCAGGGATGTGGTGACATCATTACCTAACATGGCCATGCCATTGACCAAATTTGCCCATATTTGGTCAATGATGTCACCAGCATCCCCACCCCACAGCCACACGTAACATCATTAACCATGACCATATGGCCATATTTCACGAATTCCATTGACCAAATCTGACCAGGTAGCCATATTAGGTCAGTGATGTCTCCAGCATTCCTGTCCCACAGCCACAAGTAACAAAAGGGCAGAGTTGTTAATGACATCATTGACCTAATATGGCCACATGGCATTGAGCAAATATGGCCAAAGTTGGCCAGGTGACCATATTAGGTCAATGATGTCACAAGAATCCCCATCCCTTTGTTACATACTGGTAACATCCTATGGTCATATTTGGTCCATGACATTATTCAGATATTGCCATGCAGGAAGGGTCAATTCAAGGCTGCAGCAGATTGAGCCAGCAGCCAGCTATCATGTGACCATTCTCCTAGGTGTGGGCCAAACTCTAGCGAATTTCTAGTCATAGGTATCCGTATGTTGTTACAGGAACATGGGTTGTTTGTTATGCCTGCATAACATTGGTTTTCCCTTTCTCTGTGCCCAGGGCTCAAATGCCAGAGGCCAAAACACCAACACTCCAGTGACGACATCGAAGTCATCTCAGCAGAAACCCCACCACAGCAAGACAGCCCAGAACTGTACCGGAAAGGGACCACACCGTCTGACGTCACTCCGGATGACAGTCCGACAAGGAGCCCGCTATGCAGCCCACCCTCCACCCCTCCTCTGTCGCAGCCAGCCCCCAAGTCCAGGAACAAGAGCGCCCACTTCTCCCGACAGCTATCTGTGGATGAGGACAGGGGAGGGGACATCCAGATGCTGCTGGAAAGCCGAGGCGGGGACTATGTAAGACCCAACACTTGGGGAGAAGTTGGTGGGGGTAGAGTGGGGATAGGGCCGGGTAACCCGCTGGGACCTTGTTCCATCCCAGAAGACCTGGTGATGAAGAGCACTGGCCACAAGCACCAGGTCTCCAACCACAAGCCGAGGGAACGGTGGGCCGATTCACCCACCACGGTATCATGGACTTCCCACCGGACCCACCACAACCACAGCCCAGGTGGTAACAAGCTGCTGGAGGTGGACGAGGAAAAGCTCAGCAACTACGAGATGGAAATGAAACCCCTGAAGAGGATGGATTCTTATATGCAAGAGATACACACCCAAAAAAGACACTACGTCAAAGGCGGCCCACGGATCCCCGCCGAGGGCCACCACCTAGAGGACCGCGCGTACGGCGTTCAGAGACTGAGGTCCAAACCACAGAACAAAGAGAACTTCCGGCCGGCAGCCCTGGCCGAGCCCACCGTGCAGAAACTGGATACACTGCGGTTTGGGGAGAAGGGCGAGTCGCGGCTCCTGCGACGGGATTTGACCCTTTCCCCGCCGCAGAAATCTTTACCTGTTGCACTAGAATCCGATGAGAAAAGCCCGGCGGAGCTCAAACCCACGGTAAGGGCTGAGCTCCTTATCTGCTCTTTGCTATTATTTTATTATACTTTCTATGTTATTGTATAATATCAAAGAACAGACTTTACGATGTATGTATAGAAAAAACTTTTCGGATATATTTTGGATAGAGTAGGGAATTATTAAAACCCTGATCAGCTTATTTTCTGCTGTCTGTGTCCTATTAGGGAGATTTTCCCCTAAAGCAAGTTTATTCTGCTTATATTGTGAACATTGTGATAGGCTCACAGTGTGCAGTGAAATCAGAGGAAGCCATTTCAGTCCAGGAGAGGAGCCGCTACAACTGTGCAAGTCTGAAGGGATTTAACTTTCTGCAAGGGAGACAGAACAGGAAGTGAGGGGAAATCTCTCCAAAGTCTCTTAGACAGCGATTACTAGAACAAGTGTGCCTAGTAGAGCATTTCCCCACTTTTCCTATTCTGGTAACAACTGTAAAATGTTAGATTTTACTTTTTTTTTCCTCATTAACAGTGGTCACCAGATGGAGAGTAGGGATGAGCTTCGTGTTCGAGTCGAACATACGTTCGACTCGAACATCGGCTGTTCGATCGTTCGACGAAGATCGAACGATTTGGGCCGTTCGCGCCAAATTCGAGTGACGCGAACGGCCCACAATGCACTACGCCATCGCAGTGTCATCCAGGCGCTGTGATTGGCCAAGCATGCACTGTGACCCCGCATGCTTGGCCAATCACAGCGCCGGCAGCGAGGAGAGCAATGATTGGCCACAGGCTGGATGCCTGTGGCCAATTATTGCTGAGGGTGTTTAGTACACGCCCCACACTATAAAAGGCCGCCAGCACGGCGGCCTAGTGTAGTGTGTTCCGGAGCAGGGAAAGACAAGCATAGGCAGGGACAGTGACATTTATTTCTTTCTTGCTTAACCTGGATTCCTTTAGTTTAGGGAAAGAGAAGGATAGGTAGGGAGAGTGTCAGTGTGTTTTACTGTGCGAGTCCTTGTTTCTAGGGACAAAGAAGGAAAGTGAGGGGATTTCTCCTTGTGCTATAGTGTGCTTTAAAAAAACATTTTTTCTAGGGACAGAAAACTGTAGGTAGGGAGAGTGTCAGTTTCTTTCACTGTGCCAGTCCTTGTTTCTAGGGACAAAGAAGGAAAGTGAGGGGAATTCTCCTTGTGCTATAGTGTGCTTTAAAAAAACATTTTTTCTAGGGACAGAAAACTCTAGGTAGGGAGAGTGTCAGTTTCTTTCACTGTGCCAGTCCTTGTTTCTAGGGACAAAGAAGGAAAGTGAGGGGAATTCTCCTTGTGCTATAGTGTGCTTTAAAAAAACATTTTTTCTAGGGACAGAAAACTCTAGGTAGGGAGAGTGTCAGTTTCTTTCACTGTGCCAGTCCTTGTTTCTAGGGACAAAGAAGGAAAGTGAGGGGAATTCTCCTTGTGCTATAGTGTGCTTTAAAAAAACATTTTTTTCTAGGGACAGAAAACTCTAGGTAGGGAGAGTGTCAGTTTCTTTCACTGTGCCAGTCCTTGTTTCTAGGGACAAAGAAGGAAAGTGAGGGGAATTCTCCTTGTGCTATAGTGTGCTTTAAAAAAACATTTTTTCTAGGGACAGAAAACTGTAGGTAGGGAGAGTGTCAGTTTCTTTCACTGTGCCAGTCCTTGTTTCTAGGGACAAAGAAGGAAAGTGAGGGGAATTCTCCTTGTGCTATAGTGTGCTTTAAAAAAACATTTTTTCTAGGGACAGAAAACTCTAGGTAGGGAGAGTGTCAGTTTCTTTCACTGTGCCAGTCCTTGTTTCTAGGGACAAAGAAGGAAAGTGAGGGGAATTCTCCTTGTGCTATAGTGTGCTTTAAAAAAACATTTTTTCTAGGGACAGAAAACTCTAGGTAGGGAGAGTGTCAGTTTCTTTCACTGTGCCAGTCCTTGTTTCTAGGGACAAAGAAGGAAAGTGAGGGGAATTCTCCTTGTGCTATAGTGTGCTTTAAAAAAACATTTTTTTCTAGGGACAGAAAACTCTAGGTAGGGAGAGTGTCAGTTTCTTTCACTGTGCCAGTCCTTGTTTCTAGGGACAAAGAAGGAAAGTGAGGGGAATTCTCCTTGTGCTATAGTGTGCCAAAGCATTCCTCATCAACCATCTTTGAAATCCTTGTTTTTTGGACAGTCAGGGAAATTGTCGTTGTGCTATTCTGTGCAAAAGCAATAATCCTCAACCATATTTAGAAATCCTTAAGTAAAGGGACAGAGAAGGACACCTGAAGGTAGCCCTTATTGCTTTTTCCCATCTCCCTGCAGGCCATCTATTAGAATGTCTGGAAGGCAAACAAGGAGAGGCAGACAGTCAGGAGGCAATAAAAGAGGGCAAGCAGGCTCTGTGTCTGGGGGCAACAGTGCTGGTCGTGGACGCGGTGCATTGTCATCAGCACATGGCCATGGGACACGCTTGTCCTTCTTTTCGGCAGCTGGACATGTTGAGCCACATCATGCTGAAGACTTGGTAGAGTGGATGACCAAGCCCTCCTCCTCCTCCTCATCCTCTCTCACCCAGGCTCAGGGTACTGGCAAAGCAGCTGCCAAAGCGTCCTCTTCCCTGGTATCAATGTCAGACTCATCATCAGTCACTCCTTCCCTAGACCCACCATGTCCTCCTCCTGAGGAGTCCCCCGAACTGTTTGAGCACAGTGTTGGGTACATGCTCCAGGAGGATGCCCAGCGTTTCGAAGGGTCTGATGATGAAACCCAGCTACAGGAAGGCAGTAGCGTGAGAGCAGACAGAGGGGATGCTCAAGAAGGACACCAATCTGGCAGTCATGTTCCAGCAGCTGCAGCATACTGCCAGATTGGCTCCAGTGATGAGGAGGGAGGGGATGATGAGGTCACTGACTCCACGTGGGTGCCTAATAGGAGAGAGGAGGAGGAGGAGGATGAGGAGGAGGCACATCTCCAACGAGGCAGGATGCCCTTTGGTGGCCAGCGTAAGGGCAGTACACCGACGGAATCACACCGCAGAGCTCCGCCTGTGCAGGGCGCAGCCTCTGCCCGTCATTCAAAAAGTTCCTTGGTGTGGGCCTTTTTTGAGGCTAGTGCATCAGATCGCACAGCTGCTGTTTGCAACATATGTCTCAAGCGTATATCGCGTGGCCAAAACATCAGCCGCTTGGGTACCACATGCCTGACCAGACATATGTTGACCTGCCATGCAGCTCGTTGGCAAGCCTACCTCAAAGACCCACACCAAAGAACAAAGCGGACCTCTCCTTGCACCGCATCAGCTGGGATCTCCAACCCCACTATAACTTCAGTCCTCTCTGAAACATGCACTGAGAGGAATGAAGGTGTAGAATTAGGTGTGTCACAGCCAAGTACTTGCGGCCACTCTGCTAGCAGTACACCGACGTCCGATTCTAGCAGGCAAATTTCCCTGCCCCAGCTGCTGGACCGTCGAAAGAAGTTCACTCCCAGCCATCCACATGCCCAGCGGTTGAATGCTAGCTTGGCTAAATTGCTAGCGCTTCAACTGCTGCCTTTTCAGCTGGTAGACTCGGCCCCTTTCCGTGAGTTTGTGCAATGTGCGGTTCCTCAGTGGCAGGTTCCCAAACGCCACTTTTTCTCACGGAAGGCTATTCCGGCTCTCTACCGGCATGTGGAAGGCAATGTCTTGGCCTCGCTGGACAGGGCGGTCAGTGGTAAGGTGCATATTACCGCTGACTCATGGTCCAGCAGGCATGGACAGGGACGTTACCTTTCTTTCACGGCCCATTGGGTCACTCTTTTGGCAGCTGGGAAGGATGCAGGACAAGGTGCAGTAGTGTTGGAGGTTGTTCCACCGCCACGCCTCCAAAATGCTACTACTGGTTGTGACACACCTCTCTCCTCCACCCCCTCCTCTTCTTCTTCCTCCATGGCCTCTTCCTGTGGTTTGTCCTATGAACCAGCGGTGCTCCGTAGCCGTTCACGGGGCTACGCAAGTACGCAGGCAAAAAGATGCCATGCCGTGCTTGCGCTGGTGTGTTTGGGGGACAGAAGCCACACTGGGGCAGAGGTCCTGTCTGCTCTGCAGGGCCAGGCCGAGAGGTGGTTGACGCCACGCCAGCTTAAGCCAGGAATGGTGGTTTGCGACAATGGCACCAACCTCCTCTCCGCCCTCCGACAGGGACAACTGACCCATGTGCCCTGTGTGGCTCACGTCCTTAACCTGGTGGTGCAGCGGTTCTTGGGCAGGTACCCGGGCTTACAGGATGTCCTGAGGCAGGCCAGGAAAGTCTGTGTGCATTTCCGCAGATCTTATAATGCCAGTGCTCGCCTGGCTGAGCTGCAAAAGGAGTTGAACCTGCCCAAGAACCGCCTTATATGTGACATGCCCACCAGGTGGAACTCAACGTTGGCCATGCTGCAGCGGCTGCACACGCAGCAGAGGGCCATCAATGAGTACCTGTGCGACTACGGCACCAGGACAGGGTCAGGGGAGCTTGGGTTTTTTTTCTCCACGCCAGTGGGGCATGATCAGGGATGCATGCACTGTCCTGGCACCATTTGAGGAGGCCACGAGGATGGTGAGCAGTGACAGTGCATGCATCAGTGACACTGTACCTCTTGTCCACCTGTTGGAGCACACGCTGCGTGGAATAATGGACAGGGCACTTGAGGCAGAACAGAGGCAGGAAGAGGAGGACTTCCTTGCCTCTCAAGGCCCCCTTTACCCAGACAGTGTTCCTTCTGTCCCACCCATCGCACAGGAAGAGGAAGAGGAGGAGGAGGAGGAGGAGGATTGTGTCAACATGGAGGTGGAGGCTGGCACTCAGCATCATCAGCAGCAGTCTTTTAGGGATGATTTACAGTCCCAAGAAACCAGTGGACTTGTACGTGGCTGGGAGGAGGTGGCTGCAGATCATGTCATCCTTAGTGACCCAGAGGACTCCGGAGCGAATGCCTCAGCAAACCTACGCTGCATGGCCTCCCTGATCCTGCAAAGTCTGCGGAAGGATCCTCGTATTCTTCGGATCAAGGAGAGGGACCATTACTGGCTGGCCACTCTCCTTGATCCACGGTACAAGGGTAAGGTTGCGGACCTTATGTTACCTTCGCAGAGGGAGCAGAGGATGAGACAACTCCGGGAGGCCTTGCAGAAAGGTCTGTGCAACGCGTTCCCAGAGACTGGGAGGTTACAAACTCCTGGTCCTGGACAACGAGTTGCTGAGGCTTCGGCCAGTCAAAGAAGGAGCGGTGGGGAAGGTGGCCGTCTGACCGATGCGTTCAGACAATTCTTTAGTCCGCAGCCCCAAAGTATGATCGGTTCCAGCAACCATCGCCAGCGTCTGATAAACATGGTGCAGGAATATCTAGGGGCAAGGTCAGACTTGGACACCTTCCCCACCGAAAATCCTCTGGCTTACTGGGTCTTGAGGATGGATCACTGGCCAGAGCTTGCACAGTATGCAATTGAGCTACTGGCCTGTCCTGCATCCAGCGTTCTTTCGGAACGCACATTCAGTGCTGCTGGAGGATTTGTCACGGATCACAGGGTGCGCCTGTCCACCGACTCGGTTGATCGACTGACTTTCATCAAGATGAACCAGTCTTGGATCACCACCAGCTACCACACACCTGATGCTGATATAACAGACTAATTGATTTTAACATGTCACATCCCTTCAAGACTGATGCTGATGCTGAGTGCCTGTGCTGTTATGTTGACTGGCTATCCTCCTCCTCCGAGTCCTCAATGATACGATTGATGATGATAGCTTGGAAGATCATTTTTGTTTATGGGTGCCGCCACCAGTGGCTAAGGCCCAATTTTTCAGCCCCTGTTTTACAGGGGCGTGTAATTACAATTTTTTTAGCAATAATTTGCCATAGGGCTCATTGCTGTGCTCCAAGTACAGTATCTGTGAGGGGTTGGAGTGTTGTGGCACCAGTGCCTAAGGCCCAATTTTTCAGCCCCTGTTTAACAGGGGCGTGTCATTACAATTTTTGAAGCAATACTTTGCAACAGGGCTCATTGCTGTGCTCCAAGTACAGTATCTGTGAGGGGTTGTAGTGTTGTGCCACCAGTGCCTAAGGCCCAATTTTTCAGCCCCTGTTCAACAGGGGCATGCAATTACAATTCTTGATCTAATAATTCACAGCAGGGCCCATTGCTGCACCCACCAAGAGTAACTCTGAGGGCTTACAGTGTTGTGGCAACGCCACCACCACCACCACCACCACCACGAAAGGCCCAATTTTTCAGCCCCTGTTCAAAAGGGGCATGTAATTACAATTCTTGATCTAATAATTCACAGCAGGGCCCATTCCTGCACCCACCAAGAGTAACTCTGAGGGCTTACAGTGTTGTGGCAACACCACCACCACCACCACGAAAGGCCCAATTTTTCAGCCCCTGTTCAACAGGGGCATGCAATTACAATTCTTGATCTAATAATTCACAGCAGGGCCCATTGCTGCACCCACCAAGAGTAACTGTCAGGGCTTACAGTGTTGTGGCACCAGCACCACCATCAAAGGCCCAATTTTTACTACCACTGTTCAACAATTATATGTAATTAAAATTCCTGATATAATAGTTGACAGCAGGGCGTTCCAGCACCAACCAAGAGTAACTGTGAGTGCTTACAGTGTTGTGCCAACACCAACAACTAAGGGGCCTATTTCTGCAGAGTATAAACGGCAGGTCCCTACTTTCAAACATCCAACTTACAAACGACTCCTACTTGCAAACGCAAGAAGACAACAGGAAGTGAGAGGAAATCTACCACTAGGAAGGAAAATTCTCTCCTGTAAGAATAAATATGGGAGAAAGGTGTCTCCTCTGTACTGATGCTTTATCAGCAATCCTTGTTTCAAGAAAAACACCACATTTCAAAAACAGTTGTCATTGGGACGGAAAGTGAGGTGAAATGTTCTGAACAGGGGCACAGACAGCAAAACAAATGTTACAGGGGTGATAACCCTTACCTATGTTTTCCAAAAAGTTT
Organism: Rana muscosa; assembly: GCA_029206835.1. Classification (NCBI taxonomy): domain Eukaryota; kingdom Metazoa; phylum Chordata; class Amphibia; order Anura; family Ranidae; genus Rana; species Rana muscosa. Next base: position 332,451,070 of record CM055119.1, read on the forward strand.
AAAAATAGATTTTTGGGCTGGAGCTACACTTAAACAATGTACCTGTTCAAAATTACAAACAGATTCTACATAAGAACAAACCTACAGTCCCTGTCTTGTATGCACCGCCTGTATACGGCTGTTCAGAGTATATAGGGCCTTTTTTATTTTATGTGCGGGGTTCCCCTTAATATCCATACAAGACCCAAAGGGGCTGGTAATGGGCTGGGGTAGGGGGGGGGGTCATGGGGTAGCTATGCCATTTTTATTAAAGATTTTCATCCATATTACCGGGACCAGACATTACATTAAAGCCGCAAGCAGTTTTAAATGGCTTTTTTTTCCTTTAGAAGTGTCATTTTGTGCAGGGACAGTTCTAAACACGGGAAACACGTGGCACTTCACAGGCATACTTTAGACACCCCCCAGGTACGATATTTAAAGGAATATTTGACTTTTTTTTTTCACTTTATGCATCATTAAAATGACTGCTCCCGAAAAACTACCGTTTTTAAAACTTCTTTTTGCATTGATACATGTCCCCTGGTGCACAACCCGGGTTCCCAAACCCTTTTTAGGACAATAACATGCATAATAGTTGTTATAATTAGCACTTTAGAATTCGAACGTTCGCATCCATTGTATTTAATAGGGTTCTAATGTTCGTACGAACTTTCGGTCCGTTCGCGGGTTCTGGTGCGAACCGAACCCGGGGGTGTTCGGCTCATCACTAATGGAGAGTATATCTCCCCAGCCGGGACACAGATATCAGTAAAAAAAATTAAAGTGCCCTACCCTTCCTGCTCCATCCAAAAGACTATACATAGGTTTTCTTTAAAAAATATATATATTCAACAGTGAAGCCTCGTACACACGGCCGAGAATCTCGTCGTAAAAAACACGTAGTTTTTTTCGACGAGATCCTTGGACAAGAAACTTGTCCCGGCCGAGTGTACACACGCTCATTTCAAAGAACCCGCGGTTCTTTGAATGGAGCGAACGCGGTGACGTAATTGAATACGACGAGCATGCGCTCGTCACATTCGATGCCGTCGCTGCCATCTTTGTACACCCTATCCTATGCCTAGGAAGCTACCGCGCATGCGTCAAAGTCATTTCGAGCATGCGCGGGTTTCCCGAAGGACAGGTAAGTGTACACACACACAATTTTCTCGTCGAAAAACAGGCTGACGAGAATCTTGACGAGAAAATAGAGAGCAGGTTCTCTATTTTCTCATCGAGATTCTAGTCGGTTTTCTTGACGAGAAACCATACACACGACCGATTTACTCGGCAAGAAATCTCTGCCAGCAAGTTTCTTGCTGGTTCTTGCCGAGAAACTCGGTCGTGTGTACGAGGCTTTAGTCTTACGAATTCACAAACGTCTGACAAAAGTATTCATACCTCTTGAAATTTTCCACTTTTTGTCATGTTATAACCAAAAACGTAAATTTTGGATTTTATGTGATAGACCAACACAAAGTGGTACATAATTGTGAAGTGGAAGGAAAATGATAAATGGTTTTCGAAATTTTTTACAAATAAATATGTGAAAAGTGTGGGGGGGGGCATTTGTATTCAGCCCCCCTGAGTCAATACTTTGTAGAACCTCCTTTCACTGCAATTACAGCTGCAAGTCTTTTTGGTGATGTCTCTACCAGCTTTGCACATCTAGAGAGTGAGATTTTTTCCCATTCTTCTTTGCAAAATATCTCAAGCTCTGTCAGATTGGATGGAGAGCGTCTGTGAACGGCAATTTTCAAGTCTTGTCACAGATTCTCAATTGGATTTAGGTCTGGACTTTGACTGGGTCATTCTAACACATGAATATGCTTTGATCTAAACCAGGGGTCTCCAAACTTTTTGCTTTGCGGGCCGCATCATATATTTCACAGATATTTGCAGGCAAAAAAAAAAAAAGTTATTTATAAATGTATCCTCAGCCATGCAATAAAATTGAATTCAAAAGGCTGCCATCAGAGCAAAGAGCCTCGTGCACCAGGACTAAACATCTAGAATTTCCCCATACAGTACATCTGTGTCCCCATCAGAGACTCCCTGCACATTTCTGTCCCCAGCAGAGTCTCCCTGCACATTTCTGTCCCCAGCAGAGTCTCCCCATACATCTGTGTCCCCATCAGAGTCTCCTTGCCCATTTGTGTCCCCAACAGAATATCCTCACACAATTGTGTTCTCATCAGACTCTGCCTGCACGTTTGTGTCCCCATTAACACCCCCTTGCACATTTGTGTCCCCCTTTACAGCGGCTCTCCGCACATTTCTGTCCACATCATAGACTCTGCCACACACTATCCTCAACGCCACCTCCCCACACCCATTAAATCCCCTCCTGCCCATTTGTGTCCCCATTAGAGCCCCCACATTTGTGTCCCACATCAGAGCCCCATTGCATACTTATGTCCCCCATCAGAGACCCCCTGCACACTTGTGCCCCCATCAGAGCCTCCCCTCCTCCTTGAGTTCCCCTCCCACATTTGTGTCCCCACTAGAGACCCCCTGCACACTTGTGCCCCCATCAGAGCCTCCCCTCCTCCTTGAGTTCCCCTCCCACATTTGTGTCCCCACTAGAGACCCCCTGCACACCTGTGTACCCATCAGAGCCCTCCAAAACTTGTGTCCCCATCAGAGTCCCCCTTTACACTTCTGACCTCATTAGAGCCCCCCTGCACACTTCTGTCCTCATTAGAGCTCCCCTGCACACTTGTGTCCTACATCAGAGGTACCCCTGCACACTTGTGCCCCTATCAGAACCTCCCCTCTTCCTTGAGTTCCCCTCTCACATTTGTGTCCCCACTAGAGACCCTCTGCACACCTGTGTACCCATCAGAGCCCCCCTGCACACTTCTGTCCTCATTAGAGCTCCCCTGCACACTTGTGTCCTACATCAAAGGTACCCCTGCACACTTGTGTCCCCATCATAATCCCTACGGAATATGTGTCCCCATCAGAGCACCCCCGCAACACTTGTGTCCCTATCAGAGCCCCCCACAATTGTGTCCCCATCAGAGTCCCCCTCCCACATTTGTGTCCCAACCAGAGTCCCCCCTGCACAATTGTGTCCCTTTTAAAGCCCCCGCCTGTACACTTGTATCCCTCTCAGACCAGCCCCCCCCCTCGGCACACATGTGTCCCTATCAGAGCCGCCCCTGAACACTTGTGTCCACATCAGAGCCCCCCCCCTTCACACTTAAGTCCCCATCAGAGCCGCCCAGTACATTTGTGTCCTCCATTACAGCCCCCTCCCTCCACACTTTTGACCCCCATCAGTGCCCCCCCCCCCCCTCTCTTGTGTCCCCACCATAGCATACACGCCCCCCAGCACATTTATTTCTCCATCAGTCTCCCTGCACCGCCCTATAGTTCCCAAGTAGGTCTGTGTCCATTACCGATGTGGTACTCCTCTGAAGGGCTGGCTGTAGTGCAGATCTACTGCACTTTCAGGTTCCGGGAGGTGCAGCCAGTCTGCACTGAAAAAATCTGAACGTTGTCGTTTTTCTCTAGTTGTGGGACTTGCGCTGCACACCCCTCACTATCTGTCAGTATGCAGAGCAAGCCCGCAACCCAAGCAGAGACCGTCCCCGCAGTGTGTCTGATGTCTCTTGCTGTGGGCCGAAAGAAACATCCTAGCAGGCCGGATGTGGCCCGTGGGCCGTACTTTGGAGACCTCTGATCTAAACCATTCCATTGTAGCTCTGGCTGTATGTTTAGAGTCGTTGTCCTGCTAGTGGGTGAACCTCCAGGCTCAAGTCTTTTGCAGACTCTAACAGGTTTTCTTCTAAGATTGCCCTGTATTTGAATCCATCCATCTTCCCATCAACTCTGACCAGCTTCCCTGTCCCTGCTGACGAAAAGCATCCCCACAACATGATGCTGCCACCACCATGTTTCACGGTGGGGATGGTGTGTTCAGGGTGATGTGCAGTGTTAGTTTTTCATCACACATAGCGTTTTGCTTTTAGGCCAGCAAGTTAAATTTTGGTCTCATCTGACCAGAGCACCTTCTTCCACATGTTTGCTGTGTCCCCCACATGGCTTCTCGCAAACTGCAAACAGGACTTCTTATGGCTTTCTTCTTGCCACTCTTCCATAAACGCCAGATTTGTGGAGAGCACGACTAATAGTTTTCCTGTGGACAGATTCTCCCACCTGAGCTGTGGATCTCTGCAGCGCCTCCAGAGTTACCATGGGCCTCTTGGCTGCTTCTCTGATGAATGCTCTCATTGCCCGGCTTGTCAGTTTAGGTGGACGGCCATGGGCCATGTCTTGGTAGGTTTGCAGTTGTGCCATACTCTTTCCATTTTTGTATGATGGATTGAACAGTGCCCTGTGTGATGTTCACAGCTTGGGATATATTTTTTTTTATAACCTAATCCTGCTTTGAACTTCTCCACAGCTTTATCCCTGACCTGTCTGGTGTGTTCCTTGGCCTTCATGATGCTGTTTGTTCAGTAAGGTTCTCTAACAAACCTCTGAGGTCTTCACAGAACAGCTGTATTTATACTGAGATTACACACAGGTGGACTCTATTTACCAATTAGGTGACGTCTGAAGGGAATTGGTTCCACTAAATTCTAGTTAGGGGTATCAGAGTAAAGGAGGCTGAATACAAATGCACACCACACTTTTCAGATATTTATTTGTAAAAGATTTGTAAAATCATTTATAATTTTCTTTCCACTTCACAATTATGTGCCACTTTGTGTTGGTCTATCACTTAAAATCCCAATAAAATACATTTACGTTTTTGGTTGTAACATGACAAAATGTGGAAAATTTCAAGGAGTATGAATACTTTTTCAAGGCACTGTATCCTTTACATTCATAGAACAGTTTCTGCCACCACCAAAGGATTTCCATCAATCCTGCCACTCTTCATGTAGACCAAAAAGACTTTTGACAAATTATTCTGATTTGTTGAGAATTCTGACCCCGGGGGGATCCAACAATTTCATTTCCTAAGGTTGCTCTTTTAATGTGTGTTTTTTTGTCGGATTTTGCATTTTATTTATTCTTTTTAGCACAAAGGAGCATTTGTATTCGATTTTGGGTCTCAGGGAGCCACTACTAATAATTATTATAGCTACAGCCCTGGGGACAAAGACTGAACAGTAAGCTGAGATATAAGGATACATAAAAGAATACAAAACTGCGCATACTGAAAGTATTTACCCATGAAAACAATTTAGTAGTAATAATAATAAAAAAACAAAACAAAATAATGGGCAGATTGTAAAAATTGTAGCATTCCGTCACATTAGTGTTTATGGCAAGAACGTTCATTACATTGGTGGTCAGTGTGAAGAATGTTCCTTACATTGGTGATCAGTGGGAAGAATGTTCCTTACATTAGTGATCAGTGGGAAGAATGCACCTTACATTGGTGATCAGTGGGAAGAATGTTCCTTACATTGGTGGTCAGTGGGAAGAATGCTCCTTACATTGGTGATCAGTGGGAAGAATGCTCCTTACATTGGTGATCAGTGGGAAGAATGTTCCTTACATTGGTGATCAGTGGGAAGAATGCTCCTTACATTGGTGATCAGTGGGAAGAACGTTCATTACATTGGTGGTCAGTGTGAAGAATGCTCCTTACATTGGTGATCAGTGGGAAGAATGTTCCTTACATTGGTGATCAGTGGGAAGAATGTTCCTTACATTGGTGATCAGTGAGAAGAATGTTCCTTACATTGGTGATCAGTGGGAAGAATGTCCCTTACATTGGTGATCAGTGGGAAGAATGCTCCTTACATTGGTGATCAGTGGGAAGAATGTTCCTTACATTGGTGATCAGTGGGAAGAATGCTCCTTACATTGGTGATCAGTGGGAAGAATGTTCCTTACATTGGTGATCAGTGGGAAGAATGCTCCTTACATTGGTGATCAGTGGGAAGAATGCTCCTTACATTGGTGATCAGTGGGAAGAATGTCCCTTACATTGGTGATCAGTGGGAAGAATACTCCTTACATTGGTGATCAGTGGGAAGAATGCTCCTTACATTGGTGATCAGTGGGAAGAATGCTCCTTACATTGGTGATCAGTGGGAAGAATGTTCCTTACATTGGTGATCAGTGAGAAGACTGCTCCTTACATTGGTGGTCAGTGGAAAGAATGCTCCTTACATTGGTGGTCAGTGGGAAGAATGCTCCTTACATTGGTGATCAGTGGAAAGAATGCTCCTCACATTAGTGATCAGTGGGAAGAATGTTCCTTACATTGGTGATCAGTGGGAAGAATGCTCCTTATATTGGTGATCAGTGGGAAGAATGCTCCTTATATTGGTGATCAGTGGGAAGAATGCTCCTTACATTGGTGATCAGTGGGAAGAATGTTCCTTACATTGGTGATCAGTGGGAAGAATGCTCCTTACATTGGTGGTCAGTGGGAAGAATGCCCCTTACATTGGTGGTCAGTGGGAAGAATGCTCCTCACATTGGTGATCAGTGGGAAGAATGTTCCTTACATTGGTGATCAGTGGGAAGAATGTTCCTTAAATTGGTGATCAGTGGGAAGAATGCTCCTTACATTGGTGGTCAGTGGGAAGAATGCTCCTTATATTGGTGATCAGTGGGAAGAATGCTCCTTACATTGATGATCAGTGGAAAGAATGTTCCTTACATTGGTGGTCAGTGGGAAGAATGCTCCTCACATTGGTGATCAGTGGGAAGAATGTTCCTTACATTGGTGATCAGTGGGAAGAATGTTCCTTAAATTGGTGATCAGTGGGAAGAATGCTCCTTACATTGGTGATCAGTGGAAAGAATGCTCCTTATATTGGTGATCAGTGGGAAGAATGCTCCTTACATTGATGATCAGTGGAAAGAATGTTCCTTACATTGGTGGTCAGTGGGAAGAATGCTCCTCACATTAGTGGTCAGTGGGAAGAATGTTCCTTACATTAGTGATCAGTGGGAAGAATGTTCCTTACATTGGTGATCAGTGGGAAGAATGCTCCTTACATTGGTGGTCAGTGGGAAGAATGCTCCTCACATTAGTGGTCAGTGGGAAGAATGTTCCTTACATTGGTGATCAGTGGTAAGAATGCTCCTCACATTAGTGATCAGTGGGAAGAATGTTCCTTACATTGGTGGTCAGTGGGAAGAATGCTCCTTACATTGGTGATCAGTAGGAAGAATGCTCCTCACATTAGTGGTCAGTGGGAAGAATGTTCCTTACATTGGTGGTCAGTGGGAAGAATGCTCCTCACATTAGTGGTCAGTGGGAAGAATGTTCCTTACATTGGTGATCAGTGGGAAGAATGCTCCTTACATTGGTGATCAGTGGGAAGAATGTTCCTTACATTGGTGATCAGTGGGAAGAATGCTCCTTACATTGGTGATCAGTGGGAAGAATGCTCCTCACATTAGTGGTCAGTGGGAAGAATGTTCCTTACATTGGTGGTCAGTGGGAAGAATGCTCCTTACATTGGTGATCAGTAGGAAGAATGCTCCTCACATTAGTGGTCAGTGGGAAGAATGTTCCTTACATTGGTGGTCAGTGGGAAGAATGCTCCTTACATTGGTGATCAGTGGGAAGAATGCTCCTTACATTGGTGATCAGTGGGAAGAATGCTCCTCACATTGGTGATCAGTGGGAAGAATGCTCCTCACATTAGTGGTCAGTGGGAAGAATGCTCCTCACATTAGTGGTCAGTGGGAAGAATGCTCCTCACATTAGTGGTCAGTGGGAAGAATGCTCCTCACATTAGTGGTCAGTGGGAAGAATGTTCCTTACATTGGTGATCAGTGGGAAGGATGCTCCTTACATTGGTGGTCAGTGGGAAGAATGCTCCTCACATTAGTGGTCAGTGGGAAGAATGTTCCTTACATTGGTGATCAGTGGGAAGGATGCTCCTTACATTGGTGGTCAGTGGGAAGAATGCTCCTCACATTAGTGGTCAGTGGGAAGAATGCTCCCCACATTAGTGATCAGTGGGAAGAATGTTCCTTACATTGGTGATCAGTGGGAAGAATGCTCCTTACATTGGTGGTCAGTGGGAAGAATGCACCTTACATTGGTGATCAGTGGGAAGAATGCACCTTACATTGGTGATCAGTGGGAAGAATGCTCCTCACATTAGTGGTCAGTGGGAAAAATGCTCCTTACATTGGTGATCAGTGGGAAGAATGTTCCTTACATTGGTGATCAGTGAGAAGAATGTTCCTTACATTGGTGATCAGTGAGAAGAATGTTCCTTACATTGGTGATCAGTGAGAAGAATGTTCCTTACATTGGTGATCAGTGGGAAGAATGCTCCTTACATTGGTGGTCAGTGGGAAGAATGCTCCTTACATTGGTGATCAGTGAGAAGAATGCTCCTTACATTGGTGATCAGTGGGAAGAATGCTCCTTACATTGGTGATCAGTGGGAAGAATGTTCCTTACATTGGTGATCAGTGGGAAGAATGCTCCTTACATTGGTGATCAGTGGGAAGAATGTTCCTTACATTGGTGATCAGTGAGAAGAATGTTCCTTACATTGGTGATCAGTGAGAAGAATGTTCCTTACATTGGTGATCAGTGGGAAGAATGCTCCTTACATTGGTGATCAGTGGGAAGAATGCTCCTTACATTGGTGATCAGTGGGAAGAATGTTCCTTACATTGGTGATCAGTGAGAAGAATGTTCCTTACATTGGTGATCAGTGGGAAGAATGCTCCTTACATTGGTGATCAGTGGGAAGAATGTTCCTTACATTGGTGATCAGTGAGAAGAATGTTCCTTACATTGGTGATCAGTGGGAAGAATGCTCCTTACATTGGTGATCAGTGGGAAGAATGTTCCTTACATTGGTGATCAGTGAGAAGAATGTTCCTTACATTGGTGATCAGTGAGAAGAATGTTCCTTACATTGGTGATCAGTGAGAAGAATGCTCCTTATATTGGTGATTAGTGGGAAGAATGCTCCTTACATTGGTGATCAGTGGGAAGAATGCTCCTTACATTGGTGATCAGTGGGAAGAATGTTCCTTACATTGGTGATCAGTGAGAAGAATGCTCCTTATATTGGTGATCAGTGGGAAGAATGCTCCTTACATTGGTGGTCAGTGGGAAGAATGCCCCTTACATTGGTGGGCAGTGGGAAGAATGCTCCTTACATTGGTGGGCAGTGGGAAAAATGCTCCTTACATTGGTGGTCAGTGGGAAGAATGCTCCTTACATTGGTGGTCAGTGGGAAGAATACCCCCCCCCCCCCTTACAGACATCTAAAACAAAGTACTGATTTTAAAGTGGTTGTAAACCCCCCCTGGCCTTTTTTTTTTTATACAACCTGCAAAATAAAGACATAATGAGCTAGTATGCATAGCATACTAACTCATTATGAATCACTTACCTGAGATCGAAGCCCCCGAAGCAGTGCTCGGACACCTCCGTCGCCGCCGCCATCTCGCTGCCCTCTGCCTTCCATGTATCGCCGCTCCGGCGCTGTGATTGGCCCTGGAGCGGCGATGACGTCACACGCATGCGCGCTCGGGCCGTCTAACTCCATTCAGAAATCCGGCTACTAAGCCGGCCCGCTAGTGCGCATGCGCGTGACGTCAGCGGCGCCCGTTTTAAATGCAAATATCTCCTTAACCATGTAGGTGAAGGAGATATTTCATGCACCTACAGGTAAACCTTAATCTAGGCTTACCTGTAGGTGTTTGTTTACAAAGTGGGTTTACAACCACTTTAAAGAAGAGATTGCTCATTCTGAAGGAACATCTAGCAGTCTCTGGAGGAAGTCTGGTGTTCTATAGAACCCTGGTTCAGATGGGCTGCTCTATACAATGTTTACATTTCAAACTTTCAATATTAACACTTTCACTGCTAGCCGGGGCTTTAGGACTCGGCCCTGTGGGCTACATTTGACCCTGTCCTGTGACCGAATTTGAACCAAATCCCAGCTCATCTCTTCTCCTGTTCCTCTCGGAGGAGCTGCAAGATCCCGGGGTTAAAGATGGACGGTTACGGCAGGGTGTTGGTGCATGTCTTGTATCCAGCCAGCTGACTGTCACCCTGTCGCATTTGGTTGGCTGCCTTGTTTCTAGGCAACATCTTACGCTTCCCCTCTCTCAGCAGCATCTCAGTCAGCTGACGAGGGGAGAGGCGATGCAGAGGATAACAGCAGGGGGAGGGGCTGCAGCAGACGATTAGCACTGATTAGCTTTTGCTGGGTCTATAATACGGATCCTACAATGTGCGTATAGTGTGTGTACGTGTGCATATGGTCCATGTCCGACATCCAGTCGCATTCTATCATTATATCTGCCCCCCCCCCCCCACACACTATTATTATTATTATACATTTATATAGCTTTAAAGTATACGGCACTGCTGTACAGAGAACACTGAGCCATTCACATCAGTCTCTGTACCAGAGGAGCTTACACTCTAATGCCCCCCCCCACAGTCAAACTTTACTATTATTATATATTTATATAGTTCTGACATATACTGCAGTGTTGTACCCCAGGGAACACTGAGCCAGTCCAATTGGAGCCAGCACCAGAGGAGCTTACACTCTAATGTCCCCCACAGTCACACACTATTATTATTATTATTATATATTTATATAGCTCTGACATATACCACAGTGCTGTACAAAGAACACTGAGCCAATCACATCAGTCTCTGTACCAGAGGAGCTTACACTCCAATGTTCCCTCCACAGTCACACACTATCATTATTATTATTATCATCACACATTTATAGATCTCGGACATAGACAATGGGGCTGTACAGAGAACACCAAGCCAATCACATTAATCTCTGCACCAGAGGAGCTAACACTCTAATGTCCCCCCACAGTCACACTTTACTATTATTATACATTCATATAGCTCTGACATATACTGCAGTGCTGTACAGAGAACACTGAGCCAGTCACATTAGTCTCTGTACCAGAGGAGCTTACACTCTAATGTCCCCCCACAGTCACACACTATTATTATTATACATTTATATAGCTCTGACATATTCTGTAGCGTTGTACTGAGAACATTGATCCAGGGGGGACAATAATAAATGTGTGTTCAGAGACACCCAGGCTCACACAGCAAGCAAAAAAGTCTGTATAGTGGAGGGGTATCCTGCACTATGCCATCAATGGGCTGACAATTGTTCCGATGGTTCGCTAGCTGCCGGACAGAAGCTGGCTCTTCAAATCTTTCAGTTTTTGTCGCATTAATAAATTTTTATAACATAATTACACTACAACAGAATGAATTCACCGGGAGGAATCAGCATGTATCGCCATACTGAATGTTTTAGTGGTTTAATCTTCTGTGATCCCGGGAAGAAGCGTTCTGTCTTTAAACTCCATCCAGAACTTTGTAATTCCTCATTTACAGGTCGGCCAACCCAATCGATTTTACTCGCCGTTTACTAAAGATACGCAGGACATTTGCAGGAAATCTAGGCAACATATTTAGTTTATTGCATCTTGCAGTAACCCAGATTATGGGAAATCATTATCAGATACTTACCATCATTTTCCTTTCCTGGGATCTCCTCCTGACAGCATACCTAGGGTCAGCTCCGCCCACTATGACCCCAGAAAGACCACCTTAGTAGCAAATAAAAAAGAGCAATCGTCCCTTACACCGCATTCTATTTCTTATGCCGTGCATACACGGTTGGAATTTCTGACAGCAAAAGTCCGATGTGAGCTTTTGGTCGGAAATTCCGACCGTGTGTATGCTCCATCGGACTTTTGCTGGCGGATTTTCCGCCAGCAAAAGATTGAGAGCAGGTTCTCAATCTTTCCGACGGAAAAAATTCCGATCGGAAATTCCGATCGTCTGTAGCAATTCCTATCCAAGTAGCAATGGCTCTCTGAGAGACTGATTTCCTCTTCTTTGGTCCTTTCGGGTTAATGAGATTTATATCTACTCGGAACTCCTTGGTTTTTAGGAGATAGGTCTTGTTAGCAGGGCTGCCATCAGGGGGGTACAGGCAGTACACCTGTAAGGGGCCCGAAGTTCCCCAGGGACCCGGATGGTAACCCCCACCTTTTTTTTTCTGTAAGGGGCCCAGAGGCCCCCAGGGCCCCGGATGGCAACCCCCCCTTTTTTTTTTATAATTTTTTTTATTTTATTTATTTATTTTTGTAAGGAGCCCAGAGGTCCACAGAGGCCTGGAAGTCCCCAGGGCCCCGGATGGCAACCCCCACTTCTGACTCCACAGCTAGGGAGGGTAAAACTGCTTCACAATTGTAATGGAAAGCAGAGGAAACTTTGGGTATAAATTCTGGAGAAGGCCAAAGAAGGACTTTGTCAGAATGGACGATACAGAAAGGTTCTTCCAAGGAGAGTGCTTCAAGTTCAGAAGCTCTTCCAAGTAAGCTGCTCCATGGCACATGATTCAATAGGGTGGAAAGGAGGACCTCTGAGGACTTCCAATACCAGTGTCAAATCCCATGAGGGGAAAAAACATTTTCAAAGGTGGTTTTACTTTCATAGCTGCTCCGAGAAATTGCTGCACCAATTTTTTTTAATTTATTTTTTAACAAGAAGAATTGCTGCACCAACTTTCAAGCTATTGCAGCTGAGACCCATATCTAGACCTGTCTGAAGGAACATCAAAATTCCCACTAGTTTAGGGACCATGGGATTGAATCCTTCCGATTTTGCCATTGTTGGTGTCATTGGGAGAAACTGTGCCCCATCGTTGGTGTAATTGGGCCCCATTGTTGGTGCCAGTGGGCGGAACTCTGCCCCATCGTTGGTAGCATTGGGAGGAATTGTGCAATCATTATTGTCAGTGAATAAAATAGCACCCCAAGATCCAGATAAAAGCAAGCAAAGGGCCGCATGTGGTACCTCCCACCCTGCTTTCAGGGGTAGAGGAGAGATCTGGGGTCTTATACCCCAGACCTCAGGCTTCCCCATTAAGAGGACCTGCCATGCTTTATTTCTATCACAAGGGATATTTACATTTCTTGTGATAGGAATAAAAGTTATTAAAAAAAAATAATAATTAAAGGGTCAGTGTAAAAATAAAAACTTTTTAATAATAGAAAAATAAATAAAAGCGCCCCGTCCCCCTGTGCAGAGCCGAACACATAGATAGGTCATGCACACAGTATTCGCACTACACATGTGAGGTATCGCTGCAAACGTTATAGCGAGAGCAATAATTCTAGTGCTAGACCTCCTTTGTAACTCTGAACTGGTAACCTGTAAAAAAACAAATTATGTGTCGCCCACCTATGGAGATTTTTAAGTATTGTAGTTTGTCCTCATTCCACAAGTGAGCTAAATTTTAAAGCGTGACAGGTTAGGTATCTATTTACATGGCATAACATCATCTTTTATATTTTACCAAAAAAAATGATTTTTTGCATTCAAATTCACTAAATTTATTCTTTCCCAAAAAACTGCATTTGAAAAACCGCTGCGCAAATAGAGTGTGATATAAAAAATTGCAACAACCACCATTTAATTCTCTAGGGCCGCCGCAAAAAAAAATATATATATATATTTATTAGCAGGTTGCATACTAGAGACACGGTATTTAACCTTGTAATACTACCAGTACTGCTTTTTTTTGTAAACAATTAAAAGTACTAAAAGCATCTTACTCAGTCCTGTTAGAGCAGGGGTGCCCAACCTTTTGAAGAGCGAGGGCCACTTAAGCGACTTGGTAACCGGTCGCGGGCCACAATGAGCGGAGTGGGCGAATGGCAGGTCAGTGTCTGCTCTGTATATGCAGAGCGGACACGGACACAGCCCACATCTGCTACTCCTTAGAGGTGAATGGAGGGTCAAATTGGGTCAGACCGACCGTGTGAAAGGGGCCCAAGGCTGCTTTCACACAGATGTGCTGCAGTTTACCCGCACCGCTGGTGCAACGCAGTGTTCCTTTGGCTTTCCTGCACTTTTCAATAGACTTCTATTATATTCTGCAGGTTTGGTACACTTTCAGAAAGCTCACCAAACTCGCAGGTAATAACAGAAGTCTATGGCTCGCTCAGTGGAGGTAACCCGCAGGTGCACTGCTCTGCACCTGCGGATCAGTTTGAAAGCAGCCCAGTAACCACTGCAGAACAGATATGCCCAAATATACACTGTGATTTTAGTAATAAAACTGACCTTTAATAACAGTATTCTATTCTATTTTATTCCAGAGCAGGAGGTCGTGGGCCACATCAGAGGGCTCCGCGGGCCACATGTGGTCCCGGGCCACTGGTTGGGCAACCTTGTGTTAGAGCATTTATAAGCCCTGATGAAGAAAGGGTTGTAACCCCTGAAATTGGTTGGATGTTCCAAATAGGTTGACATACATAAACATCATGGAAATACCCACTTAAAGCAGAGTTCCACCCAAAAGTGAAACTTCCGCTTATCTGATCCCCCCTCCAATGCCACACATGGCACCTTTTGGGGGGGAGGGGGAAGCGGGTACCTGTTTTTTTACAGGTATCCTGTCCCCACTTCCGGGAGACCGGGCCATGGTGAAGTACGTCAGCTCAACAAGAGTTATACCAAAAAATGGGACTGTCATGGTACTCAAAAAGCCTACTTAAACCTAAATGATTTTATTGATTCTTGAAATATTTTAATGAATGTTGACATTGGGATGATGTCATGTGATTGTCCAATAGTGAATGCTTGCAGTGTGATGTCATATGATCGCTCAGTGTAGTGAATGTTGACATTGGGATTGATGTTAAGTGATTGTCCAATGTAGTGAATGCTTGCAATGTGTGATGTCATATGATTGCTCAGTGTAGTGAATGTTGACATTGGGGTGATGTCATGTAATTTCTCAGGGTAGTGAACACTAGCAGTGTGATATTGTGTGATTACTTAATGTAACGAATGCTGATATTAGGACGATGTCATGCGATCGCTCAAGCACAGATAAGTCAAATCCAGTGCCTCTGATGTACATGTTCCAGATTTTTATTTCTGTCTATGCACCTGTTGCAGATTTACCTCATTTCCTGTCTGGTGAAAAAGTTGTCAGCAGGACAGGAATTAAAGGGAAAATCTCTTTAATGGAGCACTGAATAGCAGTAAAAAAAAAAACAAAAGACAGCGGGTTCAAATCCTTTTCTAGGCCATCCAAAAATTAAAAAACAATGTTGGTACGACATACACTTTAAGGGGTGTATTCCTAAAAATAAATTGCAAAGCTATGCACGCTGCAAAACTGCACCTATATTCGTTTTGATGTTACTAGGCTATTTGTTTATTTTTCTCCAGGTCGAATGTTCTTCATTTATGAGAATAACGTGAATCAGAAAAATACCACATTATGGCCACTAGAGAGAACTGACGATTATAGTAAATAAGTATTAATTTCTTATGATTATCAGCTCCATCTAGTGGCCATGATGTGGTATTTTTTTTATTCACACTATCAGAATGCAGAACATCCAACCTGGAGTAATAATAGCCTAGTAACATTCAATTTCGCTGGCAAAGTAGGAAAGTACACGCAGTTTCACTGGATGAATAGCTCTGCCAATTTTTTTTGTATAAATACAACGTCTTTCGTCTGCATGGACTATGCTATTTCTTTTTTCTGTTCTGTTTTCTAACTCTTTCTGTCTCCTTTCTTTCTCTTTCAGGGCTCCGCCCCCATCCTGGTAGTCATGGTTATTTTGCTAAACATCGGAGTTGCCATTTTGTTTATTCACTTTTTCATTTGATGGGACTGCTCCAACGTTTGCAAAAAAAAAGAAAAAAAAAAGATAAATAAAATTTTCAAAACGAAAAAACATATATATGTAAACTAAAAATTCTAGAAGTCTGGACGCAGCTTATAGAGCCAGGAATGCAACTATGGCTCCGTCATCGGCTGAATTTTCTGATTGAGCCTCTACATTTTAATATCCATTATTTAATTTCATTTTTTTTTTCTTCCAAAGGAACAAGATTTAAGTTTAAATCACAGTTTGCCTTTCCCCTCCTGTGGGTAACGTCATTTAATTTTTTGTTTTATTTCTTTCTTTCTTTTTTTCTGTTTTTGTTTGTTGGGTTTATTCCTTCTTGCTTGTTTGGCATGTGAGAATGCAAAAAGATATTGACTTTTTTGATTTTCTTTTTTTACCCTGGTCAGTCCTTTCCTGAAAGCTGCGTTGTACATGTGAAATGGGTTTTAACAGGAAAAAAAACAAAAGAACAAGACACTTGGTTGACCCACTTAATGGATGATGTTGCGAACCGTTCATGGTCAGAGGCTACCCACGACTGTTTAATGGTCTTCATTGCCATTGCTGATTAATATTTTAATACTTTTTTGGATTGTAGAATTTTTTTTTTCTTTTTACAGTTAGACTTTAGACAGTAGACATTCACTAGAGTTCAAAGAAAATGGTTCTTCATGAGGCCAGTTCTATTATTTTCCACTTTTTATTGGACTCAAATTCTAAATAGTTTTTTCCCCCAAAAATTTTTTTGTAAAAATTGTATAGAAATTCTATGTTTATTTCGAGACCCAAAAAAAAATGTTTTGGCTGGACAGAGAAAAAAAAAGTTATACGTTGAAATTAACCCTTTTCTTTTGTTTAACACTAAACAAAACAGGACAACTCAAGGGCAGATAATCCTTGAAGCTCTGATTGTCATCAACCAAGGGCCCACCTACACCTCTCAGTTCCGTCGTTCACAATGGTGCCCAAAGACACCTCGGACAAGTGTCCAAAACAGAAAAAAAAATAATTGAATACAAAAATAAATTTGGATAACGACCCATTTGTGGTCTTGCAGAATTATTTAAAAGTTATTTTTTTTAGAATGCACATGTCTAGAAAGAATGAATGTGGTCCAATAAAAAGTGCACTTAATAGGTAGTTCACTAGCAAACATTTTTATGTTAAATTGTGTTCACTTCACACATCCAATTTCTTACTGAGAAACGCATACTTTTTTAATTTTATTTTTATTCACTTTCAATATACTGCTCACCAATAAATTAGACCCTGCCAAAGCATTTTAGAACACACATCCAATCAGTCTGCAACAGGAACGGATGGCCTAGATCAGGGATATGCAATTAGCGGACCTCCAGCTGTTGCAAAACTACAAGTCCCATCATGCCTCTGCCTCTGGGTGTCATGCTTGCTGCTGTCAGTCTCGCTATGCCTCATGGGACTTGTAGTTTGGCAACAGCTGGAGGTCCGCTAATTGCATATCCCTGGCCTAGATTTTAGGGCATTGATAGGGAACTGATGTCCTAGGTCTTAGGGCATTGATAGGGAACTGATGCCCTCGGTCTTAGGGCATTGATAGGGAACTGATGGCCTAAGTCTTAGGGCATTGATAGGGAACTGATGGCCTAGGTCTTAGGGCATTGATAGGGAACTGATGTCCTAGGTCTTAGGGCATTGATAGGGAACTGATGCCCTCGGTCTTAGGGCATTGATAAGGAACTGATGGCCTAGGTCTTAGGGCATTGATAGGGAACTGATGTCCTAGGTCTTAGGGCATTGATAGGGAACTGATGCCCTAGGTCTTAGGGCATTGATAGGGAACTGATGGCCTAGGTCTTAGGGCATTGATAGGGAACTGATGGCCTAGGTCTTAGGGCATTGATAGGGAACTGATGGCCTAGGTTTAAGGGCATTGATAGGGAACTGATGACCTAGGTCTGTGATGCAGTGATTGGCTAGCCAAAAATCAGCTACCTCCATTATTTTCATATCACCTTTGTACCTGAACGGACCTGTGAAGTGAACACAATTTTGCCTAGCCCGCCAAGAATGCTTTGGAGGATTTAATTTTTATGGTGCAATATTCACTTCTGACCGGCTAAGAACAGCACCCCTTCCTTCTACCCCCACAAAAACTGGAATGTAAACTGCGGGGCATTATACAGAACTCGCTCTGCCGCTGCTGAAAACCATCCCTTCCCCAAATCGGGATTATAACAGCAATGTGAACATTGTATCTCTGGCAAAAAAAATAAGTTATTTTAATCAGCTGAAAAAAATACCCGTACCCCCGTCTGTTCCTGCATGCATGATGTTGGCTTCTAGTCTTCTTTTCATCCACTGTAATTTAATCAGAGTGCCACCTGTCTCTTCACTAACACATTTTGGGCCATGAGAAATTTTGGAAAATGTTAAAATTGTTGGTTTTACATAGAGGGAGGTGTGCTAGTTAATATTTGGGCTGTGGACTATCGGGTGTTTTATGTAGGAAGACCTGCTAAAGAGATGCTGGGACTTTAAAATTTATTCATACAGTCAAGTGGAGGAAGATTTCCAATAAGCCCACTAGCTTTGGTGAGGCGCCTCACATGGTTTCCTCAGGGGGTACTCAGAGGTGACTCAAATCATAAAGTATAGAACGGAGCACCAAACCACAAGATGAGTCCAGGAAACAAGTGATCATAATTTGTATAATAGCCAAAGCCTTTTGGGAGTCAAACCCTTTTTTTTTTTAAAGCCCTGATGAAGGAAGAGTTTATCTGCTGCTAAAAATTTTGATATAACGGTTTTTAACCACTTAAGCCCCGGACCAATACGGGCCATTATGACCAGGCCCCTTTTTGCGATTCGGCACTGCGTCGCTTTAACTGACAATTGCGCGGTCGTGCGACGTGGCTCCCAAACAAAATTGGCGTCCTTTTTTTCCCACAAATAGAGCTTTCTTTTGGTGGTATTTGATCACCTCTGCATGGTGGCTCATGAGGTCCTTAGCAGGATGACATCATGGTGGCTTATGTGAGGTTTTTAGCAGTATGACATCATGATGACTTGTGTGAGATCTATAGCAGGATGACTTTAGGATGGTTCATGTGAGGTTCTTAGCAGGATGACATCACAGTGACTTGTGAGGTCCTGAGCATGTTAACATCAGGGTGGTTCATATAGGGTTCTGAGCAGGATGACATCAGGGTGGCTCATGTGAGGTACATAGTAGGATTACATCATGGTGGCTGACATAAGGTCTGGAGCAGGGAGACATCTTGGTGGCTGGTGAGGTCCTGAGCAGGATGGCATCATAATGGCTCATGTGAGGTCCTGAATAGAATGACCTCTTGGTGGCTCATTTAAAGTTTTGAACAGTACAACATCACTGTGGCTCCTGTGCGGTCTTCAGCAGGTTAACATCATGGTGGCTCATGTGATGTCATTAGCAGGATGACATCATGGTGGCTCATGTAAGGTTCCAAGCAGGATGACATCATGGTGGGTCATTTGAGGTCCCGAGTAGGATGACATCACAGTGGCTTTTGTGAGGTCCTTAGCAGAATGACATCACCGTGGCTAATGTGAGGACCTGAGCAGAATGACATCCTGGGGGCTTGTACGGTTCTGAGCAGGAAAACATCACTGTGGCTCATGTATGGTTCTTAGCTGGTTTACATCATGGTGGCTCATGTGATGTCTCTAGCAAGATGACATCATGGTGGCTCATGTGAGATCCTGAGCAGGATGGCACCATAGTGGTTCATGTGAGGTTCTGAGTAGAATGACATCATAGTTTCTCATGCGAGGTCCTTAGCAGAATGACATCAGAGTGCCCAACCAAAAGAAACAAGTTCTCTTAACTGCCCTTTCCTGCAGCTTATGCTCATCTTCCCTTCACTGCTCTTTTTCTCTGGTAGAACAAAGTGAAATACCCGGTACTTTCATGTTTTGAGATTGTGATCCTTTCCTTTCTCCCTCTATACAGTGCTGGGTACCTAAGCGGCTAACCCCAGGACTCCAGTTCTATAGCTTGGGGCTGCAGAGAGTCCTTAGCGACTACAGGGACTTGGAGCTTACAAAGCCCTTCTACTCTTCTTTCTGGAGGTTGAATGTGGCAAGGTGCAGAGAAGGAAAGCTAAAAACAAGCAGCAGGACAAGAAGGGGGGCAATTAGGTAGACCTGTTGCAAAACACAGGTTCACCTTAAAGTGAATGTATTACAATGGCACCAATTTCCAGGGCATTGATAGACTTTGTTCAGCCCCCATGACCACTGCTTGGGGCTTGTATGTAATAAATAAGTCATAAGATTCTGCAGTGCTGGATGGTGCAGCTGCAGTATTATCACCAGGTCTTACATTCTTTACCACCAGATATTGGGGGAGGGGGGGTCATCATTTGTTGGGGGTGGGATGAAGCTGTTAAGTGGGTCTCAGAGGGTCCGTGGATGTCCACGCTTGAGATTAACAGCATGTTATTTCTTTGTACAATATATGCAGAATCTGACTGACCTTGTACAGAGATACTTTGGAAATGACAAAAAAAAAAAAAAACTGAAGAAAAAAAAAAAAAGACAGAAACAATGTATTCTTTTCTATATGTCTCCCAATCTCCATTTGTTGGAACTTCTTTGTACCATGCCTGCTGACCCCGTTCCCTCAGTTCCTTATGATAAATATGCATATTCATTAAAAATTACGCATTCTTGTTTCACCTTGCTTGTGGAGCCTCGTATAATTTCCCCATCGTGTGAAGTCACCAGTGTTAACACTTTTGTTCACAGGTCCCACGAGGAGGTATTCTAAAAAAAAAAAAAAAAAAAAAAAAAAAAAAAAAATGGTGAAAGTCAAGTGGATTTTTCTTCTTACTTTCCTGAATCATTCAACATTCGACTTGGAGAGGAAAATAGCCTGGGAACATTCGGTGTTGCCAGCATTCCCGAGGAATGTACATGTAGTTTTATAGAATTATTAGCTCTTTTTTTTAAAATAAATAGACCCCTAAGTGTTTGTCAGGGCACAAAATAACATTTATTATTAATTAGCAACACATGCTCATTTCACCACCTTTTATCCCTTTACAGCCAATGAGAGATGGCCCTTTAAAAATTTGTAAAATCAGTGGCGTTAGATGGGCTTTCTGGTCATGTGATCACTGTAATTGGCTGTCACAGTGATCCGGAGCCTGCCCCTCCAGCTCCCAATCATTAACAGTGCCTGGGCGCTTGCAGGGACAGCAACGCCACTGTGCTGGAGATGCTGAGTGAGCACACTCCCAGGATGCCGGGTGTATGCATATACAGTGCCTTGAAAAAGTATTCACACCCCTTGAACTTTTCCACATTTTGTCATGTTATAACCAAAAACGTAAATGTATTTTATTGGGATTTTATGTGATAGACCAACAAAGTGGAAGGAAAATGATAAATGTTTTTTTTAAATTGTTTACAAATAAATATGTGAAAAGTGTGGCGTACATTTGTATTCAGCCCCCTTTACTCTGATACCCCTAATTAAAATCTAGTGAAACCAATTGCCTTCAGAAGTCACCTAATTAGTAGATATTATTATTATTATACAGGATTTATATAGTGCCAACAGTTTGCGCATCGCTTTACAACATGAGGGCAGACAGTACAGTTACAATACAATACAGGAGGAATCAGAGGGCCCTGCGTTAGAGTTTACAATCTAGGAGGATTTAAATAGAGTCCACCTGTGTGGAATTTAATCTATGTATAAACACAGCTGTTCTGTTGCAGTTTGTGAAAAGCCATGTGGAGGACACAGCAAACATGTGGAAGAAGGTGCTCTGGTCAGATGAGACCAAAATGTAACTTTTTGGCCTAAAAGAAAAACACTGTGTGGCGGAAAACGAACACTGCACATCACACTGAACACACCAGGGGCAGGGAAACTGGTCTGAGATGGTTGGAGCCAAATACAGGGCAATCTTAGAAGAAAACCTGTTACAGTCTGAGAAAAGACTTGAGACTGGGGAGGAGATTCACCTTCCTGCAGGACAATGACACTAAACATACAGCCAGAGCTACAATGGAATGGTTTTGATCAAAGCATATTCATGTGTGAGAATGGCCCAGTCAAAGTCCAGACCTAAATCCAATTGAGAATCTGTGGCAAGATTTGAAAATTGCTGTTCACAGACGCTCTCCATCCAATCTGACAGAGCTTGAGCTATTTTGCAAAGAAGAATGGGCAAAAATGTCCCTCTCTAGATGTGAAAAGCTGGTAGAGACATCCCCAAAAAGACTTGCAGCAGAGAAAGGTGGTTCTACAAAGTATTGACTCAGGGGGGGCTGTATACAAATGCGCGCCACGCTTTTCCTCTTATTTAATTGTAAAAAAATGTCGAAAAACATTTATCATTTTCTTTCCACTTCACAATTATGTGCCACTTAGTGTTGGTCTATCACATAAAATCCCAAACATTGATGTTTTTGGTTGTAACATGACAAAATGCGGAAAATTTCAAGGGGTATAAATACTTTTTCAAGGTACTGTATGTGGAAAGCCGGGCTGCCACATTATGTGCATGGCCAGTGTTGGGGCTGTATAGGTTCTGCAATTACAGAAAAGTACCTGTTTATCTGCTGAAAATCCAGTGAGCTCCTAACTTCCTGTAGTGAACTGACAACACTGCCTCTGCTGCACGGAAATCCCAAGCGGTATGGTCAGCGCTCCCCAGTGACACGACAGGAAGTGAGAGTGTATCTCCCAGCAGCAACACAGACAGCATCAAACCTGTCACAGAATTTATCAAAACAATGCCTCAGACACAAAGCCTGTCCTCCTGTAGTCACTGTGAGGAGCGCTATCCATAACCCTCATCACCTGCCCAGCCAATTAACAGTCACTGTACATGCCAGCTTTGTGAATGAGGCCCAGATCTTCACTGACCTGTGCAAGGTAAGGCATTTCCTAGCAGCTGGTGGTGTCAGGCGCTGAGGCCTTGCATGCAGCTTAGTGTTAGCGCAACACATCATATTAATAAAGCTTCATAGGCAGAGAGAGAATTGTTCAGACAACACTTGTGGACCCGACAGGACAATTCTACACGCCCCATGTAGCAGCGCCGTCACGGATTTATGTCATGACTGCAAAACAGATGGCAGCAGCCCTTTTCTGGAGTGTGGTGGAAGAAAACGGGGACAAGGTGATATCAGGTTAAAAAGTATATATAAAATGTATATTCTAATAATGAAAGGAATTTATATATATACACACACACACACACACACAATAACCACCCCAATTCCCAAAAAGTGTGGGTGCTGTGTAAAATCTACATAAAAACAGAAAGCAATGATTTGCAAATCTCATACACACTATAAAAAAAAAAAAAAAAAAAAAAAAAATCAAATGTTTAACCACTTCAGCTCCGGAAGGTTTACCCCCTTCATGACCAGGCCATTTTTTGCGATACGGCGCTACGTTATTTTAATGACAATTGGGCGGTCGTGCGACGCATAAAACGTATGTCCTTTTTTCCCACTAATAGAGCTTTCTCTTGTTGGTATTTGAAAAAAATCCCAATAAGCATATATGGATTGGTTTGCGCTAAAGTTATAACGTCTACAAACTATGGTATATATTTTTGGATCCTTTATTTTTTTTACTAGTAATTGACGGCGATCAGCAGGACTGTGATATTGCGGCAGACAAATTAGACACCTGACACTTTTTGGGAACCAGTGACACTACAGTGATCAGTGCAAAAAAAAATTGCACGTTCACTGTACTAATGTCACTGGCAGGGAAGGGGTTAACATCAGGGAACGATCAAAGGGTGAAATGTGTTCCTAGGGAGTGCTTTCTAACTGTGTGGGGAGTGCTTGTTCTGTGTGAAGGCAGAGATCCGTGTTTCTGCATAGAAGAGACACAAGATCACTGCCTTCCCTTGTCAAAGAACCGCGATCTGCCTTGTTTACATATGGACCAGCCCCAAAAGTGGTGATTCTGCACAAAGCGGCCGCCCTGCCCCAGTAAATGTGCATGGGGTGGTCGCCGTCAGGTTAAACTGAGAAAATGTACCATTTTAGGAAATAAAGTAATTTTGAAATTGATGGCAGCAACACATCTCAAACAAAGTTGGGACAGGGCAAAAAGCTGGCAGAGTAAGTGGTACTAAAAAAGAGGAGCTAGAAGAACATTTTAATTGGGTTAATTGACAACAGGAATGATTGGGTATAAAACGAGCATCTTAGAGAATCAGAGTGTCTCGGAAGTAAAGATGGGCAGAGGTTTACCAATCTGTGATAAGCTGCGTCTAAAAATTGTTGAACCATTTCAGAATAATGTTCCTCTACGTAAAATTGAAGACGTAAAAAAAAATCTGGAGAAATCTCTGTACATAAAAAGGGACAAGACCTAAGAATTGGATGCCTGTGATCTTCAGGCCCTCAGACAGTACTGCATTAAAAACAGACATCACTGCATGGGCTCATGAATACTTCCAAAAAGAACTACCGTATATACTTGAGTATAGGCCGAGTTTTTCAGCACATTTTTTTGTGCTGAAAATGCCCCCCTCGGCTTATACTCGAGTCACCTTTTTGCGCCTGATCTCCCGGAATTTGGGGACCCGGTACCGGTCCCCTGGGTCCCAATCTTGGCACAAATGTAGCCCCACTCTTTCTCTACAAGTGTGCAAAGATTGTTGTCCGGGGGACCTACGGCCGGGGAGCACCGATTTTTCAAACCCGGGCACCCCTTCCATAGACTCCCATGTTAAACGGTAATTTCTCCTGTAACTTTGGGGACCCGGTACAGGCCGGTCGTAGGTCCCCTGGACCCAGAACTTAGCACACATGTAGCCCCTTTTCTCCTCTATAAGCGTGCAAAATTCTTTGTCTGGAGGACCTACGTCTAGGGAGTACTGATTTTTCAAAGTCGGGCACCCTTTCCATAGACTCCCATGTTAAACGTCAGTCTAGTCATGGACACTGTGAGGCACGGACACGGTGAGGCATGGGCACAGTGAGGCACAGGGAGGCATGCAGATGGACACCCTAGGCTTATACTCGAGTCAATACGTTTTCCCATTTTTTTGTGGTAAAATTAGGTGCCTCGGCTTATATTCGGGTCGGCTTATACTCGAGTATATACGGTATGTGAACACAGTTCGCAGGTAAAGCTCGATCATGCAAAGAAGAAGCCATATCTTCTCTGGGCCAAAGCTCATTTAAAATGGTCTGTTGCAAAGTGGACATGCAAATCAAAATTTGACATGGTTTTTGCCAACCACGGGTGTCACATGCTCCAGACTAAAGTGACGGACCTTCCAGCTTGTTATCAGCACTCAGTCCAAAAGCCTGCAACTCATGATATGGGGGGTGGGGGCAATTAGTGAAAATGGAATGTGCACATCTGGAAAGTCACATCAATGCTGAAAGATATATCCAGTTTTTAGAGCAACATACTGTATACTCCCGTCCAGGTGACGTCTTTTTCAGGGAAGGCCTTACATATTTTTAACAGGACAATGATAAAGTGCACACAGTACAGGACTACAGCATGGCTTCATAGTAGAAGAGTCCGGGGGCTTAACTGGCCTTCCTGCAGTCCAGACCTTTCACCAATTGAAATATTATATTTGGTGCATCTTGAAATAAAAAAAATACAACAAAGAAGACCCAGGACTGTTGAGCAGTTAGAATCTTATGTCAGGCAAGCATGGGATAACATTCCTCTACCCAAAACTCCAGCAATTGATCTCAGTTCCTAGATGTTTACAGAGTGTTGTTAAAAGAAGAGGGGATGCTACACCGTACTAATCATGGCCCTGTCCCAAAAATTTTGAGACGCGTTGCTGCCATCAATTTCAAAATTACCTGTTTTTTTCTTAAAATGGTACTTTATCTCAGTTTAAACAGTTGATATGTTTTTTATTGTGATTAAAATATGGAAATCATTGCATTCTGTTTTTATGTAGATTTTACAGTGTGTGTTAAAGTGGTTGTAAACCCACTTTTTCAACTTGCACCTACAGGTAAGCCTAGATTAAGGCTTACCTGTAGGTGCAAGAAATATCTCCTAAACCTACACGGTTTAGGAGATATTTACTAAAATGTCAAGCGTCGCTATCAACGGTGCATGCGCGCCGTAGACAACGGCGCATTTATGGGGTTAATCCCATTCACATACTCGGCTACTTCCCAGCAATCGCTGGGCGTAGCCGAGTGGGACGCCTCCCGCGCGCATGCGCAGGGTGACGTCTCCGCCGCTCCGGCCAATCACAGCGCTGGAGCGGCGCTGTGATTGGCTGGTGCGGCGATACCCGGAAGTAACATTCCGGCTATCGCCGCAGTGATGTCTGCGGCTGGACAGAGGGACGAGGACGGCTTCGGGGGCCCCGATCTAAGGTAAGTGGAACATAATGAGTTATTATGCTAGTCATAATAGCTCATTATGCCTTTCTCTTGCAGGTGGGCCAAAAAAAAAAAAAAATGGGTTTACAACCACTTTAACTTTTTTGGAAATGGATTGTACAGTATATATAATTACCAGCACAGAGTTAATAGTACTAGGTAGACAGTAGGTTAAGTAGTTTAGTTGCCGCTCCATTTTAATCTGTACTCAACCATGACTTTCTATAATTGCCCAAAATGTCCAACTATTGCTACCTTGCAACTGTGGCAATGTCCTCTCCTTTGTTAATTGACTAATTGCTTTTCCTGGCAGTTATTGCACTCCCCATCAGTGATCATGTGACTATACAAAGCTCACCTGCCCACTTCCTTAACTTGAGAAAGTTATTGCAATGTGCCATCTATTGAAAAGTTTCTTTCAAGCAAAATACAAGATTGTAAAAATATACTATAATAATTAATGGGGGTTCCTTAAGCTGTCCATACAATTTTGCTTTAGATTTACCAAAACCATATAATAGAATGTCAAACCTAAACACTTTCAATTTGCATGCAATCAGGCAGGCCCTTCCACTACATAGTTGAAGGGAAATCTAAAGAAAATTATTAAACAAGAAAAATGTATAATGTATGGCTAGCCTTATACCTCGTACACACGATCGCGATTTCCGTCAAGAAAAATCACTTTTTTTTTCAGCAGGAAAACGGCTGAAATTTGTCTTGCATACACAGGGTCACACTAATCTTGGCTGAAATTCCGACCGCCAAGAACGCGGTGACGTACAACATGTATGACGAGCCAAGATCAATGAAGTTCAATAGGCAGTTTGGCTCTTCTGCTTGATTCTGAGCATGGGTGTTTTTTTTGCGTGTCATGATTGCACACAAACGCGATAGGAATTTTTCCTGTCACAAAAATTTAGATCCTGCTCTCAATCTTTTCTCGGCAGGAAAACCGACAGAAAAAGTGTGCTGGAGCGTACACACGGTCAGGAATCGCGACAAAAAGCTCACATTGCACTTTTCTCTTCGGGAATCGCGATCGTGTGTACGAGGCATTAGAGTGGATTTAGATCGCTAGATAGAGAGAAGTATTCACAGCGCGTCACTTTTTCCACATTTTGTTATGTTACAGCCTTATTCCAAAATAGATTAACTACTTAACGACCGCCCACTGTACATATACGTCGGCAGAATGGCACCGACAGGCAGAATCACGTACATATACGTGATTGCCTTTGTATAGTTGGGGGGTCCGATCGGACCCCCCTTCTTTACAGTGGGTGGTCGTTTTACCTTCGGGAGCGATCCGGCATGAGGGGACGGCCGTTCGATTCCGGCCACCCCCTCTCGATCGCTCCCGGCGAATGAGAGAGCTTCCCCTGCCTGCCAGGAAGGAGGAAGTGATGTCATCTCTCCTGGGGCGCTCACATATACCGAGCGTCGTACAGGAGAAGATGCAGGTTAGTACACAAAACAGCACACTGACACCAGGACACATAGGCACATAAATCGCCCCCCCCCAGCCCCCAGTCACAGTGTCACTGATTGCAGTGACCATTTATTTAGTGATCACTGCAATCAGTGACATTTGTGACTGTAAAAGTGTCACTACATTTAGTTTTAGGTCCAGTGTAGCCCCCTAACCCCCCCTAATAAAGGTTTAACCCCCTGATCACCCCCCAGATAACCCTTTCACCCCCTAGCACCGCCGTCGCTAAGCAATCATTTTTCTGATCGATGTCTTAGCGTCGGTGATGCTGATCGGTAGCCAGTAATTTTTTTTAGGTTCGCCGCAGGTTTTTATAGCGTCGGGTACCCCCATATATTACCTAATAAAGGTTTAACCCCCTTGATCGCCTCCCAAGTAACCCTTTCACCCCCTATCACCACTGTCACTAAGCGATAATTTTTCTGATCGATGTCTTAGCGTCGGCGATGCTGATCGGTAGCCAGTATTTTTTTTTAGGTTCGCCGCAGGTTTTTATAGCGTCGGGTACCCCCATATATTACCTATTAAAGGTTTAACCCCCTTGATCACCCCCCAGGTAACCCTTTCACCCCCTAGCACCGCCGTCGCTATGCGATCATTTTTCTGATCGATGTCTTAGCGTCGGTGATGCTGATCGGTAGCCAGTAATTTTTTTTAGGTTCGCCGCAGGTTTTTATAGCGTCGGGTACCCCCATATATTACCTAATAAAGGTTTAACCCCCTTGATCGCCTCCCAAGTAACCCTTTCACCCCCTATCACCACTGTCACTAAGCGATAATTTTTCTGATCGATGTCTTAGCGTCGGCGATGCTGATCGGTAGCCAGTATTTTTTTTTAGGTTCGCCGCAGGTTTTTATAGCGTCGGGTACCCCCATATATTACCTATTAAAGGTTTAACCCCCTTGATCACCCCCCAGGTAACCCTTTCACCCCCTAGCACCGCCGTCGCTATGCGATCATTTTTCTGATCGATGTCTTAGCGTCGGTGATGCTGATCGGTAGCCAGTAATTTTTTTAGGTTCGCCGCAGGTTTTTATAGCGTCAGGTACCCCCATATATTATCTAATAAAGGTTTAACCCCCTGATCGCCCCCCAGGTAACCCTTTCACCCCCTATCACCACTGTCGCTAAGCAATCGTTTTTATGATCGTTGTCTTAGTGTCGGTGATGCCGATAGGTAGCCAGTAATTTTTTTTTAGGTTCGCCGTCAGGTTTTTATATAGCGTCAGGTACCCCCATATATTACCTAATAAAGGTTTTAACCCCCTAATTGCCCCTAGTTAACCCTTTCACCAGTGATCATCATATAAGTGTTACGGGTGACGCTGGTTAGTTAGTTTGCTTTTTATAGTGTCAGGGCACCCGCCGTATATAACCCAATAAAGGTTTAACCCCCTGATCGCCCGGCGGGTGATATCAATTAGGTTTTAGCGTCAGAGAGGGTCTGCGTCACACCCCAAGCAGCGTCAGGTTAGTGCCAGTAGCACTAACACCCACGCGTGAAGCATACACCCCCCTTAGTGGTATAGTATCTGATCAGCTCAATATCTGATCTGATCAGATCTATACTAGCGTCCCCAGCAGTTTAGGGTTCCCAAAAACGCAGTGTTAGCGGGATCAGCCCAGATACCTGCTGGCACCTGCGTTTTGCCCCTCCGTCCAGCCCAGGCCACCCAAGTGCAGTATCGATCGATCACTGTCACTTACAAAACACAACACACATAACTGCAGCGATCGCAGAGACAGGCCTGATCCCTGCGACTCCAGTGCTGTAGGAGGTGATTTCACCACCACAGTTAAAAAAAAAAAGCATATATGCCGAAGCACTGGGGCAGCAGGGGCGGAGGAGCGATTTTGCTCCTAATGCCGCGTACATACGGTCGAAATTCCGACGGAGGCTTGCCCGTGGAAAAGTCTGACCATGTGTACGCGGCATAACTTTTGCGAGAAGATGCCCCCATGCTTCGGCATATATAAATGGTGCATGTATGCCCATCATTAGAAGTGGGTGGATGAAGGGCGGTATTCTAATGGTGGGCATACCCACCGATCAATCTTTTTTTTTCGTTCAGCCAACAGGCTGCATGAAAAAAAAGATTACAATACATGTCCAACAAGGACCAGCAACGTACTGGTATGTTGCTGGACTTTGAATGTTTATACCAGAATGATGCCTGCGGGTTTAGGTATCATCTTGGTATCATTCTTTTCAGCCAGCGGCCGGCTTTCATGTAAAAGCAATCCTAGTGGCTAATTAGCCTCTGGACTGCTTTTACAAGCAGTGGGAGGGAATGTCCCCCCCCCGGATATAAAAAGCGCCATTCGGAAATTGGGAAAGCATTTTATCACACCGATCTTGGTGTGGTCAGATGCTTTGAGGGCAGAGGAAAGATCTAGGGTCCAATAGACCCCAGTTTTTTTCAAAAAAGAGTACCTGTCATTACCTATAGCTATCATAGGTGATATTTCCATTCCCTGAGATAACAATAAAAGTGATAAAAATAAATAAATATGGAAGCAACAGTTTAAAAATAAAATAAAAAAGCAAAATTAATAATAAAAAAAAAAAAAAAAAGCACCCCTGTCCTGCCCTGCTCTTGCCCAATGGCGAACGCAAGCGTCGGTCTGGCGTCATATGTAAACAGCAATTGCACCATGCATGTGAGGTATCACCGCGAAGGTCAGATCGAGGGCAGTAATTTTAGCAGTAGACCTCCTCTGTAAATCTAACGGGGTAACCTGTAAATGCTTTTAAAAATGTATGTAGTTTGTCGCCAATGCGCGTTTGTGCGAAATTTTAAAGCATGTCGTGTTTGGTATCTATGTACTTGGCCTAAGATCATCTTTTTTATTTCATCAAACATTTGGGCAATATAGTGTGTTTTAGTGCATTAAAATTAAAAAAAGTGTATTTTTTCCCCAAAAAATGCGTTTGAAAAATCGCTGCGCAAATACTGTGTAGAAAAAAAAAATGCAACACCCACCATTTTATTCTGTAGGGCCTTTGCTTTAAAAATATATATAATGTTTGGGGGTTCAACATAATTTTCTTGCAAAAAAAAATATGTTTTCATGTAAACAAAAAGTGTCAAAAAGGGCTTTGTCTTCAAGTGGTTAGAAGAGTGGATGTAAGCTTCCTAATGTTGTGTATAAAATGCCAGAACAGTTCAAAACCCCCCCAAATGACCCCATTGTGGAAAGTAGACACCCCAAGCTATATACTGAGAGGCATGTCGAGTCCATGGAATATTTTATATGTTGACACAAGTTGCGTAAAAAATAATATTTTTTTTTTTTTGCACAAAGTTGTCACTAAATGATATATTGCTCAAACATGCCATGGGCATATGTGGAATTACACCCCAAAATACATTCTGTTGCTTCTCCTGAGTACGGGGATACCACATGTGTGAAACTTTTTGGGAGCCTAGCCGCGTACGGGACCCCAAAAACCAATCACCGCCTTCAGGCTTTCTAAGGGTGTAAATTTTTGATTTCACTTCTCACTACCTATCACAGTTTCGGAGGCCATGGAATGCCCAGATGGCACAAAACCCCCCCAAATGACCCCATTTTGGAAAGTAGACACCCCAAGCTATTTGCTGAGAGGTATTGTGAGTATTTTGCAGATCTCGCTTTTTGTCACAAAGTTTTGAAAATTAAAAAAAAAAGAAAAAAAAAAATGTTCTTTCTTCATTTTCAAAAACAAATGAGAGCTGTAAAATACTCACCATGCCTCTCAGCAAACAGCTTGGGGTGTCTACTTTCCAAAATGGGGTCATTTGGGGGGGTTTTGTGCTATTTTGGCATTTTATGGCCTTCAAAACTGTGATAGGTAGTGAGGAGTGAAATCAAAAATTTGCGCCCTTAGAAATCCTGGAGGCGGTGCTTGGTTTCCGGGGTCCCGTACGTGGCTAGGCTCCTAAAAAGTCCAACACATGTGGTATCCCCGTACTCAGGAGAAGCAGCAGAATGTATTTTGGGGTGCAATTTCACATATAACCATGGCATGTGTGAGCAATATATCATTTAGTGACAACTTTTTGAATAATGACAAAAAAAAAAAAAATTACAATCACTTGGGACAAAAAAAAAAATATTCAATGGGCTCAACAGGCCTCTCAGCAATTTCCTTGGGGTGTCTACTTTCTAAAATGGGGTCATTTGGGGGGGTTTTGTGCTATTTTGGCATTTTATGGCCTTCAAAACTGTGATAGGTAGTGAGGAGTGAAATCAAAAATTTGCGCCCTTAGAAATCCTGAAGGCGGTGCTTGGTTTCCGGGGTCCCGTACGTGGCTAGGCTCCTAAAAAGTCCCACACATGTGGTATCCCCGTACTCAGGAGAAGCAGCAGAATGTATTTTGGGGTGCAATTCCACATATAACCATGGCATGTGTGAGCAATATATCATTTAGTGACAACTTTTTGTAATTTTTTTTTTTTTTGTCATTATTCAATCACTTGGGACAAAAAAAAAAAAATATTCAATGGGCTCAACATGCCTCTCAGCAATTTCCTTGGGGTGTCTACTTTCCAAAATGGGGTCATTTGGGGGGGGTTTTGTACTGCCCTGTCATTTTAGCACCTCAAGAAATGAGATAGGCAGTCATAAATTAAAAGCTGTGTAAATTCCAGAAAATGTACCCTAGTTTGTAAACGCTATAACTTTTGCGCAAACCAATAAATATACGCTTATTGACATTTTTTTTTACTAAAGACATGTGGCTGAATACATTTTGGCCTAAATGTATGACTAAAATTGAGTTTATTCGATTTTTCTTATAACAAAAAGTAGAAAATATCATTTTTTTTCAAAATTTTCGGTCTTTTTCCGTTTATATCGCAAAAAATAAAAATCGCAGAGGCAATCAAATACCATTAAAAGAAAGCTCTATTTGTGGGAAGAAAAGGACGCAAATTTCGTTTGGGTACAACATTGCATGTCCGCACAATTTACAGTTAAAGCAGCGCAGTGCAAAATTCTGAATTCACCTCTGGTCCTTTAGCTACCAAATGGTCCGGGGCTTAAGTGGTTAAATTAATTATTTTCCCTTAAAATTCTACAAACAATACCCCATAATGAGAATGTGAAGGAAGTGTTTGAAATATTTGCAAATTTATTAAAAACTAAATAAAATCCCATGTACATAAGTAGTCACAGCCTTTACTCAATACTTTGTTGAAGCTCCTTTGGCACCAATTACAGCCTCCAGTCTCTTTGAGTATGATGCTACAAGCTCGGCACACCTATTTTTGGGCAGTTTCTCCCATTCTTCTTTGCAGGACCTCTCAAGCTCCGTCAGGTTGGAGGGGGAGTGTCGGTGCACAGCCATTTTCAGATCTCTCCTGAGATGTTCAATTGGGTTCAAGTCTGGGTCTGGCTGGGCCACTCAAGGACAATTATAGAGTTGTCCCATAGCCACTCCTCTGTTATCTTGGGGTCATTGTCCTGTTGGAAGATGAACCTTCGCCACAGTCTGAGGTCCAGAGTGATCTGGAGCATGTTTTCATCATGGATGTCTATACATTGCTGCATTAATCTTTCCCTCGATCCTGACTAGTCTCCCAGTTCCTACCGCTAAAAAAACATCCCCACAGCATGATGCTGCCACCACCATGCTTCACTGTAGGGATGGTATTGGCCAGGTGATGAGCGGTGCCTGGTTTCCTCTAGACATGACACTTGCCATTCAGGCCAAGGAGTTCAATCTTTGTTTCATCAGACCAGAGAATTGTGTTTCTTCAGGTGCCTTTTGGCAAACTCCAGGCGGGCTTATCATGTGCTTTTTACTGAGGAGTGGCTTCTGTCTGGCCACTCTACCATACAGGCCTGATTGGTGGAGTGCTGCAGAGATGGTTGTTCTTCTGGAAAGTTCTCCTCTCTCCATAGAGAAACACTGGAGAGTGACCATCAGGTTCTTTGTCACCTCCCTAAGGCCTTCTCCCCCGATCGCTCAGTTTGGCCTCGCGCCCCCCCCCCCCCACCCCAGGAAGAGTCCTTGTGGTTCCAAACTTCTTCCATTTACAGACGATGGAGGCCACTGTGCTCATTGGGACCTTCAATGGTGCCAAAATGTTTCTGTACCCTTCCCCAGATCTGTGCCTCCATACAATCCTGTCTCAGAGGTCTACAGACAATTCCTTGGACTTCATGGATTGGTTTGTGCTCCGACATGCACTGTTATCTGTGGGACATTATATAGACAGGTGTGTGCCTTTCCAAATCATGTCCAATCAACTGAATTTACCACAGGTGGACTTCAATCACGTTGTAGAAACATCTCAAGGGATGATCAGTGGAAACGGGATGCACCTGAGCTAAATTTTGAGTGCCATGGCAAAGGCTTACAGTATGCACATGTGATTTTTTTTTCGTTCTTTATCTTTAATAAATTTGCAAAGATTTCAAACAAACTTCTTTCACGTTGTCATTATGGGGTATTGTTTGTAGAATTTTGAGGAAAATAATGAATTTGATCCATTTTGAATTAAAACTGTAACATAAGAAAATGTGGAAAAAGTGAAGCGCTGTGAATACTTTCCGGATGCACTGTCTACTATAATTGATGGGGGTTCTCCTTAAGCTGCCCATACATTATACAATTTTCTTGTACAATTTTCCTTTAGATTTACTATAACCATACAATATAAGGTCAAACCTAAACACTTTCAATTTGTATGCAATCAGGCAGGCCCTTGCACTACATAGTTGAAGGTAAAGCTAAAGGAAATTATTAAACAAGAAAAATTTATAATGTGTGGCTAGCCATCTCTCTAGCTATAGATAGATAGACATGTTCTGCTATCCACAGAGCAGAATAAGGTAAGAATTCTATATGAAGTTTGTGTACAAGGTATATCATTGCCCCAAAAGGTTGTTTTCAACAAAAGTGGAGTTCAAATTTAAGAGCTCTTGGAACTTCCCAGCCAACTGAAGTGTCAACAAACGCGGATCG
Source organism: Rana muscosa (assembly GCA_029206835.1). Classification (NCBI taxonomy): domain Eukaryota; kingdom Metazoa; phylum Chordata; class Amphibia; order Anura; family Ranidae; genus Rana; species Rana muscosa. The sequence goes on from CM055119.1 coordinate 332,485,532, forward strand.
TGATCTTCACTCTGCACCCGTGACCTTTGCAGAGTGTCGGAATCCTGATAGGATTGCAAACTCTTTGAAGACGGGGGTGGCATCACTTGCCTGGCAGACAATGCATTCTTCACAATTCACAAGTCACAGATAGAGCCAAGATCCCACTTGACATGAAAGTGCTTCTGTCTAACATAAAGGGCTTTATCAGCTGACACATGCTTACCATCTAGCCAGCAACAGATGAAGAGAGAAAACAGATAGCGAGAAGATTTTAAGACTTACAGCAGTCAGGGTATAAAAAATAAAAAAAAAACAAGCCTCAATTCTTGATTTAAAGCGGGATTCCACCCGCAATTTTTTTTTTTTAAAGTCAGCAGCTACAGCTGTAGCTGCTGACTTTTAATAAGGACACTTATCTGTCCTAGGCGCACGCAAAGTCGGTTTTGGTGTAATTTTTTTTTTAGGCTGGAACTCCACTTTAAGTAATCCAGCATCATCTAGCTCAGTGATTCTCAACCTCGGGGTCGAATGACGATTTGCCAGGGGTCACTGAATCCTGGGCTGTTCCTGAAGCCCACACCGCTCTCCCAGCCTTTTTGCAGCCACCCAGCAGGGCTGTCCCTGGAGCCTGTGGCCACCCAGCTGGGCTGTTCCTGAAGCCCGCGGCCACCCACTCAGCCTCTTCGCAGCAACCCGTTCAGTTGAAGACATAACTGGGGGGCAGAGACTAAAGGTCAGCTGACTGGTGAGGATTGTGAAGTGGGAGGGTCTGGAGGAGACCCTATCTCCTGATTTCAGCATAGGTGTCACTGCTTCGAGACATCACAAAGTCAGCAACACAGTGAGAAACACTACCTGTGATTAGAGTTGCCATTAAAAGTCCCCAATACAGTTCTCAGATCAGCAGATGACTTTGATCAAGAGCACCTAAGTTGACTGATCAGAACTCCCCCCAGCCCTGCCACTCATCCCAACCATCCACCAGCACTTCCACTCATCCTCTCCCCCCCCCCCCCCACCAAGGAGTAAGAGAAGGAATAAAAATAGAGAATACATGAAAGGGAGAGGAAAAGAGGGGGAGGAACAAAGAAAAGGGGAGAGAAAGAACAAGAAAGAGGGCTAGAGAGAGGGGAAAAAACAAGAAATTTAGGACAGAGAGCGATAAAAGGGAAATGAAAGGAGAACAAAAAGAAAGAATCCTAAAATGTACCATAAGGGGTTTTAATACTGTATCAGTGGAAGGGACTCAACTCAGGGAGAGCTAAATGTCTGTGGGTTAGGGGCGCAAATGACTTGTCTTGCCTTGGGTGCTGACAACTCACGCTACAAAAATAATTTTACTGTTAGGGGTCCCCACAATTTAGGAAATTTTATCAAGGGGTCACGGCCTTAGAAAGGTTGAGAACCACTGATCTAGCTTAAGCTAACTGTCCCTGGCCCAACCCTATCATTCATTGGATTTCAGATATTCTAATCATGGAGGCTCAGCATCACACTTGGAAACTGCTTAGGGCGAAACTAAGGTATGTAATAAAAATGGAAAGATTTTATAAAAAAAAAAAAAAAGTCATTAGCATTTTGATTGGGAGACTGGTTGCCTGGGAAAGGCAAGTACAAAGTAGATGTTGTGGTATTTCATGCACCAATGTGCAAGAGAACAAAAGTTGGACCTTCACTGTTATTTCATGTAGTACTTTACAATGCATGGTATGTGCATTGTGGTGCGCTGCAGTGCAGGTACTACCCCCACCTCCTGCACATGTGCATTTTGGTGCCATTATAAATGAATAGAACTGCACAAAGTTCTGTGTAACCATAACACAGTGGTGTAAAGCTACCCTTAACATGTTACTAAATCCAGGACCCTGCATTCAGTATATCTGGCCTCCCACAGTATGTGGATATGCAATTTAATTTAGTAAATATAAACTACTAAATACCCTTTCTCATCAGCAGTCTTGTGACTCCTATCAGTGTCTGGTTAAAGCTTGTAGGAGGAGATTTCGATCTACTCTGACTGTCCTATGAGGCTGCAGGACCCCTGACCCTGTGTGGACAGTGCTGATCACATGCATCCTCCCAAGAAAATAAAAAAACTCTCTAGCAATACACACCAAACTGAGCATGTGGAGAGTACCTCCAATGCTCTGTCTTATTAGCAGATGGATTGGGGACAGTGGAAGGGGAGGATCAGAGAAGACAGGTCAAACAGCCTTTTGACACAATGGGAGGATTAAACTGTTAGGTTCCACAGTGAGTATAACAAGCATGCTTTACTGCATATACAGACTGATTTTACTGTTGGTTTAGTAACACTTTAAAGATATATAAGGGAAATAGGCTGGACCAGAGGGTGATCTTGGTCAGACAATTGGGAACACAGCCAAGAACTGCAGACACCAGGCTTTACATAATTGTGTCATCTCTCAACCAGAATCTCAGTCCAGAATGTAGATGGTGGCCCTGGATGATGCCTGAACAAAGATGGCTCCATCCTTCTAGAAAGAAAAGCAGACTAAGACATTGTCAGGGGGAGTCCTGTGTTCAACTGGATATAAGCAAGGTGCTCCACACAGTACAAGGATCCTGACACTTACGTATTGTTTGCATTCCCCAATATGGGACCTCATGGCCAAAGCGTCAAGTCAAATTGGGGTGAATATTATTTTTCTCAGAGCTGGAAAGAGATACTATTGTCTTTTGTGGCTGGCCCAGGAGGTTTCCCAGCAGCACAGAGAGGAGTAGCCAGCTGGGACAATGTACATTGTTTATGTTGTCACATTGCATCAGACGTAGTTATCAGGTGTTTACTCCAACTGTAGAGGAGGCCGAGACCCCATCGGGAGTTTATAAAAAGGCATCAGCAGTGCTAAGCAGGTCCCAAGTCACTCAGCTTCAGGATTCACTTACTAGAGATTAGAACATGCGAGTGTGTGCAGTGTATGTGAGAGAACAAGATTTCATTTACCAAAACTTTGGACCGGTGACATGACTGAGAATGCAGCCTATCCATTCACTAGAGACCAGTGACATCCCTGAGAATAGAGCCTATCCATTTACTAGAGATTGATGACATGACTGAGAATGCAGCCTATCCATTCACTAGAGACCAGTGACATCCCTGAGAATAGAGCCTATCCATTTCTTAGAGATTGATGACATGACTGAGAATGCAGCCTATCCATTCACTAGAGACCAGTGACATCCCTGAGAATAGAGCCTATCCATTTACTAGAGATTGATGACATGACTGAGAATGCAGCCTATCCATTCACTAGAGACTGGTGACATCACTGAGAATAGAGCCTATCCATTTACTAGAGATTGATGACATGACTGAGAATGCAGCCTATCCATTCACTAGAGACTGGTGACATCACTGAGCATACAGCCTATCCATTCACTAGAGACCAGTGACATCACTGAGAATGCAGCCTATCCATTCACTAGAGACCAGTGACATCCCTGAGAATAAAGGGATTTTTATAACAGCTTACCTGTAAAATCCTTTTCTTGGAGTACATCACGGGACACAGAGCGACTTAGTCATTACTAATGGGTTATATAGTTTACCTTCAGGTGTTGGCACTGGCCAATTCCAAACCGGAAGTACCCTCCCCTATATAAGCCCCTCCCACCCGGGAGCACCTCAGTTTTGTAGCCAAGCAATAAGTGTCCCAAAAAGAGGGGTGGGAGCTCTGTGTCCCGTGATGTACTCCAAGAAAAGGATTTTACAGGTAAGCTGTTATAAAAATCCCTTTTTCTTTTTCGTACATCACGGGACACAGAGCGACTTAGTCATTACTAATGGGACGTCCCAAAGCAATGCCAAATGAGGGGGGGGTACATAAGCTGGGCGCCATCAGGCATGAGGATCTTTTGCGGCCTGCAACACACTGCGCCCAAAGGCGACATCCTCCTGACTTCTAACGTCTACCTGATAGAATCTAGTAAACGTGTGTACCGAAGACCATGTTGCGGCCTTACATACTTGAGCCAGGGAGGCCTGGTGATGCACTGCCCATGAAGTTCCAACCGCTCTTGTGGAGTGCGCCCTAACTTTGAACGGAGGCGGTCTCTTTCTCAAGCCATAGGCTTGTATTATGACCTGTCGAATCCACTTGGCTAAAGTAGATTTTGATGCTGCCTGACCCCTTCTGGGGCCTTCCGGCAGAACAAACAAAGAATCCGTTCTGCGAATCTGAGCAGTGGCTTTTAGATAAGCTTTAACTGCTCTTACCACATCCAAAGAATGTAATAACTTTTCCTCTACTGAGCTAGGTTTGGGGAAAAAAGAAGGAAGAACCACATCTTGGTTCAAATGAAACCTCGATACCACCTTAGGAAGAAAGGCTGGATGAGGACGTAATACTACTCTGTCCTTATGGACAACCAGATATGGCTCCTTACAGGACATAGCTGCTAATTCCGACACTCTTTTAGCCGAACAAATGGCTACTAAGAAAACCAATTTCCTGGTGAGAAGAACCAAGGAAATGTGTTGTAATGGTTCAAACGGTTGTTTCTGTAGAACCGACAGAACCAGGTTTAAGTCCCAAGGACATATGGGAATACTAACCGGAGGGCTAATACGCATCACTCCTTGTATAAAGGCTTTGACTAGTGAATGCGAAGCCAAGGGCCTTTGAAAAAATATTGACAAGGCCGAAATCTGACCCTTGATAGTACTCAAGGCCAGCTTCCTATCTACAGCCCACTGTAGGAAGTCCAGAATCCTCCCTATCATGTACTTACGTGGATGCCATTTCTTGGTCTCACACCACGTAATGTACGCTTTCCAGATCCTATAATAGATCTGCCTGGATACCGGTTTCCTGGCATTGATCATGGTAGATACCACAGAATTAGAGAGCCCTCTCTTTTTCAGAATGTGGGCTTCAATAGCCAGGCCGTCAAACCTAGGGCTGGTAAGGAAGGGTGGTATATCGGTCCTTGCGACAGCAGGTCCGGACGAAGTGGGAGGGTCCAAGGACTCCTCACTGACATTTTTACAATCTCCGCGTACCATGCCCTTCGGGGCCACGCTGGAGCCACCAGAATCACTGGTTTCTTTTCTACCCTGATTCTGCGGAGTAATCGCGGTAACAATTGTGGCGGTGGGAATGCATATATCAGCTTGAACCGATCCCAAGGGAACACTAGGGCATCCGAGCCGCAAGCTAGGGGATCCCTTGTGCGAGACACAAACCTGTCCACCTTTGCGTTGAATCTGGATGCTAGCAGATCTACATCCGGTGTTCCCCACCGCTGGCATATTGCCTGGAAAACCTCGGGGTGAAGAGACCATTCCCCCGGGCATAATTGTTGGCGACTTAGAAAGTCCGCTCTCCAATTTTCCACTCCTGGGATGAAAACCGCGGATATGGCTGGGACATATCTTTCTGCCCACTCCAGGATGCAATTTGCTTCCTTCTGGGCTGCACGACTTTTGGTGCCACCCTGATGATTGATATATGCCACTGCCGTGGCATTGTCTGATTGAATTCTGACAGGGGACCCCTGGAGTTTGGATGTCCATGCTACTAGGGCATACCGGGCTGCTCGTATCTCTAAGAGATTGATGGGCAGGGCCTTTTCTGCTTCTGACCACCTGCCCTGGAGAGACCATTGCTCCAGCACTGCCCCCCAGCCGATGAGGCTGGCATCTGTAGTGACCACCTTCCAAGAAACCGGACTGAAGGGTTTCCCTCTTTCCAGATTCTGGGGCACCAACCACCAATGGAGGCTCTTGCGAACGGAAGGGGACAGGGACATTGGTAAGTCTAAAGCCTGAACTTTTTTGTTCCAGGCTGACAGTATGGCCCTTTGCAAATTCCTTGAATGGAATTGACCGTAGGGTACCGCTTCGAATGAAGCCACCATCTTTCCCAGCAGCCTCATGCAGAGACGTATGGATGGTTTTCTTTTTGTACCCACTAAGTGGGTCAAATTTCTTAAAGACGACACCTTCTCTGGAGGTAAGAAAATCTTTCTCTGATTTGAATCCAGCCTTAGCCCTAAGTATTCCAGACTTTTGACTGGTCTTAGAGCTGACTTGTCCCGGTTGATAATCCAACCGTGATATTCCAGATACTCGATTGTCTTGTGAATAGCTACTTCCAGCTTTTCCACTGAGTGGTCTATTAGTAGCAGGTCGTCTAGATATGCCATTATCGTTACACCCTGTGTTCTTAGATTGGCCAATAATGGGGCCAGAATTTTTGTGAACACTCGTGGTGCTGTGGCCAGACCGAAAGGTAAGGCTCTGAACTGAAAATGGCGCCCTTCTACTGCAAAGCGTAGAAATTTCTGATGGGCCGGAAAGATGGGAATATGCAGATAAGCATCCCTTATGTCGATCGAGGCTAGCCATTCCTGCCCTTGTAGGGCGGTGGCCACTGATCGGATCGACTCCATCCGAAAGGTCCTGATATTTAGGAACTTGTTTAGCCCTTTTAGATTTAATATGGGCCTCACGTCCCCATTTGGTTTGGGGACTGTGAAAAGGTTCGAGTAAAACCCGAATCCGCTTTCTTCCAGGGGAACCTTCATGATTACCCCTTGGAGCAATAGTTGTTCTAGTGCCAGAAGGAGGGATCCTCTCTTTTGGGGATCTCTTGGCACGTTTGACCTCATAAATTGGGCAGGAGGAGTGCCTTTTAACTCCAGCTTGTATCCCAGACTTACTGCGGAGAGCACCCATCTGTCTCTGATGGTGTCCCGCCAGGTCTCTGTGAACAACTGAAGTCTTCCCCCCACCCGATTGAGCGGGGGCAATACTTCATGCCTTAGGGGGAGGTTTTGTACCTCTCTTGATCCAGGGCTTCTTGTTACCCTGTGATTGTCCCTGATTTCTGCCCCCTGAATTTGACCGCGGAGGCCGTCGGAACTGCTTCACAGCCGATGTGCCCGGGACTGGAGAGGTAGGCCTCTTAAAAGAAGGACTTCTACCCTTGTTCTTAACCGGTAAGAGTGAACTTTTACCGGCAGAAATTTTCTGGATGTATTTGTCCAGATCTTCTCCAAATAAGCGTTCTCCATGAAATGGGAAGCTAACCAGCAGTTTTTTACAGGGAGCTTCAGCAGACCAGTTTTTGAGCCACAGAAGCCTACGCATATGTACTATAGACAGCGTAAAGCGGGAGGCCTGTTGGATTGTATCCTTTATGGCGTCCACCGCAAAACACAAGGCTCTAGGCAGGTCAGCTAGGGCATGAGCCTGCTGATCTGGTAAGTCCCTTAAGACTTGTTTCAACTGATCTTTCACTGCTTGGCAGACTCCAATCGCTGCTACCGCAGGTTGTGTCACCATACTTGCTGTAGAGAAAGCAGATTTTAGTAAAGACTCCAATTTTTTATCTATTGGGTCTTTGAACATTGGAACATTATCTACTGGACATGTCAGTGATTTGTTAACAGAAGAGATGGCTGCGTCCACTATAGGGACCCTCCATTTTCTTATGAACTTATCCTCCATGGGATAGATCACCGGAAATCTCTTGGGGGGAGCAAATATTTTATCAGGATGCTCCCAATCCTGGTAAATAAGCCCTTCTAATAAAGGGTGGATTGGGAAGGAACAGACCGCCTGGGGAGCTTTTAGCGACCCCAGCGAGGAAACCGTAGTGGATGGTGGTTCCGCCAGAGGCATTTTAAATGCTGATCGGACCATGTTAGTCAGAGACTGAACCCATAATCTTTCAGCCTGAGAAGCTGAGAAAGGTTCTTCCACTGTTGATTCCTCCATAACTGAATCAACCTCATCCTGATCCCCTTCAGGTAGGTCGATCTCTGTGTGGGGCTGTTCCTCCACTAACAGGCACTCTGAAGGAGGAGACGGAGATCGGACGCGCTTTTCCTGTGACAGGGAAGCAGCGATCAATGCTGTTAATCTCTCTTCCAATCCTCCCAGAGTTGAGGATAAAACCTCCTCTGTTATATATACAGGAGCAGGTGGACTGGGGACAGCCGCAGCACCAGGCATTCCTGCGGGGTTTCTACGGCTACTGACCTCTGCATTCTCAGGGGAGATTGGTGCAGTGCAAGCATGCCCAATATCCTCAGAGCCCGATGGAGACCCCTTTGGCTTCCTGGAAGATCTATTTCCGGAGCGTCTGGACGACATATCCTTTAAGCACAAAGCTGAGGTATTCCCGTCGTCATACACCAATTTTTGCTGGTAATAGTCTAACACAGGTGCTGCTATATACCAGCTGGTGTCCACTAAAGTGCCTTTCTATGGGGATGCCTGCATCAACCGCCTCTGTGTGCCACTGTTTGTTGCTAGCTCTGTTTGCATGCAGCTGACACTTGTACTGTGTCTTTTAACCATGCTGGGACGCCCGCACATGCGCAGAAGCGCCGCGGCGCGCATCGAGCGTCATCCACCCGCCCCGCCCCTTTTTTTTCATAGGAGGCGCGTGCACGCGCCCGCGCGCGCGCCCGTGCGCCAATGGCGCCCTTTTCGAAAACCAACAGAGGACTAGGAGCCAGGGCCCTTTTTGCCGGAGGGCCTGTGCGGTGGATGAACTCAGCAACAGGGCAGAGGAAGTGGATTCCCTCAGAGAAACTTACCAGCTGCCTGGATCTTTTGAGTTGAGAAAACCAAAGATCCACATTTACAAGAAAAAATGGACTACAGCGGCCTCTAGTGGTTTAACACAGGTACCGCGGTCCCTGTTTTTTTTTTTCTTGACTACTATTAAAATTTTACATTTTCAGTAGTTATAGGCAAACACAGATATTTAGCGGGAATACCGTTAGGTAACAGACAGAAAGACAAATTAGGCTTGGGGGTCCCCCAATAGAACCAAGTTCCTGAGGGCCCCCACTTACCTGATCCCCGCCGCAGGACTTTGTTTGGTCCACAAAAGTCCAAACTTCACCTATCACGGCAGGCATTGTAATTAAACCTTCAGGGACCGGGTTCCCAAGGATTCCACTCCCCTGGACCTGTATAGCACCCTGCACAGACAGCGTCTTGGTCGTGGGTATGACCAGAGCTCTGGATCCCAGGGTCCAGCCCTCCTAAGAGAAGCATTACAGGCAAAACCTTGCTCTTCTGCTGCAAGGCCCGGGTACCGACCGTTTAGCTATGAAGCTTTTTTGGTGGGATCCGGAACAGCTTACTAAGGCCCAAAAGAACCTGTACGCAAGCCCAGTGAAAACACATGTTACTCTTTGGCCAACACCTTAGACACTGGCAAAAAACTGAGGTGCTCCCGGGTGGGAGGGGCTTATATAGGGGAGGGTACTTCCGGTTTGGAATTGGCCAGTGCCAACACCTGAAGGTAAACTATATAACCCATTAGTAATGACTAAGTCGCTCTGTGTCCCGTGATGTACGAAAAAGAAAGAGCCTATCCATTTCTTAGAGATTGATGACATGACTGAGAATGCAGCCTATCCATTCACTAGAGACCAGTGACATCCCTGAGAATAGAGCCTATCCATTTACTAGAGATTGATGACATGACTGAGAATGCAGCCTATCCATTCACTAGAGACTGGTGACATCACTGAGCATACAGCCTATCCATTCACTAGAGACCAGTGACATCACTGAGAATGCAGCCTATCCATTCACTAGAGACCGGTGACATCACTGAGAATGCAGCCTATCCATTCACTATAGACCGGTGACATCACTGAGAATGCAGCCTATCCATTCACTAGAGACCGGTGACATCACTGAGAATGCAGCCTATCCATTCACTAGAGACCGGTGACATCACTGAGAATGCAGCCCATCCATTCACTAGAGACCGGTGACATCTGATTGTTCTCAGAAATATTCTCTCTTGGTTGAATAATAGACACCAAAGAGCCAAAAATACATATAAAATAATTCGCTGTTAATTATGCAGCAAAAAACATTCCCTCTCAGGAGTCGGTAAACAGTCCAGAAAAGTTCTATAAGAACACTGAAATAATTGTTCATGGAGCTGTGAAGATGGTCTAATCCCTAAACTCGTAGAATGTCTTTGCCATGGCATGTGCCACTTTTAGCACTTTTTTTTCTTTGGCCTCGGACCCCAGGTTGGTTCGAGCCAGCTGGATCCAGTACTGTTCTGTTCGGGCCAGGTAATCCGAGTACTTCTCCTTCGGTTCCACTGCGGGATGCTCGTCATCATCTGTGGGAGGGACAAAGCATGACATGAGGCTTAAAATAAGTCCATACAGGACCTCCACCACAACTGCACATACCCGCTGCGCCGCCACTCCATTCCACCGCTAACAGTGAAGGTTAGCCTATGAAAAGGTCCATCTCATGACTGGTTGCTCTCTCCACCCCCATGCAACAGTGCTGGGCCAATCACCAGGCATTAAAGGAAGGAGAGTGAGTCACATGATCCTCTATGCTCAGAGGTATCAGATATTTCAGTACTGATTGCCGTATCAAGCAGTGGAGGGGGCGGCTCACTTTAACCACTTCACCACCACCCTATAGCAGTTTGACTGCTACAGGGCGGCCGATGTGCGCTGGATCATGTATACATACGTGATGCTGCACCTCCGGGTAGCGGGCTCGCTCCCACTGTGATTATGCATAGCGAGAGATGATCAGCAGGTAAACGCGGCCTCTATGTCTCCCAGCCTCCGCTGATCGTTCGTTACAGAGGGAGAATGCCAGTGTGCCTATGTAAACAAGGCAGACTGCTGTTCTGTCAGTAGGGAAGGCATTGATCCTGCGTTCCTGCAAAGCAGCGACAAGAATCCATGTCTTCCCTTAGTAAAATCACCTCCCACACTGTACACAAACACTGGCTAGGAACACAGTTAACCCTTTGATCTCCCCTGGTGTTAACCCCTTCCCTGCCAGTGTCATTAGTACAGTGACAGTGCATATTTTTAGCACTGATCATTGTATTAGTCTCACTGGTTCCCAAAAAAAGGGTCAAAAGCGCCAGTGTCCGATTTTTCCACTGCAATATCACAGTCCCAATATAATTCGCTGATTATTACTAGTAAAAATAAATAAAAATGTCAAAAAAAATATCCCATAGTTTGTAGACACTATACATTTGCACAAACCAATCAATATACGCTTAGTGGGATTTTTTTTTTTTTTTACCAAAAATATGTAGCAGAATACAGATTGGCTTAAGTTGATGAAGAAATTAGATTTTTTTATTGGATATGTTTTATAGCAGAAAGTAAAAATTACTGTTTTTGTTTCCAAATTTTCGGTCTTTTTTGGTTTATAGCGCAACAAATAAAAACCACAGGAGGTGATCAAGTTTTACCATAAGAAAGCTGTATTTGTGGGGAAAAAAAAGACATACATTTTATTTGGTTGCAGTGTGGCATTGTCAGTTAAATTAATGCAGTGCCGTATCACAAAAAATGGCCTGGTCATGAAGGGGGCAAACCTTCTGGAGTGGTTAAGTTGTGGTCCTATAAGGGTGCAATCTGCACATGCTATACACAAACACCATCTATGAAACATACACAAAGATCTCATCATACCGCTATCCTCCTCGCTTTCATCATCTTCAGCCTCCTCTTCCTCTGCTCCTCCCTCCGCGCCTTCAGTCTCTTCCTCCTCGTCACCGTCAGAGTCAGATTCATCCAGCCACTCTTGTGTCTCTGTTTAGACAAAAAAAAAAATACTGCTTAGCTGAATTATTCTTTAGATCAGTAATGATCAACATACTATACAGGGGTCCTCAACTGCAGCCCCTGATACCCATAGGGGGACTTGTATAATATTCAGCATATGTAATGTCAGGAAGGACTGTCAGAGACTGAGAATAGCCTGCTGGAGATGGTCAGAGATTGGTGATAAAACTGGCGCCAAACAATAGTGATTCAGTAAAAAAAAAAAAAAAAGAAAAAAAAATATTTATATATATATAATAAAAAAATCATGTGAAAATAGAACTAAAATCAGAAGCTGCCCCTTTAAGTAAAAGTGTTACTTCAAATAAACCATAACCATATGAAAGGTGCGGCATGCCATTTTGACAAACATTAATAAAACAGTCCAAATGAATAGAAGAGATCATAAAACGTGTATATCATTTATAAGTCCCTCACAGCTTTTCCAATCACTGTGCTTCAAAAAGGATGCGACTTGCAGACTCACAGGAAGCTTTTCTGATGACGCACTTCCTGAAAAAATGCATTAAGGCTGCGCAATCGCCACATCTGACATCACCTACGAGGAATCCGCATCACTTCTGGGTATTGGAACGCACGCTGTCCCAGTGCGAGCGGCTGAACCGAGAGGCTGTCTGTTGGGGTACTTACACAAAGCACCTTATAATGCAAGTGCAATATATACAAGACTATAAATGAGGCGTGGCCCTGTTAAATGAAAAATGAATGGATAGAGAGATATATATATATATATATATATATATATATATGGATTTTTGAACCCAATCCCCGGTGGGCAGTCCATATAGTCACCGTACATACTCGAGTATAAGCCGACCCGAATATAAGCCAAGGCTCCTAATTTTACCACAAAAAAAATGGGAAAACCTATTGACTCAAGTATAAGCCTAGGGTATCCATCTGCATGCCTCACTGTGCCCATGTGCATGCCTCACTGTGCCCATGCCTCGACTGACGTTTAACATGGGAGTCTATGGAAGGGGTGCCCGGCTTTGAAAAATCGGTGCTCCCCGGCCGTAGGTCCCCCGGACAACAAACTTTGCACACTTGTAGAGGAAGAGTGGGGCTACATGTGTGCCAAGTTTGGCGCAAAAAGGTGACTCAAGTTTAAGCCGAGGGGGGCATTTTCCGCACAAAAAAAGTGCTGAAAAACTTGACTTATACTCGAGTATATACGGTAAGTTTGATTAGTCATTCTAAATGACTAATCAAACTTAACTATATGGACTGCCCACCGGGGATTGGGTTCATAAAGCCATAATATATATATATCTCATAATCAAATAATTTATCCATTCATTTTTCATTTAACAGAGACACGCCTCATTTAAAGTCCTGTACCTTTTATTCTTTTTTTCATTGTTTTCGCATATATCTTAGGGATGGAGACGTGTCTCTGCTGTGTTTGGCGGTTCATAGGTCACAACCTATTCTCCAGTTTGTTGCAATATATACAATTTTTACTGGCAATTTTTAAATAAAATACTACACTAATTACTCTCTTTGGGAATGGCTCATTGTCATGGAGTGAGAGAATTTCTTGGGGAATGTGCTGGATCCACGATTGCTGTTGGAGGTCATAAAAGAGAACGTTATAGGATTAGTGTGAAAAGCGATTGAGGCCCTATAATGCCCATTTGCAGTTGGGGAGTGTGCATTTTATCTTAACTCTGCAGGAGCACCTTGAATGAATCTACAAGTCACATCCTTTTTGAAGCACAGTGATTAGAAAAGCTGTAAAAGGACTTATGAATTATATAAAAATGTATATTAATTTGGACTGTTTAATCAGTCATTGCCAAAAAGTAGCGTTGTTCCCTTTATATGCCATCTGTGTAGTTGAGGGCTGGAAAAATATAGTAGGAGATTGTTAGAGATTGGGGTTATGTCACATGAAAGTAACTGCTAGAGATCACTACTATTACAGCCCATTTATAAATCAATGCCCCTTCCACTGGCTGCTGGAGTCTAAAATGACCTATGTCTGATGACTTTGGATGGACTGCACTTACTCTTTTGTTAGTGATGTTATCTACCATATAGCTACAGCGCTCGCTCTACGATTATCTGTATGTTGGCTATGCACTGCATTCGCCCATTGCGGCTCTAAGGTGCAGCGTTACCACATACAGGTCTTCTGGTTATGATTGGGTCCCATTATATACACGGATTATAGGTCACTTCAATGTGCAGGTGCCTACATCAGGGGTTCCATCAGTGCAAGGGGGGTCCAGCTTATACAGTCACCTCTGTCTCAGCTTCCGATGGGAGGGCTTTAGTCTTTTGCTGCCTAAGGAGGAGGGTTATAGGGGTTTCGGCTTGGGAGAGTATAGGTTACTGGGGAGATGGTGGTGTTTTTCTAGGAGGGAGGGAGGGAGGAATTAAAGTGTTGTAGGAGATTTTTGCTTTTCTTGATGTGGTTTTATCTATACAATAAATTATTGGGTGGTCAATTGTATTTCTTTTTTGTTTTTCGGCTTTGCAGGTTATTTATATTTTACCGGAAAATTTGGCAATATGTTGCACACGTGTGCCCTAAAATTAACTTTAGTGTATTTTTTACTGAAATGTTGTGCTTTATAAACCAATGCGCTAGCATTGTGACATAAAAAAAAAAAAAAAAAATGTATAATGTTTGGTGGTTTATTTTTATTTATTTTTTTAAAACCTGCAAGACAAAAAGGCATAATGAGCTAGTATGACCAGCATACTAGCTCATTATGCATTACTTACCTTAGATTGAAGCCCCCAAATTTGTCCTCGTCTCCCCCTCCTGCCATCTTTCCCAGGGGTTATTTCCGGGTATCGCCGCTGTGATTGGCCGGAGCGGCGATGACGTCACTCCGCGCATGAGCTGTAAAAGCCGGCGTTATCATTCATAAAACCGGCATTTACAGTGCCCCTGCGCCGATGTGTACGGTGCGTATGCGCCGTACACATCAGAGTTCTCTTTTTGCCAAATATCTCCTAAACCTTATAGGTTTAGGAGATATTGCAAACACCTATAGGTGCAAGTTAGAAGAGTGGGTTTACAACCACTTTAACTAATCTTTAGACCTAAAATACATTTTTTTTTATAAACATGTGTGCAAGAAACTGGTTATGAGAGCACACAGGGGCTTTCATTGCTGAACTCCTCACCAGTAATACTCATAAGTAATAAAGTGGACCTGTCAGTACCTATACAGTGGAACCTTAGATTACGAGGATAATCCATTCCAGGAGAATGCTTGTAATCCAAAGCCCTCGCATATCAAAGCGAGCTTCCCCATAGAAGTCAATGGAAACGAAGATAATTCGTTCCACATTGACTTCTATGGCATGCATACCACATGTGGCCAGAGGTGGGGGGCCCGGGAATACTCAGAGACAGCTTGGCTGCACTCGGAAACCCTCAGAAAGGCTCGGAAACTGAGTATTTCCGAACAGCTCCAAATGGCCCCCGCACCTCTGGCCAAATGTGGTACTGCACACCGCAGAGGCTTGAATCCTGCTCGTTTTGCGAGACAACGCTCGCAAACCGAGTCAGGATTTAAAAAAAATATTTGCTCGTATTGCAAAACGCTCGTTAACCGCGTTACTCGCAATCCGAGGTTCCACTGTACCTCTCTAATAATATATTACAGACAAGTTCCAAAATACAGCAACTGTAGCTGGTGATCCTAGATGATGACTGAACAAAGGTGGCATTACACATTACTTAGCATTCACATATGTAACATGGGAACATAGATCTAAGGACAGGTTCGCTTTAAAAGCCAGAGGGATCAACAGAACCAAGCAGCTAGCACTTTTAGAAGAGGAGAGCTGTGGCAGTCTCCAGGTTTCCTTTCTTCCATGTAGTTTCTAGTTTGACGTCTCTATGTATGTGCTGCTTACAGTAACCAATCATATTCTTCCTTCTAGAGGAAGTTGTGCAATACAGACAGACAACCTCCTGACTTACTCGGGTCCATTTCCACCAGCACTTGCCATTCCTCCATCTTGTGAAGGTCAAGACAGTAGAGGTCATTCAGCGTGAACTGTCGGTCGCCAACCTCGAACATTCCTCCGTACACATACAAGAGCCCTTGCTTAACGGTGATCATGGTGTTGGAGCGCGGGCACGGCTCTACCCGCGGCCCTGTTGCTTCTTCCTTCTCGTCGTCCTCCTCTTCTGTGCTGTCCTCTGGGTCACTGACTGGTCCTGCCTGGTTGGAGATCACCTGCTTGATGGTCATCACGGTCCCATCTTCAGCCACAATCTCCTTGATGATTTCCATGGGTTCTGCCAGGGCCTGAGCAGATGCCTCGTCACTGCCGGCTGGCTCGGTCTCTGCATTCTTATCACCACGCCGCCTCTTCTTTCGTTCTGATTTGGGTCCCTGAAATAATAAAACACAGACACAAATCTCTAGAGACAACGATCAATGAGAGGATGAACGTGAGATATCCTCTCTCTTTACCCAAAGATTAAAAGGTGTGCTCCAGGATAGTTAGAAATATTGTTAAATGCAGCTTTTATTAATCAGTAACTTCATTGTTGTACATGAAGGGTGTGTCCACAGTCCAGAAGGCGCGAGAGGACTTGGCAGACCAGAAATCTCCTGGCCAGTCAGTCAAGGTACAATGTCATACTGGGGGGGAAAGATCAAGTGTCTCCTGGCTTGTCAGTCAAGGTTTAGCTGGTGATCGGCTTTCTTGCAAAAGTGATCTGCAGTGTATCCTGAGCCTAGGACTCCAGTAAACAGTTGTGATGGCTGCTCGCGAAGGAGATGGAGGAACATCCGTCCCCCGATCTCCTCTGTGATGAACTAAACCTGAAAGCAACGATGATTTAATCACTTCTGGCTTTAGAGCTGTCATCCCCCTGGCTGTCATAGCCATGGAAGCAGCTAACCAAGCACGATTAGTACTTGTTTAGCTGCTTTGCAGGGCGGGGGAGACATTGGGGGTCTAATAAACCCCTAATGTCTTCAAAAAAGAGGGCCTGTCCAAATTTATTATAAATGGGGTATAGCTCTCGTGGCAGGAATAAAAAGGTAGATAAAATAAAAATATATATTTTTTAAAAGGGCAACCCTGTCTCCCCAAAGTGTACAAACGCAAAAGGTCTGACACACACACACACGTAAACGGTGACCGCATTACACATGAGATATTGCTCCAAACATCAGAGTGAGAAACTTACTTTAATTTGGCCAGCAAACCAGCGGTTCTTCGTCTGATCATAAAAGTAGATGTCGTTGAAGAAATCCCCTTCGATGCTTTCCTCCTCTTCCTCATCGAAGACACCCCCAAAAAGAATGCTGCGGTAATTAACGCCGACCGCCATGGCAAAACCTGTCCGAGGGTTAGGCTTCACGCCAGATGGGTTTAGTCTGGCCCAAGTCCATTTATCTGGAGGGGAAACAAAAGATATTGGGTTCAGACTGTGGAAGAAACAGCCATGTTGCTGCGAGCTGCATTGTGCATGAGCGACTGGGGTATCTGGACATACACACATGTAGTAAAGATGCGCAACAGTTGGATTTTTTTTTTTAAAACACCTACGGATGCACATACACACAGGAGAATGTATCCCCTTTTGTTTGCTTTTAGCGGACCAGGCTGGATCAGAGGTAGGTGGGTGTAAAAGGACAAACGTCAGTTTACCCCCGCTGCTCCATAGGGGTGAATGGACCATCCAATCAGGTCTGCCTTTAGAACTGACTGACACAGTTGTGTGAAAGAGGCCATAAAAGAGATAAAAAGCAACTTTGTTTATAACCACCTGTCGACCTGCGGCGTACCCGCACGTTGCTGGACTTCAAGTGGCTATACCGGGATGATGCCTGAAGCTGCAAGCATCATCCTGGTACTGTTTTAAATTCTTTTAGAGCAGACGTCAGCTCTCTTGTAAAAACAATCCTAGCGGCTAACTAGCCGCTGGATTTCTTTTATAAGGAGCAGGAGGGGACATTCCCCTCCCAATCGCGCTTCCACCAGCTGATCGGAGATCCGAACAAGACCCGGATCGGCTTTAATCGGTTCTCATCTATGGTAACCCGGAAGGGTCGACCCAACATCCCCTCTGGTTTATCTGGATGTCAACGGCGCCATTTTTAAAAATCAAAAGCATTCGAAAATACCGATCTTGGCATGATCGAATGCTTTTAAGGGCAGAGGATTGATTTAGTCTTCTTGTAGGCCCCAGATCTTTCTATAAAAAGAGTACCTGTCACTGCCTATTGCTGTCACAATGATGTTTACATTCCTTGTGACAGCAATAAAAAAAACTGATAAAAAGCAACAGTGTAAAAAAATAAAATAAAAAAATGAATAATAATAAAAAAAAAGTAAAGTGCCCCCTTCCTCCTGTGCTCGAGCACAAAGAGGAAAGTGTGCATCGGTCCAGCACCCACGCAAACAGCGATCGTCTCACACATGAGGTGTCGTTATGAACAACAGATCATGGGCAGTAATTCTAGAACTAGACCTCCTCTGTAAATCTAAAGTGGTAACCTGTAAAGGCTTTTACAGCCTCGCCTACGGATAGAAGCATTTACTTATCAGTTGCTTATCAAAATTGCACAGGCGTGCGCAAATTTAAAGCGTTACATGTTTTGTATCTATTTACTCGGCATAATATCATCCTTTATATTTTACAAAAAATTGGGTTATGTATTGTGTTTTTTTTGCATTACTTTTTTTTATTTTTTCCACAAAACAAATGCGTTTGAAAAACTGCTGCGCAAATACCGTGCGACAAAAAAATATTGCAAAACCCACCAATTTATTCTCTAGGGCATCTGCTTTAAAACAAATTCTTTTGTAAAAAATACGGATTGTTACATGTAAACAAAAAGTGCCAGAAAAGGTCCAGTCGGAAGTGGATAAACAAACATGAGATAGCAAGATACAACGTAACATTGTTTATAAACATTGATTATATGGGAGTACAGAGAGAAACAAAAGTAACCTTGTTTATAAACATTGTATCTTTCTATCTCCCATCTGAACAATGTTTATAAACAAGGTTACCTTGTTTTCTTTCCATCTCGTACCCCTTGAACAAAGTTTGTAAACAAGGTTACTTTGTATCTTTCTATCTCCCACCTGTAAGTAACCTTGTTTAGAAAGATACAAAGTAACCTTGTTTACAAATATTGTTCAGATGGCAGTATAGGAGATACAAAGTAACAGTGAGAGCGGAAGTTGTTAATAAGCAAGTTTGATAGACAATTTAGACCTCTGTAAGGACAAACAACACCAGAGGCTAGATTTTGTTGGAGTGTTTCTAAACAAACATGAGATAGCAAGATACAAAGTAACCTTGGAAGACAGAGAGATACAAAGCAACATTGTTTATAAACATTGTTCAGACTGCAGTATAGAGATACAAAGTAACAGTGAGAGCTGAAGTGGTTAATAATCAAGTTTTATGGACAATTTAGACCTCGGTAAGGACAGACAACACCAGAGGATAGAGATCGGTGGAGTATCTCTACGTCTTGCCAAATAAAGAGACTGAAATCAGCGTTTTTACTTTTTGTTTAAAGTTAAAGAGCAGCGATGAGGCCCGGACTTCACACGACACCATTGACCAGAGTACAGCTTGGGGCTTTTGAGCGGTAACTTATCTCGCTAGGTGGAGAACTCAAAGTTTCAGCTTTCTTGACGGTCAAAGAAAAATCTGCCACTAACAATCAAGATGGATGGGAAGGCTACAATGCACAAGTGTGACCTCCTCCCCCCTCCATGTCTCTCCGGCGGCCCAGTTGTTCCATTAATAAAATTGGTTCATCTTTTTTCCTCCCCTTTTCTTTTCTTGAAGCGTCTAAAAGTGCGTCCGAAAGCCTAATCACCCGTGTCCATCCATATGCTCCCTGTAACGTCTGCAGGCCCACGGGATATGTGTTTATTCAGATGAAACAGCGGATCAGCTGGGTAACGCGGCCGCTCGACATTCTCATATTTTTACTAGGATGCAGATTTAGAGTATTAAGCAGGACGCCGCATAACAAGTGCAGCACAGGGCTGCCAACACCGCCCAGCAAGATAAGATAGAAAAAGTCTACTTAAAATCTGACCTCCAGCCTTCCCTTCAGTCTTGCACAGTTGTACCGGCGCCTCTCATGGACTGAAATGGCTTCCTCTGATTTCACCGCACACTGTGAGCTTCTCATAATGTGCATTGAAAGCTGCAGCAAGTCAGACAGAGCTCCGCCTCAATTTATCCAGCATCATCTGGAGCTTTCCTCCTAAGCCTGATTGTCCTTGGCCTGCCCATTCAATTGTTTGGATTTCAGTTATTTAATTAGACCTCTTTCACACTGGAGGCGTTTTTTCAGGCCTGTAAAGCACCTGAAAAATGCCTCATCTGCAATCTTGTTTAGAAAGTGTAATTATGAAAATGCCTTGATGGGTGTCAGTCTGGAGAAGTGGGAGTTCCTAGACATGTAATGCCAAGGCTGAGATTAGGTCATCAGTCTGCTGCAGGCAGGAGGAAGCATTTCCTCAGTCTCCCCTCGCTTCATAGAGTGCTTTCACACTGGGGCACTGCGCTGGCAGGACGCTAGAAAAAGTTCTGCAAGCAGCATCTTTGGGGCGCTTTAGGAGCGGTGTATACACTGCTCCTAAAGCGCCCCTGCCCATTGAAATCATTTTAACCCTTTATTCGGCCGCTAGCGGGGGTTAAAAGCGCCCCAATAGTGGTCGAACAGCGTCTGTAAAACAATGGTAAAGCGCCACTAAAACTAGCGGCACTTTACCGCCGACGACCCCGCGCAGTCAGTGTGAAAGGGCTCTTATAGAGGCTTGGCATTACATGTCTAGGAACTCCCACCCATCAAGGCATTTTCATAATTACATAACTCCTTCCAAAAGTCAGCCCACTGCTTGCATCAGGACTGAGGGCTCCTGAGTGGAGTACGGCGGCAGGGTGCTAGGTTGTTTTCAGGAAGCAATGTACAGACCCCTGCAAGTCCCTCCCACCAGCCAAAATCTGCCTGCATTGCATAGAGACATACAGAGATCCAGTGAGGACATCACTGGGACTAAAACCAGGTATGTAACGAAAATGGAAAAAAAGGTCTCATTGAAAAAAATTGATATGGGGGGAGGGAACTAGGAATGGAAAACTGAGGCATTATGCTTAAGGGAATGAAATGGTGGAATCTGAGCGGGTATTATGTGTTATGACCTGGAAAGGCTCTGTTCACACCTGGGTGATTGGAATCGCAGCGATTCTGCCCGCAATTCTAAATCGCGGGATGCCTGTGTGATGTCATTACTTCTTAAAGGCACCCCAATTGCGCCACGATAAATCATCGCACAAGCGTCCCAGGTGTGAACGAAACCTTAGAATTATAGGAGCAATATACCGAAGGCTGGCAGCACATGACAAACTGATCCAACAAATCCCCCTGCCTATGCTGAGATTATGTCATCAGTCTGCTGCAGGCAGGAGGAAGCATTGCCTCAGTCTCCCCTTGCTTCATAGATCAGACTACAACATTGTAACTTTGTAGCAAGTCACAAAGTGGGAGGCTGTATCAGGGGCTGATCGGTGTCAAACATTTGTGAGCACAGTGAAAAACTACACAGACACCAGGATTTACATGAGTGTGAGTCAGCATTTCAGTCCAGGAAGTAGATGTGACCTCAGGTGATGCCTGCACAAATCTGGGGTCATCCTTCTGGAGAGGTTGCAGATAGAGGCATTGTCTGGGCTAGTACTGTGATCTGGAATACAACACCTGGAAGGGTTGCACTGACTCTGACCTAATCCAGGTCATGATAAACCATGAGGTTAGTATAATCCAAGTCACTGTATGCAGCAATATCAATAAAAAGCACATTTAAGCGGATGCTGCAGGCCTATATATCACATACAAAGGAAATAGATTGTTTTTTTGCTGAATAAGCACGTGTTAGTTGCATGCTGCGACTCCCCAGAGATCTGCCCCGCCCCCAGGCTTACTGTCTCCCAAGATACAGCATGTCACCAGCCACCCGCTGCTCCTTCTAATTACTGGTTGGCAAGGCCGGCATCGAGCGGATCACCACCTGATGTTTGTTTTGTGGGCTGCATGAACAAGGCATCAGCCCACTGGTGAAATTATAGTGTGCCGCTCGAGGGGAAGAGTCAGTTACACAACACACAGCGGGGGAGGGGGGGGGGGACATTTATTATATTTATTTCAGCCACAAATGGGGATCCTAAAGTAGTAGTAAGAGGTATAGGGGTCCTCCTCAAATGTGGCCCCCCAATATCTTCAAAGGACTGTATATAATATTTATTATAGGTATTGCTACAGAAAACTGTCATAGATGGAAGACCTACTGGAGGAAATGGCTACAGACAGTTCTATGGAGGTGGTTGGAGAGGGAGTTCATGCTACAAGATATTGGTCTCCAAACTGCGGCCCTTTCTTTGCCCTTCTCCAGCCCATGGGTTTCATTTCTCCCACTGACACCAACGATGGGGCACTATTCCTCCCACTGACACCAATGATGGGGTACAATTCCTCCCACTGACACCAATCATGTGGTACAATTCCTCCCATTGACACTAATGATGGGGCAGTATTCCTCCCACTGACGTCAATGATGGGGCACAATCCCTTCCACTTACACCAACGATGGGCCACGATTCCTCCCAATGACACCAATGATGGGGTACTATTTCTTCCACTGACACCAATAATGGGGTACCATTTCTTCCACTGACACCAATGATGGGGTACAAATTCTTCCACTGACAC
The DNA here is from genome assembly GCA_029206835.1 of Rana muscosa. NCBI lineage: Eukaryota > Metazoa > Chordata > Amphibia > Anura > Ranidae > Rana > Rana muscosa. The sequence goes on from CM055119.1 coordinate 332,507,863, forward strand.
CAATGATGGGGTACAAATTCTTCCACTGACACCAATGATGGGGCACCATTTATTCTACTGACGCCAATGATGGGGTACAATTTCTTCCATTGACGCCAATGATGGGGCACCATTTTTCTACCACCGACACCAATGATGGGGCACCATTTCTTCTACTGACACCAATGATGGGATACAGTTTCTTCCGCTGATGCCAATGATGGGGCACTATTCCTTCCACTGACGCCAATGATGGGTACAATTTCTTCCACTGACACCAATGATGGTTTACAATTTCTTCCACTGACACCAATGATGGGGCACTCTTCCTTCCACTGACAGCCAATGATGGGGTACAATTTTTCCCACTGACACCAATGATGGGGTACAATTTCTTCCACTGATACCAATGATGGGGCACAGCTGCTATGTGGTCTTTTTACTCCCAAGTGACCACCAAGCCTGAAGCATTTTTACTCACATTGGCAACAATTTAAGCAAATATTAAAGGCCCCTTCCGAACCAATGCTCCTAGCGCTGACTGTTTGGGTACCACTTAACCACTTGCCAACCGCCGCACAAACTTATACAAATCGACAGACAAATGGGTGTACAGGTACGTCCCTTTGAATTTGCAGCTGTGTGGTCGCGTGCGAGCTCCGTGACCGTACCCGCGGGACCCTCGGACTTGATGTCCGCTGGTGTCCTGCGATCGTGTCACGGAGCTGAAGAACGGGGAGATGTCAGTGTAAACACAACATCTCCCCGTTCTTCCTAGTGACACTGATCGTCTGTTCCCTCTCATCGGGAGCAGCGATCAGTGATGTGTCACTCGTAGCCACGCCCCCTAACAGTTAGAAGCACTCCCTAGGACACACTTCACCCCTTCCTAGCCCCCTACTGGTTAACCCCTTCCCTGCCAATCACATTGCTACAGTAACCAGTGCATTTTTATAGCACTGATCGCTGTATAAATGTGAATGGTCCCAAAATAGCGCCAAAAGTGTCTGTTGTGTCTGCCATAATGGCGCAGTCACGATAAAAATCGCTGATCGCCGCCATTACTAGTAAAAAAAATGAATAAAAATGCCATAAAACTATCCCCTATTTTGTAGACACTATAACTTGTGCGCAAACCAATCAATAAACGCCGATTGCGAATTTTACCAAAAATATGTAGAAGAATACGTATCGGCCTAAACTGAGGAAATAGCAAAAAGTGAAAAATATTGCTTTTTTTTTTTCAAAATTGTCACTCTATTTTTGTTTATAGCGCAAAAAATAAAAACCGCAGGAGGTGATCAAATACCACCAAAAGACACTATTTGTGGGGGAAAAAAAAGGACGTAAATTTTGTTTGGAAGCCACGTCGCACGACCGCGCAATTGTCAGTTAAAGCGACGCAGTGCTGAATCGCAAAAAGTGCTCTGGTCTTTGGCCAGCCAAATTGTCCGGGGCTGAAGAGGTTAAACACCAAAGGGCAGCATGTGGACCTCAGGCTGCGGGTTGAGCACCAGAGGCCAGGACCTTCTGTATCTGACCCTGGTAAGTATGTTTAGCAAGATGTGACCAATCAGATCGCCCGAGCACAGTCATGTGGGATAAAGAAAGCAGCATGACCATCCCTGTGCTGATATCAGTCCTCAAAAGGTATTGGGTAGCTAGATAAGCGCTGTAAAGGCACCGTAGGGTCTTTTCTGTAGAGCCACTGTGTGAACTTGCTTTCTAAAAACAGCTTATAGGTTTGGTTTTTGGCTAAATTGGCTGCTGTAAGCACCGTCTTTGTTCAGCCATCACCATCTACTTCCTGGTCTGAGATACCGACTCAGATGACACAGTCATGTAAATCCTGCCTGTGCAGTTCTTGGCTGTGTTAAAAAAAATGTCTAACACAGATCAGCCCCCTGCTGCAACCTCTCACCTTGTGACTTACTAGAAAGTTACAGTTATGTCGGGGAGGGGAGATTGAGGAAATGTTTCCTCCTGCTTGCAGTAAACTGATGACATCATCTCAGGTTAGGCAAAGTCACTGGGTGGAGATCAAAGACAGCTCTTTAATGATAAAAGGTGGAGCTTTTCTGATAAAATGACACTGTTGCTGTATAATGTGACATGTTAGGAATTTACTATTATGTAGTAAACTAACGGACAGGTTTGCTTTAATCATTGTAGCACCTTTCACATACCATTCAGGTTTTGTGTATATTGCTTTTTAACTTTCTTTTTAGTTTGCAATCAAGAAAACAGAAGATGCCGCTCACCTGCACCATCCGTCTTCAGTAAGAACATGTCTGTGTGGACGGTCCCTTTATCAACATCCTTCTTTATTCTCTGGAAAGAATAATTACAGTCAGAGATCACCAAAACTTAGACACACAGGGTGAAATTATTCTGAACTGGCATCTTATGTTGGCGCTGCTGCCAGCTAGTGGATTAAATCTGACCTCCGGCCTTCCCTTCAGTCTTGCACAGTTGTACAGGTTTCTCTCCTGGACTGAAATGGCTTACTCTGCTTTCACCGCACACTGTGAGCTTCTCACAATGTGCACTAGAAGCTGACACAAATCAGATGGAGCCCTCCTAATTTCTTGGCTGCAGCATCATCTAGCCCATTCCTCCCCAGCCTGTCTCTGGACCACCTCTTTCATTCAATCATGAAGGCTCAAAATCATTTGTGGGTGTTACCTAGGGTGGTCTGCATGCAAACACAGCCTAGGAAGGCCCATGTCTTCAGACTGACACCTATCCATCAAGGCATTTTGATATGTGCATAACTCCTGCCAGGAGCCAGCCTACTGCTTGTATGAGGACTGAGGGATCTTGAGAGGAGTACAGAGGTAGGATGCTACAATGTTTTCAGGAAGCTATGTACAGCAGCCTGCTGGCTTCTGCCACCAGGCTATGATCTGCCTGCATTGCACAGAGCCCCAGTGATGACATCATTGGGTCTAAAATAAGAAACATAACAAAGCAAATAAGAGAAGTAGACTGTCTGTGTTTTATTTCACATATCCCCTAATGGAACATTTTCAGAAACAGTATTCGTGACATACACATTGGTTGACAAGTTGTGTGAGGTCATGTGATGCTCACATTGGGTCGTTTCATGAAACTGGAAGGCTACAGATTACCTTTTAATATGGTGGACAGGAAAGAATTTCTAGATGAGGAACTGCGGTATTGATAATTATTCTCCACCTACAATACTCTGATGTAAAAACCAGATGCAGTTTAACAGTGGAGTCTGAGAGTCACATACTTTACACTGGCTGCATGAACAAATTTTCACTAGTCATAAAAAAATTTAATACATTTTAAGTGGTTCTGGCTGCACAGTCTCTAAACATTTACCTCTCTCAATCCAGCGCTATCCCATCTGCAGCACCACTGCACTCTCTTCCTGGTCTCACAAGAGACACAGGCAGCAGCGGGAGCCATAGGCCCTGCTGCCGTCAGTCAAATCCTGTGAAGAGAGAGTGGGGGGTGTAGCCGAGTCTATGGACACACACAGAACAGCTTAGAAGCGCACCCACACAGGTGTCCCTATCAGGGCTGCTGTAAGAAACCACAGGGCCCCAATCAGCCAACATGACAGGGCCCCCACCCAAAAAAAAAACGAAATTTACTATTCTTCAGTTATGAATGAACACAGTATGTAATCAGTATCAATCAATCATTGTGTTCATTCAGGAAAGTACGGGGCTGGTAAATAAGACATATTTACTGGACCCTCCTCCACTCTCCATCCGGAAGGATCCTATTGTGTGCTTGCAGTTGCCGGCGGTAAGGAAAGGAAAGAAGGGGGGTGGGGCACACAGGGGGACCTGGACAGTAGGTGAAAATGTATGGTGCACAGGGAGGGTGATCAGTGTGGCAGGGGAAGAATTACTAGGACCAATCCCTTGTATGGCGCTGAAAGCTGGTAGGATTAGGAGGGAGGAAAGACAGCTTTCAGCTGCTGCAGAGAGCCAAACATTGGTTTCAGCAATTGTCCCTCTGCCATGCCGATCACTCTCCCTGCCCACATCCAATTCACCCTGCTGCCTGGGCCCCCCTGCTGGGCTTAACCACAAACATTTACCTTTAATATGACTTTAATTTTGTTATGTATTACCCATTCCACTATTAGAAGCAACACTGCAGCCTGTGTGCACACACAACTTACCTGCTTGGAATAACCGCCATAGATGACCAAGCTGCCATCCTGAGTGGTGGTCATTTGGCATCCGGATCGTGGTGAAGGACCCATCCCAGATGGAGCAATCTTGGCCCACGTAAAGGTGTCAAGGTTAAACGTGTATATGTCATTATAGTAGATGTAGTCCCTAGAAATGAGCAGACACTTTTTTACAGAAAGTAGCTTGGAATGGGCTGTAAGGCTGAGGACATCCAAGGCAGAGAAGATGAGATAGCACACAAAGAGTAGGCAAAAAAAAAAAGCAGTAGGAATGGGCCAGGTCAGAAAAAAAAGAAAGAAAAAAAAAATAGTCAAGAAAAAGGGATTTTTATAACAGCTTACCTGTAAAATCCTTTTCTTGGAGTACATCACGGGACACAGAGCGACTTAGTCATTACTAATGGGTTATATAGATTACCTTCAGGTGTTGGCACTGGCCAATTCCAAACCGGAAGTACCCTCCCCTATAAGCCCCTCCCACCCGGGAGCACCTCAGTTTTGTAGCCAAGCAATAAGTGTCCCAAAAAGAGGGGTGGGAGCTCTGTGTCCCGTGATGTACTCCAAGAAAAGGATTTTACAGGTAAGCTGTTATAAAAATCCCTTTTTCTTTTTCGTACATCACGGGACACAGAGCGACTTAGTCATTACTAATGGGACGTCCCAAAGCAATGCCAAATGAGGGGAGGGATACATAAGCTGGGCGCCATCAGGCATGAGGATCTTTTGCGGCCTGCAACACACTGCGCCAAAAGGCGACATCCTCCTGACTTCGAACGTCTACCTGGTAGAACCTAGTAAACGTGTGTACCGAAGACCATGTTGCGGCCTTACATACTTGAGCCAGGGAGGCCTGGTGATGCACTGCCCATGAAGTTCCAACTGCTCTTGTGGAGTGCGCCCTAACTTTGAACGGAGGCGGTCTCCTTCTCAAGCCATAGGCTTGTATTATGACCTGTCGAATCCACTTGGCTAAAGTAGATTTTGATGCTGCCTGACCCTTTCTGGGGCCTTCCGGCAGAACAAATAAAGAATCCGTTCTGCGAATCTGAGCAGTGGCTTTTAGATAAGCTTTAACTGCTCTTACTACATCCAAAGAATGTAATAACTTTTCCTCTACCGAGCTAGGTTTGGGGAAAAAAGAAGGAAGAACCACATCTTGGTTCAAATGAAACCTCGATACCACCTTAGGAAGAAAGGCTGGATGAGGACACAACACTACTCCGTCCCCATGGACAACCAGATACGGCTCCCCACAGGACAAGGCGGCCAACTCCGACACTCCCCCAGCCGAACAAACGGCCACCAAGAAAATCAATTTCCTGGTGAGAAGAACCAAGGAAATGTGTTGTAATGGTTCAAACGGTTGTTTCTGTAGAACCGACAGAACCAGGTTTAGGTCCCAAGGACATATGGGAATACTAACCGGAGGGCTAATACGCATCACTCCTTGTATAAAGGCTTTGACTAGTGAATGCGAAGCCAAGGGCCTTTGAAAAAATATTGACAAGGCCGAAATCGGACCCCTGATAGTACTCAAGGCAAGCTTCCTATCTACAGCCCACTGTAGGAAGTCCAAAATCCTCCCTATCACGTACTTACGTGGATGCCATTTCTTGGCCTCACACCACGTAATGTATGCTTTCCAGATCCTATAATAGATCTGCCTGGATACCGGTTTCCTGGCATTGATCATGGTAGATACCACAGAATTAGAGAGCCCTCTCTTTTTCAGAATGTGGGCTTCAATAGCCAGGCCGTCAAACCTAGGGCTGGTAAGGAAGGGTGGTATATCGGTCCCTGCGACAGCAGGTCCGGACGATGTGGGAGGGTCCAAGGACTCCTCACTGACATTTTTACAATCTCCGCGTACCATGCTCTTCGGGGCCACGCTGGAGCCACTAGAATCACTGGTTTCTTTTCTACCCTGATTCTGCGGAGTAATCGCGGTAACAATTGTGGCGGTGGGAATGCATATATCAGCTTGAACTGATCCCAAGGGAACACTAGGGCATCCGAGCCGCAAGCTAGGGGATCCCTTGTGCGAGACACAAATCTGTCCACCTTTGCGTTGAATCTGGATGCTAGCAGATCTACATCCGGTGTTCCCCACCGCTGGCATATTGCCTGGAAAACCTCGGGGTGAAGAGACCATTCCCCCGGGCATAATTGTTGGCGACTTAGAAAGTCCGCTCTCCAATTTTCCACTCCTGGGATGAAAACCGCGGATATGGCTGGGACATATTTTTCCGCCCACTCCAGGATGCAATTTGCTTCCCTCTGGGCTGCACGACTCTTGGTGCCACCCTGGTGATTGATATATGCCACTGCCGTGGCATTGTCTGATTGAATTCTGACAGGGGACCCTTGGAGTTTGGATGTCCATGCTACTAGGGCATACCGGGCTGCTCGTATCTCTAAGAGATTGATGGGCAGGGCCTTTTCTGCTTCTGACCACTTGCCCTGGAGAGACCATTGGTCCAGTACTGCCCCCCAGCCTATGAGGCTGGCATCTGTAGTGACCACCTTCCAAGAAACCGGACTGAAGGGTTTCCCTCTTTCCAGATTCTGGGGCACCAACCACCAATGGAGGCTCTTGCGAACGGAAGGGGACAGGGACATTGGTAAGTCTAAAGCCTGAACTTTTTTGTTCCAGGCTGACAGTATGGCCCTTTGCAAATTCCTTGAATGGAATTGACCGTAGGGTACCGCTTCGAATGAAGCCACCATCTTTCCCAGCAGCCTCATGCAGAGGCGTATGGATGGTTTTCTTTTTGTACCCACTAAGTGGGTCAAATCTTTTAAAGACGACACCTTCTCTGGAGGTAAGAAAATCTTTCTCTGATTTGAATCCAGCCTTAGCCCTAAGTATTCCAGACTTTTGACTGGTCTTAGAGCTGACTTGTCCCGGTTGATAATCCAACCGTGATATTCCAGATACTTGATTGTCTTGTGAATAGCTACTTCCAGCTTTTCCACTGAGTGGTCTATTAGTAGCAGGTCGTCTAGATATGCCATTATCGTTACACCCTGTGTTCTTAGATTGGCCAATAATGGGGCCAGAATTTTTGTGAACACTCGTGGTGCTGTGGCCAGACCGAAAGGTAAGGCTCTGAACTGAAAATGGCGCTCTTCTACTGCAAAGCGTAGAAATTTCTGGTGGGCCGGAAAGATGGGAATATGCAGATAAGCATCCTTTATGTCGATCGAGGCTAGCCATTCCTGCCCTTGTAGGGCGGTGGCCACCGATCGGATCGACTCCATCCGAAAAGTCCTGATATTTAGGAACTTGTTTAGCCCTTTTAGATTTAATATGGGCCTCATGTCCCCATTTGGTTTGGGGACTGTGAAAAGGTTCGAGTAAAACCCGAATCCGCTTTCTTCCAGGGGAACCTTCATGATTACACCTTGGAGCAATAGTTGTTCTAGTGCCAGAAGGAGGGATCCTCTCTTTTGGGGATCTCTTGGCACGTTTGACCTCATAAATTGGGCAGGAGGAGTGCCTTTTAACTCCAGCTTGTATCCCAGACTTACTGCGGAGAGCACCCATCTGTCTCTGATGGTGTCCCGCCAGGTCTCTGTGAACAACTGAAGTCTTCCCCCCACCCGATTGAGTGGGGGCAACGTTTCATGCCTTGGGGGGAGGTTTTGTACCTCTCTTGATCCAGGGCTTCTTGTTACCCTGTGATTGTCCCTGATTTCTGCCCCCTGAATTTGACCGCGGAGGCCGTCGGAACTGCTTCACAGCCGATGTGCCTGGGACTGGAGAAGTAGGCCTCTTAAAAGAAGGACTTCTACCCTTGTTCTTAACCGGTAAGAGTGAACTTTTACCGGCAGAAATTTTCTGGATATATTTGTCCAGATCTTCTCCAAATAAGCGTTCTCCATGAAATGGGAAGCTAACCAGCAGTTTTTTACAGGGAGCTTCAGCAGACCAGTTTTTGAGCCACAGAAGCCTACGCATATGTACTATAGACAGCGTAAAGCGGGAGGCCTGTTGGATTGTATCCTTTATGGCGTCCACCGCAAAACACAAGGCTCTAGGCAGGTCAGCTAGGGCAAGAGCCTGCTGATCTGGTAAGTCCCTTAAGACTTGTTTCAACTGATCTTTCACTGCTTGGCAGACTCCAATCGCTGCTACCGCAGGTTGTGTCACCAAACTTGCTGTAGAGAAAGCAGATTTTAGTAAAGACTCCAATTTTTTATCTATTGGGTCTTTGAACATTGGAACATTATCTACTGGACATGTCAGTGATTTGTTAACAGAAGAGATGGCTGCGTCCACTGTAGGGACCCTCCATTTTCTTATGAACTTATCCTCCATGGGATAGATCACCGGAAAACTCTTGGGGGGAGCAAATATTTTATCAGGATGCTCCCAATCCTGGTAAATAAGCCCTTCTAATAAAGGGTGGATTGGGAAGGAACAGACAGCCTGGGGAGCTTTTAGCGACCCCAGCGAGGAAACCGTAGTGGATGGTGGTTCCGCCAGAGGCATTTTAAATGCTGATCGGACCATATTAGTCAGAGACTGAACCCATAATCTTTCAGCCTGAGAAGCTGAGAAAGGTTCTTCCACTGTTGATTCCTCCATAACTGAATCAACCTCATCCTGATCCCCTTCAGGTAGGTCGATCTCTGTGTGGGGCTGTTCCTCCACTAACAGGCACTCTGAAGGAGGAGACGGAGATCGGACGCGCTTTTCCTGAGACAGGGAAGCAGCGATCAATGCTGTTAATCTCTCTTCCAATCCTCCCAGAGTTGAGGATAAAACCTCCTCTGTTATATATACAGGAGCAGGTGGACTGGGGACAGCCGCAGCACCAGGCATTCCTGCGGGGTTTCTACGGCTACTGACCTCTGAATTCTCAGGGGAGATTGGTGCAGTACAAGCATGCCCAATATCCTCAGAGCCCGATGGAGACCCCTTTGGCTTCCTGGAAGATCTATTTCCGGAGCGTCTGGACGACATATCCTTTAAGCACAAAGCTGAGGTATTCCCGTCGTCATACACCAATTTTGCTGGTAATAGTCTAACACAGGTGCTGCTATATACCAGCTGGTGTCCACTAAAGTGCCTTTCTATGGGGATGCCTGCATCAACCGCCTCTGTGTGCCACTGTTTGTTGCTAGCTCTGTTTGCATGCAGCTGACACTTGTACTGTGTCTTTTAACCATGCTGGGACGCCCGCACATGCGCAGAAGCGCCGCGGCGCGCATCGAGCGTCATCCACCCGCCCCGCCCCTTTTTTTTCATAGGAGGCGCGTGCACGCGCCCGCGCGCGCGCCCGTGCGCCATTGGCGCCCTTTTCGACATCAAACAGGGGACTAGGAGCCAGGGCCCTTTTTGCCGGAGGGCCTGTGCGGTGGATGAGCGCAGCAACAGGGCAGAGGAAGTGGATTCCCACAGAGAAACTTACCAGCTGCCTGGATCTTTTGACTTGAGAAAACCAAAGATCCACATGACAAGAAAAATGGACTACAGCGGCCTCTAGTGGTTTAACACAGGTACCGCGGTCCCTGTTTTTTTTTTGACTACTATTAAAATTTTACATTTTCAGTAGTTATAGGCAAACACAGATATTTAGCGGGAATACCGTTAGGTAACAGACAGAAAGACAAATTAGGCTTGGGGGTCCCCCAATAGAACCAAGTTCCTGGGGGCCCCCACTTACCTGATCCCCGCCGCAGGACTTTGTTTGGTCCACAGAAGTCCAAACTTCACCTATCACGGCAGGCATTGTAATTAAACCTTCAGGGACCGGGTTCCCAAGGATTCCACTCCCCTGGACCTGTATAGCACCCTGCACAGACAACATCTTGGTCGTGGGTATGACCAGAGCTCTGGATCCCAGGGTCCAGCCCTCCTAAGAGAAGCATTACAGGCAAAACCTTGCTCTTCTGCTGCAAGGCCCGGGTACCGACCGTTTAGCTATGAAGCTTTTTTGGTGGGATCCGGAACAGCTTACTAAGGCCCAAAAGAACCTGTACGCAAGCTCAGTGAAAAACACATGTTACTCTTTGGCCAACACCTTAGACACTGGCAAAAAACTGAGGTGCTCCCGGGTGGGAGGGGCTTATATAGGGGAGGGTACTTCCGGTTTGGAATTGGCCAGTGCCAACACCTGAAGGTAATCTATATAACCCATTAGTAATGACTAAGTCGCTCTGTGTCCCGTGATGTACGAAAAAGAAAAAGCGCAAGCAGGGGAAAGAGGGCAGGGAAGAAAAAAAAAGGCAGCAGAACAGAGGGCAGTGAAGGGGCAGGCGAGAGAACAGAGGGCAGAGAAGAGGCAGGCGAGAGAACAGAGGGCAGAGAAGAGGCAGGCGAGAGAACAGAGGGCAGAGAAGAGGCAGGCGAGAGAACAGAGGGCAGAGAAGAGGCAGGCGAGAGAACAGAGGGCAGAGAAGAGGCAGGCGAGAGAACAGATGGCAGCATAGGGGCAGGTCAGAGCACAAAGGGCAGGGAAGGGCCGTACGGGAGCACAGAGGGCAGTGAAGAGGCAAGCAAAGGAACAGAGGGTATTAAAGGGACAGGCGGGGGAAAAAAAAAACCCAAAAAGGGCATGGGGTGGGAACAGTATAGGACAAGCAGGACAAGATAGAAGAAAACACAGACACTGCCTCACCGTGTGTGTGAGGCAGGCAGTAGAAGAAGATAGGGAAGGGTAGGCAGCAGAACAGAGGGCAGGCAAGAGGCAGGCAGAACAAAGGGCAGGCAAAAAGGCAGGCAGAAGAACAGAGGGCAGGGAAGAGGCAGGCAGAAGAACAGAGGGCAGGGAAGAGGCAGGCAGAAGAACAGAGGGCAGGGAAGAGGCAGGCAGAAGAACAGAGGGCAGGGAAGAGGCAGGCAGAAGAACAGAGGGCAGGGAAGAGGCAGGCAGAAGAACAGAGGGCAGGGAAGAGGCAGGCAGAAGAACAGAGGGCAGGGAAGAGGCAGGCAGAAGAACAGAGGGCAGGGAAGAGGCAGGCAGAAGAACAGAGGGCAGGGAAGAGGCAGGCAGAAGAACAGAGGGCAGGGAAGAGGCAGGCAGAAGAACAGAGGGCAGGGAAGAGGCAGGCAGAAGAACAAAGGGCAGGGAAGAGGCAGGCAGAAGAACAGAGGGCAGGGAAGAGGCAGGCAGAAGAACAGAGGGCAGGGAAGAGGCAGGCAGAAGAACAGAGGGCAGGGAAGAGGCAGGCAGAAGAACAGAGGACAGGAAAAAGAGGCAGACAGGGGAACTGATTGGTAAGGAGAGGAGGTAGACTCTCAGGACTAGGACAGGCCGGGGTATGAGATGGCAGGACACACTGACACAGTCTCACCTTGCGCTCTCATGGAATCCTCCAAACACAATCAGTTGTCTCTTGGTATAAACCATACGGTGCCCACTTCTTCCAGAGGGGCCTCCAGTAGCCCTACACATGAGAAAACAGCAGGTCAGTCAGCACTTTGGGTTACCAAGCAGGAAAAACTGACCAAAAGGAACATTATGGGGTCGATTACTAAAACTGGAGAACCGCAATGTGGTGCAGGTCTTCATGGTAGCCAATCAGCTTCTAACTTCAGCTTGTTCAATTAAGCTTTAAAAAAAAAAAAAAAAGCTGGAAGCTGGTTTCTATGCACTTTTTTTCTATTTCTATGAACCACGCCAGATTTTGCACTCTCCAGTTTTAGTAAATAAACCCCTACGTGAAACAGAGCCCAAAAACAAAAACAAATCCTTATGAAATGTATTGAGAAACCAGTAATGGAAGACATTTCCATATCCTTTCCCAACCTGTGTACTTGTGTTAGCTAAAAATTCAAAAGGACAATGTCGACAGTATCATATTGCTGGGAAATAATTATTTTAGGGCTGCTCTGATTTTTAGGATACCCTTATATATTTTTTGCTCTATAGAAGACTATAGCATGTATTTATTATATCAGGGTCAGAGTCACTTCTATTTTTCTCAGGTATTTATCTTTCCTGCATCAGGAACAGATGAAAGCTTCTCATCCTGTGAAGTATCTGGAGAGAGACACCTGCAGGAAGGACGGAATCTGTCACATCTGTCCTAGCAACCAAACTTCACGACGGCGGGCGGACCAGATGGGATGAGCGTTCTGCAGAGCTCCTCTGGCGCTGCACTTGTCACCTGTGCACCTGACACCTGGCCAGCCCGGGGACCTCCGCACAGCAGCTAGAACCGATCACTGCTAGATAAGCAGCCTCCTGGGAACTGCCGTTGTTGTGGTGATGGTAGGCTTGACACAAGGAGGAGACAATTAACTACATACAGAGACCCGGCACACAATTAGAAGAACGTGAAAAGAATACAACAGGTCCTGACATCTAGCCAATTAGTCCATTACAAATTCTGCAGAGATCCCAGCTGTTTAAATTGAGCATCCAGCTATAGTAAGAAAACAAATCCCCCAGTTTGGCTTTAAAGGAATTGCCTGGATTTAGCAAACTTTACAGTAGAGTGAGTCCTACATGCTCCTGTCCTGCAGATACTGATCGCAGAACACAGCAGTGCAGGCAATGAAACGGCAGAATGAGGACTGAGTGAGACCTAACGCTATGTTCACACTTTATGCGTGTCAGGAACGTGTGTAAAATCGTGCGCTTTCCAGACATACAAAATCATGCTGATTATTAGCAGATGCGTGGCGGAGCCACTAATACTCAATGGCACCCCCATGTATCTAACATTCACGTTTTCCTGTGTGCATGGACACATAGGGTAACATGGAGGGCAGTTAAGAGACTGAAAAAAATAAATAAGAAAAATAAAAAAAGTCAAAACTGCAGTATGATTGAGGCCTTAGGGCAACAATGGCTATCGCAGTGTGAAGAATCAGGGCAAGATGTGTTTTTGATTTTCTATATTACTTGGCTGGTCATCACAGATACTGAATGGTTAAGCACAGCTACCTTGCAGCACTGCAATCCGAGATTTCTTTCTTACTCCGGTCATAAGCAAAATGAAGTTTGCGTGCATTTCCTGCAGGTGTTCCAGCTAATTCGTTGGACTCAAAAACATACTGGTAGGTTGAATGGTGTGCTGAACAAATTGGGCCTGGTTTGAATTTCCCACGCCACAATGTCCAACCTCACATTTGTGGCAGGGAGGGGAAATGAAGACTGTGCTAGCAACCTGTGCCCACAAGAACAGTCACCTGATGTGCCTAGAAACGCGGGAAGCACTAAACTCCTGTCAGTCCTTACTTGATATGCTCCCATGTCTTGGTGGTGAGATGGAGCACCCACAGGTCCTTGTAGTGGTAAAACTGCTCCCCATCAGGAGATGCAAATTCTCCTCCGAAGACCCAGATCTGCCCACCGGCCTGCGGGACTGCCACTGCCTAGAAGGAAAACATAAGAGAGCAAAAGGTCACAATCACACTACGCACTTTTTTTGGGGGGGTCCCCTGCAGTGATATAGACTAATAAAAAGTCCAGGATTTCTGCACTCAAATTTATTGAAAAGTAGAAGAAAAAATATATACAAATATATGGTAGTTCCATAGCGAACTGATATAATGTGAAACAACCATATATTTGTATATATTTTGTCCTCTATGTTTCAATAAATTTGAGGCTTTTTACACACGTAAATCACATGTCCCAATGATCATTTGTGTACATATGTCCATGATCACACAAAACAATTATTATACACTTAGCAGGATTTTTTTTTTACCAAAGACATGTAGCAGAATACATTTTGACAAAATTTGATTTCTTTTAAAACAAAAGCAGAAAATATTTTTTTTAATATCCGCTCTTTCTTTTTCGTACATCACGGGACACAGAGCGACTTAGTCATTACTAATGGGTTATATAGTTTACCTTCAGGTGTTGGCACTGGCCAATTCCAAACCGGAAGTACCCTCCCCTATATAAGCCCCTCCCACCCGGGAGCACCTCAGTTTTTTGCCAGTGTCTAAGGTGTTGGCCAAAGAGTAACATGTGTTTTCACTGGGCTTGCGTACAGGTTCTTTTGGGCCTTAGTAAGCTGTTCCGGATCCCACCAAAAAAGCTTCATAGCTAAACGGTCGGTACCCGGGCCTTGCAGCAGAAGAGCAAGGTTTTGCCTGTAATGCTTCTCTTAGGAGGGCTGGACCCTGGGATCCAGAGCTCTGGTCATACCCACGACCAAGACGCTGTCTGTGCAGGGTGCTATACAGGTCCAGGGGAGTGGAATCCTTGGGAACCCGGTCCCTGAAGGTTTAATTACAATGCCTGCCGTGATAGGTGAAGTTTGGACTTTTGTGGACCAAACAAAGTCCTGCGGCGGGGATCAGGTAAGTGGGGGCCCTCAGGAACTTGGTTCTATTGGGGGACCCCCAAGCCTAATTTGTCTTTCTGTCTGTTACCTAACGGTATTCCCGCTAAATATCTGTGTTTGCCTATAACTACTGAAAATGTAAAATTTTAATAGTAGTCAAGGAAAAAAAAAAAAAAAAAAAAACAGGGACCGCGGTACCTGTGTTAAACCACTAGAGGCCGCTGTAGTCCATTTTTTCTTGTAAATGTGGATCTTTGGTTTTCTCAACTCAAAAGATCCAGGCAGCTGGTAAGTTTCTCTGAGGGAATCCACTTCCTCTGCCCTGTTGCTGAGTTCATCCACCGCACAGGCCCTCCGGCAAAAAGGGCCCTGGCTCCTAGTCCTCTGTTGGTTTTCGAAAAGGGCGCCATTGGCGCACGGGCGCGCGCGCGGGCGCGTGCACGCGCCTCCTATGAAAAAAAGGGGCGGGGCGGGTGGATGACGCTCGATGCGCGCCGCGGCGCTTCTGCGCATGTGCGGGCGTCCCAGCATGGTTAAAAGACACAGTACAAGTGTCAGCTGCATGCAAACAGAGCTAGCAACAAACAGTGGCACACAGAGGCGGTTGATGCAGGCATCCCCATAGAAAGGCACTTTAGTGGACACCAGCTGGTATATAGCAGCACCTGTGTTAGACTATTACCAGCAAAAATTGGTGTATGACGACGGGAATACCTCAGCTTTGTGCTTAAAGGATATGTCGTCCAGACGCTCCGGAAATAGATCTTCCAGGAAGCCAAAGGGGTCTCCATCGGGCTCTGAGGATATTGGGCATGCTTGCACTGCACCAATCTCCCCTGAGAATGCAGAGGTCAGTAGCCGTAGAAACCCCGCAGGAATGCCTGGTGCTGCGGCTGTCCCCAGTCCACCTGCTCCTGTATATATAACAGAGGAGGTTTTATCCTCAACTCTGGGAGGATTGGAAGAGAGATTAACAGCATTGATCGCTGCTTCCCTGTCACAGGAAAAGCGCGTCCGATCTCCGTCTCCTCCTTCAGAGTGCCTGTTAGTGGAGGAACAGCCCCACACAGAGATCGACCTACCTGAAGGGGATCAGGATGAGGTTGATTCAGTTATGGAGGAATCAACAGTGGAAGAACCTTTCTCAGCTTCTCAGGCTGAAAGATTATGGGTTCAGTCTCTGACTAACATGGTCCGATCAGCATTTAAAATGCCTCTGGCGGAACCACCATCCACTACGGTTTCCTCGCTGGGGTCGCTAAAAGCTCCCCAGGCGGTCTGTTCCTTCCCAATCCACCCTTTATTAGAAGGGCTTATTTACCAGGATTGGGAGCATCCTGATAAAATATTTGCTCCCCCCAAGAGATTTCCGGTGATCTATCCCATGGAGGATAAGTTCATAAGAAAATGGAGGGTCCCTACAGTGGACGCAGCCATCTCTTCTGTTAACAAATCACTGACATGTCCAGTAGATAATGTTCCAATGTTCAAAGACCCAATAGATAAAAAATTGGAGTCTTTACTAAAATCTGCTTTCTCTACAGCAAGTATGGTGACACAACCTGCGGTAGCAGCGATTGGAGTCTGCCAAGCAGTGAAAGATCAGTTGAAACAAGTCTTAAGGGACTTACCAGATCAGCAGGCTCATGCCCTAGCTGACCTGCCTAGAGCCTTGTGTTTTGCGGTGGACGCCATAAAGGATACAATCCAACAGGCCTCCCGCTTTACGCTGTCTATAGTACATATGCGTAGGCTTCTGTGGCTCAAAAACTGGTCTGCTGAAGCTCCCTGTAAAAAACTGCTGGTTAGCTTCCCATTTCATGGAGAACGCTTATTTGGAGAAGATCTGGACAAATATATCCAGAAAATTTCTGCCGGTAAAAGTTCACTCTTACCGGTTAAGAACAAGGGTAGAAGTCCTTCTTTTAAGAGGCCTACCTCTCCAGTCCCGGGCACATCGGCTGTGAAGCAGTTCCGACGGCCTCCGCGGTCAAATTCAGGGGGCAGAAATCAGGGACAATCACAGGGTAACAAGAAGCCCTGGATCAAGAGAGGTACAAAACCTCCCCCTAAGGCATGAAGTATTGCCCCCGCTCAATCGGGTGGGGGGAAGACTTCAGTTGTTCACAGAGACCTGGCGGGACACCATCAGAGACAGATGGGTGCTCTCCGCAGTAAGTCTGGGATACAAGCTGGAGTTAAAAGGCACTCCTCCTGCCCAATTTATGAGGTCAAACGTGCCAAGAGATCCCCAAAAGAGAGGATCCCTCCTTCTGGCACTAGAACAACTATTGCTCCAAGGGGTAATCATGAAGGTTCCCCTGGAAGAAAGCGGATTCGGGTTTTACTCGAACCTTTTCACAGTCCCCAAACCAAATGGGGACGTGAGGCCCATATTAAATCTAAAAGGGCTAAACAAGTTCCTAAATATCAGGACCTTTCGGATGGAGTCGATCCGATCAGTGGCCACCGCCCTACAAGGGCAGGAATGGCTAGCCTCGATCGACATAAGGGATGCTTATCTGCATATTCCCATCCTTCCGGCCCATCAGAAATTTCTACGCTTTGCAGTAGAAGGGCGCCATTTTCAGTTCAGAGCCTTACCTTTCGGTCTGGCCACAGCACCACGAGTGTTCACAAAAATTCTGGCCCCATTATTGGCCAATCTAAGAACACAGGGTGTAACGATAATGGCATATCTAGACGACCTGCTACTAATAGACCACTCAGTGGAAAAGCTGGAAGTAGCTATTCACAAGACAATCGAGTATCTGGAATATCACGGTTGGATTATCAACCGGGACAAGTCAGCTCTAAGACCAGTCAAAAGTCTGGAATACTTAGGGCTAAGGCTGGATTCAAATCAGAGAAAGATTTTCTTACCTCCAGAGAAGGTGTCGTCTTTAAGAAATTTGACCCACTTAGTGGGTACAAAAAGAAAACCATCCATACGTCTCTGCATGAGGCTGCTGGGAAAGATGGTGGCTTCATTCGAAGCGGTACCCTACGGTCAATTCCATTCAAGGAATTTGCAAAGGGCCATACTGTCAGCCTGGAACAAAAAAGTTCAGGCTTTAGACTTACCAATGTCCCTGTCCCCTTCCGTTCGCAAGAGCCTCCATTGGTGGTTGGTGCCCCAGAATCTGGAAAGAGGGAAACCCTTCAGTCCGGTTTCTTGGAAGGTGGTCACTACAGATGCCAGCCTCATCGGCTGGGGGGCAGTGCTGGAGCAATGGTCTCTCCAGGGCAGGTGGTCAGAAGCAGAAAAGGCCCTGCCCATCAATCTCTTAGAGATACGAGCAGCCCGGTATGCCCTAGTAGCATGGACATCCAAACTCCAGGGGTCCCCTGTCAGAATTCAATCAGACAATGCCACGGCAGTGGCATATATCAATCATCAGGGTGGCACCAAAAGTCGTGCAGCCCAGAAGGAAGCAAATTGCATCCTGGAGTGGGCAGAAAGATATGTCCCAGCCATATCCGCGGTTTTCATCCCAGGAGTGGAAAATTGGAGAGCGGACTTTCTAAGTCGCCAACAATTATGCCCGGGGGAATGGTCTCTTCACCCCGAGGTTTTCCAGGCAATATGCCAGCGGTGGGGAACACCGGATGTAGATCTGCTAGCATCCAGATTCAACGCAAAGGTGGACAGGTTTGTGTCTCGCACAAGGGATCCCCTAGCTTGCGGCTCGGATGCCCTAGTGTTCCCTTGGGATCGGTTCAAGCTGATATATGCATTCCCACCGCCACAATTGTTACCGCGATTACTCCGCAGAATCAGGGTAGAAAAGAAACCAGTGATTCTGGTGGCTCCAGCGTGGCCCCGAAGGGCATGGTACGCGGAGATTGTAAAAATGTCAGTGAGGAGTCCTTGGACCCTCCCACTTCGTCCGGACCTGCTGTCGCAAGGACCGATATACCACCCTTCCTTACCAGCCCTAGGTTTGACGGCCTGGCTATTGAAGCCCACATTCTGAAAAAGAGAGGGCTCTCTAATTCTGTGGTATCTACCATGATCAATGCCAGGAAACCGGTATCCAGGCAGATCTATTATAGGATCTGGAAAGCGTACATTACGTGGTGTGAGACCAAGAAATGGCATCCACGTAAGTACATGATAGGGAGGATTCTGGACTTCCTACAGTGGGCTGTAGATAGGAAGCTGGCCTTGAGTACTATCAAGGGTCAGATTTCGGCCTTGTCAATATTTTTTCAAAGGCCCTTGGCTTCGCATTCACTAGTCAAAGCCTTTATACAAGGAGTGATGCGTATTAGCCCTCCGGTTAGTATTCCCATATGTCCTTGGGACTTAAACCTGGTTCTGTCGGTTCTACAGAAACAACCGTTTGAACCATTACAACACATTTCCTTGGTTCTTCTCACCAGGAAATTGGTTTTCTTAGTAGCCATTTGTTCGGCTAAAAGAGTGTCGGAATTAGCAGCTATGTCCTGTAAGGAGCCATATCTGGTTGTCCATAAGGACAGAGTAGTATTACGTCCTCATCCAGCCTTTCTTCCTAAGGTGGTATCGAGGTTTCATTTGAACCAAGATGTGGTTCTTCCTTCTTTTTTCCCCAAACCTAGCTCAGTAGAGGAAAAGTTATTACATTCTTTGGATGTGGTAAGAGCAGTTAAAGCTTATCTAAAAGCCACTGCTCAGATTCGCAGAACGGATTCTTTGTTTGTTCTGCCGGAAGGCCCCAGAAGGGGTCAGGCAGCATCAAAATCTACTTTAGCCAAGTGGATTCGACAGGTCATAATACAAGCCTATGGCTTGAGAAAGAGACCGCCTCCGTTCAAAGTTAGGGCGCACTCCACAAGAACGGTTGGAACTTCATGGGCAGTGCATCACCAGGCCTCCCTGGCTCAAGTATGTAAGGCCGCAACATGGTCTTCGGTACACACGTTTACTAGATTCTATCAGGTAGACGTTAGAAGTCAGGAGGATGTCGCCTTTGGGCGCAGTGTGTTGCAGGCCGCAAAAGATCCTCATGCCTGATGGCGCCCAGCTTATGTACCCCCCCCTCATTTGGCATTGCTTTGGGACGTCCCATTAGTAATGACTAAGTCGCTCTGTGTCCCGTGATGTACGAAAAAGAAAAAGGGATTTTTATAACAGCTTACCTGTAAAATCCTTTTCTTGGAGTACATCACGGGACACAGAGCTCCCACCCCTCTTTTTGGGACACTTATTGCTTGGCTACAAAACTGAGGTGCTCCCGGGTGGGAGGGGCTTATATAGGGGAGGGTACTTCCGGTTTGGAATTGGCCAGTGCCAACACCTGAAGGTAAACTATATAACCCATTAGTAATGACTAAGTCGCTCTGTGTCCCGTGATGTACTCCAAGAAAAGGATTTTACAGGTAAGCTGTTATAAAAATCCCTTTTTTTCATCGCAAAAAAAAAACGGAAAAAAAAAAACTGATTTGTGAATAAATATCACCAAAAAAAAAGCTCTATTTGTGTGAACAAAATGATAAAAATGTCATTAGGGTACAGCGTTGCATGACCGCACAATTCTCATTGAAAGTGCGAGTGCGCTGAAAGCTGAAAATTTGCCTGGGAAGGAAAGGGGTGAAAGTGCCCGGTATTGAAGTGATCAAAAATGGTGGGAATAAATCAATTAATATACTTGGTGGGAACAATTTGGTAAATCCTGAATGTAATACATAAGTGAATATGGAACAAATGCAATAGAATCCAAAGGGCTAAACACTTGAAAACCGCATCCACTTTATTAATAATCTTCAAAACGCTGTGTACAGCAAAAGTAGACATCATGGGAACAAGGAAGCACAGTCAACGGGTTTCGGTGATAGCGCTTATTTATGACTAGTCATGAATAAGCGATAGCAGAGCAAGATGCGTTGACTGTTTCCTTGCTCCCCCAGTGAAGAATTTTAATAAAGCGGATCCAGTTTTCAAGTGTGCAGCCCTTTGGATCCTATTGCAGTTGTTCCATATGGCTGGATGAGCGGTGCTTGCACCTGAATACACAGGAGGTGAAAGGGATTGTGCGGGGGACCAAACTGGAACAGCAGCATGCAAATTTAAAATACGAAAGTGAAACTTTGTAAAAAGGAGACTTTTTATGGCGTGAACTGTATTGTAAATACGTCCATTGAGACTGCACTGCACAACTATAAAACCTGACAGGGGTTCTAACCCCTCAACACTATCCAAAAAAAAAAAAAGAAGGGAATATTACACTCTTATGCCGCGTACACACGATCGGAAATTACGACAAGAAAAGTCCAAAGTGAGCTTTTTGGTTGGAAATTCCGACCGTGGTAGGTTCTCTATTTTTCCGATCATCTGTAGCAATTCCGACGCGCAAAATCCCCATGTATGCTCGGAAACAATTTGACGCATGCTCGGAAGCACTGAACTTAAATTTCTCGGCTGTCGTAGTGTTGTACGTCACCGCGTTCTTGGCGGTCGAAATTTCTGAGAACTTTTGTGTGACCGTGTGTATGCTTGCCAAGCTTGAGCGGAATTCCGTAGGAAAAACCATCCAAGGTTTTTCCGACGGAAATTTCAATCGTGTGTACGCGGCATAAGTGCAGGGCACTGCAGTGACAGCCCCTCGGGGAACATGTCTATGCTGCCTTGCACTCAGTATTTTCTCAGTCTTAGGACATCTAGTGGTAAAAAGGAATTGCTGCAGGGGACAATGGCTTTACCGAGTTTGGTGGTCTTACTGGCCAATAAGGAGTCTCGAAAACAGGGAGGGGGTTGGGCCAGGCTTTAATATTACAAGGGAATTTAGTTTTTTTGTGTAAGCTTTTACCTAGAAAAAAAAATAAATATATACTTTAATGAATACATTATTGGGCTAATTAGATCATATATGCCAGAAGCTCCGTATTAATAAACATCTCCGCATGCCGGAGGGTCTTCGGAGAGCAGGCGCTGTACATGTTGCTCTGTCAATCAAATCCATTAGCCTGAGCGACGCACAGATTATTGTCACGGCAGACAAACTGCTGTACTCGTTCAGCTCCAGCGCCTCCACCTAATACAAGCAGCAAATGAGGCTTCACGGACGCCGCGGCTGCTCACACTCATGTTTATGAACATTACATGCATGACATGATAAGCGCAGCCGTCTCACTTCCACACACAACACCTCCGATGCCGTCACATCTAGGAAATATTCCTGAATAAACAGCGAGGGAAGAATATGTGGAAAACAACAAATGCCATTCCAGGAATTATTTACATAAAAAAGGACCATTGCAAGGAACCAGCTGGCTCATTGTTAACACAATGTCCCCTCCTACTCATATTCACATGTTTATTAAAGAGACCCGGTCACCTTGCCCATACAGAGGAAAGAGACATGGTCTCTAACCAGTTTTGGACACGGACCATGGCCCAAAAAAAAAAACCGTCATCTGTCCTGACTGCTGCCGCTCCCCCTTGCACTTGTCAGCAATTCCCAACTGTCAAAATGACAGCCGGGTGTTGCTGTGTATATACAGAAGCTGTAGAAGCTGCTGTCCAAAAAACTGGCAGTGTTTATAAACATTATTTAGACAGATATAAAAATAGGATTTTTATAACAGCTTACCTGTAAAATCCTTTTCTTGGAGTACATCACGGGACACAGAGCGACATAGTCATTACTAATGGGTTATATAGATACCGTCAGGTGCTGGCACTGGCAACTTCCAAAACCGGAAGTACCCTCCCCTATATAAGCCCCTCCCATCCGGGAGCACCTCAGTTTTGTAGCAAAGCAATAAGTGTCCCCAAAGAGGGGCGGGAGCTCTGTGTCCCGTGATGTACTCCAAGAAAAGGATTTTACAGGTAAGCTGTTATAAAAATCCTATTTTCTTTCTCGTACATCACGGGACACAGAGCGACATAGTCATTACTAATGGGATGTCCTAAAGCAATGCCCAATGAGGGGGGGGGATACACCATATATAAGCTGAGCGCTATCAGACATGAGGATCTTTTGCGGCCTGCAACACACTGCGCCCAAAGGCGACATCCTCCTGACTTCTAACGTCCACCTGGTAGAACCTAGTAAACGTGTGTACTGAAGACCATGTTGCGGCCTTACAGATTTGAGCCAGGGAGGCCTGGTGATGCACTGCCCATGAAGTTCCAACTGCTCTCGTGGAGTGCGCTCTAACTTTGAACGGAGGCGGTCTCCTTCTCAAGCCATAGGCTTGTATTATGACCTGTCGAATCCACTTGGCTAAAGTAGATTTTGACGCTGCCTGACCCTTTCTGGGGCCTTCCGGCAGAATAACCAAAGTATCCGTTCTGCGAATCTGAGCAGTGGCCTTTAGATAAGCTTTAACTGCTCTTACTACATCCAAAGAATGCAATAACTTTTCCTCTACCGAAGTAGGTTTGGGGAAAAAAGAAGGAAGAACCACATCTTGGTTCAAATGAAACCTCGATACCACCCTAGGAAGAAAGGCTGGATGAGGACGTAACACTACTCTATCCTTATGGATAACCAGATATGGCTCCTTACAGGACATAGCTGCTAATTCCGACACTCTTTTAGCCGAACAAATGGCTACTAGAAAAATCAATTTCCTGGTGAGAAGCACCAAAGAAATATGCTGTAATGGTTCAAATGGTTGTTTCTGTAGAACCGACAGAACCAAGTTTAGATCCCATGGACATATGGGAATATTAACCGGAGGACTAATACGCATCACTCCTTGTATAAAGGCTTTGACTAGTGAATGCGAAGCCAAGGGCCTTTGAAAAAATATTGACAAGGCCGAAATCTGACCCTTGATAGTACTCAAGGCAAGCTTCCTATCTACAGCCCATTGTAGGAAGTCCAGAATCCTACCTATTACGTACTTATGTGGATGCCATTTCTTGGCCTCACACCACGCGATGTACGCCTTCCAGATTCTATATTAGATCTGCCTGGATACCGGCTTCCTGGCATTGATCATGGTAGATACCACAGGATTAGAGAGCCCTCTCTTTTTTAGAATGTGGGCTTCCATAGCCAGGTCGTCAAACCTAGGGCTGGTAAGGAAGGGTGGTATATCGGTCCTTGCGAAAGCAGGTCCGGACGACGTGGGAGAGTCCAAGGACTCCCCACTGAAATTTTACAATCTCCGCGTACCACGCTCTTCGGGGCCACGCTGGAGCCACCGGAATCACTGGTTTCTTTTCTACCCTGATTCTGCGGAGTAATCGAGGTAACCATTGTGGCGGTGTGAATGCATATATCAGCTTGAACTGATCCCAAGGGAACACTAGGGCATCCGAGCCGCAAGCTAGGGGATCCCTTGTCCGAGAGACAAACCTGTCCCCCTTTGCGTTGAATCTGGATGCTAGAAGATCTACATCCGATGTTCCCCACCGCTGACATATTGTCCGGAAAACCTCGGGGTGAAGGGACCCTTCCTCTGGGCCTAATTGCTGGCGACTTAGAAAGTCCGCCTTCCAATTCTCCACTCCTGGAATGAATACCGCAGATATGGCTGGGACATATTTTTCTGCCCATTTCAGGATGTAATTTACTTCCCTCTGGGCTGCACGACTCCTGGTGCCCCCCTGATGATTGATATATGCCACTGCTGTGGCATTGTCTGATTGAATTCTGACAGGGGACCCTTGGAGTTTGGATGTCCATGCTACTAGGGCATACCGGGCTGCTCGTATCTCTAAGAGATTGATGGGCAGGGCCTTTTCTGCATCCGACCATCTGCCCTGGAGAGACTATTGCTCCAGTACTGCTCCCCAGCCTATAAGGCTGGCATCTGTAGTGACCACCTTCCAAGAAATCAGACTGAAGGATTTCCCTTTTTCCAGATTCTGGGGAACCAACCACTAACGGAGGCTCTTGCGAACGGAAGGGGACAAGGACATTGTAAGTCTAGGGCCTGAACTTTTTTGTTCCAGGCTGACAGTATGGCCCCCTGCAAATTCCTTGAATGGAATTGACCGTAGGGTACTGCTTCGAATGATGCCACCATTTTTCCCAGCAGCCTTATGCACAGGCGTATGGACGGCTGTCTTTTTTGTACCCACTAAGTGGATCAAATCTTTCAAAGACAACACCTTTCCTCGAGGCAAGAATATTTTTCTCTGGCCTGAATCCAACCTTAGCCCCAAGTATTCCAGACTTTTGACTGGTTTTTAGGGCTGACTTTTCTCGGTTGATAATCCAACCGTGAGATTCCAGATACTTGATTGTCTTGTGAACGACCACTTCTAGTTTTTTCACTGAGTGGTCTATCAGCAACAAGTCATCTAGATATGCCATTATCATTACACCTTGTGTTCTTAGATTGGCCAATAAAGGGCCAGAATTTTTGTAAACACTCGTGGTGCTGTGGCCAAACCGAAGGGTAAGGCTCTGAACTGAAAATGGCGCCCTTCTACTGCAAAGCGTAGAAACTTTTGGTAGACTGGAAAGATGGGAATGTGCAGATAAGCATCTTTGATGTCGATCGCGGCTAACCAATCCTCCCCTTGTAGGGCAGTGGCCACCGATCGGATCGACTTCATCGGAAAGTCCTGATATACAGGAATTTGTATAGCCCTTTTAGAATTAATATGGGCCTCCCGTCCGCGTTTGCTTCGGGACTGTAGAGAGGTTTGAGTAAAACCCGAACCCTCATTCTTCCAGGGGAACCTCCATAATTACTCCTTGGAGCAATAGTTGTTCTAGTGCCAACAGGAGGGATCCTCTCTTCCGGGGATCCCTTGGCACGTTTGACCTCAAAAATGGGAAGGAGGAGAGTCTCTTAACTCCAATCTGTATCCCCAACATACTGCGGAGAGCACCTATCTGTCTTGATCGCGTCCCGCCAGGTCTCTTGTGAACAACTGGAGTCCTCCCCCCACCCGACTGAGTGGGGGCAACCCTTCAATGAATTTAACTTTGGGGGAGGTTTTGTACCTCCCCTGACCCAGGGTTTCTCATTACCCTGCTATTGTCCCTGTTTTTTACCCCCGGGAATTGACCGAGGAGGCCGTCGGAACTGTTACACAGCCGATGCCCCAGGGACTGGAGAAGCAGGCCTCTTAAAGAGGGACCTCTAACTCTGTTTTTAACCGGCAAGAGCGTATTTTTACCGCTGGAAATTTTCTGGATATATTTGTCCAGGTTTTCCCTGAATAAGCGTTCACCATGAAATGGGACGCTAACCAGCCATTCCTTACAGGGAGCTTCAGCAGACCAGTTTTTGAGCCATAGAAGCCTACGCATATGTACTCTAGACAGCGTAAGGCGGGAGGCCTGATGGACTGAATCCTTTATGGCGTCAACCGCAAAGCCTAAGGCTCTAGGTAGATCAGCTAGGGCAAGGCCTGCTGATCTGTCAAGTCCCTCAAGACCTGTTTTAACTGATCCTTCACTGCTTAGCAGACCCCAATAGCTGCTACTGCTGGTTGTGTCACCAAGCTTGCTGTAGAAAGAAGCAGACTTTCATAAGGACTCCAATCTTTTATCTATTGGGTTCTTGAACATTTGGACATTATCCACTGGACATGTCAGTGATTTATACATACAAGAGATGGCTGCGTCCACTGTAGGGACCTTCCATTTTTTTTTTTTTTTTTTGATGAACTTATCCTCCATGGGATAGACCACCGGAAATCTCTTGGGGGAATAATATTTTCTCAGGACGTTACCAATCCTGGTAAATAAGCCCTTTCAGTAAAAGGGTGAAGTGGAAAAGAACAGACAGTCTGGGGGCTTCTAGCGACCCCAACGAGGATACAGTAGTGGTTGATGGTTCCGCAAGGTGCATTTTTAATGCCGATCGGACCATGTTAGTCAGAGACTGAACCCATAATCTTTCAGCTTGAGCTGCTGAGAAAGGTTCCTCCACTGTTGATTCCTCTATAACAGAATCAACCTCATCCTGATCCCCTTCAGGCAGGTCGATCCCTGTATGGGACTGTTGCTCTGCTAACAGGCACTCTGAAGGAGGAGACGGAGATCGGCGTGCTTTCCCTGACAGGGAGGCAGCGATCAACGTTGACAATCTCTCTCTAATCCTCCCAGAGCTGAGGAAAAAACCTCCTCTGTTACATACACAGGAGCAGGTGACTGAGGACAGCCACAGTACCAAGTACCCCTGCGGGGTCTCTATGGTCACTTACCTCTGAACTTCAGGGGAGACTGGTGCAGCAGAAGCATGCCCACCTCAGAGCCCGATGAGACCCCCTTCGCTTCCTGGAAGATTCAGTTCCGGAGCTTCTGGACGGCATATTCTTAAGCCTAAAGCTGAGGTATTCCAGCCGTAATACACCACTTTTACTGAGAATAGTCTAGCACAATTGCTGCTATATCACAGTTGGTGTCTACTAAAGTGCCTTTCTAGGGGATGCCTGCATCAACCGCCTCTGTGTGCCTTTATCTGTTGCTAGCTCTGTCTGTGCATTCAATAGCCAGCTATAATGTGCTTTAAAACACGCTGGACGCCCGCACATGCGCAGTAGCGCCGCGGCGCACACCTGAGCGTCATCCACCCGCTCCGCCCCTTTTTTCAGATCGCCTCTATGAATAGAGGCGCGTGCACGCGCACGCGCGCGTGGCACGTGCGCCTTCGGCGCCCTTTTTTAAAAACAATAAGGAGCTAGACGGGAGCCAGGGCCCCCTTTGCCGCAGAGCCCGGGGATGGATGAGCGCAGCAACAGGGCAGAGGAGACAGCTTCCCAGCAGAGAACATACCAACTGCCTGGATTTGATTCTGGAAGAAAAAAATCCACATTACAAGAAAAAGAACCATAGCGGCCTCTAGTGTCTAACACAGGTACCGCGGTCTTACATTTTTTTTATTTATTTTTTCTTGCCTACTATTAAAATTTTTACATTTTCTCAGTAGTAACAGGCATACACAGAATATTAGCGGGAATACCTTAGGTAACAGGCAGAAAGACAAAATAGGCTTGGGGGTCCCTCAATAGAACCAAGTTCCTGAGGGCCCCCACTTACCTTTTCCTCGCCGCAGGACTTTGTTTGGTCCACAGAAGCCCAAACTTCACCTATCACGGCAGGCATTGTAATCAAACCTTCAGGGACCGGGTTCCCAAGGATTCCACTCCCCTGGACCTGTATAGCACCCTGCACAGAAAACATCTTGGTCATGGGTATGACCAGAGCTCTGGATCCCAGGGTCCAGCTCTCCTAAGAGAAGCATTACAGGCAAAACTTTGCTCTTCTCTGCAAGGCCCGGGTACCGACCGTTTAGCTATGAAGCTTTTTTGGTCGGATCCGGAATAGCTTACTGAGGCCCAAAAGAACCTGTACGCAAGCTCAGTGAAAAACACATGTTTCTTCTTGGCCAACACCTTAGACACTGGCAAAAAACTGAGGTGCTCCCGGATGGGAGGGGCTTATATAGGGGAGGGTACTTCCGGTTTTGGAAGTTGCCAGTGCCAGCACCTGACGGTATCTATATAACCCATTAGTAATGACTATGTCGCTCTGTGTCCCGTGATGTACGAGAAAGAAATAACATTGTTTATAAAAACACTGTTTAAACAGGAGATAGAGAGATACAAAGTAACATTGTTTATAAACATTGAGGCCTCGTGCACACAGGAGGTTTCGCAAACTCTCCTAGAAGCCTTTCCTCCCTGCAGCAGCGTTTTAGAAAATAAAACAAAAAACGGCTGAGGCTTGTAAGTGTCAAGTGTTTGATCTACTAAAATTCTGCTGCTCCTGGATGCACTGGCAGAGGTTTTTTTTCCTGCCTCTGAAAGGTCCTGCCACTAAAGGCTGCTAAAAGTCTATGTGTGTGTATGGACACATTGGCTAACATTCAGGGGAGTTTAGAGGCAGAAAAAATAAATAAAAAAAAAACACGCCTGAAGCAGCTGCAAAAAATGTCCACTGTACATGAGGCCTGATCAGATGGGAGATAGAGTGATACAAAGTAACATTGTTTATAACCATGGCTCACACAGGAGATAGACACAAAGTCATAGACTGGAGATGGAGAGATAGAGAGATACAAAGCAAAATTGTTACTTTTGAATCTACTCCATTCACTGGCATTTTTTGCAAAACAATATCACCAAAGGAAAGCCTTGCTTGTCCTAAACAAATAAAAAAAAAAAAAAAAGAAGGTTGGCATATGCAATACCTTGGTATCTTAAGAATAAAAAAAATCCGAAATGTAACAATTGTTGGGAAAATACAGGTATGAGCACAGCGTGCCGTGTATTGTAGGGATGAGGGCACTGCAAGTTCCTTCTACTATGAGGCTGACAGGAGTAGTGACAGCGGCATCACTACTTCTGTCAGCCCAGCGCTGGAAGCAGCAAGGAGAGGAGAGAGCCGGGAGGTGTGGGCTGTGCTCGCTTTCCCTTTCCTCCCCATAGGATAATGAAGGAGGCCGCAATTTGGCATCTTTGCCCTGGGCACTGGGTGTGAAATCTGAATTGCTTAAAGTTCACTCTCTGACCCAAACTAAACTAAACTTTACACCCCTCCCCAATTTCTTCTCCTTCTGCTAGCCTTTGTTGGGGCTTAAGTAATGAGATCACCCCCTCCATCTTGTGAGAGTGTTCAGGCCTAGCACTGCATTGTGGGTGATCGTATGCTACCCATACTCATTATGTGTTTTACAATGGAAGCAGGAGCTGTGGGGGAACATTGTAAAAAGGAGAAGTAGGCGATAGGTGGGCTTTAAAGAGGAACTACAGTCTGCACACATAATTTGTAATAAAAACATCTTTGCCATTCTGAAGCTTCCCTCCAACCACTTTGCATATTATTTTATATAGGAGACCAGTAGAAGGAGCTGTGAGCTTCGAGTGCGTAGCCTGTGAAACTTCCCACTCTATGTTTGGAGGACTGCCCTGCTGTATGACATCACTTCCACGTTCCAGACTGGTTAGCATGGAGCTTCCTGTCATGTGACACCGCAGAGAAGCCTGTGCAAACGAAAATCGACATCTCCTACACCTCACGGCCGAGGGGAACTTTGCCAGAGCCAGCAGAACGGCACCAACAGACCTCAGAACACACCCATCCTCAATGGATATCATTTTCAAGTGAACCTGTAAGTATATATACTATACTTACATTAATGATTACAGTAGGATTTATTTCGTTGGCGCCTCCACCCCCTTCTTTTTTATATTATTTTATATATACTGTGATTCTGTACTTGCCAAATATGCACAATCCTAATCGGTGCGAAGCCGCATCTGTGATGCTGCACCGATTTCAAAAAGTAGTTTCTGTACTACTTTTTGCAATTTCGGCCCGCCATTTACATTGACATCTGTGCCTGTGTTACAGATGTCTCTGTAATCGCGGCCGAAATCGGGACTGACAAGCGGGGGTGAAATCGTGCGATTTCAGCTGAACTGGCACGGCTTCATTCCCGCAGCCCAGTGTGAACCTGGGTTACATGTAAAATGTTTTAATTTCCTGAAAGAAATACCTGCGCTGAGCCCGGTAGCAGTACTCACTTTAGAAGGACCTTCAGAGCTAAAAATAAGTCAAAGTAACAGTAATTAAAAAGGAAACGGATGTTGTCATGGAGATATTAAGTGCTAATGATACAGTTTGGAGTTGTATTATATAGCACTTTACAAACTGTGTTTTTTAATTAAACACCAGAATGTTGAATGAACTTTGTTCTATAGGGAGGGGGGGGGGGGGCTTTGTTTTAAAGTGGTTCTAAAGCGAACATTTTTTTTTCACCTTCATACACATGGGTCAAAGCACAAGGCTTGCACCTGAATCAGGCACACCAGGCCATTTCATGAGGCCCTCGCACCTCTCCTGTAGCTTCGGTACCCCCCTCACCCTGTCTCAGTAGTCTGCAACAGAGAGGAGGACAGAACTCCTCCTACAGAACCTGCGCCTCTCTATGCAGCCACAGCACCCCCTCGTCTCCTCCTCCCCTGATCTCGGCATTCAGAAGACTCGTGCAGCTGACTCTAGCCCTCCTCCAGACCCTGCTCTTTCTGCTTCCCAGCTCTGCCCCCAGTTTCTTCCGTGCAGCAGCACAAGGTAAGGTGGGAGGGGGGGTTGCACTGTTATGTATTGGAGTGTGGAGGACTCTTGACTTCCAATGGTGAGGAGGCGCTTGACATCTGATGTAAGGGGGGGGGGGGTACTCTAATCATCTGCTTATAATTATTATAAGAATAAGAGTATTATAATTCTATGCCAGTTGAAAAGGCGGGTTTGCACACCACTGGTATCAAGAAATTTAACCATGTTCTCTCTGAGAAGCGTCCAATAAAATTTTGAATGATACCAGCGGTGTGCGACCCTCCTTTTCAGACTTGCATCGTCTGCACCTGCCCTTCACAGCTTAAGTTATTACTAAACCCAATAATAAATCGAATGGAAGGAATTATTTAATATGATAAAGAGTAGATACATTTATAGTCTTACAGATACAACCTTTGAGGGCAACCATAAGGCTGATGCAGCCCGGGATAAAATCGAGACACCCCTGCCTTAATACATTCCCTGCATTAAAGTAGTGAAACAAATCCCCCTACACATGTTGCATGTTGTACCCGTTTACAGTGGGGGATGGGGGGGTGCAGCCCACAGCAGCCAGCAACCCCCCACCCCTGGCTAACGTTCGTTCGCTCTTCCCCCCCGCCCGTCACTCGCTGCTTCATTTGTCCGTTGCCCGCCAGGCCCCCCGCACTTACCCCAACCAGGTTGCGGCTTCGGCGGCTCCCCCCCCCCCCCCGCGTCTCCTCTAGAGTCCTAGCGGTTGCTTCTCCTCCCGGCCAATCAGGACTTAGAACTCATGGGCAATCGGGTCTCAGGACCTGCTTCCTGAATGGCCGGAAGGAGAAAAAGGAAGACCATAACAAATAATTCGCTAATGTCACACAACTGTGCTGTGCATGTGCTTCCAAAAAAAAAGAAAAGAAAAACATTGAAATCCATGCATCCGGCGCCCTGCATGTAGATTAGTGGTGGGCGTATGGATTAGGGGGCGTATGAGCATCTGCCACTGCCTGTTTATCTGCAGTCTTCTCTTCTCTACATCCGTTTAAAGTGCAGAATTGATAAATCCTGCCTCAGCTGTCAGAAAATACAGGGCAGAAAGCTGAAATTACACACTGCAGAGTTTAGCGAGGAGAGCTCTAAGAGCCGATTGGAGGGAACAGACCCACCACCCTTCAAAAAGCACACAGGAACAGAACTGAGGCTGTCAATCTGCTGGAGGTCCCTCTGTCACCTTTTTTTCTCTTGATGTCAGGAAAACTTGTCAGAAGTGATTCATGCTGATAGCAGAATAATAAAGCCAAAGACAGAAATGACACTTAGTGCTCTTAAATGAGACGAGTACACACTATAGTGGTATAAGCTTTGTTCATATTTCATGTCTGAGGTTTAGAACCACCTTAAGGTAAATGGCATTTTAACATTGGCATCTGCATGGGTACCTCCTCAGCACACAGCTTGTTATGGGGGAACTCAGAGAAGAGGAGGAGTGGACAGCACCAGTGGGGGGACGCCAGAAGAGGAGGAAAGGGGCAGCTCTGTGCAATACTATTACAGAGCAGGCAAGTATAACATGTTTAATATTTTAATTTAAAAAAAAATCTTTACAGCTACTTTAAGCTTTTTTTCCAGGCATGCTTTATCTTTTAATAGCAGTTTACTTAATGTCCACCCACAATCACACACTATTATTATTATACATTTACATAGCTCTGACATATATAGTAGTACTGTACAGAAAACACTGAGCCAGTCACATCAGTCTCTGTACCAGAAGAGCTTACACTCCAATTTCCCCCATAATCACATGCTATTATTACTATACATTTATATAGCTCTGACATATACCACAATACTGTACAGAGAACAGAGCCAGCCACATCAGTCTCTGAACCAGAGCAGTTTACACTCTACTACGCCCCCCCCCCCCCCCCAAAACAACAAACAACCACAAAAACCACACACTATTATTATACATTTATATAGCTCTGACATATACTGCAGTGCTGTACAGAGAACTCTGAGCCCGTCACATCAGTCTCTGCACCAGAGGAGCTTACGTTCTGAATTCAGCTCATAGTCACACACCTGGCTGATGTTTACTGGTACTGTCATCTATCACGCTGTAATACATTTTTCTTTTCCTGTTGCAGAAGATCCACATAGGCGACCTTCACCTGTGCATTATTAATAGGAGATTCTGTGGTAGAGTCGCCATCTGCTGGTCGATGGCAGCACACAGTTCTAGTGCAGGAGAGATTTTCAGATTTTGCAAAGCTTGGAGACTGAGCACTTTGCGTTTTCTGTTCTGTCCCGTTTTGGAGTAATTCAGAGATCCAGGAACCCCCTATTTTTACCCGTTTTAAAGTGGACCTTCACTCATACAAAACACTTTTCAGCTTTACAGTCAGGGCAGGGACAAGGAGGGGGCGGAAGGGAACATGTGCCTTGGGCTCAGTGTTTCTATGTGAGGGGGAGCATGTTGAGACCTTCAGCCGCTCCCTGTCTCTCTCGGACAGATGCGATTGCAGTGTCCCTATTGTTAGCATTCTTCTTTCCCGTCCAGACTGCAGCAGTAGTCAGTACCACCTACGGCACTAGCCCTGAGCTTGCAACTGTCCCCTATTGCTCCTCTGCCAACTGGTTTATAAAGGAGCATATATAATATATAATAAAAAGACATTGTAACAAGTCTGCTGCTGTGCCGAACGCCCACAGCTCCTCTCGTTACTTAGAGAAAGTGACGCCCACTCTTCCCGGGTACGCCGCTCTCCACAGCTGACAGTGGGTGGAAGGAAATCCCAGATTCCCTGACAGGATCGCTCTAACACAGAATTAGCTTGTCATCTGGAGGGTGCAATTAAACTGTTAGTTGCCACGGCTAAAAAAAAAAAAAAAAGTAATCTATGGGACACAGCCCAAAGAGCAAACCTCGAGGCAGCATCTGTAGGCATGAGCAGAGTGCCAGTTGTTGGCGAACTACAACTCCTACCATGTGCTGGCACAATGGCATTTGGCAACGCAATGTGAATTTGTGAAACATCCTTGGATAAGGTGAGAAAAAAAACTAAAAAAAAGGGATTACCTGTGTGAGTGCAAAATCTTGTGCAGCTGTGCATGGCAGCCAATCAGCTTCTAACTTCCAGTTTTTTTTGTCAAGGCTTAATTGAACAAGCTGAAGCTGATTGGTTTCTATGCAGAGCTGCTGCAAATTAAGGCCGGGTTCATACTGGTGCGACAAACGCTCCGACATTGGGAGCTCATGTCGCATGACGTGTGAAAATCAATGTTTCCCTATGGGAGCCGTCTTAACTGGTCCGTCACATGTCAGTCCGACTTTGAAAATGCTCCCTGTACTACTTTGGTCCGACTTTGATCCTACTTTAGCCCATTGAATATCATTGAAGTCGGAACGCTGTCTTGCATGCTCAGACTTTGGCATGCGACTTGTGCTCTGCTGTTCTTGAGGGGGAATTCCACGCCAAATTCAAAATAAAAAACCGGCATGGGTTCCCCCTCCGGGAGCATACCAGGCCCTTCAGTCTGGTTTGGATTTAAAGGGGAACACCCCCTACACCCAAAAAATGGCGTGGGGGTCCCCCCAGGCTCCATATCAGACCCTTATCCGAGCTAGCAGCCCGGTCGGTCAGGAAGGGGGGTGGGGGACGAGAGAGTACCCCCCCTTCTGAACGGTACCAGGCCGCATGCCCTCAACATGGGGGGGGTGGGTGCCCCCCCTGCCCCAAAGCACCCTGTCCCCATGTTGATGAGGACAAGGGCCTCTTCCCAACAACCCTGGCTGTTAGTTGTCGGGGTCTGCGAGCGGGGGCTTATCGGAATCCAGGAGCCCCCGTTAATAAGGGGGCCCCCAGATCCCAGCCCTCCATCCTATGTGAATGAGTAGGGGGTACATCGTACCCCCTACCCATTCACCTGGGGGGAAAAAATGTCAAGAAAAAAAACACACTAGACAGGTTTTTAAAAGTAACTAGGCAGCTCCGGGGGTCTTCTTCCGACTTCGGGGGTCTCTTCTCCCGCTATCCGGTGCCTTCTCCACACTCTCTGGTTCTTTCTGCCTTCTGCCGGGCTCTGCCGCTATATTCTGCCAGCTCTTTTGCTAGCGGTGGCCCGGTCTTCTGTGTCGTCTTCTCCCCTCTTCTCTTGTCCCGATGTTGACACAACGCTCTCTACCGCTGTATCGTCGTTCGCGCGGTGAGCAATGATTTATACAGGCATGGTCACCGAGTGACCCGGCCTCTAATGGCGTCACAGTCCCACCATGCCCCAGGACTGTGACGTCATAAGAGGCGGCGCCCCCCTGCCCCAAAGCACCCACCCCCCCCCCCAAGGCATGCGGCCTGGTACGGTTCAGGAGGTGGGGGCGCTCGCTCGTCCCCACCCCCCTTTCTGACCGACCAGGCTGCGTGCTCGGATAAGGGTCTGGTATGGATTTTGGGGGGACCTAAACGCCGTTTTTTTCCGGCGTAGGGGGTTCCCCTTTAAATCCATACCAGACCGAAGGGCCTGGTATGCTCCTGGAGGGAAAGCCATGCCGTTTTTTTTATTTAAAATTTGGCGTGAAGTTCCCCCTCAAGATTCATACCAAACACTGCCTGGTATTGGCGGGGATCCAAGTCGGATCCCCGTTCATTAAAAGTCCGACATATGTCAGCTTCAAGTCGCAGGGCAAAGTCGGATCCAAAGTAGGACAAGTGTCATGTCACACTAGTGTGAACGCAGCCTCAGCATTCTCCAGTTTTAGTAAATCAACCCGACACGGTTACCTTCTATACAGATTACTGATCCAGCACTGCTTCCTTCTCTGACAAGACACACACTGTCATTTTATCTTCAGCTCACTTTTTCCATTGCATATATAAAATGTGCTGTGCTAAAACATACAATAATGAAATCAAAAATAAATAAAACATATGCTTCAACGTATACCAAATAATCAATGTGATTGGACACAGCGGGAGCCAAATAGGCGTGTCCGGCAGACTTGATGTCCGCCAGGACCTGCCAATCGTTCTGCCTATGTAAACAAGGCAGATTGCCGTTCTGTGACAAGGGAAGGTAGTGATCTTGTGTTTCTGCCAAGCAGGAACACAGATCTTTACCTTCTCACAGTACAAACACTTCCCCCACAGTTAGCAAGCACTCCTTAGAAACACCTTTAACTCTTTGATCGCCCCTGATGTTAACCCCTTCCCTGCAATTGTCATCAGTACAGTGACAGTGCATATTTTTAGCACTGATCACTGTATTAGGGTCACTGGTCCCCATAAAAAAGTGTCACTTAGTGTCTGCGGCAATGTCGCAGCCCCGCTATAAGTCGCTGATCGCTGCCATTACTAGCAAAAATAAATAAAATAAAAATGTCATTAATATATCCCATAGTTTGTAGATGCTATAACTTTTGTGCAAACCAATCAATATACGCTTATTGGGATTTTTTTTTTACCAAAAATGTGTAGCAGAATACATAATGGCCTAATTTGATGAAGAAATTAGATTTTTTCCCCCCCTTTTTTTTTTTTAATTCGGTATGTTTTATAGCAGAAAGTAAGAAATAGTTTTTTTTATTTTATAGCGTAAAAAATAAAAAAAAATGCAGAGGTAATCAAATAGCACCAAAATAAGCTCTATTTGTGAAAAAACAAAACAAACAAAAAAAAACATACATTTTATTTGGGTACAGCGTCGCACGATTGCGCAACGGTCAGTTAAAGTAATGTGGTGCCGCATCACAAAAAATGGCCTGATCATGAAAGGGGGGGGGGGGGGGGTAATCCTTCTGGAGCTGAAGTGGTTAGTCTCGTTGATTATTTGTTTATTTGATATACATTGATGCATGCTTTATTTTTAAATTATATTATTGAATTTGTTCAGCACAGCAGATTTATATATTAAATTTTGGGGAGATTTATCACTTACAGCTTTTTTCAAGGCTGTTGCGCAGAATTTTTCTTTTGGCTAGAGTGCAGAATAAGTAAAACCTCTGGCATAAGTTTTTTTGCCATCTGTGTCCCATTGAGGATATTTCCTTCATTCATGATGCTGTTTATCCAACAGGAAATGAAATCTCTCCAGAAGCTGAGAACCCCCCTCTTACACAGTTATCAAGGAATCAAGTTTTCCCATTGGAAGATTTCTTTATTTATTAGCGGTTTAGACATTAATGGCCGTGTTTCGAGTTATTTTGAGGGGACAGCAAATTTACACTGTTATACAAGCTGTACACTCACTACTTTACATTGTAGCAAAGTGTAATTTCTTCAGTGTTGTCACATGAAAAGGTAGAATAAAATATTTACAAAAATGTGAGGGGTGTACTGACTTTTGTGAGATATTGTATACATAATAGTTTGTAGATGCTATAATTTTCAAACAAACCAATCAATATACACTTATTGGGATTTTTGTTGCCAAAGACATGTAGCAGAATACAATTTGGCCTAAAGTTATGCCGAAATTTGATTTTAGTGGATATGTTTAATGATAGAATGTAGAAAATATTGGTTTTCTTTTATTTGTTTAATCGCAAAAAAACCCAGTGGTGATCAAATACCACCAAAAGAAAGGTCTGTGGGAAAAAAAAAAAAAAAGATAAAAATTTTATTTGCGTACAGTACTGCATGACTGCGCAATTTTCAGTTAAAGTAGCGCAATGCTGAAAAGCCAGAAATGCCCTTGTCGTAAAGGGGTAAAACCTTCCGGAGCTAAGGTGGTTAAATGGACTTGGCACTGCCAAGGAAACGGGTCTTACCTGATGCGCACAGCGCCGAGGTGGCGGGTTTGGGACGTCGATTTTATTCCAGCTGTTCTTCTTTATATTGTAAATATATAGCTCATTATACAGAAAGGTCTGAAAGAAATAAAAGACAAAAATATTAAAAACTGAATACATTTCCAAACCCTAAAATAAAATAAAAATACGTTGTATTGTTAAAAAAAACAAAAAAAAAAAACACTTATACTGCATTTGCTACACAAACCAATGGGTGAGATCTGTGCCCAGGTACGACCTCTGATTGGGTGGCCCTGCCAGCCTTATACTGTCCTATGGCTCCGCACAGAGCCCAGGGCTGTGCAATGAGAAGCAAGATGAATTGTTGTCATGGTTGGGGTGTAACATAGGCTAGCATTAGGTTAAGGTTTACTTGGACTGTATATAATATTCCCTTGATCATATTGAGCAGAGCTTTCTGGGCGTGACTTCTCTCAGTCAGTCATTTTTTGTTGTCCCTTGTAAGGCCTCCAGAAGTCTTCAGAGATCATGAGCCATGATTAATTGGATTTGGAATGATTAGGCGTGTGCCAATTACATTGCACCACTAGAATTCAGTGCCTTGAAAAAGTATTCATACCCCTTGAAATTTTCAAAGTGGCAAATAATTGTGAAGTGGATGGAAAACGATAAATGGCTTTTCAACATTTTTTTTTACAAATTAATATCTGAAAAGTGTGGCGTTCATTTGTATATAACCAGCCTGCCGGATTTGCTTGCGATTATCGGAGAAGAGAGATGCTCGGCAGGAGGGATTCCCCCTGTCAACACGGTCTGTGTTGATGTGGGAATCATGCAAATTTCTTTTCTGCAACCCGTAGTTGCAGGAAATAAATTTGCACCGCCTGAGTTCTGCCTTAATCTATCAGCGAGACTGGATTGTGCCTTTAAGTGCCTGAAGGAGTCTGATCCACATGGGTTTGTCATAGGTGAGGAGGCAGATTTATTCATTCCCACCATTGAGGCTGACACTGATCTGCAGATTAGAGCACACAACACGCCACAGCCTGCAGGCAATCAGAGCCCATTAAATATTAACAGGGAGCTGACACTCGGAGACCAGTAATGGGCACAGATTTCTACTGGTTAATGTTTCAGCGCTGGGAGGGGGGGCGGTATTGAAGTCTGGAGGGGGTTCGCTGGGAGTCTCGCAGGATGTAAAATATTCCAGGAACTCAGATCTGTCAATGTCCAGGGCAAAAGAATTACAACATACATGAGTATAAAGACATTTCAGTGCTTCCTAATAATACCCTGTCCTGACAAATGCATTTTCACACATTACAAAATACACGGCACACTGATTACCCCAAACATAGAAAATGATGCAGAATTACAGTCACAATTACAATATACTTGTAGCTTAAAAGGAAAAATTCCAGGTATGGATATTTTATACTTAGTTACATTGATCCATTGGACCAACTACAGTGTGAAGAAGGAGTATGTGAACCCCTTGGAATGAACTGGTTTTCTAGAGTATTTTTCCATAAAATGTGATCTGAGTCACAAGAATAGACAAACACAATGTGCTTAAAGTGAATGTAAAGGCAGAAGGTTTTTTTTTTTTGCATTCTATACATTAGGCAGCATTCTATGCATTAAGCAGCCCCCTAATACTTATCATCTCGATCCAGCAATGTGCCCAAGTGTCTCGGTTATCCAGGATTCTCCCTCCTGATTGGCTGAGACACAGCAGCAGCGACATTGACAGCAGCGGGAGCAAAAGTCAGATAGCCAATGAGGAGAGAAAGGGGGCAGGGCCGAACCGCAGCTCTGTGTCTGAATGGACACACAGAGCTGCAGGTGGGCTCGGGTGCCCCCAAAAGCAAGCTGCTTACAGTGGGGGCACTCAACAGGAGGGAGGGGCCAGGAGCGCCAGCGAGGGACCCGAGAATAGGAGAATCGGGAAGGGAGGGAGATCAGGAGACCGGACTAAAGTAAATTTATGGTTAACTAGTAGCAAGCATGCTATCTATGTTCTGCTAATGAATACTGAAATGCTTAAAGTGAATGTCTGCATTTAAAGTGGTTGTACACCCTGTACAACCACTTTTACCTACAG
This sequence comes from Rana muscosa, assembly GCA_029206835.1. Lineage (NCBI taxonomy): Eukaryota > Metazoa > Chordata > Amphibia > Anura > Ranidae > Rana > Rana muscosa. The sequence goes on from CM055119.1 coordinate 332,547,069, forward strand.
GCGAGCCTAGATTAAGGCTTACCTGTAGGTGCTGGAAATATCTCCTAAATCTCCACGGTTTAGGAGATATTTACAATACAGACGCAGTCCTACAGAGTGTAATGGATTACTTCCACTCTGTGGAACGCATGCAATTTAAGTTTTTTAGCTCAGTTCTGTCCTATTTAAGCAACAGCGTCACACGTCAACACCATACCCCCGAAGATGCACGAGTAAGGGACGTGTGACGAATTGGAGCGAACGGTGTTACAGCCACCATCTTGTTGGTAGGAAGCGCTGGACGCTTTCCTTTTTTGCCTTATACCATTTTATCTAATATGAGTTTGAAATTAGCTTGCACTGAATAAATGCTTTAGTGTTTTGGATGTCTGCGCAATGAGCGTTTTTCTTTCATCCTTTTATGCATGCAACTACTGGGCTTCATCCCCTGGAGTGTATATGTAGCCAAATCCTGCTGGAATTTCATTCAATCATACCTGGTGGGCCATTAAGAGTGAGATCCTTTTCCCTTGTGTTGGTCTGCTCAATGAATAAGAGGAACCGTGGATACTGCCTCGAGTTACATACCTTATTGTGTATACCTTACACACTGATGGTAAGGGTCAGTTATATCGGGTGTTGGTGACGGCTTTTCTTTTCCTTTTTCGTCTTACTGGAAATCTTCAATTCTGGATTTTGTTAAGAACTTTCTGGCATCTTCACATTATTGAATTTTCATCCATGAACTTTTTGTTTTGTTACTACCAATTTTCAGCGCTACACCTTTACCCCACATTATTTTTATTGAACCCAACAATAGTGTTAGCAGCGATTTGTACTTGTATTTATCTATTAGCGCAACAAATCTGTCTTTTTCAAGCCTAGATTAAGGCTTACCTGTCGGTGCTGGAAATATCCCCTAAACCTCCACGGTTTAGGAGATATTTACAATAGAGACGTGTGCCGATGTCTAGGGCGCAGGCACACTTTAGAAACGGCGATCGTGCCGTTTCTAAAGGAGGTCAGGCCATGACTGGCGGCTCCCGCACGAATGCGCGGGAGTGACATCATCGCGGCTCCAGCCAATCACAGCGCCAGAGCCACGTTCCCCGGAATTAACTCCGGGGCAACATGTCGCCGCCCGGTGCTGTGTCGGGCACCGCAGCGGGGGCTTTGATCCCAAGTGAGTATTACATAATGAGCTAGTATGCTATGAATACTAGCTCATAATGCCTTTGTCTTGCAGATGTTAGTTTTTTGCAAAGTGGGTTTACAACCACTTTAAATTTAGGAGAGTGTTTTCCCTCTGCTTGATGCTACATTGCAATGAAATACATCTGTATAAATTATTAGCATAACAATAAGAGGTGATCATGTTGGGCTTCCACAGATACAAGCATGATGGTGACATATGCATAGGTTTGCCATTACTAAAACTCTTATGCCCCATACACACGATCATTTTTCATGCCATTAAAAATGCCATTAAAAAAAATGGCCATCTTTCTTGTGAAAAAAAAAAAAAAAATGGCCATTAAAAATGATCGTGTGTATGCTCCAGAGCATTTTTAACGACGTGAAAAACGGCCATTAAAAATTTCGAACATGCTCTCTTTTTTCACGTCGTTTTTCATGTCGTTTTTTTTAACGACGTGAAAAACGATAGTGTGTATGCTTTAACGACGTGAAAAAAAAACGCACATGCTCAGAATCAAGTATGAGACGGGAGCGCTCGTTCTGGTAAAACTAGCGTTCGTAATGGAGATAGCACATTCGTCACGCAGTAACGGACTGAAAAGCACAAGACTGAAAAGAGCGAATCGTCTCTCAACAAACTTTACTAACATGAAGGGTGGCGCCATTCGAACGGAACTTCCCCTTTATAGTGCCGTCGTACGTGTTGTACGTCACTGCGCTTTGCTTGAACATTTTTTAAAATGATGGTGTGTACGCAAGACAGGCTTGAGAGGAAACAAGAAAAAAAATGACAAGAAAAACGTCAGTTTTAAAAATGACATTAAAAATGATCGTGTGTATGGGGCATAAAATGACATTGTACTCACCCATGTGACTGTCACTCACAAAGTAAATGAAAAAGTCATTTAAAATCAACCGATGCATCTTTTAGGAAGGAATGTTTTTTAGCTTAATTTGTTTAAACTTAAAAATAGATATTACTGGGGGTACAGTTTTCCTGTACCAGGTCCAGGCTCTTCTTCTATTAAACCCTAAACAGAGTCACATCAGCTGCATCGAAGTTGCTCTGTCTTGTAGCCTCTGTCCAGGATCAATCAGATGCTGGCAGAGAGGCAGCGCTGTGCTGCGACGCATCCTATTGGACATCTCACAGCTCAGTCATCAGAGCTGTTGCAGACTCCCTCTGAAACCCAGAAGAGACATCCTTGTATTAGAGAAAAAGAGGACTGCCTGCTCTGCATGGTGCTTTGTAACTGTGTAGAGATGGCACAGTTACAAAAATTACCTTAGGCTCTGGAGGTTGGAGGAGATCTGGCCCTCCCAGTCAGATCTGCACCAATACATTACCTGTAATAGTAATCCATGGCTGCAGGAAGAGGCAGGACAGAGCTGCATCAAAACTGGTGCTAAAGCCCACAGGGACCTGCCAGAGTCCTGGCACCATTTTAAAACTTGCCTTGGGACAAAAAGATTGTCATATGACAATGATAGTACCATATGACAAAGAATCAAAGTCAGATGTACTGAAATATAGCACAATGGTGCCCCCAAGTGGTCAACCAAAACAAGCAGAGCTGTCACGGGCTAAAAAATGTGAATTTATTTCTATTATCAAAGCAGAACTAAAAGCATTTTTTTTTCTTTTTTTTGGATGGAGTAAGGGAGGATTATAACCCATGTAAGGTATTTTTTGGGCATCTGTGTCCCATTGCGGAGATTTCTCTTCACTAGCTGTCCTATAGACAAAACAGGAAGCTAGAGGAAATCCCTCCAAAGTGAGGGAATCTTTGGTTGTCACTAGGGTTGTCCCGATACCGATACTAGTATGCCCATCAGTGCCACTGCTAGCCATCAGTCAGTGCCATCTATCAGTGCGTGGTATCGGGACAACCCTAGTTGCCCCACTGGAAAATTTCTGTTCTGGTGACAACCCAAAATTTGTGTTTTTCTTTAACATTCAATGATAACTGTAAAACGGGACAAATAGAGAGGATAAATGTCTCTATTGCCTCGTACAAACACGACCGGTTTTCCCGACGAGAAAACTGCCATGAAAAAAAAATAAAAAAATAAAAAAAGGAGAGAACCAGCTCTCTTTTTTCCCCCGTCAGGAAAAATCCTGTCGAGAAAACCGGTCGTCTGTATGCTTTCCCGAGGGGAAAAAAAACGCGCATGCTTGTAAACAATTAGACGCATGCGCGGAAGCATAGAACATAATTTTGTCGGCTCGTCGTGGAGCCGTACTAGGGGGAGTAAAACTGGGGGGGATCCGTAGTGGAGAAGGATCTGGGGGTTTTGGTAGATCATAAGCTCAATAATAACATGCAATGCCAAGCTGCGGTTTCCAAAGCAAGCAAAGTCCTTTTTGTATTAAGAGAGGTATGGACTCCAGAGAGAGAGATATCACTTTGCCCCCCCTGTACAAATCATTAGTAAGACCTCATCTGGAATACACAGTTCAGTTTTGGGCCCCAGTTCTCAAAAAGGATATCGGGGAACTGGGGAAAGTGCAGAGAAGGGCAACCAAACTGATAAGAGGCATGGAGGAGCTCAGCTATGAGGAAAGATTAGAGGAACTGAATTTATTCCTCTTGAGAAGAGGAGATTAAGGGGGGATAGATATGATCAACATGTACAAATATATAAGAGGTCCATATAGTGAACTTGGTGTTGAGTTATTCACTTTACGGTCAACACAAAAGACAAGGGGGGCACTCTTTACGTCTAGAGGAAAAGAGATTTCACCTCCAAATACGGAAAGGTTTCTTCACAGTAAGAGCTGTGAAAATGTGGAATAGACTCCCTGCAGAGGTGGTTCTGGCCAGCTCAGTAGATTGCTTTAAGGAGGGCCTGGATTTTTTCTTAAATGTACATAATATAACTGGGTACTGACATTTATAGGTAAAGTTGATCCGGGGAATATCCGATTGCCTCTCGGGGGATCAGGAAGGAATTTTTTCCCCTGCTGTAGCAAATTGGATCATGCTCTGCTGGGGTTTTTTGCCTTCCTCTGGATCAACTGTGGGTATAGAATTGGGTATATGGGATTGTATGATAGATATATATATATATATATATATATATATATATATATATATATATATATATATATATAAAATCTATTTTTTTTTTTTTTTTTTATGGTTGAACTGGATGGACTTGTGTCTTTTTTCAACCTGACTAACTATGTAACTATGTAGGAAAAGCGCCCAATTTTGCGGCCATTGCCAGTATGCAAAAGGGGTGAGCCTAGCTGAAGATTTGCCTGTGTCAGGGTGGATTTGATTTAAATCAAGTAGATTTAAATGATAATTTAAATCACTAAAAAGGCTGGATTTAAATCATAATTTTTAAAAAGAGCAACTGTCATCTCTGTCCCACAGTGGCTCCTCCTCTGACCCGCTGTTGACTCACGACAGTCCCATTCACTTTAATGGGACGGCTGGTGATGCAGCAGTGACATAACAAGTTGAGCGACATGGCGGCAGCAGGTGAGTGGATGTCTGCTAACAGGCACTGCCATGATGGATCTGAAATGACAGGTGCTATTTAAATGTAAGGACTTATTCTTGCTGGTAGTTAAAATCATTAATATTTGCAAACAAAATGGTTCGAATAATAAGCTGTCAGATTAGTAAAACAGCGATCTCAGAACTGATTCAATCATACAGTTTGTAGTGTACATAGATTTGCAAAACAATGGGATAAAGGAATACTCCTGAACTTTGTTTTATCTCATGGTAATTGTGTGAATGCATCAATGCAGTGCATGTTTATCTCAGCTTGCAGAGCTTGGATTCATTGAATAAGTTTACCAAAAATGTAAGTATTGCAGAATATACAGCCTCATGCCACATAACCAAGCTCCAGTTCATGCTGAATAAACGAAATGATTAGGAATAGAGAAAACATGCAACAAGTGCATTGGTGCCCCCCCCCCCCCCTGGACTTTTAAAGGCATAAATGAGAGTCGATTTATGAATAAAAGGCAACTCAGTGCCAGTTTTATTGAGCACAAATACTAAATAGATTATGTGAGCACAAGCAGTGACATTTAAAATATACAAAATGAACTATTAATACATAGATACATATATCAGTCCATGAAGACTCATAGATGCAAGCTATGAGTCTTCGTGGACTGACCACAGTTGACTCTGGCAGTACCTGGATCATTAGCCCTGGGTTCGATATATGTATCTATGTATTAATGGTTCATTTTGTATATTTTAAATGTCACTGCTTGTGCTCACATAATCTATTTAGTATTTGTACTCAATAAAACTGGCACCGAGTTGCCTTTTATTCATTAAAATACTCTAATTGTCTGCCTTAAAAGTCCAGGGGGGCAGCCCCTCCAATGCACTTGTTGCATGTTTTCTCTATTCATAATTTTAGGATGTTGGCAGTTCCATACACCCAATTCCCATAAACCCTATTTTCCAAACTAAATTATTAATGTATCTTAAATAGAAAACTCTCTTTAGATTTTTACTCCAAAATCATTTTATTAAAATTAATTTAAATAAAAATCGATTTAAATAAAATAAAATATATATATATATATATATATATATATATATATATATATATATCTCTCAGTTTTTTTTTTTAAATCATTGATTTTTATGCACCCTGGCCTGTGTGAACGAGGCCTTGAAACAAAACAAATATGAGTTTACCACAACAAAGATAGTTATAATGGAAACCTTGTAACATTGCTATAGCGAATCCTGTAAAGCTTCATGTACACGGGACATTGTTCAACCTCTCCTGAACGATTTAACTTGACAGCTAGAAACCGGAGTCTAAAAACGTCAGTTTAGCCGCGTTTACATGCCGCATTTAGCCACGTTTGCGTCTAGAAGCATTTGAAAAAAAAAAATGTTTTTATTTGTTTGCTTAACCACTTCCCTACCCAGCCATAGTCAAATGACGTCCACAGATGGGATCTCCCATCCTGGGTGGACGTCATATGACGTCCTGGCTTTGTAGGGGGATATCTGAATGATGCCTGCAGCTAGAGGCATCATTCAGATATCCTTTTGAAGTGCCGGCGATTCTGTGCACAATAAGAACGATCATAGCGGCGGTTCCCCTGCTTGATCCTTCTTATAGGCGGCAGGAGGGGACATTCCCCCCCCCTCCCGCCACCATCCAGTGCTTCTCCGGGCTCTCCCGTGCGATCGGGGACCCAGAGAGAATCTTCCGGCGCTGTTGGTGGGTCACGTGACGAGCATAGAGATGACTGGTGACCAGATGGTCACCAGTCATCTCTATGATCGTCGGAGGCCCGGGCGCGATGTAATGACGTCACACCCGGGTCCTCAAATGTAAACAAAGCTGCCATTGCGGCTAGTAAGTATGAGATCAGTGAAAAATGTTTCACTGATCTCATGCTTTCCAGCCTGGAGGAGAGATGTGGGGTCTTATTGACCCCGCATCTCTCAATAAAGAGGACCTGTCACACACATTCCTATTACAAGGGATGTTTACATTCCTTGTAATAGGAATAAAAGTGATCAAAAAAAAAAAGGAAAATAATTGTAAAAAACTAAATAAATAAAAGTAAAAAAAAAAAAAAAAAAAAAAAAATATTTAAAACGCCCCTGTCCCCGGTAGCTTACGATCAGAAGCGAATGCGCACGTAAGTCGCCCACATATGTAAACGCCGTTCAAACCACATATCTGAGGTATCGCCGCGTGCGTTACAGCGCGTGCAACAATTCTAGCACTAGACCCCCTCTGTAATTCTAACCTGGTAACCTGTAAAAAAAATTAAAGCGTCGCCTATGGAGATTTTTAAGTACCGAAGTTTGGCGCCATTCCATGAGTGTGCGCAATTTTAAAGCGTGACATGTTAGGTATCTATTTACTGGGCGTAACATCATCTTTCATATTTTCCCCAAAAAATTGGGCTAACTTTACTGTTTTGTTATTTTTTAATTCATGAAACCATTTTTTTTTTTTTTTTAAAGGCGTTTGAAAAATTATTGCGCAAATATCGTGCAAGAAAAAAAGTTGCAATGACCGTCATTTTTTTTCCTAGGGTGCCTGCTAAAAAAACATATACAATGTTTCGGGGTTCCGAGTAATTTTCTAGCAAAAGAATGATGATTTGTACATGTAGGAGAGAAGTGCTAGAATAGGCCCGGTATGGAAGTGGTACAAAAAGCCCTGTATTGAAGTGGTAAAAATGAAAAACGTCTGTAAACGAAATGCTGCTAAGCGCGAGTTACCGCGTTTGGCGCTTAAAATGCCTTTAAACACAGCTTTTGAACGCATTTTTTTGGGTTCCAGAAAAAGCCTCTAAACTCAGCTGCCTAGAAACGACTATAAACAACCCTGTGTACATGTACTGATAAGATAACAGAGGAGAGTTCAGGAGCAGTTGAAAAAAATGCCCAACTGCTCCTAAATGTCCGTTTACCAGCAGCAGTGTACATGAGGCCTAATCAGAAAAGCCTACAAGAAAAGCCAATGTTGCAAAGTATCCATAGAACGATACATACAATCACTCAGCGAACTTTGCACTTCAGACAAGGTCTGCTCATCCAATGTGACCCCCCCCCCCCCTCTTTTATAAATGCAGCATAAAATAGTCCATGGAAAGAAAAGAAATGTAGATAAAATACTCACGATTCCTCCCCTCCCAGGTTTGCTATTTTTTTGCAGTTCCATACAGGTTTTTTTTCTGGAGAGGAGGATTTTGAATAAGCAGACCTTGTCACTGAGGTGCAACATCAGCATTAGCTCATACATGATAGAATGATAAGTAGGAAGTAAAAGAATACTGTACTTTTTGGCCATTGAAATATTCACCTCCAAAGAGAATCAGCTCGTCCTTGTCAGGGTGGGAGGTGAGTGAGGCATTCAGCCTGTGGGGAGAGGAAGAAGGTGGTAAGTGATGGATTGTTCTTTATTATATAGGGTAAAACAGAACATGGTAATGTACATTTTTAATCTACACTGGAACATATATACTGTACTAAAAATATGTATATACTTTTTTTTCCCCCCCATCATACATGTGGAATTTCATATTTACCACATTCAACCAATGGAGGGAGCTGTGTGCCAGAGCAGATGCTCTGTGTGTATACATCTATAGAAATAAAACGGTCGTACTGATATCACAGAGGAAGGACCTCTCGCCTCTCCTAGCAGACACCAAAAGAGATCCTGACACCTTGCTTTTTCAGGAGAAAGTGACTCAGTCTGTTCAACCATTTGCTGTGGATAAAAGAGTCCGGCATTAAGTTGGTCGTAACAAAAACATGGCTCTGCGAGAGCCTGGAACCACGGTAAATGGCTGGGATAGCGAGCTACAAAGAAAATCAAAGGACCATTCGTTCCTCGATCTCCTCTGTAACTAATGAACCCGGAAGCAAGCGCGATTTCATCACTTCCGGTTTCGGAGCTGTCATTCCCTGGTTGTTACAGCCAAAGAAGCAGCTGATCAAGTAACAATCTGTACTTGATTAACTACACTGGAGTTCAGGGGAGACACTGGGGGGGGTCTAAAAGACCCCTGATGTCACAATAAAGAGTACCTGTCACCTGTTTAATGTTATCACATAGGGGAATTTTTAGCCCTCTTGTAATAACATTATTTTAAATGAAAAAAAAAAATAATAATAATAATATGAAAAAGTGAATAATATTTAAAACTAAAAAAAAAAAAAAAAAAAAAAAAAAAAAGTTTAAAAAGAACCCCTGTACTCCCTGTGGATGCCTGCAAGTGCAAACATGGAGCGCAGGTCCTGCATGGGTATGTAAGCAGCGATTGCACTGCACATGTTGCTGCGAACATCAGAGTGAGAGTAATAATTCTATGGCCATCATTCACGATTAACTCTACATTGATAACCTGTAAAGGTTTTTAACGCTTCACCTATGAAAAATGTTAGGTACTGTAATTCATCGCCATTTCACAGGTGTGGAATTTTGAGTCTTGACATCTTTCATCAGTTTAGGCCGATATATATTCTTCTACATATTTTTGCTAATAAAAAAAAAAACACACAACAATAGGCGTATATTGATTGTAGACGCGATAACTTTTGCGCAAACCAAACTACGGGATAGATTTAGGAACTTTATTTTTTTTTTTATTGTTTTTACTGGTAATGGCGGTGATCTTCGGACAGATCTGACCCCAAATTACACTTTTTGGGGACCAGTGATATTATTACATTGATCAGTGCTTAAAAAAATAAAATAAAAATTGCACTGATCAATGTAAAAATGACACTGATAGGGAAGGGGTTAACACTAGGGGGCGATCAAGGGGTTAAGTGTGTTCCCTGGGTGTGTTCTAACTGTAGGGTGGAATGGGCTCACTGGGACATGACAGAGATCACTGTTCCTGATCACTGGGAACAGAAGATCTCTGACATGTCATTAAGCAGAATGGGGAATCGCCTTGTTTACATAGGCAGTTTCCCGTTCTGCCTCTGTACACAGCGATTACGGGTTGCCACTGGACAGCGAGTCTGCGGAACCCGTGGGCACACTACCGCGGCGCATGAGCGCCCGCTATCCTCCTTGCACAGATCGACGTACAACTACGGCGTTTTGCGCAGGAAGGCCGACCTGCCGCAGTATAATGATGGTGGCTGGTCGGCAAGAGGTTAATGTCTAAACCGCTGGCAACAAAAGCGAGTACACCCTAAGTGAAAATATTTTGTGTGGCCACCATTATTTTTCAGCACTACCTTAACAATCTTGGGCATTGAGTTCACCAGAGCTTCACAGGTTGCCACTGAAGTCCTGTTCCACTCCTCCATGATGACATCACAGAGCTGGTGGATGTTAGAGACCTTGCGCTCCCCCACCTTCCGTTTGAGGATGCCCCACAGATGCTCAATAGGGGTTAGGTCTGGAGACATGCTTGGCCAGTCCATAACCTTTACCCTCAGCTTCGTTAGCAAGGCAGCGTTAGCCTTGGAGGTGTATTTGGGGTCGTTATGTTGGAATACTGCCCTGTGGCCCAGTCTCCGAAGGGAGGGGATCATGCTCTGCTTCAGTATGTCACAGTACATGTTGGCATTCCTGGTTCCCTCAATGATCTGTAGCTCCCCACTGCTGGCAGCACTCATGCAGTCCCAGACCATGACACTCCCACCACCATGCTTGACTGTAGGCAAGACACACTTGTCTTTGTACTCCTCACCTGGTTGCTGCCACACACGCTTGTCACCATCTGAACCAAATACGTTAATCTTGGTCTCATCAGACCACAGGACATGGTTCCGGTAATCCATGTCCTTAATCTGCTTGTCTTCAGCAAACTGTTTGCGGGCTTTCTTGTGCATCATCTTTAGAAGAGGCTTACTTCTAGGATGACACAGCCATGCAGACCAATTTGATGCAGTGTGCGACATATGGTCTGAGCACTGACAGGCTGACCCCCCACCCCTTCAACCTCTGCAGCAATGCTGACAGCACTCGTACGTCTATTTCCCAAAGACAACCTCTGGATATGACTAAAGCACTAAACTTCTTTGGTCGACCATGGCGAGGCCTGTTCTGAGTGGAACCCGTCCTGTTAAACTGCTGTATGGTGTTGGCCACCGTGCTGCAGAGGTTTAGGGTCTTGGCAATCTTCTTATAGCCTAGGCCATCTTTATGTAGAGCAACAATTATTTTTTTCAGATCCTCAGAATCAAGCAGAAGAGCCAAACTGCCTATTGAACTTCATTGATCTCGGCTCGTCGTACGTGTTGTACGTCACCGCGTTCTTGACCTTCGGACTTTCAGGCAAGATTTGTGTGACCGTGTGTATGCAACACAAGTTTGAGCCATTTTCCGTATGAAAAAAACCCACGTTTTTCTTGTCGGAAAACTGATTGTGTGTGTACACGGCATAATAGTTGTCCTGTGGACAGATTCTCCCACCTGATCTGTGGATCTCTGCAGCTCCTCCAGAGTTACCATGGACCTCTTGGCTGCTTCTCTGATGAATGCTCTCCTTGCCCGGCCTGTCAGTTTAGGTGGACAACCATGTCTTGGTAGGTTTGCAGTTGTGTCATACTCTTTCCATTTTCAGATGATGGATTGAAAAGTGCCCTGTGAGATGTTCAAAGCTTGGGATATTTTCTTATAACCTAACCCTGCTTTATACTTCTCCACAACTTTATCCCTGACTGGTCTGGTGTGTTCCTTGGCCTTCATGATGCTGTTTGTTCACTAAGGTTCTCTAAGAAACCTCTGAGGGCTTCACAGAACAGCTGTATTTATACTGAGATTAAATTACACACAGGTGGACTCTATTTACTAATTAGGTGATTTCTGAAGGGAATTGGTTCCACTAGATTCTAGTTAGGGGTATCAGAGTAAAGAGGACTGAATACAAATGCACGCCACTTCCTTAATTTCAGGGATCGCGACAAGATCCTCCGCCTAACCAGAGAGAAGGGGAATATCCCCCATACCAACGCACATGTTGCCGTCTTCCCGGACTTCTCCAATGAGGTGCAACGGCAGCGGTCCAGGTTCCAGGATGTTAAGAAGCGCCTCCGCACTCTACACCTCAAATACGCCATGCTGTACCCTGCAAAGCTTCGTGTGGAGTGCGACGGTCGGACCCATTTTTTCGAGGACCCAGAGTCGGCATCCACTTGGATTGACCGGAGAAATCGGCGAGATTGAGCATACCGCGCTGTCTGGGAGCTGCGAGTACTTTTCTTTTCTCTCCCCTGCTGCCCCCTGTGCCGGTGGCACTCCCTGTTCGTGCCCTGGTGATTCGCCTCACGGTTGCTCTGTTGCTAGTGGGTGCCCTCCGCCGGGACGGGGGAGACAGACCTAAAAGCCTTTTCCGCCCCTCCTCGGATCTCACAGCATGCTCGCCACCTTCGGGTGACCTAACTGTTAATTCCCCGTTCTCCCCACACATGGGAGATACTTGTAGAGGGCAGCTTACCGAACGTTGCTGGAACTTCCTATCCTACTTTACGTACCACCCTGATGGCAGGCGGGGCTCCCTTCTGCACGGCTGCAATGGTGTTGTGCTTTTGTGGCCCCTACACCCCATGCACTTCTCAGAGAAGAAGTCGCCCCCCTAGGTTCTCTATGGACTTTTTTCACTCCCCCCGTTTACCTGACTGTTTTTTCCTCCTTTTTTGTTTTCTGTTCATCACAGGTATCTATGTCCCTTTGAAATTAAGTCCCTCGCCTCCAATGCTTTTTTCACGTTGGATGTCCCCGGTTGATACCTGGTTTTGGGATACTATGTTCATGCCGAGTTGGGGTGGCACTGGACTGGGAGGGAGGGGAAATGTTTTGGCTGTTTTTTATTTGCCACTATGTTCACAATTGTTTATTTCTGCTAAAGGTACTATGTCATTGTCATACATGCACTATCAATATTGGTTGCTGATGTGTTCTGTACTGTCTGATGTGTCCTTATCTGCTCTGCTGGTTCTGGTCTGGCTGCGGTCTATTATACACACCATATACCCACCATGAGTTCCCTGAAGTTCCTCACGTGGAATGTTAGAGGCTTACGCAATAAGATCAAACGCACAGCGGTCCTGACATTTCTCAAATCTCAGAGAGCTGACATTATCACACTGGTCGAGACCCATGTCACGGGCCACTTGCAATCCTCCCTTAAAAAACCTTGGGTGGGGTGGGCTTATCATGCCACTCACACCTCATATTCCAGAGGAGTATCGGTCCTGGTTGCCAAACGGGTACCTTTCGAGCTAATACTGCTCCGCACGGATCAGCAGGGCAGATATGTGTTTATGCACGCCACCATTAATGGGTCTCCTATCCTGCTACTTGCCTGCTATATTCCCCCCCCGTACAACTCAGCTGTAATTCAGGAAGGCCTTGCCTTTATGACACAATACTCCTCCGTACCGGCAGTGTGGATGGGGGACTTCAATATGACCCTGATCCCCGCTCTGGACCGTCTGGGCACACTGGATCCCCCCCATAACCCACCGACCCATACCAGACTGCACCGCATAATGACCGACTTTGCTCTTGTCGACACTTGGCGCCACAAACACCCGCACACTAAAGTCTTCTCATGCTTTTCAGCCAGTCATAACACAATGTCACGAATTGATTTTGTTTTTATCTCAATGTCCCTGCTGCCTAAGCTAGGAGATGTGGGCTTTGCTCCGAGAGTACTCTCGGATCACGCCCCCTACTGGGTCACGATCCAGCTCCTGAAGGCTTCCCCTGCTCCTTCTTGGCGGCTAAACCCGTTCTGGCTGACTGCCCTGCAGGACCAGGATGACATCCCCACAGAATTGCAATACTATTTTACGGCCAACAGGGACACTGCCACGCATGATGTGGTGTGGGAAATGTTTAAACTTCACGCTCGTTCCCTACTTTCCACACGTATTAACAGGCTTAAACGGTCATCAACACTTATTGTCCAGCAGGCTGCGGAGCACCTGCAGGTGCTGGAGGAGGCGTTCCACCGGGACCCCTCGCCCAGCGCGGCCAACAATCTAAAGATTCAGGCGCGCCAGGTCTCCCAATTGCACATAGAGAAGGCTAAACAACGTATCTTCTTCTGTAGACAGAGGGTGTTTGAGTATGGAGAGAGATCGGGCAAACTGCTCGCATATCTCGCCCACTTGGATATGCGTCCCCCTGTGGTGGTGTCCTTGACCGACCCACAGGGGAACGACATCACCGATCCGCAACTGGTGGCGGAGGAATTTGGGAGATTCTACCGTGCACTCTACACTTCCAGGGTCACCCACACTCCCCAAGACACCAGGGACTACCTAGCGGGAGTTCAATTCCCTAGACTGACAGACGACCAGCTTGAAATTCTGGAAGCCCCTATTACTGAGGAGGACATTTCCGAGGCCATTTCCTGTCTGGCCTCATCCAAGGCCCCAGGATTGGATGGCCTACCTCTTGAATTCTATGCCACCTACTCTGAAATCCTAATCCCTGAACTTAAGTACCTGTATAAATCCATATTTGACTCAGGAGTTCTACCCCCATCTATGGGAGAAGCCCAAATAGTCGTAATTCCCAAACCCGGAAAGGACCCTAAATACCCGGAGTCGTATAGGCCCATTTCCCTGTTACAGGTAGACATTAAAATATTAGCTAAGATTCTAGCCTCCCGCCTTAACCAGGTTATTCTGTCATTGATACACCCTGACCAAACCGGCTTTATGCCAGGGAAGAACACGGCCATGAATATTCGCCGCCTATTTATGAATATTCAGGGGTCCCATGATGAAATTGGCTCGAGGGTCGTGGTGGCGCTGGATGCCGCCAAGGCCTTCGACTCCGTGGAGTGGAACTACCTGTGGGAGTGTCTCTCAAGATTTGGATTTGGCCCCAGCTTTATTCGCTGGGTCCAACTCCTCTATCAGTCCCCAAGGGCCAGAGTGTTTGTGAATGGTTGGCTTTCTGACCAGTTCCCGCTGGAGAGAGGGACCCGGCAGGGCTGCCCCCTTTCCCCCATGCTTTACGCATTGGCTGTGGAGCCGTTGGCCATAATGGTCCGTGCGGACACTTGCATCCGAGGTCTCAGGATGGGGAACCTGGAAGAAAAGATTGGGATGTATGCCGACGACACACTTTTGTATCTGGCGGACTCCGGTCCTTCTCTTATAGCAGCCCTCCAGTCCATAGAACGTATGGGTGGCCATTCGGGTCTGAGTATTAATTGGTCTAAGTCCCAGATCCTTCCGATTGACCATTTCCCCCCCTCGTTCGCGTCCCCTCCTCTGGCTCTTCCAAGGGTCTCCCAGATTAAATACCTTGGCGTACAGGTCACCAGATCGCTCTCAGATTATAAACTACTGAACATTGAACCCCTGTTTGCTCTGATCAAGAACAAGACGCAGACTTGGGCCAGACTACCCCTGGGTGTTATGGGTCGCGTCAGCTTAGTTAAGATGATACTCCTTCCCAAGATACTCTATTTGGTCTGGCATGCTCCCCTCTATATACCACAAAAATTTTTCAGGACAATTGAATCCATCCTGAATTCATTTATTTGGGGTCATGGCAGACACAAATTATCCTGGAGAATTCTGAAGAACCCTGTGACGTTGGGAGGAGCTGCTCTCCCTGACTTTCAGGATTATTATTTTGCCTCCCAGCTGTCCCACTTCTATTATTTTGATAAACATGAACTAACGAGATACAAGACACTACTCTGTGAGCACCCAGATGACTCGGCCCACACCCCACTTCAATCGGTCCTAAGAGCCCCATTGACAAGACGCCCCCCCCCCCCCAACGCACAGCAGACATGTTGACTCACCACCGGAGGGTATGGCGGGCGGCACTGCAAAGAACTGGGACCCCAAAGGTACACTCTCATACCCCTCTCTGGTACAATACATGCTTGCCAGAATTATTGTCCATTCCGGACCCCGCGGCGTGGATACACCATGGGATCTTATACATACACCAGATCATGACCGATTCAGGCCTTAAGCCATTCCAAATGCTGAAGGACGAATTTTCCCTCCCCAATTGCCTTTTCTTCAGGTATTTGCAACTCCGTCACGCCATACAGGCCCAGTTTTCTGGCTCTTACCCGTCCCTGGCAGTTCCCTCCATAGTAGACACAGTCACGGGTAATGTGCCTGCTAAGCTCATCTCCACTTTGTACTCCGCCATTCGTCTCCCTAGCACCACAGCATTGGCCTATACTGCTAAGACTAGATGGGAGGCGGATGTTGGACTTATAGAGGATGAGGACTGGGGCGAGATTTTGGAGGACGTGAAAAAGGTTTCCCCCAAGCTGTCGGACCGCCTCACACAGCTGTACATTATACATAGAACATATCTGACCCCTCAGAGAGTAGCACGTTTCAGGCCCACGTACAATCCAGGATGCCGCCTCTGTGACCATACCCCGGGCTCCTTCTACCACCTCATATGGTTCTGCCCTACCATTCAGGCATACTGGACACAGGTGATACGCTTCCTACACGATCAGATGGGCTCCCCTGCTACCCTTGACCCAAAGATGTGCCTACTTGGCCTGTTGCCAGACTTGGATGCCGACAAACCCCTCCGTACCTTTTTACATGAGACGCTATTCTTGGCAAGAAAAGTAGTGGCCCGTAATTGGATGCAGGCCCTGCCCCCTACAGTTCAGTGCTGGAAAAAGGCGGTTAACGATGCTCTCCCATATAAAAAACTGATTTATGTACATAGAGGGTGTCCGCTAAAGTATGAGAAGGTCTGGGACAGATGGATGGCGGATGGTGAAACGTGTACTTGACATGTTGATTTTTTATTTTTGTTGTGTACCGGCTCTACTTTCACTGCTGTTATTATCTTTATGTCACACAGATGCTTCACTGTGTTCATGTATGTACTATTATATTGGCCATACTGGCTTATGTTGATTTATGTACCATGCATACTTTTCAATAAAGTTGGTCACTGAAAGTTAACAAATGCACGCCACACTTTTTAGATATTTGTAAAAAAAAAAAAAAAATATGAAAACCATTTATCATTTTCCTTCCACTTCACAATTATGTGTCACTTTGTGTTGGTCTATCACATAAAATACATTTACATTTTTGGTTGTAAGATGACAAAAATGGGGAAAAATAAATGGGGTATGAATACTTTTTCAAAGCACTGTATGTGGATCATAGATTTAGGGATCACATGTATCAAGGATTGCATATATTGGGGATAACATTTGTTAGGGAGAACATTCAACAGGGACCACAGATTTAGGCTGGCCATACATGGGTCGAATTTCAAAAGAATTATCTTTAGAAAATCTTATCTAAGAATTTTTGTTCGTATTTCGCACCATTGGTGGGCTGCAGCAACAGTCGATTTTCATGCGGCCATCGAATTTGAGTAAATCGGACATGTTGGAAAAACGAACGATTTTCTAATCAATGACGGGAGAATTGTGCATGAAATATAAAATCGAAAAAGAAATGCGCATGTGCAAGAAAAGAAAATTCCCGGAAAGAAAAGAAGATTCCCAGACACGAAAATTATTTTCTGTAGCAACGTGAGGTGAAATTGAAGGCTTGGTTGGCCGAATTTCAAAATCAATGGTGGCATCAAATCACAAAACGCACAGAATTTCGGATTTTCAAAAGAGAATTCTTTCGAAATTCGACCATGTATGGCCAGCCTTAGGCATTACATTTTTTTAGCTATCCAATTTATTGGGGGGGGGGGGGGGGAAATCACAGATATAGGGATTACAATTTTAGGGATCATATTTATTGGGGGAATCACAGAGATGGGATCTCATTAGTGATCCCATTTTTACCCCGAGTGGCAGGGACGGATTAGTTAGGTTTTCTTTGCCAGCTTGCATGAAGGCTAATGATCTCTTTACACGGCTTTTTTTTTTATCTTGCCACACCCACATGAGCACCTTTCTTCATGTTGCTGGTCTCAAACCGATCTGAGCACTTTTTTTTCCTGATCCAGCAGGCGGGCCCAAACACCTAGGAGGGACTAAGGCTAGCCATACATTATACAATTGTCTTGTACATTTTTTCTTTAGATTTACCAAAACCATATAATAGAAGGTCAAACCTAAACACTGGTATGCAATCAGGCAGGCCCTTCCACTACATAGTTGAAAGGTAAATCTAAAAAGGAAATTGAATAAGAAAATTGTATAATGCTTAAAAGTCCCATCATCCCCTGTTCTTCTATGTCTGAGAGATCCCACCCCTGCAGGAGGGGCAACAGGTTGTCTTGCCTTGGGCTGGGTGGAGCACACGCCGTTTCCACCACCTGAGTCTTCTTGGCATCCAGACACTGGAACTCGGCGATCAGAGCCTCCAGATCCTCCTGGGTGGGGAATACAAAGAGAAATCCAATTATACAAAATATAAAAATCCACAGCTTCTCACATGGAAATACACCGAACACAATTCCTGCCTGACCCCCAGATCCATTCTATACTACACTAGAGCACAATCTCACTTCTGGGCTGCTGTATAACAGACACTCCAAGCTTAACTTACTTCTTGCCTTACTCCAGGCACGGGATAGAGATATATACATACGTGTGTGTGTGTGTGTGTGTGTGTGTGTGTGTGTGTGTGTGTGTGTGTGCGCACACACACACACGCCACTATTTTAGGTACACCTTGCTAGTACCGGGTTGGACCCCCTTTTTCCTTCAGTCTTCATAGCATAGATCCAACAAGGTGTTGGAAACATTCCTCACAGATTTTGCTCCATAGTGACATGATAGCATCACGCAGTTGCTGCAGATTTGTCGGCTGAACATCCATGATGTGAATCCCCCGTTCCACCACATCCCAAAGGTGCTCTACTGGATGAGATGTGGGGAGTGTGGAGACCATTGGAGTACAGGGACCTCATTGTCCAGTGGTAAGATGATTGGAGCATTATCCTGCTGGAAGGAGCCATCTGAAGATGGGGACACTGGAGTCATAAAGGGATGGACATGATCAGCAACAATACTCAGGTAGGTCGTGGTGTATAAATGATGCTCAATTGGTACTAAGGGGCCCAAAGTGTGCCAAGAAAATATCCCCACATCATTACACCACCAGTCTGACCCGGTGATACAAGGCAGGATGGATCCATGCTTTCGTGTTGTTTACACCAAATTCTGACCCGACCATCTGAATGTCGCAGATGAAATGGAGACTCATCAGACCAGGCAACATTTTTCCAATGTTCAATCGTCCAATTTTGGTGATCTGTGCGAATTGTAGCCTCAGTTTCCTGTTCTTAGCGGAAAGGAGTGGCACCCGGTGTGGTCTTCTGCTGCTGTAGCCCATCTGCTTCAAGGTTCCATGTGTTGTGCATTCAGAGATGGTATTCTGCATACCTTGGATGGAACGAGTGGGTTATTTGAGTTACTGTTGCCTTTCTATCATCTGGAACCAGTCTGCCCATTCTCCTCTGACATCAACAAGGCATTTTCCTCCACACAACCCCCGCTCACTGGATATTTTCTTTTTTTCGGACCAATCTCTGTAATCCCGAGAGATGGTTGCGAGTGAAAATCCCAGTAGATCAGCAGTTTTTGAAATACTCAGACCAACCGTCTGGCACCAACAACCATTCCACGTTCAGTCACTTAAATCCCCTTTCTTCCCCATTCTGATGCTCGGTTTGAACTTCAGCAAGTCGTCTTCACCACGTCTAGATGCCTGAATGAAATGCATTGAGTTGCTGCCATGTGATTGGCCGATTAGCAAGCAACTGAACAGGCGTACCTAATATAGTGGCGGGTGTGTGTGTGTGTGTGTGTGTGTGTGTGTGTGTGTATATATATACACACACACACACACACACACACACACACACACACACACACATATATATATATATATATATAAGTAATGTAGCCGGGTGCTAAATTTAGGGGAAGTGTTGGGTGGTAGTTATTCCCAAACACCCTAATTGTTAGAGTTCTTGCAACCATTTTTGTCTGCAGGGAGAGCATTGGTGTATAGTTCCCTGTGGCCTGCAGGTGGCGCTGCCATAGTAGGCCAGGGTCGAACCGCTAATTCAGTGCTGTCCCTTGTGTGTCCCCTCTCGGCAGCCGTACGGTGGGTGTGGTAGGCCTGCTGTGCATGCTGGGAGAGGATAAAAAGGGGCAGACGCTGCCTGTTCAGGGTTCGTTGTCGGGGGTCCTACCCCAGGGTGTGTGTTCCTGTCCGTCCTGGGCACCTTTTGGCCCAGGGGCGGAGGCCGTGGATCAGTCCCAGGCACCTTTAGTCCTGGGGCTGCAACAAAGGCCTGGGCCCAGCATCTTCGGCTGGAGCCCATCAAAGGATCGAGGAGTCTCAGGGTGCCGCCTTGCGAGGGGACCCATATCCTAGATGAGGAGGCCAGGGGAGGAACCGTTCCGAGGGACTGGTGCAGAAGTCACGGTGAAGGAAGGGGCCCGGTAACTCTCTGGAGGGATGTCTTCTCCTTAACAGAGACCGAATTCACCGGGTCTGTGGCAGAGACCAAGTTCACCGGGTCTGTGGCAGAGACCAAGTTCACCGGGTCTGTGGCAGAGACCAAGTTCACCGGGTCTGTGGCAGAGACCAAGTTCACCGGGTCTGTGGCAGAGACTTTGGGTAAAGTTAGAGTACCATATCGGCTGCTAGTCCCAAGCTAGGGAGACTATCCGAATGGGCTGAGTCTGCTTGACAATCGGAGCAGTGAATTGAGTTACGTTTGTGCCTGGACCTCTTCCACACCTTAAGCTGTCCTGTTCTCCCTCCAACCATTCCTGTCAGAGACTCTACGTTGGAGTTGCAGCTGGTGTGGACTTACTTTTTAGGGGTGTTATGTGCCTAAATTTAGGGGTTGTTCTGAGCTGATAGCCAGGCTCGGACCACTGTGATTGCTAGGTATTTGCTTCTGCCTATGTGATGCTGCCTGGTGTATGGTTCCCTGTGGCCTGTAGGTGGCGCTGTCATATCAGATCAGGGTTGAGCCAGGGGTGGCATTACTGCGCCTTAGGGTGTCCTCTCTCTCGGCAGCGGTACAGTGGGCGTGATCGGCCTGCTGTGCATGCCGAGAGAGGGTACATAAGGGGCAGACGCCATATTTTGGGGGAGGTGGAGTCGAGAGTAAAGGAGTGGAGGAGTCGGAGGGGTGTGCCCCTCGGGGTGCGATGACTGGCCGAGAAGTCTCGGGCACCTTTGGCCCAAGGCTGCAACGTTCCGGGTAGGCCCAGTACCTTTAACTGGGTCTACAGTTCGCCCATTGGAGTCTCAGGGTGCCCGGGCGAGGGTACCCACTCTGACCGAGAGGAAGCCAGGGGAGGATCGGTCCCACTGAGGAGAGTAATGGAAGATTGCTGTCTCGGGAGAGGCCTGGTGACCTGTCAGAGGGAAGGATTCCACGTTTGGGAGGACTAACCTGTAGAGTGCCCATTGGCATTATCCTGTTCTTAAAGTCTACAGAGGTTAGAGGATTTCTTGTACCCGTCCCTGGAGGGGATAGGGTGACAGAACTGTTCGAGCTCCACACCGGCTGCTAGGACTGTGAGAGGACTATCCGGGTGAGCTAAACCCACTCGGGATCGAGTGGCAACGAGGTTACTGGTTGTGTCCGGATCTAATCTCACACTATTCCTTCTTTCATCTATCTATCTCTATCTACTTACTACGCAGAAAATAGAAAATAAAGTCTCTTTTGGAGTTAAAGTGTTTCTGGACATTGTTTCTTTGGGGGAAGAAATAGAGACTTGTCCCCATACTCTGGGGAAGAGAACCAGTGGAAGAGGGTAACTCATTGCAGGACCGAAAAATTGTGAACACAGCTTAACCTCTTCAAACAGGAGGGTACGGGCAGATATCACGGTGTGCCTTGACCTGCAAGTGAGCCAGGCAAGAAAAAGGTCCGTGTGATAGATATATATATATATATATATATATATACACACACATACAAACGTGTTTCTCCAGGTCTCATCAGCCCAATGACGTTACAGGTTCTCTTCATTCTCTATTGGCGGTTGAATCCCATATGCTGCAGAGTGCAATGACATGGCACCATTATCTGCAGCATTCTCCTGTGAGTCCAGAGTGGGGGCGGAGCCTTGACAACCCAGGCTCGCAGAAAGTGGGGAGTGGAGCATTGACAACCCAGCCTCGCAGGAAGTGGGGGGTGGAGCATTGACAACCCAGCCTCGCAGGAAGTGGGGGGTGGAGCATTGACAACCCAGCCTCGCAGGAAGTGGGGGGTGGAGCATTGACAACCCAGCCTCGCAGGAAGTGGGGAGTGGAGCATTGACAACCCAGCCTCGCAGGAAGTGGGGAGTGGAGCATTGACAACCCAGCCTCGCAGGAAGTGGGGGGTGGAGCATTGACAACCCAGCCTCGCAGGAAGTGGGGGGTGGAGCATTGACAACCCAGCCTCGCAGGAAGTGGGGAGTGGAGCATTGACAACCCAGCCTCGCAGGAAGTGGGGGGTGGAGCATTGACAACCCAGCCTCGCAGGAAGTGAGGGGTGGAGCATTGACAACCCAGCCTCGCAGGAAGTGGGGGGTGGAGCATTGACAACCCAGCCTCGCAGGAAGTGGGGGGTGGAGCATTGACAACCCAGCCTCGCAGGAAGTGGGGGGTGGAGCATTGACAACCCAGCCTCGCAGGAAGTGGGGGGTGGAGCATTGACAACCCAGCCTCGCAGGAAGTGGGGGGTGGAGCATTGACAACCCAGCCTCGCAGGAAGTGGGGGGTGGAGCATTGACAACCCAGCCTCGCAGGAAGTGGGGGGGCGGAGCCTTGACAATCCAGGCCCAAAGAAAGTGGGGGCTGAGCCTTGACAACCCAGCTCGCGGAAAGTGGGGGGCGGAGCCTTGACAATCCAGGCTCGTAGAAAATAGGGGGGGGGGAGGAGGAGCCTTGACAACCCAGGCTCACAGAGGGGGGGGGGGCAGAGCCTTGACAGCCCAGGCTTGCAGAAAGGGGGGGGGGGGAAGACTGACCGCCCGCCCAGACCCACTGAAAGTGGGGGCGGAGCCTTGACAACCCAGGCTCACAGGAAGTAAGCTGGGTGTCATTCAACCATGAGGAGGAGTGGGATGGGGGATGATGATTGGAGGAGGATGTCAGCTGATTTTTTGGACTCACATTTTTCTTCTTTTTTGCCCAAGTTAGAATCGGGCTTTAATGGGGAACTCCAGCTTTTCCCATGAAGCTGTCAAACAATACAGAAATCTGTATAAAAAGTTCACATTTCTTTCAGTAATTTGTGTGAAGGATCCCACCGGGGAGGTTCTCCCTCACTTCCGTTTTCCATTGAGGATGAATGAGAACATGAAGAGGGAGGGGGAGGGGGCTTTATAGGGGTGAGTGATAACATGAGAACCTGCAGTGGATGGTCCCTTTAATCCCCAGGTCCCGCCCTCACCTCCTCCTTTTTGGACCTCTTAGGCCCCATGCACACGAGACGCAGGTGCAAACTCTGCTAAACACACGTTTTTAAACGCTGAAACCGGCGTTTATAAACGCGCGTTTTGCCGCGTTTGCGGCCGCGTTTAGCGGCGTTTAACCGCGTTTGCGTTTATAAGCGTTTCATGATAGACCCTCCCTAAGCTCAAAAAACAGTAAATTTTAACCATTTCAGCCAGTTTGTGAGACCAGAGTGAGTAGCAGCAGCTGAGAGAGCAGCAGTGTACTTGTATTTAGCGTATCACTTGCCACATCATCTGCCACAAGTTGTGGATTGTCCACTTGCCACGTCACCTGCCACGTCACCTGGCCACATCACCTGGCCACGTCACCTGGCCACGTCACCTGCCACAAGTTGTGGATTGTCCACTTGCCACGTCACCTTGCCACATCACGTGCCACGTCACCTGCCACAAGTTGTGGATTGTCCACTTGCCACGTTACCTGGCCACGTCACCTGGCCATGTTACCTGCCATGTCACCTGGCCACGTTACCTGCCACGTCAGCTGGCCACGTCACCTGCCACAAGTTGTGGATTGTCCACTTGCCACGTCACCTGCCACGTCACCTGCCACAAGTTGTGGATTGTCCACTTGCCATGCCACCTGGCCACATCACGTGCCACGTCACCTGGCCACTTCACCTGCCACAAGTTGTGAATTGTCCACTTGCCACGTCACCTGCCACGTCACCTGGCCACATCACCTGGCCACGTCACCTGCCACGTCACCTGGCCACGTCACCTGCCACAAGTTGTGGATTGTCCACTTGCCACGTCACCTGGCCACGTCACCTGGCCACATTACCTGCCACGTCACCTGCCACGTCCCCTGGCCACGTCACCTGCCACGTCACCTGGCCACGTCACCTGCCACAAGTTGTGGATTGTCCACTTGCCACGTCACCTGGCCACGTCACCTGGCCACGTTACCTGCCACGTCACCTGCCACGTCACCTGGCCACGTCAACTGCCACGTCACCTGGCCACGTCACCTGCCACAAGTTGTGGATTGTCCACTTGCCACGTCACCTGGCCACGTCACCTGGCCACGTTACCTGCCACGTCACCTGCCACGTCACCTGGCCACGTCACCTGCCACAAGCTGTGGATTGTCCACTTGCCACGTCACCTGGCCACGTCACCTGGCCACATCACCTGACACAAGTTGTTGATTGTCCACTTGCCACTTTACCTGCCACAAGTTGTGGATTGTCCACAATGCGATGCAAGCAATTACAGTTTTCTTTTATATTTTTTAATAGTTTTTCATCATTTGCCATCATTTTTGAGATTTCTAATGTTAAAAAATAGGTCACCTTTAAAAACGCTTATAAACGCAAACGCGGCAAAACGCCGGTACCGCGTTTAGCCGCGTTTAGCAGCGTTTAGCGTCTGAAACGTGAAATCTTTTGCGTCTGAACCCATTTTTTTGCTTCTGGAAAAACGAGGTTAAACGCAACTGCTTGTAAACGCCAAAAAACGAGAGTGTGTGCATGGACACATAGGATAACATTGAATGGGTTCAGGAGCAGTTGAAAAAAGCATCCAACTGCCTCTGAACGCGCGTTCAACAGCAAATAACAGCGTCTCGTGTGCATGGGGCCTTAGAGACTTTCTTCTCCATTTTGGCGGCCGTCTTCTCCGCCCCCTTCACCTTCTTCTCCTTCTTCCCTTTCTTCCCCATGGCTGCGCTTCTCCACACCGGGTACAGGGGCACGGGATGACGTCACCGCAATGCGACCAGAGTCCCCGGAAGATGACGCCACGGCCATGCGGCCGATCAGGTCACATGAGTCCGAGACGTCTTCTAACCCCGCCCCCTGTGTACCGTGTATGCTGGAGTATAGCGGCATAACAGAGGCCTGTGTACCGTACTATGTGTAATAGGAGGTCATAGAGCTATGGGGAGCCGTGGACCGTATATAATAAGGGGAGGGGGGTATAAATTATTTTGCCTTATAAAATAACCAATTCAGATTAAAAACTAAAATGTCAGGGAAAACGTGTTGTGTATGGATTTTAACCACTTCAATACCAGGCACTTACTCCCCTTCCTGCCCAGGACAATTTTCAGCTTTCAGCGCTGTTGCACTTTGAATGACAATTGCGCGGTCATGCAACACTGTACCCATATGACATTTTTATCATTTTCTTCCCACAAATACAGATTTCTTTTGGTGGTATTTGATCACCTCTGCGTTTTTTTTTGTTTTTTTTTTTGCTAAACAAACTAAAAAAGATCAAAATGTTTGAAAAAAAACGGAAAATTGTATCATACTTACCAGTAATTTTCCTTTCCTGGTGCCTATCCATGGCAGCATACCTGTGATAGAGCTCCGCCTCGACTCCTCCTTCAGGACTAGTGAATAGCATAAATTAAAGGCATAGCCCCTCCCCCAACATTCTCTGTAATATAGAATACCGAGGGTGGGAGCGTATGCTGCCATGGATAGGCACCAGGAAAGGAAAATTACTGGTAAGTATGATACAATTTTCCGTTTTCCTGGTGCCTCCATGGCAGCATACCTGTGATAACTAACTAGCTGACATGGGTGGGATAATTGCTTAACAATAAATGTTTAATTATAAGAGGACATAGCAGCCTGAACTGCCCTCCTTCCAAACTCAACAGTCGTGAGCGTTCCTGGATCAATATGGTAGTGTCTGAGGAACGTATGGTGAGAAGACCAGGTGGCGGCCCTGCACACTGTCTCCAACGAAACATTAGCCCTTGCTGCCCAGGAAGCTGAAACTGCCCTTGTAGAATGAGCATTCACTCGGGATGGAGGCTCCATATTCTTCACCCTGTAGGCCTTCTGAATTAACTTTACAACCCAAGATGCCAGAGTTCTGATGGAAGCTTCTTTGCCCCTGTATTTACCGAACGGTACGATGAAAAGTCTCTCAGAATTTTTGAAGGGGCCGGTGGCTTCTAGGTAGGTCCTGAGCACTCTGGATACATCCAGTTCGTGACAAGACTCTGAATCCATGTCTGTAAACACTGGTAGTGCCCAGGGTTCCAACAGGTGGCTTGGAGTAGCAACCTTTGGTGTGAACCCCCGAAGGGGACGAAGTTCCACTCTGTGAGGAAGGAGATGTGGTCGTCACCTATCCCTAAAGAGTGAAGTTCCGAGATTCTTCTGCCAGATGTAATGGCTAGCAGGAAAGATGCCTTTAGTGTCAGGTTCCATATTGTTACTTGTTCCACTGGAGCAAAGGGATGGTCAGATAGAACTTCCAGGACTAGGGACAGATCCCACTTAGGAAATGATCGTCTGACAGGAGGGCGAATCTTCAATGAACCTCTGAGGAAAGTGACTACTGAAGGATCCTCCGCCCATCTCTTATTTGTTGCAGCAGAGATTACTGCTACCTGCACTTTGAGAGAGCTCAGACCAAGTCCCAGACCAAGTCCTGTCTGAAGGAATCCTAGAACATGAGATGTAGAAGGAAGGATTGGATGAAATCCATTTTCGGAAACAAACGACAAGAACTTGTCCCATATTCTTGAATATATGGCATTAGTTGCTGGCTTCCTAGCTTTTAGAAGGGTTGATATGACTCCTGGAGAACACCCTAGGGACTCGAACCTTCGCCTCTCAACCTCTAGATTCGAAGATTCAACTTCTGAGGGTTTGGATGAACTAGACTGCTCTGCGACAGAAGTTGAGGGAAAGGAGGGATCTTGATTGGAGAGCCCACACTGAGGCACAATACGGAAGTACTGCCATCACCTGGACTGGCTCCCTGAGGAGCCTCAGGAGGAATTTGAATATTAATGGCCTGGGAGGAAAGGCATATGCCGTGGTGAACCTCCAGGGACATGACAGGGCATCCACTGCCTCGACTTGTGGATGCGGCAGCCGAGAGAAGAACCTGTCCAGCTTGGCGTTCTTCGGGGAGGTGAACAGATCTACCTGAGGGGGATCCCATATGTTGGCAATCTGAAGGAAGACATGGGGGTGGAGAGCCCACTCATTGTCCAGGAAGTTTCTGGATAAAGTGTCTGCTTCCGTGTTCAACCTGCCTGGCAGATACATCGCTCTGAGGTCCAGGAGGTTCTGCTCCGCCCAGAGCATGATCGGCTCTACCTCCTTGAGGAGTGACCTGCTGCGAGTGCCTCCCTGCTTCTGCAGATAAGCGACAGCTGCTCTGTTGTCTAGGCGTAGGAGTATTCTTTGGCCTCTGATGTGGGGTGCCAAAGAGGTCAGTGCCAAGAAGGCTGCCCTCATCTCCAAGATGTTGGATACCACTCCCTGGGTGGTGCATGCCCATCTCCCCTGTATTCTGGTTTGCCCGCAATGGGCTCCCCAGCCCTGTCTGCTTGCATCGGACGTAATTGTGATCCAAGGAAGGGAGCCCAGGTGATGAGGTTTGGAGAGGTTTTCCGGAACTGTCCACCAGTGAAGGCTCCTGCGTATTTTTCCCATCAGCAGGATCGTCTGAGATAGTCGTTGTTTCTTCCACTGTGCCAAGAAACCAGTCTGGAAATACCTCAAGTGCCAATGTGCCCAAGGAACCATGGGTATACAGGAAGACATTGTGCCAATGAAGCTCAGGCATTGTGAAGCCGTCAGATACGGGCTCTGGATGACTTTGATCATTCTCTGGATGACAATCCTTGCCTTCGGCAGTGGTAATGACACTGTCCCCTCCTGAGTATCGAACATTGTGCATAGATTATCTGCTGTGTTGGCATTAGTTGACTCTTGTCGGAATTCACCAGCCACCCTAGCTCTTTTAGGGACTGTAGACGAATGTCCCGGTGACATACCAACTGATCCGGATTGCTTGCTAGGAGTAGGATGTCGTCCAAGTAGTGGTATATCCTCAAGCCCCTCTCCCGCAGGGGAACTAAAGCAGATATTAGTATCTTGGTGAACACCCTGGGAGAGGTGCACAGACCGAAAGGCAGGGCTTGAAACTGTAGGTGGGTCCGTCCCACTGCAAATCTCAGGTATTTTTGAAATGCAGGTAGAATTGGAACATGTAGGTACGCATCCTGCAGATCGACCAAAATCATCCAATCTGATGGCTGGACTGCCTGAATAATCGTCTGCAGGGACTCCATTTTGAAGCTTTCGGGGCGGATATACCGGTTGAGCCTCTTTAGGTCTATCACAGGCCTCCACCCCCCTGTCCTCTTTGGGACCAGAAATAGGGTGGAGTATAAGCCTGCGAAGCGCTCTGCCAAGGGAGCCGGAACAGCCGCCCCCTGAAGCTGGAGTGACGTTAGGAAGTTTTTCAGAGCTTGAGCCTTCAGTGGAGAGGATGGAATCTCTGTTCCTTTGAAAGAGTTCCGAGGTGGAGGGTGAGAAAAATTCCAAAAGTGCCCCCATTGAATTGTTGACAGAACCCAGGGGTTGTGGCAGCAGGTGGCCCAGACTGGGGTAAAAAAAAAACTTTAGCCTGGCTCCCACCGGGAGTGCCTGGGTTCCTCTGGTGTCAAAAAGACTGCTTCTGCTCCTGTGGAGCCGGAAGGGCTTTCATCTTCCTGTTCAAAAAGGATCCCCGAGTACCTTTCCAAGGTCTTTTGTTGTCTCTGGGCTGTCTTGACTGCCTAAAATCCCTTGGGTTTGACTGGCGGAACCTAGAGGAACCACCTCTGAATCTTCGCCTACTTCTGTCCTGTGGAAGCATACCAGACTTCCCTCCTGACAGCCTGGAGATAGCTTTATCCATTTTGTCTCCGAATAGTGCTTTCCCATCAAACGGGATTTTGCACCCATTTTGTTTGGAGGATAAGTCAGCCATCCAGGGTTTCAGCCACAAGGCCCTCTTCGCCATCACTGAATGCAACATGGATCTTGCCGAGCACCTGATCGTGTCAATGGCCGCTACGCAGACAAAGTCTGCCGACAATCTAAGCTCTTCTAAGGCCTTAATTATATCCTCTATGGGGACATCCTGATGCAAAGCCATCTCAATATTATCTGTCCAAGATCTTATGGCATTTGATACTGACGTGAGGGAAATAGCTGGCTTACATGCTGCTTCCGCGGCTAAGTAGCTCCTCTTCAGCTCCAGGTTGATTCGCCTGTCTAGAGGGTCTTTGAAGGAAGTGGAATCCTCCATTGGTAGAGTAAGTTTTTTTGCGAGTCGCACCACGGACGCGTCTACCACTGGCATGGAGTTCGGTGACTGCGTTCCCGACTCTGGTAAGGGGTATATAGTTTATTGAACCGACCCCAAAATTATTATTTTTTTTATCAGTCTTTGACCATTCCTTCTGAATGACTTGACTAATCTTGCCCATCAACGGGAAAAGAACCTGCTTCCTTTTGAGGAATGGGAAGTAGCTTGTAGACTCTTGGGGAGGCTATTCTGCGTCTTTCCAGGCGATTGCAGTTTTGACTGCCTGGATGAATGGCTTTACCAAGGAGAGACTGAAGCCAGAAGGTTCTGACTCTTCTCAAGAGTCCCCTGAAGAGTCTTCAGGTGGTGAATCTCTAGCTGGTCGGCCTGACGGCGGCAGAGGTGTACTGACTGCTGACGGACCAGGGAGATTAGGTTCTATATCCTGAACCTGGGATATCTGCTGAAGTGGTTGAGCGGGGACCGAAGCCAAAAGCTCAGAGAAGGAGTCCTTCATTGTTCGCTTGAGCAGATCTACAGCGTGCTGATTTTCTAGCTCACGGTTGGACGCATAGTCCGTAAAACAGTCCTTACAGACCACTCTGTCTGGTAGCGGTGTAGCCCCACATATCCAGCATCTCTTCTTCCTATAGGTCCTAGGAGAGGGGGGTCGATCACGTCCTCTGGATCTTGAACTCTCTGATCTACGACGTGAAGAATGGGACCTACGCCCTGATGAGCGGGACCCCTTGGAGTGGGTGGGGCTACGGTGTAAGGAACTCACGCTAGACCAGTGAGCGCACTTTTTTTTTTAATACTCACGTATAGTTGGTCACATACCTAATAGAAGTGTGAGGATCTTTGCTGCGAGATGAATGACTCATTGCGGAGTTGGGCACAAGGATCAGCTCCAGAAATATAGTAAGAAAGGGAAAAGAATCAGGAGTTTTTGGCGTCACTTTTTTTTTTTTTTTAAATAAACATTTTTATATCGTCATCTGTTTTTATTTTTTATTTTATTTTTTAAACATAAACATTTTTATATTGTTATCTTTCTTTTTTTTTTTAACATAAACATTTCTGATCGGCAACATTTTTTTTTTTGAGAAAATAAAAAGTACCTACCACAAAGCAGCATCAGAGAGACCTAGCAGGGCACAGCTGAGGAGACTGACAGCCATCCCTGAATCTGAACCTAATTAGGCTCAAGGTGCGTGGGCTAATCCCATAAACCACCATTTGGAATTGATTGAAAAAAAGGGCAAATCTAGCCTTCTTTCCAGAATCCAAGATGGCCGCCACTGAACCAAGCGTCTGTGCATGCGCAATCGCAGAAGATCCAGCGTCGCCCAGTACAGAGAGCCGAGAAACTACGGCTCTGTATCACTCCCGAATCGCGCATGCGCAGACGGCGGCGAGGACGCTGCGCCGTGACACTCTCCTACCTGGCGGGACGTACAGAGCACCTGTAGCCCCCCCAAACCCAGAAAAAAGCACCACAATGTTGTTGCACAGAGAGACACCTGCCCTATCCAGTTGCACAGTTTTAAAGGAACAAAAAAGTAAGATAACAATCATTTGAAGGAGCCTAACAAGCAAAGGAAAGTGGAGGGGAGGGGAAGAGAGGAAAAGAAAGGGGAAAAACACAAATGCCTGGAATAAAAAATGGAAACCACCAGCCTGGGAAGATGGAGCTGATCCTTTTGCGACTTCCACTGCATTCATCATGGATGTGATAGCAGACTGCGTTCCTGTGAGGAAACTCTGCGAAATGACCCCAACAGATCCACAGAGGGGTTCCCAGTCTTATCAGCGCTGTGAGCGGCCCAAGAACAGGGACTGCGCACGGGAAAGGCTAAACCCGGCGGACGCTGCCGACTGCAGAGGTATGGACATACTGCTACTCTTCACCAGCACAAGAAGGTATGAGGAAAAAAAGGAGAATGTTGGGGGAGGGGCTATGCCTTTAATTTATGCTATTCACTAGTCCTGAAGGAGGAGTCGAGGCGGAGCTCTATCACAGGTATGCTGCCATGGAGGCACCAGGAAAAATAGTTTTTTTTTTAGTTTCTGTCATAAAATTTAGTTTTTTCCTTCACTGGCGGGCACTGATGAGTTGGCACTGATAAAGTGGCACTGATGAGGAGGCACTGATATGTAGAATTGATGGGCACTGATAGGCGGCACTGACAGGCAGCACTGATGGGTACTGACAGGCGGCTGTGATGGGCACTGACAGCGACTTGGAAAATCATGTTTATTTATATTTTTTGAACTCATATAATATTTTATGGGCATACAACCTCTAAACATTAACCTTGGGGTCATTTTGGATACAAAATACATAGTGATCCACAGTCAAATAAACATTGTTACAATACATATACACTTAACAGCTGCTATCA
This sequence comes from Rana muscosa, assembly GCA_029206835.1. NCBI lineage: Eukaryota > Metazoa > Chordata > Amphibia > Anura > Ranidae > Rana > Rana muscosa. The sequence goes on from CM055119.1 coordinate 332,578,605, forward strand.
TCATATACATAGAACAAGAGCCTTGTTGGTCTGAAAATTCTTTCTATACATAAAATAGGGGAAGAAAGGGGGAGAGTCAGTTAACACAAATCGATTGCTAGATTGGTTAAAAATATTGGTGGGGTCATAGGGATTGATCCATGGTATTATTTGATGGAGAGAGTTTGGTGGTTCGACGCGTTTCGCGGCCTGATAACCGCTCATCAGGAGCAAAAACCATGGAATTTATCTAGAGAGAAAGGATATAGGTTTATTTAAATGTTTGCAGATAGTTATAGTGGGATATAGGAAGGAAGGGTGGACAAAATAACTCTAATTGAAATTAAAATAGGATCACAATTTTGTGGGGGGGGGGGGAGGGGGGCCTTTGTGTTCAACTTACATCCGCAGCTAGTGGATGCAATAATATCCCCCAGGGTTAGTGTCCACAATAATAACCCCAGCATTGGTGTCAGTGGATTTAATAATAGCCCCCAACATTGATGTCAGTAAATGCAATAATAACCCCCAACATTGGTGTCAGTCAGTGTTGCCAACCGTACGTATTTTTACGGACATTACGTAAAAACGGGCACTTTTTCACCCGTCCGTAATTGTCCGTGCTAGCGGGGAAGTGCCAGTAAAAAATAGCCCCGACCGTTCCGACTTGGAACTGCGCATGTGCAGTTCCGGAGCTTGCCGAGCCGATCCTGTATTCGGCCGGGCCCGGCAGGGGGGCGGATCTCACAGGGGCTGTGCGGCGCGCTATGCTGACGAGGCGAGTGATGTAATAACACATCCCGCCACAGCGCCAGTTTTTAAAATTGTAACCAGGAGCACTGGAGCAGCCAGAAGGCTGAGCACTGCAGCACGCGGAACGGAGGAGCCCTGCATCCAGCTTCGGGCACGGAGTGACAGCCCAGCCAACGACGGTGACAGATGACTGCAGGTGATGGTAGCAGGCCGCAGAGGGGAGTGAATGATGGTGGCAGAGGGGGTTGGACTCGAGGCAGCAGGAGGTGTTGGAGGCAGTTGGTGTTGATGGTGACAGGGGATGATGATGGTGACAGGGGAGGGGATGATGATGGTGACAGGGGATGATGATGGTGACAGGGGATGATGATGATGGTGACAGGGGAGGGATGATGATGGTGACAGGGGATGATGATGGTGACAGGGGAGGGGATGATGATGGTGACAGGGGATGATGATGGTGACAGGGGATGATGATGGTGACAGGGGAGGGGATGATGATGGTGACAGGGGATGATGATGGTGACAGGGGCTGATGGTTCAGTTTTTGACTTTTGTTTAACTTAAACACATTGCTAATAGCTTTAGCTACATGTTTATAGTTGAAATACTAAAAGTTGCACAGCTTAGCACTGAAAGCAGGCATTTTAGGTGTTTTTTGGAAGTGTCATTAAAAAAATTGGTGTTGTTCGTAATTTTTAGGCATCTTGTCAGTAAATTTAACTTGGGGGGGTTGGCAACACTGGTGTCAGTGGATGCAATAATAACCCCCTGGTTCAAGTCAAAAAATATATAGAACTCTTCTTATGTTGTGATCATGCAATAAATTACCTATTTGGATGCTCCTTTTTGTCGATCCATGGCAAATATCTATTTTTTAGTAAATGCAATAATAACCCCCAACATCGGTGTCAGTGGATGTAATAATAACCCCCAACATTGGTGTCAATAAAAATGCAATGATAATCCCCAGTGTAGGTGTTATGCCGCGTACACACGGTCGGACTTGCTAACGGGAAAACCTCAGTCGGAATTTCCGACGGAAAAATAGAGAAAATATAAAAAACATATCTACAATTTTCTTTAACCACTTCCCGCGTCAGTGGATCTATTATTACATCCACTGACGCCAATGTTGGGGGTTATTATTGTGTTCACTGACACCAATGTTGGGGGTTATTATTACATCCACTGACACCAATGTTGGGGGTTATTATTGCATTTACTAAAAAATAGATATTTGCCAGCACACCATGGATCGACAAAAAGGAGCGTCCAAATAGGTAATTTATTGCATGATCACAACATAAGAAGAGTTCTATCTATTTTTTGACTTGAACCAGGGGGTTATTATTGCATCCACTGACACCAATGTTGGGGGTTATTATTGCATTTACTGACATCAATGTTGGGGGCTATTATTAAATCCACTGACACCAATGCTGGGGTTATTATTGTATCCATGGACACTAACCCTGGGGGATATTATTGCATCCACTAGCTGCGGATGTAAGTTGAACACAAAGGCCCCCCTCCCCCCCTCACAAAATTGTGTTCCTATTTTAATTTCAATTACAGTTATTTTGTCCACCCTTCCTTCCTATATCCCACTACAACTATCTGCAAACATTTAGATAAACCTATATCCTTTCTCTCTAGATAAATTCCATGTTTTTTGCTCCTGATGAGCGGTTATCAGGCCGCGAAACGCGTTGAGCCACCTAACTCTCTCCATCATACAAATACCATGGATCAATCCCTATGACCCAACCAATATTTTTAACCAATCTAGCAATCAATTTGTGTTAACTGACTCTCCCCTTTTCTTCCCCTATTTTATGTATAGAAAGAATTTTCAGACCAACAAGGCTCTTGTTCTATGTATATGATGATAGCAGCTGTTAAGTGTATATGTATTGTAACAATGTTTATTTGACTGTGGATCACTATGAATTTTGTATCCAAAATGACTCCAAGGTTAATGTTTAGAGGTTGTATGCCCATAAAATATTATATGAGTTCAAAAAATATAAATAAACATGATTTTCCCAGTCGCTTGACTTCATATTTTTATATTTTACTGCCGTGTGCTTCATTTAAAGTCCCACTACCCGTTCTCCCCCTTTTTAACAAATGATAACAGGGATGGAGGCAGTTACCCCTTTGGTTCTAGCCTCATTTAAAGTCCCAAAAACTTCTCTATTTCTATTGTATAAACCCTGGGAGATATTATTGCATCCACTGACACCAATGTTGGGTGCTATTATTGCATCCACTGACACCAATGTTGGGTGCTATTATTGCACTCACTGACTACGATGCTGGGGGATATTATTGCATCCACTAACACCAATGTTGGGGGCTATTATTGCACTCACCGACTACGATGCTGGGGGTTATTATTGCACTCACTGACTACGATGCTGGGGGTTATTATTGCACTCACTGACTACGATGCTGGGGGTTATTATTGCATCCACTAACACCAATGTTGAGGGTTATTATAGTATCCACTGACACCAATGTTGGGAGTTATTATTGCACTCACTGACACCAATGTTGGGTGCTATTATTGCACTCACTGACTACGATGCTGGGGGATATTATTGCATCCACTGACACCAATGTTGGGTGCTATTATTGCACTCACTGACTACGATGCTGGGGGATATTATTGCATCCACTAACACCAATGTTGGGGGCTATTATTGTACTCACCGACTACGATGCTGGGGGTTATTATTGCACTCACTGACTACGATGCTGGGGGTTATTATTGCACTCACTGACTACGATGCTGGGGGTTATTATTGCATCCACTAACACCAATGTTGAGGGTTATTATAGTATCCACTGACACCAATGTTGGGAGTTATTATTGCACTCACTGACACCAATGCTGGGGATTATTGTACTCCAACCTCTTTAGTGTGCACTGTGATATGCTGCAAAAAAAAATCATCAGGACCTAAATCATGGGCATTGAGGTGCTGTGCTATTGTACAGCCCTGTAGAAGCAATGTGGGCGCTCTATAACTTTCACGTTGACCTCCACTAGTGTATGGCCACCTTTACACCCCATCACCCCAATGTCAGTTCATCTCTCTAGTGACCCGAGTAATGTTGGGTGACATGTCCCCCTCCCCCCAATCCCTTCCCCCCAGGGATTGGGATTCTGTCTACCCCAGCAGAGTTTACGCCTGAAGTGTTCAATCCGCTTTCATATAAAAAGGGCGGCTGGGAGCCTCGCAGGGCGGCATGTTGGTTTAGCTGTACTGAGGGCTCAATCAGCGGGGAAATCATTTCTTCAGTGTCAGCAAATCCTCACACATAGGAGACATGGAGAGCTAAAAAAGACTAAAGAATTCCGCCATTCTTTGTTATGTCCGGTTATCTTATCTGCATCCTAAAGGGGACTCTATATTCAAGTAATTGGATGTGATTCGCTTAGACATCCACTGTAGTGAATATTTTATTCTGGTGACTGTATGGGATCATTACCTGCAATGATCATGTTCAGTATTTAAACTCCTTCTAATATTTCACATGCCTTCATTTATATTTTTCTCCATGCAGGCCAAGCTGTCCAGCAAAAGTGACAGAGTGCCAACTCTGCTGCATGATTTAACTGTACAACAAACAGTATTGTCACCTACAGGAAGTGGAAAAATAACTGAGTTACTAGCAGGATGCTCCCTACTTATTGGAGAGCTCTAGCTTTGACTCAACGATGGGGGGGGGGGGTTGGTGGACCTCTGCAGAGAGACTGTTGCTTCCAAATGGAATCCTCTGCAGCATGCTGGCAGGGGACAGGCTTTTCTACTAAGGCTGTGGCTGCTTTCTAAAGTAAACAAACTGTAAGGCTAGTATAGCAGTGTGTGACTGTGTGAAAAAACATATGTCACTCTTGCGGTGCCATTCTTTGTTTTCGGCAACCCAAACATTGCAAGCATTAGAGCGTTTTTTTTTGCAAGAAGATCAAAGCCCAAAAAGGTGCATGAGCTATTTTGCCGCATTTGTCACGCGTAGGACGGCCCATTGAAGTGAATAGGCTGCCTTACGCATGCAGCGCAACAATGTTAAAAAAAAATGTGCGTCATTATGTGAATGGGGCCTGAGACTTGTTTTGATGCACCATGAATTTCTTTAGCTGATTTAATCATTAACCACTTGCTTACCTGGCACTTTCACCCCCTTCCTGGCTCCTGCCCAGGCCAATTTTTAGCTTTTAGCGCTGTCACACTTTGAATGAAAACTGCGCGGTCATGCAACACTGTACCCAATGCAATTTTTTTTTCACTCAAATAGAGCTTTTTAGTTTTTTTTTGGTAGTATTTAATCACCACTGGGGTTTTTTATTTTTTGCTAAACAAACAAAAAAATACCAACATTTTTTAAAAATAAAACGTTTTTTATAGTTTGTTATAACATTTTGCAAACAGGTAATTTTTTTCCTTCACTGATGGCCGCTGATAGGCTGCACTGATGGGCACTGATGAAGCAGCACTGGTGGGGATTGAGTAGGAAGCACTGATGAGTGGCACTGATGGGCACTGATAAGTGGCACTGAAGGGCAATGAGAGGTGGCACTGATGGGCACTGATGAAGCAGCATGGGTGGGCATTGATGAGTTGCACTGAAGGGCACTGAGAAGTGGCACTGATAGACAGCACTGATAAGTGGCACTGATGGGCACTTATGAAGCAGCACTGGTGGGCATTGATCAGGAGGCACTGATGAGTGCCACTGATGGGCACGGATGGGCACTGATAAGTGGCACTGAAGGGCACTAAGAGGTGGCACTGATAGGCAGCACTGATGGGCACTGATAGGTGGCACTAATGGTCACTGGTAGGTGGCACTGATAGGCAGCACTGATAAGGGACACTGATGATTAGGCACTGATAGACACTGACTGACAGCACTGATGAGCACTGATAGCTGGCACTGGTGGGCACTAATTAGTGCCACTGGTGGGCACTGATTAGCAGCACTGGTGGGCACTAAGGGGGCCGATGTCCCTGTAACAGAAGCCGGTTAATGGCTGTGAGCGTGAGGGAAAAAAAGCCGATAACCGGCTTCTGTTTATTTCCGTGATCAACAGTCATTTGCTGACAGTTGATCACTTGGTAAAGGGTCGCTGTGATTGATCCTTTACCCCAATCTGTGATCAGCTGAGTCCCGAGGACTCTGTGATCACAGAGCACGCCACCCACGCGCCCCCAGTGCGAGACTGGGAGGACATTGATGGATGTGTCAAGTAATTTTGGACCGACTCTCGTTACAAGTCAAGATATTTTATTGCATATGCAAGAGAAATGGTTAAATGTATATCTTCTGCTTCAGAGATCCATTTCGCCTGTCATATATTCACATTCAGCTTTTATAACCCTTAAACCTTCCCTTTTCCTGCTCGTAACGTCCTGACCATGTATAATTTCAACCTTTATTCTGACGTTAGCAGGAAATAGGGAAATATCCTTTTTCAGCCAACACCTTATGACAGGATATTTCATACAATGGATACATAAATTATCTCATGGTTCGCAGCCCATATTTGACAGATGTAAGAGTCAGCACATCTTTGCACAATAGAATATGGTCATATGACTTATTCCAGTAATTAGGGTTATTAGAGCTTATTCAGCATATTTAAGTATTAATAGAGTTATATAAAGCAAACATTTTAACTTTAGAAGATATAGTCATATTAATATGCATATTCATAGTTGACATTTAAAGTATAATTTCTAATTTCTCTAACAGCTGCTCCCTTTTATACTTATAATGTCAATAATTTAAATATCCAGGTTCTTTATTTTACCAGGTATTATCATTTAGACAAATAAGTCTTTTGAAAGGACTGTAAGTTCATCTTCATCAGGTTCCGGGTATAGTTCAGTGTTGTTCTGAAAAAACATAGTCTTTGTTAGTGATGTGTCAATCAGTCTTTGAAGAATTCCTCTAATACAAGGAATGCAGCAACATCCACACAGCGTAAGGACCGTGGCTGCCATGACAACAGAGATGAGCAAACCTTTTGCAAGATCACCCCATTTACCAAACCATTTTTCAAAGAGTCCTGTTAAGGGGTTCTCTACACCAGAGTTCTCAGTTAGTTCCTGGGATAACATTTGTAGGCCTTGCAAAGCCTTGGTGATACTTCCATCAGGTGCCGTATTATTTGGAATAAAAGTGCAGCAGAAGGTGCCGAACATTTCGCATACTCCGCCCCTTTCTGCCAGCAACATATCCAATGCTATACGGTTCTGCCACGCTGTCAAAGAGGTGGCGTCCAATTGTGCTGCTATACCTTTGATAGCATCTCTGGTGTAATTCACAAACCTCTGCTGGTTGTAGTAAATGTAGTTTATCCAGTCGACATTCTTATTGGGCTGTACCCATAGGAAGAGTGAGGTGAGTCCTGCTGTTACTTGATTCTGTGCTTTAAATTCATCCGGAACTCCTCGTGGAACACCTATTGAGTCTATATATACCTGGTTGTCAAAATGATTCTGGACACTTAAGTCTCTTAAAATAGTGTTTACCTGGTAGTCTCATCAATTTATTAGTCATAGGAACAATATAAAAGGGAAGCAACAGGCGGGTAAGGGCACAACTACCCTCCCATCTAGGTGGCAGTCTGAGCCTTAGTTTATTGTCCCCACACAGCCACCAAACATCAGCTAGTTGCCGTTTCTGTTCCTGAAACCATTTTAGTTGATACTTAATGTCTGTAGTTGATGTTGTGGTCACACAGTATTCAGGAGATAGAGTGCCAACCTTTGTACCATCCTTATCTTTGTTAGAGAAACTAGAAAAATTTCCTGGTAATGCTTGTACTGAAGGGGGTGTACTTTGCATTTTAGTTTTAGGGTATCTCTTTTTCTCATTTGCACATTCAGACCCAGTAATATTTTCTGAAAACAGTCTTATTATGCAAGCTAAATCTGTTTCCTCTTCAGGGAGAGGAATGGTAGCTAGTTGTGGTCTTGGGTTTGCACAAGAAATACAATCACTTAACCCCTTAGATTGAGTTGTGTATCTGACCCATTCTATCCACTAATTTTTGTCTCCAAATCCTGTTTCTATACTTAATTGCTCCTTGTAAGTAAAATCTGTTTTAAACAAAGAGGTATTAATTTGAAACTGAGTTGGCTCGGGGCTGGGGTGTTCTGACCAGGGGTTACAACCTAAATAGTGATTCTCCCTAGTAGGTCAGATATTGTACCATATACCAATTAGTTGTATTGTTTAGTTTACAAAATTGGAGCCATTGTTACTGTAAATCAGCGCGGGGATCCCTTGTCGTGGAATCACCTCTTTGATTAGTACTTTGGCTACTGACTGTCCATCCGTGTGTGTCATAGGAAAAGTTTCCACCCACTTTATAAACCTGTACACAATAACCAGACAGTACTTATTCTCACATTTGTTCAATTCAATAAAATCCATGCATATTGTGTGAAAGGGATAAGGGGGTTGTGGGAAATGACCCCTTAAGGCTCTTAGGGCACCTTGTGCATGGTATCTGTTACAAATCGGATATGTGAGACAAAATTTTCAGAGTAGTTTTGTAAACCCATATGTTGTGTACACCCAGTACCATCCCTCCTTTTGAGGTATGGGCCTACCCATGACTCAATAACACAGCATACGTGAATAGTGATGTAGATAAGTTAGGTTTACCTTCTGTACATGTGTATATACCATTGACCAGTGTTGACCCTGTATATAACCACTTTGATTTTCACCTGCCGGTGATGTTTTCTGCATTTCTGATAACCATGTTTCATCAATAGCTCTCTGTACCTCATCATTTACTTGGGAAACTGTATATGTTTGTCATTGCTGTCCTTCAGAAGCTTCCTTTGCTGTCTTGTCTGCTAGTGCATTCCCTAGGGTAATTGGATCTGTTCCCTTTCTATGTGCCGCACATTTACAAATAGCCACTTGTGCTGGTTTTTGTACATATTCTAGAAGGGCAAGAATGAGATCTCTGTGTGATCGGTTTCCCATGGCAACGTAATCATACCCCTTTTTTCCATTGCTGGGCAAATATGTGTAGAGAAAGCGTATTGGCTGTCAGTATAAATATCTATTTATTTTTCCCTTCCCCTAGACTGCAGGCCCTTGACAGGGCTATAATGTCAGCTTGTTGTGCAGAATAGGAACTGGGAAAAGGTCTAGCTTCAATGACCTGGTCATGTGTTACTATAGCATAAGCCGTTTGATTTATCGTTTTTTCTACACGACCCATCAACAAAAATGTCAGCATCTAGAAAGGGAACATCAGTGAGATCCTTCCTAGGGAGTACCCGTTCATCAATTTTGAGCTGCACAATCATGTGGATCCCCATCACCAGGTGTTGGCATTAGTGTAGCAGGATTCAATGTAGTACACTTCTTGATTGTAACGTGTGGTTGTCCCAGAAGTGTAGTCATACATGATAAATGCCTGACTGGAGATAAATAGGAGATTCTGTCTTATAGTAAGATCACCTAAATAACATGTGAGACCTTAAGTACCAGGGGTGGAACAATACTATCAATGCAGATGACCGTATGGCCAATGAGGCTGCTACTACAGCTTGTACACAGTGGGGCAAATTAGTTAAGTAAAATGCAACTAGTTTGTGTTCGTTCTCATAAACCTGAGTGAGAGCAGAAGTCATGTACCCCTCTTTACAATCTACAGTCTGCTAAAGGGTTTCTACTGTAATTGGGTAGGCTAAGCACAGAGGAACCCACAATGAGGTGCTTCACCTTTGTAAATGCATCCTCTGCTTGCACATTCCACTGGATGGAACCTTTTGCAGACATTTGTGTACCATAGATGAGATCAGAAAGAGGCACCACCTCCGTAGCATAATTAGCTATCCATGCTCTACAAAAATTTGCCATGCCAAGAAATTACATCATTTCTTTATTTTTACGTGGTTTGGGGGCTTGAAGGATGGCCTCTTTTCGGATCTCATCTGGATGTCTGCCTTTTTGAGATATAATGTAACCCTGGTATTTCACCTTGTTTTTCAAAAGTTGTATTTTATTTTGCTAACCTTGTGACCTTGTTCTGCGAGGAAATGCATCAGAGCCAAGGTGTCAATTTTACATTGTCGCTCCAGAGGAGCCGCTACCAGAATGTCATCCACATACAAGAGAATTTGACTCCCACTGGGAGATACAACTCGAGACAAAGCATTGAACATTTCTTGTGAGTTTTCCCTTGTGCATAAGTCCAAACCAGAACTGACTGTCTGTCTTAATTAGCCCTACGTCTGTCTTTCCTTTTGATCACAAGAAATCGGGGACGTCTTTTAAGGCATCCCCTTCCCCTTGGGTCAAAAAGTGTCAGTCACTGTCTTTTGTCAAAACTTCAATCACGCAAGTTCTGGTTGTACATTCAACAAACCACGCTAATCTGTACCTCTGATTCCCTCTGGATTTCAGTTCCTCATCTGTTAATTTGACCCAGTCTGTGATAAGTTCTCCTAGCTCATGCCATGATACCTCAGAGTTCCGCGTGACCGAAACATGAGGTACAGTATCCTGCCTGTATATTTGCAGAATAGGCTGTGGTAGGAGACAAGTAGCCATGTTATTTCCTTCCTTATCACAGTACAGGTATCTTAAGAGCACTTCAGTGTTAGTGCAACTCATTAACTGTTTCTCATAAGACCTATCAGGCCCAGTGGTCCTTTTGTAGTAGATAGTGCAATAGAGGTTCGTCTGGACCTTGTACCTTTCCTCACAGGCTCTTCAATTTGGGCATCTTTAATCCCTCAGTTTGTAAATCCAAGCTGTACCAGTATCAGGGCTCATTATCCACAGCTGTGATTTGTTTTTCACACAGCCGATGGGCTTTGAGGCCCCCCTCCACTGGTACGACAGAAATATCAAGAGCATGCAACATGTCTCTACCCAACGAATTAACAGGACATTTAGTTGACATTACAATTTTACACTGAGCCTTTTTACCTGTCTGTGGATTTTCCACAGTAAGGCCTTCAGACACGGCCTCCTGGTGCATCAACCCATTTGCAGATTTTACATATACTAAACCTTTTCCCTTTACCCCTGGTGGCATATCCAGCGGGTGTATCAGGGTCCTACAAGCCCCAGTGTCACAGAGAAATGTTACCCAACTACTCTTTGCAACCCAGGTTATTTCTGGCTTGGCTTCAGCATGCAAACAAGTTTCAACATTACACACATCCAAAATATCAGATTCTTTCCCATCCTTCTGCTTCTCTCTCTGCAGACACACTTTAACCATACAGGAAACACTCCCCCCTCATCCTTTTCTTTACTTTCTTTTTTGGTTGGAAGTGCCCCTCAGCATGCCTCACATACTTGATTAGCTCCTAGAGTCTGCAGATCCTATGGTTAATCATGTGTTCGTTAACAAAACTTGATATAAGGACTAGCAGCCCCTTCAGGATTGCATTCTTTAGCTGTTGTTCATATGGGCTATCGTTCACTTGATCTACTGGGATTTCTATCCCAGAGTGGTTTTTAAAATTCTTCTTTATCCTAACAATGAAATTATCCACTGTTTCCTCTTCTCCCCATATACACTGATTTATAATGGACCAGTCGACTTGACGTATCCATCTATCCTCTCTCTATCTTTGCTATAAGAGCATTTCTTCTGTTTTTGAGTGCTGCATCATCCTGAGGCAACACCCCTCCCTGGTTGTTTAATCCACTCCAATCTCCCACTACATGATGCCAGTCAGGTCCCAGTACCTGTCTGGTGACCTGCTCTATTTCCCTCACATTGAGATGATAGCTAGCAACCATTCCCATGATACCATCCCTGAATTGAGCTATGTGGACCTTGGGATTGCTGTAAGGAGGGTCAGCGGGGTAACTTGTTGCATACCTCTGTCCCATCTGGTGGTGGGGACTGCAGGTCTGCAATAGGGAATTGGGAGCGGGTGGTGAAGTCAGAGGGGGAGCAGCGTCTGTCGGTGGGATTGGAGAGTCCTCTAAAGGGTGTGTAGGGGCTGTCGGGTGCATTAGGTTTGTCGCATTTTGTTCAGTCAATACTTGCTGCACTAAACTTCGGAGGACGGTCATATTATTGTCCTCCTCTTTGTCTAAAAACATAGTCTTTTTATGATTTTTTTTATGATTTTAACCTACAGTTAGCCTCCTCAAGCCATTTCTTTGCCTGGGGAAGACCTAATTTATTCTGTTTCCTTATTTTTCTTTTCTTTTTTTTTTTATATATATATATATATATATATACACACATATATACATACATATATATACACATACATACATGCCGGCATAATTTTTATTTATTTTTTAAGCTTTCTACACAACACAGTATTACACAACAATCCTTATTTAAAAATGCATCAAAATCATACTTTGTTTTTCATGTCTTAAGGAGTTTCACATTCTCTTTGTCTAGACTACACATATACTTTGCATCATCATTCAAACCATCAGACTTTCCATGGATCATACTCATTTTAACGTGCACACGGAGTTTTTTTTTGTAAGGTCTTCTCACACTGACACAATACCTGCACACAGTATCTTATCACTTCTGCAGCTACTCACAAACTTTCTAGTCGTGACATATCACTTCTAGATTATTGATCTTGTGTGCTGCTATAATACTGGTGTCTTGTCTTCTTACTTAATGTTTTTTTTCATTTATAGGGAGAATGAACAGAATTACAAGGCGAACGTAAATTCACCTGACTGGTCAACCCCCCATGATCAAAACATTAATATTTCAGTAAACTGTAGGGAGCATGAACAGAATTACAAAAGAGACTTAATTTCTCTCGACTGTTGTTCCCACACGTTATCAAAACATTAATATTTGTTAATTCAACGGTATTTATAAATGCCTGTACAGGTTTTTTACACAACATACGAGGCTGGCTGAGCGCAAGGGCTCGTCAAATTACCTCTATTTGTTACCTGGAAATCTATCAGGCCATACCTTTGTATCAACAGGGGTTCATGTTTTTGATGTAGGAATATTTATGTGTCCCCCACGGGAATTCCTGCAGTTTACAAGGCTGTCAGGACCTAGGTCCTTTGTCGACAAATTTCCTTTATCTGCACCCGGGTATTGGAATGGGACCATACTCCTATATCAAAGGGATTTAAACTACGGACGTATCTACTTATATTCCCTCAACTTGGATAAAGCAAAACATATACACAACAGATAAACATTCAATTAATCTCTATATTAGATGTATGTAACAAAATCCCTTAATTCATTAAATCCCTAATCACATTTAGGCCTAAAAGTATAATATAATAAATGAAAATATCTTACCTTGCCCCGAGAGCGGTCTCTTGTGCTGATCCGGTAAGTCGCTGCCCGGGAGGCACTAGTTCAGTGAGCCGGCCTCTGTTAACGTCAAATTTAAGACGGAGGACTTACAGTTTTTTTGCCGTACGGACATCGGTTCACTGGGTTGTTGGCTAGTGCTTTCCAGGAATTTGGACTTCCGTTTTCGAAGGACCAAAATGTCAAGTAATTTTGGACCGACTCTCGTTACAAGTCAAGATATTTTATTGCATATGCAAGAGAAATGGTTAAATGTATATCTTCTGCTTCAGAGATCCATTTCGCCTGTCATATATTCACATTCAGCTTTTATAACCCTTAAACCTTCCCTTTTCCTGCTCGTAACGTCCTGACCATGTATAATTTCAACCTTTATTCTGACGTTAGCAGGAAATAGGGAAATATCCTTTTTCAGCCAACACCTTATGACAGGATATTTCATACAATGGATACATAAATTATCTCATGGTTCGCAGCCCATATTTGACAGATGTAAGAGTCAGCACATCTTTGCACAATAGAATATGGTCATATGACTTATTCCAGTAATTAGGGTTATTAGAGCTTATTCAGCATATTTAAGTATTAATAGAGTTATATAAAGCAAACATTTTAACTTTAGAAGATATAGTCATATTAATATGCATATTCATAGTTGACATTTAAAGTATAATTTCTAATTTCTCTAACAGGATGTCCTCCTGATATTTTAAGCCTGCACTGTAGCCGCCTTTCGGCTATAGCGCGGGCGGGAAGGGCTTAAGTTTGGTTGGGATTTAAATCCAGGGCTGTCCCCCAGCAGTACTTCTATTTGCCACAAGATGTCCTTAGTATTCTGGGCTGAATAATGCCCAGCATCACTCAGCCCAGAAATACTGAAGATATACAGTATTGTGAGTGCAGAGCCTCACGGGCCCACCACCTGGGGAGACAGCACCACGGCCCCCCTATTCACAGTATCATGATTCAGAAAATGGCGTTGATGTCATCAGGTAAGGTGGGGCCACTTCATGCATGTTTTTGTTTTGTTTTTCCTTAGGAATAATGGTAATGAATAGCAAACAAAACCAAAGAAAATTCCCAGCCCAACTTACCAACCAGCCTGCAACCAACCAAATTATCCAACCAGGGGTTTAGTTTGCACACATTTGCAAATAAATGCGTAAGCTGCAGAACAACTTCACGACACCCCAGTATTATATGCAGTCCTAACTGTATACATTTTTTGAGAACCTCCATAGTAGAAACACATGCATTATAATGGATAGGCAGAGGGCAGGATAGCCCGGAGGGAGCCCACCACTCCTCTTTAAAGGCACAGGGGTGCACTGGATACCCAGCATATAGCACAATGGCAGCAAAGGTGTCCAGTGCATCCCCTCACCGGTATTCCAACAGTACAAACAAATGGCCCCTGCCCCCACCTATAACTGGCCTTTGCAGCAAGGAGCATGTGGAAGGGCGACGCATATCAAACAAAACCAAAGAAAATTCCCAGCTCAACTTACCGACCAGCCTGCAATCAACCAAATAAATAATAAATAAAAAACCCAATGATTACTAAATACCAAAAGAAATCTCTATCTGCCTCAAAAATGATATGAAATAAATTTTGTTACAATATTGCATGACAGAGTATTTGTCAGTCAAACTATAATAGCACTGATAAAATGCCTGCCAATGAAAGGGTATTAGAAGCTGGTACTCAAGTGGTTAATGAACACACTATCACACAAGTGAAGGATTTACAATCTTCAAATACGGTTGTGAAAATATGGCAAATCAACAATTAAAATGTGAAAGTCACATAAACATTTTTTTTCTATAGATAAAGTTTTTTAATAATTTTGATATGTCGAAGAAAAGAATTGTACCATGTAGGCCATCATTTAAATTGAATGAGATAAAGCATGAAGAAAGCCTGAAAGCTTGCATCTTTAATAACTTAAAGCGATATTAAAGCCTGTTTTTTTTTTCTAAGATAACAAACATGTTAGATTTACCTGCTCTGTGTAATTGTTTTGCACAGAGTAGCCCAGATCCTCTTCTTCTCGGGTCCTGACGTGTGCCCCCCACAGCAAGCAACTTGCTCTGGCGGCACCCAAGCAGGTGCGCTTCCGAGCCACGGCTCTTTGTGTCCGTTCATAGAATGCATGAAGGTAAAAAAACTTGTGCCTTTACAACCAATTTAAGATATCCAATAAAGCAGGGGTCTCCAAACGTTCTAAACAGAGGACCAGTTTACTGACCTTCAGAAAGGGGAGCCGAACTGTAGCCATTGGGATTAGAAAAGGTCCCAAAGTCAGTGGGAATAAACAATGCCCCATTTTTGGTGTCAGTGAGAGGAATAGCGCTCCATCATTGGTGTCATTGTGCCCCATTGATGGTGTCATTAGGAGGAATGCTGCCTCATCATTGGTGTCATTGGGCCCCATTGTTGGTGTCATTGGGAGAAATTGTGCTCCATCATTGGTGTCATTGGGCCCCATTGATGGTGTCATTAGGAGGAATGCTGCCTCATCATTGGTGTCATTGGGCCCCATTGTTAGTGTCATTGGGAGAAATTCTGCCCCATCATTGGTGTCATTGGGCCCCATTGTTGGTGTCATTGGGAGGAAGGTGTGCTCCATCATTGGTGTCATTGGGCCCCATTGATGGTGTCATTGGGAGGAATTCTGCCCCATCGTTGGTGTCATTGGGCCACATTGTTGGTGTCATTGGGAGGAATTGTGCTCCATAATTGGTGTCATTGGGCCCCATTGATGGTGTCATTGGGAGGAATTCTGCCCCATCATTGGTATCATTGAGCCCCATTGTTGGTGTAATTGGGAGGAATTCTGCCCCTTCATTGGTGTCAGTGGAGGGAATTAGTGGATGAAAAAAGTGCCCCAAGTGCAGGCTAAAAGCAAGCAAATGGCTGCATCTGGCCCTCAGGCCACAGTTTGGAGACCAATCCAATAAAGGATATCATCTAAACTCAAGACTTTATGTAATTAGGCTCCATTCACACCTATGCAGTTTCCTTTTGTGCTTTTTGCTGTGCTTTTTGCATTGTTTCACCGTAATTTTGCCACGATTAGCTTTTTTTATGCTTTTTTTTGGGGGGGGGGGGATTTTAAAACACGCAAAGTGCAAACCGCGACAAAATCACAGTAAAAACACACTACATGCTTTTTTGCAGCTTCTCCATTGAAGTTTATTGAACCAAAAAAAGCACTATTTTGCATTTAGGGCTGGTTCACACCACAAAAACGCACTCCACGTCAATCCGGATAGATTTCTACATGCGCATTTTTAATGCATTTTATCGTGTTCCAGTGTGTTTGTAATGTGTTTACGGATGCATTCCAGATGCTTTTTTTTTATTTTTTCCTAATTTTTTTTTCACTGTACTGGGGGCCAGTACATTTCAGTTGAGTTTTCGATGCGTTCCAGTGCATTCCGGTGCGTTTTGTATGCGTTTTACCGTGTTTCATTACAGTCCAGTGCAGGAAAAATGCAGCATGTTCTACTTTTTTTTCTGGAACTGGAACGCCCTGGAACTGACCGCACTGGTGTGAACCATGCCATTGGAAAACATATGACCTATTTTCCATGCATTTTTGATGCAGAAAAAAAAACCGCACTGGACTGCTTTCGTGTGAACTGGCCCTCATAAAAGTCCCTGACCCTTTCCAAAAACACAGAGGCACAAAAAATGCATTGATGTGATTTTGTTTTTCATAGAAACCCATGTTAACCACTTAACGACCGCTCACTGTATATATACGTCGGCAGAATGGCACCGACAGGCACAATCACGTAGAGTGTACGTGATTGCCTTTGTATAGTTGGGGGGTCCAATCGGACCCCCCTCCTATACAGTGAGCGGTGGCTAAGTGTCCGGGAGCGTTCCGGGATGAGGGGGCAGCCATTCGTTTCTGGCCACCCCCTCGCGATCGCTCCCGGCGAATGGAAATGCCCCCTCTGTCTGTGTCAGACAGAGGGAGCAGGAGGAAGTGATGTCATCTCTGGTGCGGCGCTCACATATACCGAGCGCCGTACAAGAGAAGACATCAGGTCAGTGCACACAACACTACACTGACACCAGGACACATAGGGACATAAATCGCCCCCCCAGGCCCCCCCAGACACCCCAGATCACCCCCCAGATCACCCCCCCAGCCCCCAGTCACAGTGTCACTGATTGCAGTGACCATTTATTTAGTGATCACTGCAATCAGTGACATTTGTGACTGTAAAAGTGTCACCAAAGTTTAGTCTTAGGTCCAGTGTAGCCCCCTAACCCCCCTAATAAAGGTTTAACCCCCTGATCACCCCCCAGATAACCCTTTCACCGCCTATCACCACTGTCGCTAAGCGATCATTTTTCTGATCGCTGTCTTAGCGTCAGTGATGCCGATCGGCAGCCAGTAATTTTTTTTAGGTTTGCCGCATGTTTTTATAGCGTCAGGTACCCCAATATATCTAATAAAGGTTTAACCCCCTTGATCGCCCCCCAGGTAACCCTTTCACCCCCTATCACCACTGTCACTAAGCGATCGTTTTTCTAAACGCTGTCTTAGTGTCTGTGATGCAGATCGGTAGCCGGTATTTTTTTTTAGGTTCGCCGCAGGTTTTTATAGCGTCAGGTACCCCAATATATTATCTAATAAAGGTTTAACCCCCTTGATCGCCCCCCAGGTAACCCTTTCACCCCTATCACCACTGTCGCTAAGCGATCGTTTTTCTAAACGCTGTCTTAGTGTCGGTGATGCAGATCGGTAGCCAGTAATTTTTTTTAGGTTCGCTGCATGTTTTTATAGCGTCAGGTACCCCAATATATTATCTAATAAAGGTTTAACCCCCTTGATCGCCCCCCAGGTAACCATTTCACCCCCATCACCACTGTCGCTAAGCGATCGTTTTTCTAAACGCTGTCTTAGTGTCGGTGATGCAGATCGGTAGCTGGTAATTTTTTTTAGGTTCGCCGCAGGTTTTTATAGCGTCAGGTACCCCCATATATTATCTAATAAAGGTTTTAACCCCCTGATTGCCCCTAGTTAACCCTTTCACCAGTGATCACCATATAAGTGTTACGGGTGACGCTGGTTAGTTAGTTTGCTTTTTATAGCGTCAGGGCACCCGCCGTATATAATCCAATAAAGGTTTAACCCCCTGATCGCCCGGCGGGTGATATCAATTAGGTTTTAGTGTCAGAGAGGGTCTGCGTCACATCCCAGGCAGCGTCAGGTTAGTGCCAGTAACGCTAACACCCACGCGTTAAGCATACACCCCCCTTAGTGGTATAGTATCTGATCAGATCAATATCTGATCTGATCAGATCTATACTAGCGTCCCCAGCAGTTTAGGGTTCCCAAAAACGCAGTGTTAGCGGGATCAGCCCAGATACCTGCTAGCACCTGCGTTTTGCCCCTCCGTCCAGCCCAGGCCACCCAAGTGCAGTATCGATCGATCACTGTCACTTACAAAACAAAAACACACATAACTGCAGCGTTCGCAGAGACAGGCCTGATCCCTGCGACTCCAGTGCTGTAGGAGGTGATTTCACCACCACAGTTAAAAAAAAAAAGCAAATATGCCGAAGCATTGGGGCAGCAGGGGCGGAGGAGCGATTTTGCTCCTAATGCCGCGTACATACAGTCGAAATTCCGACGGAGGCTTGCCCGTGGAAAAGTCCGACCATGTGTGTGCGGCATAACTTTTTTGCGGGAGGATGCCCCCATGCTTCGGCATATATAAATGGTGCGTGTATGCCCATCATTGGAAGTGGGTGGATGAAGGGCGGTATTCTAATGGTGGGCATACCCACCGATCAATCTCTTTTTTCGTTCAGCCAACTGGCTGCATGAAATAAAAAGATTACAATACATGTCCAACAAGGACCAGCAACGTACTGGTATGTTGCTGGACTTTGAATGTTTATACCAGAATGATGCCTGCGGGTTTAGGTATCATCTTGGTATCATTCTTTTCAGCCTGCGGCCGGCTTTCATGTAAAAGCAATCCTAGTGGCTAATTAGCCTCTGGACTGCTTTTACAAGCAGTGGGAGGGAATGCCCCCCCGGATATAAAAAGCGCCATTGGGAAATTGGGAAAGCATTTTATCACACCGATCTTGGTGTGGTCAGATGCTTTGAGGGCAGAGGAAAAATCTAGGGTCTAGAAGACCCCAGTTTTTTCAAAAAAAGAGTACCTGTCACTACCTATTGCTATCATAGGGGATATTTACATTCCCTGAGATAACAATAAAAATGATTAAAAAAAAAATACTTGGAAGGAACAATTTAAAAATAAAATAAAAAAGCAAAATTAATAATAAAAAAAAAGAAAAAAAAAAAGCACCCCTGTCCTGCCCTGCTCTTGCCCAATGGCGAACGCAAGCGTCGGTCTGGCGTCATATGTAAACAGCAATTGCACCATGCATGTGAGGTATCACCGCGAAGGTCAGATCGAGGGCAGTCATTTTAGCAGTAGACCTCCTCTGTAAATCTACTGGGGTAACCTGTAAAGGCTTTTAAAGGCTTTTAAAAATGTATGTAGTTTGTCGCCAATGCGCGTTTGTGCGAAATTTTAAAGCATGTCGTGTTTGGTATCTATGTACTCGGCCTAAGATCATCTTTTTTATTTCATCAAACATTTGGGCAATATAGTGTGTTTTAGTGCATTAAAATTAAAAAAAGGGTATTTTTTAACCCAAAAAATGCGTTTGAAAAATCGCTGCGCAAATACTGTGTAGAAAAAAAATGCAACACCCACCATTTTAATCTGTAGGGCCTTTGCTTTAAAAATATATATAATGTTTGGGGGTTCAGCATAATTTTCTTGCAAAAAAAAAATGTTTTCATGTAAACAAAAAGTGTCAAAAAGGGCTTTGTCTTCAAGTGGTTAGAAGAGTGGATGTAAGCTTCCTAATGTTGTGTATAAAATGCCAGAACAGTTCAAAACCCCCCCAAATGACCCCATTTTGGAAAGTAGACACCCCAAGCTATATACTGAGAGGCATGTCGAGTCCATGGAATATTTTATATGTTGACACAAGTTGCGGAAAAACGACAATTTTATTTTTTATTTATTTTTTTTTGCACAAAGTTGTCACTAAATGATATATTGCTCAAACATGCCATGGGCATATGTGGAATTACACCCCAAAATACATTCTGTTGCTTCTCCTGAGTACGGGGATACCACATGTGTGAGACTTTTTGGGAGCCTAGCCACGTACGGGACCCCAAAAACCAAGCACCGCCTTCAGGCTTTCTAAGGGTGTAAAGTTTTGATTTCACTTCTCACTGCCTATCACAGTTTCGGAGGCCATGGAATGCCCAGATAGCACAAAACCCCCCCAAATGACCCCATTTTGGAAAGTAGACACCCCAAGCTATTTGCTGAGAGGTATTGTGAGTATTTTGCAGATCTCGCTTTTTGTCACAAAGTTTTGAAAATTGAAAAAAAAATAAGTATATATATATATATTTTCTTTCTTCATTTTCAAAAACAAATGAGAGCTGTAAAATACTCGCCATTCCTCTCAGCAAATAGCTTGGGGTGTCTATATTCCAAAATGGGGTCATTTGGGGGGGTTTTGTGCGATTTTGGCATTTTATGGCCTTCGAAACTGTGATAGGTAGTGAGGAGTGAAATCAAAAATTTGTGCCTAGAAATCCTGAAGGCGGTGCTTGGTTTTCGGGGTCCCGTACGCGGCTAGGCTCCTAAAAAGTCCCACACATGTGGTATCCCCGTACTCAGGAGAAGCAGAAAAATGTATTTTGGGGTGTAATTCCACATATAACCATGGCATGTGTGAGCAATATATCATTTAGTGACAACTTTTTGTAATTTTTTTTTTTTTTGTCATTATTCAATCACTTGGGACAAAAAAAATATATTCAATGGGCTCAACAGGCCTCTCAGCAATTTCCTTGGGGTGTCTACTTTCTAAAATGGGGTCATTTGGGGGGGTTGTGTGCTATTTTGGCATTTTATGGCCTTCAAAACTGTGATAGGTAGTGAGGAGTGAAATCAAAAATTTGCGCCCTTAGAAATCCTGAAGGCGGTGCTTGGTTTCCGGGGTCCCGTACGCGGCTAGGCTCCCAAAAAGTCCCACACATGTGGTATCCCCGTACTCAGGAGAAGCAGCAAAATGTATTTTGGGGTGCAATTCCACATATAACCATGGCATGTGTGAGCAATATATCATTTAGTGACAACTTTTTGTAATTTTTTTTTTTTTAGTCATTATTCAATCACTTGGGACAAAAAAAAAAAATTCAATGGGCTCAACATGCCTCTCAGCAATTTCCTTGGGGTGTCTACTTTCCAAAATGGGGTCATTTGGGGGGGTTTTGTACTGCCCTGTCATTTTAGCACCTCAAGAAATGAGATAGGCAGTCATAAATTTAAAGCTGTGTAAATTTCAGAAAATGTACCCTAGTTTGTAAACTCTATAACTCTTGCGCAAACCAATAAATATACGCTTATTGACATTTTGTTTTACTAAAAACATGTGGCTAAATACATTTTGGCCTAAATGTATGACTACAATTGAGTTTATTCGATTTTTCTTATAACAAAAAGTAGAAAATATCATTTTTTTTCAAAATTTTCGATCTTTTTCCGTTTATATCGCAAAAAATAGAAATCGCAGAGGCAATCAAATACCATTAAAAGAAAGCTCTATTTGTGGGAAGAAAAGGACGCAAATTTCGTTTGGGTACAACATTGCATGTCCGCACAATTTACAGTTAAAGCAGCGCAGTGCAAAATTCTGGTCCTTTAGCTACCAAATGGTCCGGGGCTTAAGTGGTTAAAAATAATGTTCTGTATTTCTGCAAAAAGCGTGAAAAAACGCATTGATGTGAATAGAGCCTTATGCCGCGTACACACGATCATTTTTCCCGTCGGGAAAAATGTCATTTATTTTTTTTCGCCGAGAAAAACGATCGTCTGTGGGCTTTATGTCGTTTTTCTCGTTGAGAAAAACGGCAGAAAAAACGACGAGAAAAATTAGAACATGTTCTAAATTTTCTCATCGTTTTTTCCATCATTTTTTTCCGCAGCAGTTTTCCCATAGGGAGACACTGCCGCGGAGCCCACAGACGGTCGTTTTTCTCGACAAAGAAAAAAATGACGGGAAAAACGGTCGTGTGTGGGGGGAAAATGCCGTTCCCTCGTTTTTCATTTTTTTTCATGTCGTGATTCACGGCGGTGTTTTCACCGCCGTGAATCACGATCGTGTGTACGCGGCATTATGCCGCGTACACACGGCTGTTTTTCTCGTTGAAAAAAACGAAATTTTTCCCATTCGACGAGAAAAACGATAGTCTGTGGGCTTTCTGTCGTTTTTTTCGACGAGAAAAACGGCATTAAAAACGACGAGAAAAATTAGAACATGTTCTAATTTTTCTCGTCGTTTTTTTCGACATGTTTTCCGTGGCAGTGTTTCCCATAGGGAAACACTGCCGCGGAGCACACAGACGGTCGTTTTTCACGTCATTTTTTCTCTTGCCGAAACAACAAGCTGTTCCCCCGTTTTAAATGACATTATTCATGGCGGTTTTTTAACCGCCGTGAATAATGATCGTGTGTACGCGGCATTAGTGTAGAATATAGTCACATGGCCGAAGAGTGCAATTCCTGAAATCTCCCAGCAGAGGGCGGTCTATTCCCAGCTATTCTCCCTTCTATCGCACTATTCATCCTCCAGGCGCCTTGTGTGATCGTTAGATTCTTTCTAATGCAACTTCCCCTCTAGTATTGCATCATTGTCTTATGTGAATGGCTTTTCTGCAATCCTAGACGAGAAAAAGACTCGTGAAATCCCGGGCGTGTCCGATCATATATAATTATGTCTGACGCACACCGTCGTAATTATAAATATACATTTACTCCTTTGCCTTTGAAGAAGATGGTTATATGTTAACAATGGAAGGATTCTTTCTGAGTCTAAATTCTGCGTGCAAATTTGAAAACAAAATCATTTTCGTTAGCGGTCGCGGAATATTACTGAACCGCAATTAACATTTTAAATCTGCTTCGTGATCTTCCGCCAGCAGGAAATCCTCCGATACATATTTGTTTTCCTCTAAATTATATCCATTTGTTTATGTAGAAAATTTGTTTCTGGAAGGAGAGCGGAGGATCATATTTCAGCCTACATATGTTCTAGTGGACCTGTCATTTACTTTACAAATCCGCCTGAATAAATCCCTGGCATGTTACAATAGACAGCAACATTATCATTTTTGAGAAAAGTTCCACCTGTTACTATTAAAAAGCAGTCCCTGAGCTCCAATCAGTGACTTTGCCTAGGCTAAGATGATGTTGTCAGTCTGCTGCAGGCAGGAGGAAGCATTTCCCCAGTCACCCCCTTCCCAGTGATCTCAGTGGCAGCCCGTCCATTAGGGGCGCCCGGGCGCCGCCCCCTCTCTCCACTCCACCCCCTATATGGTAATGGATAGATTCATACATAGCATAAATCTATCCACGGCCGCCGCGGCCACCCCCTGATTATGCATTCGGCCCCTTTCAGGGCACCGGGCGCATGAATTACAGCGGCAGGGTTTTTTTTAATTTTATGCACCTGATTAGAGCCAAAGCCTTTTAATACAGTGGTTCTCAACTCCTGTCCTCAGGACCCACTAACAGGCCAGATTTTAAGTATTACCTTGGGGAGATGCAGACTAGAATACTGCAATCCCTGAGCAGCAAATGATATCACCTGTGATGCATTTCAGTTATCTTGCAAACCTGGCCTGTTGGTGGGCCCTGAGGACTGGAGTTGAGAACCACTGCTCTAATAGGTTTCAAAATTGTGTGGGCTCAGGACACAGAGTATGCGCTCTGATCCCACCCAGGTGTGCTACAACAGCAAATGAATATTTTCTGTTGAAACGCTGATCCTCAATCCAGCCAATCAGAAGCGGGTGTGAGACCCATTTTCCGATTGGCCGAAACGAGAAGACTCCCGATTGGCCGCAGAGGAGGAGGGAGGAAACATAAGCCGCCGTGATGACCTGGAGAACAAGAAGCCGCAGGAGAACAGCAGGAGAATGGGAGGCCGCCGGTGATGGGGTAAGTGCTACCGACCGACTCGGTGGGGGGGGGGGGTGGCATACTGTTTGCCACCTCCCCACCCCCACCAAAAAGAGGTAATTAATAACTAGAAGGGTCACACTGACACTGAGCATGTATGGACTTTATAAGTGAACATTTATCTGATGCTAATTCTGAATTCAGTCATTCTTGCCATGAACAAGCACCCATTGGTGACCAGAGTGCACCCAACTGATCATTGGAGGGAGGAGACAGGATGAACAGACGCTTTAATGCCAGCAAAGTCCCCTCCCCCTCCACAAGGGGAGCCATTCATTATTTATACTACTGGTTTCATTTACCAGCAGATAAGCCAAACAGAAAGTTATTTTTAAATGCTGCTAGCAGAGTTACCAATACCTACATTTATTTTATTTTATCAAAGTTCTCTGTACACCAGAAATAAGGCTGGGAGTGGGGGTGTCTGCACTGTGGGGTAGTCAGGCTCCAATGCATTGCATAGTGCAGGCAAAATATGTTTCAGGCACTGGGGGGTGTTGGGTTGAGATTTCAGGTTAGCAGAGTATAGGATGGACCTCAGCAGATGGCTGGGTGAGTGGGGGTGACACAGGAAGATGCAGGGCTGCTGCTCCGGATAGTGGTGTCACCCCCCCCCCCCTCCCTCCCCTTGCTATATGTTGTGCCAGGGCTCCAGAGCTCTCTGTGACTTGCAGAACTGCAAATATTTTCTCAGGTAACTGAGTTCCTATACAGGGGTTCTTCTTGCTGACTGCATTCGCACCTGAGCATTTTGTGAATGTGTGCATTCGCGTCACACTTGCGATGTCAGTGATTGTTAAGGGCACCCCAAACGTGGCAAGCAGACACGTGTTATTATGTGTGACAAATGCGTCAAACATGCGACACTCGACACCCAAAAAGGTGCATAAGCTATTTTTGACATGCGTGTCGCACGTACAACAGCCCACTGAAATAATGGGCTACCCTATGTGTGTAGCACAAAAAAGCGCACACAAAAACGCATGTTCACAAAACGCTAAGTGTGAACCTAGCTAAGGCTGCATAGACATTATCAATAGTTTTATACGTTGTGAGGGGGTTAGCTCGGCAGCGGGTGTGTGTGACCCCCGGGATGGGCTCCCCACACAAAACAGGCCCAGCAAACGGAGGTTGTGGTTTTCAAAATCAAAAAGGTGCGGTTTATTTTCTATTTACAGTGACAAAACACAGCAAAGCAAAAGAAACATAACCAAAATAAATCCTGGTCAAGTTGACCTCTGACTAAACATACAGGTTTCCTAACTAACAACTGGGATCAGCCTAGTGCTGTCCTAGTCCCTAAGTCCCTGGTTTAGTAAAAGTCCAAACAAATAGCCACACAGGCTTTGCCTCACCGCACAGGGGTTCACTCTCCCTAGACAGTCCACACAGGTCTGGTTCCAGGCATGAGCTAACATCTAATGAAGCTGGGAGTTCTTATAGAGGCCTAAATGAGCTGACAAGGTTCAGCTGGTCTCCTCATCTCTGTCTGCACGACGCCCCACACTCTCCCTAGAGGTATGAGTCATCCATGAGCCCACTAGCCTTAGCTGGGCCTATACAACTCTCCACCTAGTTGTATAAGTCAGCGTAAAGCCTGAATCTGGGCGAAATATATCTACCCCCCTGGATGCAACCAGGTGACTTTACCTTCCTGCTGTCACAACGTATACTATATAGGTCTCTGATTATAATAATTTGTTAGGCTGCGTACACGCGACCGGTTTTCTCGGCAAAAAAACGACAAGAAAACTGCCGGGAGAGCTTTCTTGCCGAGAAAATTGGCTGTGTGTACGCGGGTTTCAGTTTTCTCGTCAAGAAAACTGCCCAGATTCCCCGACGAGAAAAAAGACGACCTGCGGTCTTTTTTCTCGTCGAGAATCTCGTTGGCCTGTTTCTCGACGAGAAACCCGAGCGTGTGTACACTTATCTGTCGCCGTGGAAACCCACGCATGCTCGAAATGACTTTGACGCATGCGCGGTAGCTTCCTAGGCATAGGGTGTAGCAAGATGGCGGCGACGGCATCGAATGTGACGAGCGCACGCTCGTCGTAGTCGAGGACGTCACCGCGTGTGTGCTATTCAAAAGAACGGCGGTTCTTTTGAATCGTACGTGTGTACACTCGGCCGGGACAAGTTTCTTGTCAAGATTCTCGTCGGGAAAAAATAGGATTTTTTACTCACCGTAAAATCCTTTTCTCTGAGTCCATGGACCGACACAGCTTCTCTATTGACAAAGTGGGTATTATCCGTTAATTAGGAGTGACTAGGCAGAAAAACTTGTAAAAAGTGTTGCATCACACCTTCTACAGTACCGCCCAGGGGGCGGACCCTCTGGGTATACCCTCTCAGTCTGCACATCGCAGATCAGTTCGTCAAAAAGCAGTACAAACTTAAAAGGAGGGGTGGGTGCTGTGTCGGTCCATGGACTCAGAGAAAAGGATTTTACGGTGAGTAAAAAATCCTATTTACTCTTTCGTCCATGGACCGACACAGCTTCTCTATTGACAAAGTGGGACGTCCCAAAGCAGTGTCAGAGAAAAAACGAGGGGTGGTAACAGCATAAAAACAAACTTCACCCCAAAACACAAAACAGCACTCCTCCAACGGAGGAGTTGCAACTCTAAACAGCCGCCTGCAAAACCTTGCGGCCGAAAGAGGCATCCGAAGATGCACCTACATCAATTTTGTAGAATTTTGTGAAAGTGTGAGCGGACGACCAAGTCGCCGCTTTACATAGTTGGGAAACAGACGCTTGATGTCGGAAAGCCCAAGAGGCACCTATTGCCCTGGTCGAATGCGCCGTGACAGGAAAGGGGGGCGCCTGACCCTTTAAGGCGTAAGCCTGGATTACTATCTGTCGGATCCACCTAGAGATGGTGGCCGATGAGACTGCTTGGCCCTTCTTGGGACCAGCCACTGAAACAAACAGTGAGTCTGACTTCCGGAACAGGGAAGTAGCAGATATGTATACTCTCAAAGCTCGGACAACGTCCAAGGATGCAACGCCGACTCCTTAGGATTCGACGGCTGAGGACACAAGGATGGAAGTACAATGTCTTCGTTGAGATGAAAAGCCGAAACGACTTTCGGAAGAAAGGAAGGCTGCGGCCGCAGCACCACCTTATCCTTGTGGAAAATCAAATAGGGAGCCTTGCAGGACAAGGCTGCCAGCTCAGAGACTCGTCTAACTGACGTAACAGCCACCAAAAAGACCACTTTCTGAGAAAGTGTCAACAGGGGAATATCTCTAATATTCTCAAACGGTGCCGTCTGAAGCACCGAGAGGACCAGGTTCAAGTCCCACGGAGGTAATGGGGGGCGGACCAGAGGGGCCACATGTCGAACCCCCTGCCCAAATGTACTCACGAGAGAGTGAGTCGCCAGGGGTCGCTGAAAAAAGACAGCCAGGGCAGATATCTGTCCCTTAATCGTACTTAGGGCAAGCCTTTGGTCTACCCCATGCTGTAAAAACAGCAGGATTCTGGAAACCAAATAGGTACGCGGATGCCATTTCATTTCCTCACATATGGAGATGTAGGCCCTCCAAGTGCGGTGATAGACCTTCCTAGAGGACGGTTTTCGAGCACTTCTCATAGTAGAGATTACTGAGTCTGACAGGCCCCGATCTCTCAGTACCTGGTTCTCAACAGCCATGCCGTTAAAGCCAATGACTGTAAAGCAGGATGGAATATGGGACCTTGCGATAGCAGGTCCTTCCGTAGTGGTAGGCGCCAGGGGACGTCTGCTACCAGACGTACTAGATCGGCGTACCAAGGACGCTGAGGCCAATCTGGAGCGATTAGGATCATTGGAATTCCCTCTGCCTCCACTCTGCGGAGCAGAAGAGGAAGAAGCCTTAAGGGAGGGAAGGCATAGATTAGCCGATACTGACCCCACGATGCTACCAACGCGTCCGTTGCGTCTGCCCATGGGTCTCTTGACCGGGCCACAAACCTCAATACCTTCCGATTGAGTCGGGAAGCCAGAAGATCTACGTCTGGTGTGCCCCATCTTTGGCAGAGGAGTTGGAACACCTCCGGGTGTAAGGACCATTCTCCCTGGTCCAGCATCTGGCGGCTCAGGTAGTCCGCCTGCCAGTTTTCCACACCCGGAATGTACACGGCCGACAGTGCCGGTACGCTCCTCTCTGCCCACTTCAGGAAGCGAGCGATCTCCGATGCTGCAGCTGAGCTTCTTGTTCCTCCTTGATGATTGACATATGCCACTGCTGTGGCGTTGTCTGACTGGATCCTGACTGGACGCCCTTGCAGTCTCTGAGACCATTTGAAGAGGCACAGCTTGATCGCCCGGATCTCCAGGACATTGATCGGCAGGAGGGCTTCCTCTGGGGTCCAGCGACCTTGCGCCGACTGGACACCCCAGACTCCCCCCCAACCTGTAAGGCTGGCGTCCGTCGTGATCACTATCCAGTAAACCGGAAGAAATGACTTCTCGGACATTAGAGCCGGTGCTGTCAGCCACCATACCAGGGATCTCCTGACTAGGTGGCTCACTCGGATTTGATAATCCAGAGATGAAGGGCATCTGTTCCATCTGGACAGAACTTCCTTCTGTAACACTCGAGTGTGGTATTGAGCATATGGGACCGCCTCGAAGGAGGCTACCATGAGGCCCAACACTCGCATGCAAAAACGGAGTGACGACCAATTCCTGGAAGTCAGCTGCCATACTGCAGCCCGGAGGGTCTGCAACTTCTCCACAGGGAGGAATACCTTTGCCTCTGAGGAATCCAGAATCAACCCCAGGTACACTAGGCGTTGAGTGGGCACCAATACTGACCTTTGCGTGTTTAGTATCCAACCACAGTCTCGAAAAGTCTGACAGGTAATGGACACGCTTACCTCTAATTCTGAGCTTGAAGGGGCCTTCAGCAGAAGGTCGTCCAAGTAACCTGTGATAGCGATACCCCGCTGTCTTAGAAGTGCCAGAATCGGAGCGAGCACCTTGGTGAACGTCCTGGGTGCTGAGGCAAGGCCAAACGGGAGGGCCACAAACTGGTAGTGGTTCTTCCCAATAGCAAATCGCAGAAACCTCTGGTGTCTGGAGTATATGGGGACATGCAGGTATGCATCCTTGATGTCCAAGGAGGCCAGAAAGTCCCCCGGATGGAGAGCCGTGACTACGGATCGAACCGACTCCATACCGAAATCTTTGTACCTTCACAAAGCAATTGAGGGCTCCGAGATCCAAGATTGGACGAACCCCCTCCTTCTTTGGCACAATGAACAGATTTGAGTAAAAACCCTGACCCCGTTCCTGTTCTGGAACTGGAATAACTACCCCGCGTTCCAGTAGACCCTGGACCGCCCCATACAGGGCCTCCCGACGGGTCGGTAGTAGCTGGAGATTGGAGGTGATGAATCTGTCTGGTGGACAAGAGAGAAATTCTATCTTGTAGCCTGAGGAGATTACTTCGCAAACCCACCTGTTGGAGACTAGAGCAGTCCACTGAGTCGCGAATTCGCGAAGACGTCCCCCCACCCGAGAGCTGGGTGGGGGCGGACCTTCATGTGGACGCAGATTTGTCCGCAGGCTTGTTGGGTCTGCGGGACCAAGGACGCTTTTGTCCTTGGGCAGGCGCTTTATCGGCCTGGGGTCTTTTCCCTGTCGCCCTAGGGGGACGAAAAAACCACTTGTGTGCAGTAAAGGAGGGCCCTTGCCCTTGGCGTGGCCCCTTACCCTTGCTAATTTGGGGAAGCAAAGTGCTTTTACTTCCTGTGGCATCCTTGATGATGTCATCCAGAGAAGCCCCAAAAAGTCTGTCGCCCTTAAAAGGCAGATCCAACAGGGCTTTCTTGGAAGTCTGGTCCGCAGACCAGCCTTTTAGCCAGATCAGGCGGCGTATTGCTACTGCATAAACCGAAGTTTTAGACAGCAGGGGAATAGTATTCATGTCTGACTCGCAGACAAACCTAAGGCCCTGGACCAACAGGTCGGCCAATGTTATCTCATCAGGAGGAGCATCTCGCTCCTTAACCCCTGGAGTAGCAATCTTGCCCATTCAGTAAGTGTGTGAGACACTAGGGCCCCCGCCAATGCCGGGCGTACTGCCGAGCCTACCACTGAGTATAGGTAGCAAGCGAGTGCTTCAGCCTTCTTATCCACAGGGTCCTAGAAAACAGGAGCCCCTTCTACAGGAATTGTGGTGGCTCTATTAAGTCTGGACACCGGAGGGTCCACTATAGGGGGGAGAGGTCCATTTCTTCAGAAAACTCTCCTCAAAAGGGGTACCGTACCGCAAACCTCTTTGGGGCTGTAAAGACCCTCAGTGGGTTCTCCCATTCCATGTATAAGAGTTTATCAAAAGACACACAAGGGAACACCTTAGCAGTGCGGGCAGGTCTATGAAACCCAAGTGGACCGGAGTCTCTGCTGCTTCTGCAGTATTTTCCAACTTTAGCGTATCCCGCACTGCAGTAATAAGGTCAGATACCAAAGCCGTCTCGCGTACTGACCTGGACTTGGAGTCCTCCTCACTGTCCGATCGGTCACGGTCTGCAGTCTCTGATGCGTCAGAATCTGGGCCATGAGCCGTAGCTGGACCTGGTTCTGCATCAGAAATATCCCCAGAAGATTGCAGGGGACGGGGGCATTTATTACCCCCTGTATTCCCGTGTGCTGCTTCCACCCTGGCAGCAAACGCCTCTAGGATTGCCGACATAGCGTCCATAGACACCTCAGGGACACCAGCTGCTAAATCTGGTGTTTCAGGGGAGAAGACATCTGGCTCAGATGCCATGCTGACCACACGCTGACACTCACAGGGCTCCAGGCAAGATATCAATAGGCCACCCTCCTGCGCTGCAGAGATGCTGGGTTACCCAGAGGACTCACCGCCCTGGATAGGTACTGCTATGCTGCGCCTGTGATGCTGTCCCCTTGCTGCTGTGTCAGTCTGCTTCTTTTATCAGCACTTCCTGTGTGAATTTTCACGCCAGTGTAATGCACCCTAGAGGCCGGAGGCTCTCGCAAAATGGTTGCCAAAAACGTCTGTATGGAAGATAATGTGGGCTCTAAGAAAATGGCCGCCGACAGAAGATAGAGGTCAGGCAGCCATAGCCCACAAAAAGATGGCCGCCGAACGGCAATATCTGCATGCAGGGTGGACCAACATGGCCGCCGATCACCTGATAGGGGCCAGTGGGTGTGGCCGAACCACAGGAAGATGGCCGCCAGGCAGTTACAAGAGCCCAAACTTGGCATGGACCACCTCAAAATGGCCGCCGACAGCATGGAGACACAGAAACACAGGTAAGCAAAAATGACATTTCTTTTAAATGTTAGTTACAGCCAGCCCCGCTCCAGTGGGACCCCCTAGGTGACCCCCAGCACCCAGCAACCTTTAGCTAGAAGCCCAGGGAGGAGGGAAAGGCAGGGAGAGAGGGAAGAAAGGGGCCACAACCACTTACTTGATCTCTCCAGGAATGTCCAGCTAAATCACCCAGCCGAGGCAGGGGAGTTTTACTTACCTATCCTGCATGTATTCTGCTGGAAGACATTCCAAACAGATCATCGTCCGCGCACGGAAGGTGACTGTTGGCCAGGCATGCTGTGATTGGACCCAGAAGGGACGATCATATGTATGCCCTGGAGCATGACGCTCACCGGACAGGCTGCTGCGACTCGGCCGTAAGGTCAGCCGAAGCTGAGCGGTCCGATGCAAGCCTTGGAGCGTAAGCTCACCGGCCAGGCTGCTGCGACTCGGCCGTAAGGTCAGCCGAAGCTGAGCGGTCCGATGCAGGCCCTGGAGCGTAGGCTCACCGGCCACCCGTGGAGCGACGGGCATGTCGTGGAAAACCCAGCGCGTAGCTAGGGTCGGCACACGCTCGATGGCCGAAACTGGGGAGACTACAAGGATCGAGGATCCAGCCTGTCACCCAGTCGGCAGTTGATCGAAGATCGCAGGAAACAACAAATGTAGCAAAAAAATAAAAATAAATAAATATATATATATATCTTTTTTCCCCGGACCAATGGGCACGAAGGGAGCCATGTCCTACTCCTTGCTAGACAGAAAAAAACTGATCTGCGATGTGCAGACTGAGAGGGTATACCCAGAGGGTCCGCCCCCTGGGCGGTACTGTAGAAGGTGTGATGCAACACTTTTTACAAGTTTTTCTGCCTAGTCACTCCTAATTAACGGATAATACCCACTTTGTCAATAGAGAAGCTGTGTCGGTCCATGGACGAAAGAGTAACAACGTTTTTTTCCTGCCGAGAATCTCGCCGTGTGTACGAGGCTTTACTGTTTTGGATAATTGTTACAAAGAAATACAAATTGTATGATAATATGAATCAATAAATAAATGAATGAAGTGCTGCGCTGTCCCTTAAAGCATGGCATCAAAGTGGATATGTGAAAAAACCCTCAAATAAATATATAAAAAAACATGAATAAGATCAAACATAGGTGAAAATCGGTGTATATCTTTACTAGTGTTATTAAATTAACGCTGTGTATATATACAATGCCTTGAAAAAGTATTCACACCCTTTGAAATTTTCCACATTTTGTCATGTTACAACCAAAAACGTAAATGTATTTTATTGGGATTTTATGTGAAAGACCAACACAAAGTGGCACATAATTGTGAAGTGGAAAGAAAATGATAAATGGTTTTCAATTTTTTTTACAAATAAATATCTGAAAAGTGTGGTGTGCATTTGTATTCAAACCCCTTTACTTTGATACCCCTAACTAAAATCTACTGGAACCAATTGCCTTCAAAAGTCACCTAATAACTAAATAGAGTCCACCTGTGTGTAATTTAATCTCAGTATAAATGCAGTTGTTCTGTGAAGCCCTCAGAGGTTTGTTAGAGAACCTTTGTGAACAAACAGGCCAAGGAGCACACCAGACAGATCAGGGATAAAGTTGTGGAGAAGTTCAAAGCAGGGTTAGGTTTAAAAAAAAATATCCCAAGCTTTAAACATCTCACAGGGCACTGTTTAATCCATCATCGGAAAATGGAAAGAGTATGGCACAACTGCAAACCTACCAAGACATGGCCGTCCACCTAAACTGACAGGCCTGGCAAGGAGAGCATTATTTTACAAAGAATTTTATTAATATCCATTGCAACTTCACATGGAGTAGCATTTCAAAAAGGAAAAAAAAATAAAAAAAAAATGCCAGTAAATTAGACATATAAAAGGTGAACAAAGATACTCAGAACCCAGGAATGCCCATGGGGCATTGCAAGGAGAGCATTCATCAGAGAAGCAGCCAAGAGGCCCATTATAACTCTGGAGGAGCTGCAGAGATCCACAGCTCAGGTGGGAGAATCTGTCCACAGGACAACTATTAGTCGTGCACTCCACAAATCTGCCCTTTATAGAAGAATGGCAAGAAGAAAGCCATTGTTAAAGTGGTTGTAAACCCAACCAGACAACTTGCACCTACAGGTAAGCCTAGATTAAGGTTTACCTATAGGTGCAAGAAATATCTCCTTCACCTACACGATTAAGGAGATATTTGCAGAAAACCCTGCACAGATGCAGGCGCACTGAGCGTTCCAGCGTTATCCCGGCATTATCAATGATAATACTGTATGCGCGGGGATCGTGCCGTCCCACGGGCATGCGCGGGAGTGACGTAATCGCTGCTCCGGCCAGTCACAGCGCCAGAGCGGCGATACAAGGAAGACGCTTCGGGGGCTTCGATCTCAGGTAAGTGCCACATAATGAGCTAGTATGCTATGCATACTTGAGCGAACTTCCGTCAGAACAAAATCCAGTTTTGTTGTCGGAATGTCGGAATGTCCGATTGTGTGTACACGGCATAAAAGGTTTTCTTCCAAGATTACCCTGTATTTGGCTCCATCCATCTTCTCATCAACTCTGATCATCGCTCCAGCCTTTCAGGTCCTCCAGATGATCACCTCTCGATTCGTACTACCTCCGTTTATCTACCAACCCCTCGAACTGTTCTTACATGGGGTGGCTGCATTTGTTTCTATTTTTCAGTCTTTTTTCCTTTATTTTCACCTGGTGATCTGGCCAGTAACCAGGGCCGCTGATCAGTGGCGTTGCTATAGAAGACACACACGGGAGGACAGAGAACCATGAAGGACACAGGAGCATGCCGCTGTCACCCGCTGCCTGACCCGCCACCAGGATGGGGTAAGTGTGTGCCAGTCAGACGGCGAGCAGGGGGGGGGATCACAGAGGCTGCATATGATGGGCACAGAGGCTACATATGATGGGCACAGGCTGCATATAATGGGTGCAGAGGCTACATAAAGTAAAAATCTAGGGGGTTTTATTGGTAGAAAAAATATATAAAATTACATTTATACAAAAAATGTATAACAGCACACAGGAGAGGTTCCTGACAGGCTTGCTTACTAGACAACTGATTCAAGAGTGAAGCTTGGTCACGCTACCCTATCCGGGGGTTACACTGTGGACAGTCTACTTTTCTGCCCAGTTTATGCACCAGGGTCTGACCGATGCATACCCCCTGGCGTTTATAGCTCTACATACCTGAAGGAAACCCGTTCATCTGCTTACCAGCAGCCTGTGTTCTATTCAAATTACTCCGCTGTTGTCTAATATGATTTCCACTTACCCAACTGGCCATTTTCTATAGACAAATTGCCAGTGTATCGGTATTCAGGGCCGCTTTGCATCTTTAATACGGCCTGTTTACTATTATGCTCCTGAAGAAGCGTTACGACACGCGAAACATGTAGAGCAGAGCAAGACTACGTTTCTACACACCGGACCCAGGAATAAGGCTATCCACTTCCTATATAGACTGTTCTACTAAATGCAATGTTCAATTGTTGGATATGTGTCTCTTATTTTAATTTTGAGTCTATCTATACTGTTGTATTTTCTGGAAATGAGATGTTAGCACTACCCCGGGTCATGTACTAATGATCATTATAATGAATTTTTTTGTATAAATGTAATTTTATATATTTTTTCTACCAATAAAAAACCCTAGATTTTTACTTTATTGACCTATGTGCCGTTTAAAGTCCATCTTTTAGTTTAAATCAGTGTTCCCCCATAATTATCGGGACGTTGGCACATTTATACTAGTGCATCCACAGTGTCACCATGTGAGGATGCACATTTGAGCATTTCTCTTTAAACAGAGGCTACATATGTTGGGCACAGGCTGCATATGATGGGCACAGAGGCTGCATATGATGGGCACAGAGGCTGCATATGATGGGCACAGAGGCTGCATATGATGGGCACAGGCTGCATATGATGGGCATAGAGGCTGCATATGACTGATTGAACTAGACAGTGCTTGCCTCACCTCACCTCTATCTAATGAGAACTATAAGCTTAATCAATAAGTTACACTGGTGAATATCAAAATAACAATCGTGACTGAGTGACAAATGTAAATTAATAACTCTGTTACATACATTTTTTAGTAATAGTGACTTGATTTATACAATGTAAAGTGACTCGTGATAATATGTGCAAATACAGCAATTAAAAAAAAAAAAGTGCTTGTGCTCTATGCTCCAAAGGTGACTGTAATTCCACCACCGTGTAGTTCCGCACTCACCAGATGGGTTGGACTCCTCTGCCTTATGGCAGAAAGAGTCAACTGTGCTTTAGGTCTCTTGGGGGTGGACCCATCCTCTATGGTTTTCCGCTGTGTGGGTTGGCCTCCTATGGTGGCGCTCAAAATCCAGGGTGTGCAGGCATGAAATATACAAACAGAGGTCTCTTCTCTTCATAGTGTAAGATCCTTTAAAAACCTTTATTCAGCATAGGCAAAAAACGTCCCCGTGCAACTATTGGTGTCTGTTGAGTAACGCTGTCTGCAGACCAGCGTGTGTTCCAACTTCCGTGCCGGATCTGACGTATCGGGACTTCAGGCTTGACGCATTTCATCATCAAGGTGCGACATTATCAAAAAGGCATATGATGGGCACAGGCTCTGCATATGATGGGCACAGGCTCTGCATATGATGGGCACAGGCTCTGCATATGATGGGCACAGTGGCTGCATACGATGGGCACAGTGGTTGAATTTTATAGGGCGCAGTGGCTGCATTTTATGGGCACAGTGGCTGCAATTGATGGCACAGTGAGGCTGCAATTGATTTTTTTGTTCCTTTTTTTTCGGGATTTTTCAGTTTGTTTGCACCCCCCCCCCCCAAAAAAAAATTTGAGCACCAGCCAGCCGCCACTGCCTGCACTACTTTGGGCCGACTTTGATACGACTTCAATGCCACAGAGTGTAAGGCCTGGTTTACACTGGTGGGACACTACAGTCGTACGATTGTCAAACCGACTTTGCTCTGCGACTTCGGTGCGATATCGATCCGACTTCCATCCAACTTTAATGAACGCAATACGATTTTGATCCGACTTTGAGATAGTCCGGCTTGTCCTTTGACCAATCAAAACAATACCGGTATGACATAAATTCCTTTTCCTGCTGCTGTAATGCATGTCGGATGTCACAAGTTGGATAGTTAAGATAATGATCCGACTTGGATAGGACTTCAATGATATATCAATTTCCGCCAGTTTGCCCCTAAAATGCTGCCAGATTGCCCCCCGCCCCCGCCTGGCACTTACCTTTCTCGGTCAGCCATCCTCAGATCCTCCCCCCCGATCCCTCGATGTAGTCCTGCCCTCGATGTTGCTTCAGCCAATCAGGTTACCGGTAACCAGATCCGGTGAACCTGATTGGCTGAGATGCGTGTCAGTGTTAACCAAGGCACGCACCCCCCGTGCGTCCCCTGGTTAACTATTTTGAAGCAGATTACAGCCCTCAGGCTGTAATCGGAAAGCCTATCAGAGCCGCTGGCTCTGATAGACACTTCCACAGCCAATCAGCTGCCATTATTTAGATGGCCGGCACTCGCCAGGGGGCCGGTCATCTGAATAGTGGGTAGCAGCGGCGACAATACATAGATTCATGCAATGCATGAATCTATTTATTGTTTTTCAGTGGCGGTGCAGGAGCGAGAGGGGGCGGCGCTCCTGCGCCCTCTATGGACGCACCACCACTGGTGGAACTCCTCTTTAAGAAGATTCCATTCTGGGGGGAGGAGCACTGTATACAAGAACTAGTCACATCTAAAGGAATATTTTCGGTGGACTTTTGAACATTGGTTATCAATTCTCAGAGATTTTTTTGAACATTGGTTATATATTCCAAGAGACTTTTCTGAACATTGGTTATATATTCTAAGATTTTTTTTGAACATTGGTTAGATATTCTAATGCCGCGTACACGCGATCGGAATTTCCGACAAACAAAACCGTGGTTTTTTTTTCCGACGGATGTTGGCTCAAACTTGTCTTGCGTACACACGGTCGCACAAATGTTGCTCGGAAATTCCAAACGTCAAGAAC
Organism: Rana muscosa; assembly: GCA_029206835.1. Lineage (NCBI taxonomy): Eukaryota > Metazoa > Chordata > Amphibia > Anura > Ranidae > Rana > Rana muscosa. Next base: position 332,616,124 of record CM055119.1, read on the forward strand.
GCAGAGACGTACAACACTTTGACGAGCCGAGAAAAATGAAGTACAATGATTCTGAGCATGCGTCAAATTGATTCCGAGCATGCGTAGGATTTTTGTCCGTCGGAATTGGATACCCACGATCGGAATTTCCGACAAGAACTTTTGTTGTTGGAAAAATTGAGAACCAGGTCTCAAACATTTGTGGTTGGAAATTCCGACAGCAAATGTCTGATGGAGCCTACACACGGTTTGAAAATCCGACCAAAATGCTCACATAGAACATTTGTTGTCGGAAATTCCGATTGTTTGTACGCGGCATAAGAAACTTTTTTAAACATTGGTTATATAGACAATTTAAAAGCACTAGTAAGGCTCCATGTACACAGAAGCTGATAAACTGCAGTTAATGGGCGTTTTGGCATTTTTTTTAAAAGCCCATTAACTGCACTCTATGTTAGCCTATGTGTTCATGTACACATAACGTTTTTTAGCTTTAATGAGCAGTGGAGTTAATGGGCTTTTTTCTGAACGCAGGAAATTTGCGTTCAAAGTGCCGTTTTTCGGCAGAAAAAACGCAAAACGCCGAAAAACGCTCATAAACGCTCAAAAACGCTGGCCGCGAGCGTTTTTTGGTCCATTGAAAATTTTTTTTTTTTTTTTTTTTTTTTTAAAGCTAAAAAAAGCTACACTGAAAAACGCTAATAAAAGCTAGTAAAAAAAACGCTGATAAAAGCTAGCTTTTTCTGCTGCTTTAAAAACGGCCGTTTTTGAGCTTCTGTGTACATGGAGCCTAAAGGTATACACTGATTTTTCACTCATAAGGCTCCATGTACACAGAAGCTGATAAACTGCAGTTAATGGGCGTTTTGGCGTTTTTTTTAAAAGCCCATTAACTGCACTCTATGTTAGCCTATGTGTTCATGTACACATAAAGTTTTTTAGCTTTTAATGAGCAGTGGAGTTAATGGGCTTTTTTCTGAACGCAGGAAATTTGCGTTCAAAGTGCCGTTTTTCGGCAGGAAAAAACGCAAAACGCCGAAAAACGCTCATAAACGCTCAAAAACGCTGGCCGCGAGAGTTTTTTTTCCCATTGAAATTTTTTTTTTTTTTTTTTTTTTTAAAAGCTAAAAAAAGCTACACTGAAAAACGCTAATAAAAGCTAGTAAAAAAACGCTGATAAAAGCTAGCTTTTTCTGCTGCTTTAAAAACGGCCGTTTTTGAGCTTCTGTGTACATGGAGCCTAAATGTTCTTATGTTTTTTATATATTTATTTGAGGTTGTTTTCACATATTCACTTGGTTTGATATGATTTAAGGGGAAAACACTTTTTTTATTTATTCATTCATTATTTGTTTGATTCATATTATCATACATTTTATATTTCTTTGTAACAATTATTCAAAACAGTAACAAAGTATTGTAATCAAAGACCTGATAACTTGTTTGATTCTCTTTTCTTAGAGACAGGTTTCCTTTGAGGGGAACATTTATGTATAGACGCTTTGGAAGACAAAAATAAATACAAATAAAGGAAAAGCCCAAAAAAAAAAAAAGCAACAACTATAAACCAGCAAATAGTAACAAATACTGTATGAAATTTTCAGCAGTCAACTGGTTCTGGGGGGGGAAGTATTCTCAGGGGACTTCCTGTTCAGTGCTCCCATTGAAGGCCACTCACTACCAGCAGCTTCAACACCTCCTTCAGCTGAATACACCCGATAACGCAGAACAGCGATTCAGATCGAGACAGGAAACAAACTTCCTCCTACGATATATAATTCTACACATTGTCGTCACTTGTACTCAACACTTCTATATGTATAACAACTTCAGAATTGTTGTAACTTCACTAAGCTTACTTCTCCTGGAACAGATCTATAGTTATTATCAGTAGAGGGATCGACAGCAGGAGGAAGGAGGTCCTGATTCCTCTATATAGATCTTTATATCACTAGAGGGATCACCAGCAGGAGGAAGGAGGTCCTGATTCCTCTATATAGATCTTTATATCACTAGAGGGATCCACAGCAGAAGGAAGGAGGTTCTGATTCCTCTATATAGATCTTTATATCACTAGAGGGATCGCCAGCAGGAGGAAGGAGGTCCTGATTCCTCTATATAGATCTTTATATCACTAGAGGGATCACCAGCAGAAGGAAGGAGGTCCTGATTCCTCTATATAGATCTTTATATCACTAGAGGGATCGCCAGCAGGAGGAAGGAGGTCCTGATTCCTCTATATAGATCTTTATATCACTAGAGGGATCACCAGCAGAAGGAAGGAGGTCCTGATTCCTCTATATAGATCTTTATATCACTAGAGGGATCACCAGCAGGAGGAAGGAGGTCCTGATTCCTCTATATAGATCTTTATATCACTAGAGGGATCACCAGCAGAAGGAAGGAGGTCCTGATTCCTCTATATAGATCTTTATATCACTAGAGGGATCACCAGCAGGAGGAAGGAGGTTCTGATTCCTCTATATAGATCTTTATATCACTAGAGGGATCCACAGCAGAAGGAAGGAGGTTCTGATTCCTCTATATAGATCTTTATATCACTAGAGGGATCGCCAACAGGAGGAAGGAGGTCCTGGTTCCTCTATATAGATCTTTATATCACTAGAGGGATCACCAGCAGAAGGAAGGAGGTCCTGATTCCTCTATATAGATCTTTAAATCAATAGAGGGATCACACGCAGGAGGAAGGAGGTACTGATTCCTCTATATAGATCTTTATATCACTAGAGGGATCGCCAACAGGAGAAAGAAGGTCCTCATTCCTCTATATAGATCTTTATATCACTGACTAGAGGGATCACCAGCAGGAGGAAGGAAGTCCTGATTTCTCTATAAAGAACTTTAAATCACTAGAGGGATCATGGATCTGGGAAGGGGTTAACACTGCAGCACTCCTGTCCAAGGGCTCTTTCCATTACGCAGTGGCGGTTCTGCCGTAAAGGCAACTCACGTATGCTCTCCATCCCTGGGATTGTGCCGTTTTATGTTAGTTCTCATTATCTCTATTACTGCTTCTTATCACAGAGCACTAATGCAACAGACTGTGCCGGTCACATGACCCTGCTGTACCATCTTCCCCCCTCCAGGCAGTGTCACGACGCATACACTAAAAGCGCAGCTCCATCCTTGGAAAGCCTTTATATAAACCTGTAGCACGAAGCGCCTTGTGCTTCAGTCCTGTTGCCAGTTCCTTAAAAATTATCTTCAGGCTGTATAAAAAAAAAAGTCAGCAAATGCAAATACTGTAGCTGCTGACTTTTAATAAAAGGACACTTACCTGTCCAAGGATCCAGCGCCATCCTCACTGTGGTAGGTGTGAAGAAATGCTGTGAAGAATGCTTTCAAAAATATATATTTTAATTGTTCTTATAAGTTTACAAAATGCAAAGTGAGCAAATAGGAGAGAGAAAACTATATAAAATTAATATTTGGTGTGACTTCTCTTTTGGCTTCAAACCAGCATTAATTCTTACACTTGCACAAAATTGGGGAATTCGTAGGATTAAAGTCAGGTGTATGATTAACCAATTATACAAAACAGGTGCTAATAATCAATTTCATATGTAGGCTGAAGCACAGACATTAATTGATACAGAAACAGCTGTGTAGGAGGCTTAAAACAGCCAACCTCTGCTACTAAGCCCAGGTTCACACTGGTGCGTTTTGACATGCGATTTGGCATGCCAAATCGCATGTCAAAACGCCGGTATTTGCCGCAAATTGCGGGCAATTGAACCATCCTAATCGGTGCGATGCCGCATCTGCGGCGCTGCACCGATTTCAAAAAGTAGTTTCTGTACTACTTTTTGCGATTTCGGGCCGCGATTTACATTGACATCTGTGCAGAAACCTGCACAGATGTCCTTGTAATCGCGGCCGAAATCGGGACTGACGAGTTCAGCTGAACTTGCACGGCTTCACTCCCGCAGCCCAGTGTGAACCTGGGCTTAGGGGGAGTTGTGGAAGAAAGTTTCATGTCACAGGTCATACACCATGGCAAGACTGGGCAGAGCAACAAGACACAAGGTAGTTAATTATACTGCATCAGCAAGGTCTTTCCCAGGCAAAGATTTCAAAGCAGACTTGGGTTTCAAAATTTGCCGTTCAAACTCTTTTGAAGAAGCACAAAGAAACGGGAAATGTTGAGGACCGTAGACACAGTGGTCGGCCAATGAAACTTAAAGCGCAGGTCCGCAGGATTTTTTTTTTTTTTAAAGTCAGCAGCTACAAATACTACAGCTGCTGACTTTTAAAATATGGACACTTACCTGTTCAGCGCGCCCGCGATGTCGGCACCCGAGGCCGACCCGTCCCTCAGTCCTCGGATGCTGCCGCCGCCATCTTCGGTAAGGGAATCAGGTTCCCTACTGCGCATGCGCAACTCGCGCTGCGCAATGCCACTGCTCCCTGCTGTCTTCTGGGACCTGCGTGTCTCCCAGAAGACAGCGGGGGCGCCAGACGTGGCGTAGACTCCTGCAGATAATGCGGGGGTCTATGCCCAGAAGTGGGTGCAAATACCTGTCCCCCTCTCCCCTGAAAGGTGCCAAATGTGACACCGGAGGGGGGGGGGGGAACCCGGACAGCCGAGGTTCCATTTTTGTGTGGACCTCCACTTTAATGCAGTAGATGAAGGACACATCATGCTTACCTCCCTTCAACATTGGAAGACGTCCAGCAGTGCCATCAGCACAGAACTGGGTGAAACCAGTGGGACCCGGGTACACTCATCTACTGTCTGGAGAAGTATGGGCAGAAGAGATCTTCAAGGAAGAATTGCGGCCAAAAAGCTATACCTCCGATGTGGAAACAAGGCTAAGCGACTCAACATAGGAATTGGGGTGCAGAAAAATGGCAGCAGGTGCTCTGGACTGATGAGTCACAATATGAAATATTTGGCTGTAGCAGGAGGCAGTTTGTTGGTGAAGGGCTGGAGAGCGGTACAATAATGAGTGTCTGCAGGCAACTATGAAGCATGGTGGAGGTTCCTTGCAAGTTTGAGACTGCAAACGGAGTTGGAGATTTGGTCAGGATCAATGATGTCCTCAATGCTGAGAAATACAGGCAGATATTTATCCATCATGCCGCACCATCAAGGAGGCGTGTGATTGGCCCCAAACTTATTCTGCAGCAGGACAACCACTCCAAACATACAGCCAATGTCATTAAGAACTATCTTCAGTGTAAAGAAGAACAAGGAGTCTTGGAAGTGATGGTTTGGCCACACAGAGCCCTGATCTCAGCATCATGGAGTCTGTCTGGGATTACTTTAGGAGACGGAAGGATTTGAGGCAGACGACATCCACATAAGATCTGTGCTTAGTTCTCCAAGATGTTTGGAACAACCTACCTGTCGAGTTCCTTCAAAACCTGTGTGCAAGTGTACCTAGAAGAACTGATGTTGGTTGGAAGGCAAAGGATGGTCACACCAAATATTGATTTGGATTTCTCTGCTGTTCAATAAAAATTCTATTTTGTTCATTAATAAAAAGAAACTCTTAACATTTCTATATCTGAAAGAATTTCTAATTTACAGCATTTGTTCACATCTGCCTAAAGATTTTGCACAGTAATAATTATAATATATATATATATATATATATATATATATATATATATATATATATATATATAATATTTGAGTTCTGGTCCCTTTAAGGGGGACAGTTTGGAGACATGGTTGCGTACTCAGGGGTTATTGCCCATGCAGGGTGAGGGGTGTCCGGGGTAATCTGGTTGGAAACAGAGGACTGATAGTCAGCTGTCAGCATTCTCTGAATTGATAAGTTCTTATTAGGGACCCAGAACTTCAGAGGTTCGAAGAGATTTGGGAGGGAAGAACCTTTAAACCGCAAGGACTCTAGTCTCGAAGGGGTGAAGCAATAGCAAAGGAAGTCTTTAAAGGCAGCAGGAAGGGATCAGCACCTGGGTCAATGAGGCCAAGTGGAGTGGCTCACAGTTGGTGGGCAAGGTGAACCCTCTGGCAACTGAGACGGGGGTTGCTGAACTTCTGCAGCCTGTCCGGCACCCTGTTACGTGGAGGAACCCTGACCCAGTCATATATGTTTCAGACTGTTTCTCATAATGCTTCAAAAGGAAGGCACACATTCTACATATTTGCTGGTCCTGCCACAAGGCCCAACCACTATGGATTAGAGTCTATGAATAATTGAAATTAAATTGGTTGTAAACCTCAGACATAAAATATATACAAAGCATATCTCTCTATAGTGTGTAATTGTCTCAAGTAAGAGCACTAAGTGTCATTTCTGTCTGCTGCTTCATTCCTCTGCTATTAGTATTAATCACTTCTGACAAGTTTACCTGACACCAAGAGAAAAAAGGTGATTAGGAGGAAGCTCCAGCACACAGCCTGTGTCTGACAGCCTCAGCTCTGTTCCTGTGTGGTGTGTCTCCTCCCTCCAATCAGCTTTTAGGCCTCTCATCACTAAGCTCTGCTGTGTGTAACTTCAACTCTCTGCCCCCTTTTTTTTCTGACAGCTCAGACAAGCTTTATAAATTTTGGATGTTGCACAGATTTAGAGAACAGAAAACCTCAGATAAACAGGTACAACTTATGTAGGAGGATTTGTTTAATCTCCGTGTACCACCTGAGGCCAGTCCCTTTACTGCATATATGTAAAGGTTTACAACCAATTTAACCCTTCAGCACTTTTGGCAGCTGATTTAAAGTGATATTAAAGGCATTAAAAAAATTAAATAATACTTACCTGCTCAGTCATACTTACCTGCTCCGTGCAGTGGTTTTGCGCAGAGCAGGCCTCACCCTCCTCAGATCCCCCATCGGTGCTCCTGGCAACTCCCTCCTGCTGATTGCCCCTATAGGAAGCAGCTTGCTATGGGGGGCACCCAAACAGGCATCCCTCCTGAGCTGCTGCTCTATCTGTCTATTCACACACAGTCGCAGATCGGACGCGTCCCCTCTCTCTCCTCATTGGCTCAATGGCTGTAATTCACTTTGTGTATTTTTTCAGGAAAATATGCATTTGATAAAAAGTTGTGCAAATATCATGCAAACATACAAAATTGCAACTATCGCCATTTTATTTCTCCAGGGTCTCTGCTTTCAGAAAATATATAATTGTTTGGGGATTGACAGTAGTTTCTAGCAAAAAATGCAGATTATTAACATATATGCACAAAATAAAAAAATGTCCCCGGTGGACAAGTGCTTTCTATTGAATTTTACAAAAAAATCCAATCAAGAATACCGTAAAAAAAAAAAAAAGAAAAAAAAAAAAAGCTGCATCCTGTAAACAATGAAAAAAAAAAAAGAGATTTTTTTTTTAAAAAACATTTTACATAGACAGGTAAGTTAACACTATTGAATTTTTTCATTTTCTGAAATCCCTCCGCTAGTCGCCATCTCATCGGATTGTCAGTCCTCTATAGCTTGCTGTAGTGTGCGTGTCGTCACCGCTCTTCACACGCGTGTGTTGAATGGTGATATGATTATTATTGTCTGTAGAACGAAGACAGAATCACCCAACTGATATGTCAATAACGTGCTCAGGGGTAGTATGAGTCATTACCACAACATCCTCCCGCTGCTCAGACCGCGCAGACCAACGTCACCGCTGAGACACGGAGCAGCACAAATATCACTGCCTGCTCTATTAAAAGGAAAGCCAGCATCACTGATTACATGGAAATGGATACTGTGGGGATTATTTACTAAAGCTGGAGACGTGAAAAATCTCAGTGCAACACTTAAAGAGACCAATCAGCTTCCAGATTTGTTTTTGTCAACGTTTAATTGAACAAGCTGAAGTTAGAAGCTGATTGGCTGCCATGCACAGCCGCACCAGATTCTGAGTGCCCAAGTTTTAGTAAATCAAACCCACTGTGCGCATGGATATGGTCAACCTAAGGTGGACCTGTCATCAGATATACATTTCCATATCAAGATATTTATTACCTCTCACAGAGATCACAGTACTCCCCCTGACACTGCCTTCACCTGCTTTCCTTTCCAGAAGGACAGAGCCATCTTTGTTCAGGCATCCTCCAGACCTCTGCCGGGTTAGCCCCCCCCTTATCAAAATTTTTGAAAAAATCTTATCTAACGTTAAAACCACTTGATCTTACCGGATCTAACAAAAAGCTTCCAAAATAGCTAACTGTTTGGTCAATTTTTTGATAAGGGGGGGGGGGCTGATGACGGGTTAGCCCCCCCCCAGCAAATAACTGTTAATATTGCTTCTTCTGTGTGAGATCTAACGCAAACAACGGTTGATCTAATCTGATCTAACAAAGATCTAACAAACTGCATAAGATTTTTTCAAAAATTTTGATAAGGGGGGGGCTAACCCGGCAGAGGTATCCTCCAGGGTCACCATCCACTTCCTGGACTTAGATGTCAGCACAGGGATGACACAATCATGTAAATCCTCCTGGTGCCTCTGCAATTCTTGGCTGTGTTCACAAATTTCTGATACAGATCAGCCCCCACTACAGCCTCTCACCTTGTGCCTTAAAGGTACAATGTTGCAGTCTGATCGCTGGGGGAGGAGAGACTGAATATATGCTTACTTCTGCCTGCAGCAGACTGATTACTGGGGGAGGAGAGACTGAGGAAACGCTTCCTCCTGCCTACAGCAGACTGATCACTGGGGAAGAGTGTCTGAGGAAATGCTTTCTCCTGCCTGCAGCAGGCTGGTCACTGGGGGAGGAGAAACGGAGGAAATTCTTCCTCCTGTCTGCAGAAGACTGATCAATGGGGGAGGAGAGACTGAGGAAATTCTTCCTCCTGCCTGTTGAAGACTGATCACTGGGGGAGGAGACACTGAGGAAATGCTTACTTCTGCCTGCACCAGACTGATCGCTGGGGGAGGAGAGATTGAAGAAATGCTTCTTCCTGCCTGAAGCAGACTGATTACTGGGGGAGGAGTGACTGAGGAAATGCTTCCTCCTGTCTGCAGCAGGCTGGTCACTGGGGGAGGAGAAACTGAGGTAATTCTTTCTCCTGTCTGCAGAAGACTGATCAATAGGGAGGAGAGACTGAGGAAACACTTCCTGCTGCCTGCAGCAGACTGATCACTGGGGGAGGTGAGACTGAGGAAACGCTTCCTCCTGCCTGCAGCAAACTGATCACTTGGAGAGAAGAGACTGAGGAAACACTTCCTCCTGCCTGCAGCAGACTGATCACTGGGGGAGGTGAGACTGAGGAAACGCTTCCTCCTGCCTGCAGCAAACTGATCACTTGGAGAGAAGAGACTGAGGAAACACTTCCTCCTGCCTGCAGCAGACTGATCACTGGGGGAGGTGAGACTGAGGAAACGCTTCCTCCTGCCTGCAGCAAACTGATCACTTGGAGAGAAGAGACTGAGGAAACACTTCCTCCTGCCTGCAGCAGACTGATCACTGGGGGAGGTGAGACTGAGGAAACGCTTCCTCCTGCCTGCAGCAGACTGATCACTGGGGGAGGAGAGACTGAGGAAATGCTTCCTCCTGCCTGTTGCAGACTGATCACTGGGGGAGGAGAGACTGAGGAAATGCTTCCTTCTGCCTGCAGCAGACTGATCGCTGGGGGAGGAGAGATTGAAGAAATGCTTCTTCCTGCCTGAAGCAGACTGATTACTGGGGGAGGAGTGACTGAGGAAATGCTTCCTCCTGCCTGCAGCAGACTGATCACTGGGGGAGAAGAGATTGAAGAAATGCTTCTTCCTGCCTGAAGCAGACTGATTACTGGGGGAGGAGTGACTGAGGAAAAGCTTCCTCCTGTCTGCAGCAGGCTGGTCACTGGGGGAGGAGAAACTGAGGAAATTCTTCCTCTTGTCTGCAGAAGACTGATCAATGGGGGAGGAGAAACTGAGGAAACACTTCCTCCTGCCTGCAGCAGACTGATCACTGGGGGAGGTGAGACTGAGGAAACACTTCCTCCTGCCTGCAGCAGACTGATCACTGGGGGAGAAGAGATTGAGGAAACACTTCCTCCTGCCTGCAGCAGACTGATCACTGGGGGAGGAGAGACTGAGGAAATGCTTCCTCCTGCCTGCAGCAGACTGATCGCTGGGGGAGGAGAGATTGAAGAAATGCTTCTTCCTGCCTGAAGCAGACTGATTACTGGTGGAGGAGTGACCGAGGAAATGCTTCCTCCTGTCTGCAGCAGGCTGGTCACTGGGGGAGGAGAAACTGAGGAAATTCTTCCTCTTGTCTGCAGAAGACTGATCAATGGGGGAGGAGAGACTGAGGAAACACTTCCTCCTGCCTGCAGCAGACTGATCACTGGGGCAGAAGAGACTGAGGAAACACTTCCTCCTGCCTGCAGCAGACGACCACTGGGGCAGAAGACTGAGAAGAGACGGAGACTGAGGAATTGCTTCTTCCTGTCTGCAGCAGACTGATGACATCATCTCAGTCTAGATAAAGTCTCTGCACTGGAAATCAAGGATGTCTTTTTAATGATAAAAGGTAGAACTTTAAAAACATTTTTAGACTGTTGTTGTTTATTGTGACTTGTCAGGAATTTATTTATTGGAGACTTTTAAAGTTACTAACTGGTCCACTTAAAAAAAAAAATTGCACAAAAAATTCACAGCGTGGACAAGATTACAGGGGTCATGTGCTGAGCATCATGGGAGTTGTAGTACAGCAGCTGTTGTGCAGCTCGGTCTGTGGAAGACTCCATCCACTCAGGCAGAAGAACATTCCACATGAACGGTCAGAGACTACAGACAGAGAAGTTTCTATTATTCTCCTCTGACGCTTTCTGGATTAATGGGGCTCCCTGATTGGTGGAAGGCGGGGGGTGTGTCTCCCTACATGATCGACCATTAAATTGTGTTTTATTAAAGATGGTGTCAGTATAAGGCCAATGAGTTGCAGTTCTTTATAGTCTGGAATACATTCAGGGGACGTGTTTCAATATAAAACTGCCTCCTATTCCTTCTGTATTGTAATTGTATTGTCCCCCCTTTATATTGTAAAGCGCTGCGTAAACTGTTGGCGCTATATAAATCCTGTATAATAATAATATCTTAATTTCTGAGAAGTGGTTCTAATCTGGGGAGAATTTCACCTACATACCCCCCCCCCTCCCCCCCACATGTGTCCACACACTTTAATATAGCTCAGCCTTATACCGTGGTGTGAGTTGTGAAAGGTTAATTGTGGGGGATCTCAAGTCAACATTTATCATGGAGCGCTGCTACATGCACAAGCTGCACCCTTATATGTCCACTCTGTTGTCAAAAAAGCTGAAGTTTAACCACTTGATCTCCGGAAGATTTACCCCCCTTCCTGACCAGGCCATTTTTTACGACACAGCATTGCGTTATTTTAACTGACAATTGCGCGGTCATGCAACACTGTACCCAAATAAAATTGATGTCCTTTTTTTCCCACAAATAGAGCTTTCTTTTGGTAGTATTTGATTACCTCTGCGTTTTTTATTTTTTGCACTATAAACAAAAATAGACCGTCAATTTTGAAAAAAAAAATATTTTTTACTTTCTGCTATAAAACATATCCAATAAAAAAAAAAGAAAAATCGAATTTCTTTATAAATTTAGGCCAATATGTATTCTGCTACATGTTTTTGGTAAAAAAAAATCCCAGTCAGCGTACATTAATTTGTTCTCACACTGAGGCGATGCGCTGGCAGGACGTTAAAAAAACTCCTGCAAGCAGCATCTTTGGAGCGGTGTATACACCGCTCCTCCCCATTGAAATGAATGGGCAGCGTGGCCGAACCACCGGCAAAGCGCTGCTGCAGTGCCGCTGCAGCGGCGCTTTGCGGCTGGTTTTAACCCTTTTTTGGCCGCAAAAACTACGGTAAATCGCTGCTAAAAATAGCGGCGCTTTACCGCCGATGCCGCCCCTGCCCCAGTGTGAAAACATAATAACTGACACTTTTTGAGAACCAGTTACACTAATACAATGATCAGTGCCAAAAATATGCACTGTCACTGCTAGCGGCCGAAAAAGGGTTAATACCGCCCGCAAACCGCGGCTATTGCCACGGTTTGCGGGCGGTATTACCGCGGTGTCCCATTGATTTCAATGGGCAGCCGCGGTAAAGGAGCGGTGAACACACCGCTCCTTCACCGCTGTAAAGATGCGGCTAGCAGGACTTTTGGAGCGGTCCTGCTAGCGCACCGCTTCAGTGTGAAAGCCTTTGGGCTTTCACATTGAAGACTACAGGGCACGATTTTTTCAGGCGGTATAACAGCGCTAATATTAGCGCTAAACCGCCTGAAAAACGTACCAGTGTGAAAGGGGCCTTTATGATTGCAGGTTCAGCAGAATCTGATCAGATTGGGAGAATCAAAATCTTCAGTTTCTGATCTGCAGATGTAATTGGATGGTTTGTTCTGTAGCAGTGTGATTGTTCGATGTCCTGTATACAGAGGGGGGAGGGAGTGTGCAGGCAGGGCTCAGTAATCAGCAGTGGAAAATCAGCAGTTTCTGCATTTTTTTTAATGTTTCAGAGAAATGCATAGAAGAGCCCAACTGGCATTGTTTGGTGGAGATTCTGGTGAGTCACACAGACGCCTCCAGCCAGACTGCAGTTACCTGTTCAATGTTGTGCGCAAGTAGGTCAGGTATGACTCTGCTGCTTCAGCCGCCCAGATTGTAATAAAAACTCACATTTGTCTCTGGTGATCAGCATGATACAACTCATCCTGCGTCTTCTCATTACGTCTGCCCTTTAGACCTTTTTCACATCGTCCTGCAACCTGCATAATATCTGATCTCTGCCACACACTACTGTAGTATTATCTTTTGTATCAAATCCTTTTTTATTAGTTATTAATCAAAATTTCATAAACTTAAACAATTTCAAAACATAATGTAGCAATATGGACTACAATTGTAAAGCACCATACCCTCCGGTGTTTCAAAGCTTCGCCTGTCCCTCTAGTGATCAGTGTTTCAGATGACATCATATCTGTGTGGCAAACAAAAGGGATTGTGGGAGGAGTAGTTCTCCCGTCCGATAATTGCTTTGCATGATTATGTGCCTGGACTACAAATCCCAGGGATCTTTGCTGCCATTAGGAAGTTTGCTGGGAGTAGCTATAAAAGAAGCAAAAGCCCGCACCAAGCTCTCTTCCTCCCAGGCCTGACACAAGAGGGACCTCTCCATGCATGGAGTGAGAGGTCACGGCCTACCACGCGGAGTACCACCTTCCAAACCCATACCTGAGGGGCTTAGCGCTGCCGTTTGAAGTCGGTCATCCATCCAGCACCGCTCCGGTTGCTTGCCAATCGGTGTACCAAGCTTCACATCGGGAGACCGAGACGGCGGATCCGCTGCACGAGTATCGCTACACAAGTTACCGTCCGGAAGATATCGTACCTGTCTGGCCGTTGGTGAGAGCGCAGTCTCCCAACCTTTACCCATCCTTTGTCACAGTTTCACTGGGACACTTTGCACATACATCTTTACCCTAGGAATACCTTACTGAATCTATTTGAACACTGTGTTTAGATATCTTTAGCCTTCCTCACTACAAGAAATCTATTGCTTCCTATTACACCTAATTGGATTACAGTTAACGAGCTCCTACATACCAGTGAAGACCATCAGATCTGCAACCAGGACATTGATGCTAGTGTATATTATTGTCACTAGACCTACACTCTCTCCTTAGGGTAGCAGTATAGGCTGGCCAGGTTCCATCCTCTGCAGAGTGTTGGTATATTCTGCTAGCATAAATCATCCTTTAAGGGGGTAGCATTATTTCTTTAAGGAAGTGTGCATATCATATTGTCATTTGTTAATTTTCCTTTGCTGAGTTTGCGCTGTTGACTGGAACTCAGCAGATCTATTACCTCCTTTTTGTGACAACATCTCCTTTAATTGGTTCAAGTAAAAATTCTCAGAACATAAATACACAGAGTTGTCTGATTTATTACTCTACAGTGATACAAGGATGTCTGAACCCAGAGTGTCAGGTGGGTTGGAATGTTCACCAGGTTATGGCCGTGCAGATGATCAGGTAATTCCAAGCAGTCCCTTAGGCGGCCGTGCTACAATAATATTTCACCATTCTACATCATTATTTTTCATTCATCCCCACCATTCCCCCAAAAGAAAAACAAAACAGGTAATTTTATAAATATCTACCTAAATATTCCTAAAGTTTTGTTTTCTTTTCCCCTTTCTTCCTCCTTCTCCTTATCTATTTATTACATTCCATGGTTTTCATATATTAAAAAATTTGTTCATACATCCCCTCCTTACACATGCGGACTTTTCCCTTATTATCGTGTTGTTAATCCCTCTTTTCCACTCTTCGTGGGTAGGGGTTAAATGGGACAGCCACCTTTGGGCAATTTGTTTCCTAGCCAGATAGAGACATCTAGTTGCATCGGGGCAGAAGCTACTTGTTGTTTCATATATCCCAATACACATAACTTAGGTTCTAACTGTAGCTCTACTAAAACTTCTCCCCAATACCTATAAAGATTGGGACACCTCCAAAGCATATTTATAAGACTATATGAATCTCCACATCTAGGACATGATGGCTCCGGGCGTCTCCCAAACAAACAAAAAGCTTTAAAACTGAGTTCCACCCAAAGATGGAACTTCCACTTTTCGAGAACCCTCCCCCCCTCCGGTGTCACATTTGGCACCTTTCAGACGGGAGGGGGGTGCAGATACCTGTATAATACAGGTATTTGCACCCACTTCCGGAGAGAGATTCCCACGGGAGTCACTCCACTTCCCGTCCCCCCCCCCCCGTTGCCTTCTGGGAAACACACTGATCCCAGGAGAGAGCGGGAACCACTGGGAACGTGCCGCGCTACTCGCACATGCGCAGTAGGGAACCAGGCAGTGAAGCCGCACTTCCTGATTCCCTCACAGAGGATGGCGGCGGGGGCAGCCGAGAGATGAGCGATTGCTCGTCTTCTGCTGCCAACATCGCGGGCACCCTGGGCAGGTAAGTGTCCGTTTATTAAAAGTCAGCAGCTACAGTATTTGTAGCTACTGGCTTTTAATATTATTTTTTTTCGCAGGACCCCTGCTTTAAGAGTGCAAACTCTTGCCTCAGCTCCTGAAATGTTTTCAGTGTTCTATCCCTATATAATTGTGACTAGGGTTGCACCGATACCGATACTAGTATTAGTGCCGATACCAAGCATTTGCACGAGTATTGGTACTCATGCAACAGCTCCGATGCTTGATTTGATACCTGTCGTATCGGGCCAGGCATCCTCAGCGTAGCAGGGAGGGTGAGCAGCCTCACAGGTGATCAGTGTGGTGGTGGTGGTGGGGGGGGGGGGGGTACAAGCACCGATCTCCCTGTGTGGCTTTCAATAAAGCATTTGTTTTTCAATGTAGAGGAGCCTCTGTCTCCTCTTCATTCATCTTCAGTGCAGCTGAGGCTGCTGAGAAAGGGACTGGGGAATCTGTGTCCCCAGTCCCTTTCTCTGTCTCAAAGGGGAGAATTCTAATAAATATTAAAAGGTTAAAAAAAAGAATTAAAAAAAAATAACAAAAAAAGATATAAATTGTAAAAAAATTATAAAAAAAAATTATGAAAAAAATTTGTAAAAATAAATAAAAATAAAAAACTACTGACACAGTCCACGCCTCATCAGTGCCCATCAGTGCCACCTGTCAGTGCCCATTAGTGCCTCTCCATTGGTGCCCTTCAGTGCCACCTCATTAGTGCCCCATCAGTGCTCCATAATCGTGCCACTGTCATATGACATTTAAAAAAAAGTATCGGTAATCGGTATCGGCGAGTACTTGAAAAAAAGTATCAGTACTTGTACTTGGTCTTTAAAAAGTGGTATTGGTGCAACCCCAATATATATTGATCGATGTAGCATGCTTATGGATACTCATACATGGCCATTGCATAGGCGATTCAATTGCCAATCTGTATCAGAGAAGGCAATTAAAGGCTGTCAGAACTCTGTGAATGAACAACGCGGCTAGGTAGGCGGAGCCCCACGAGGCCAATGTTTTAATAAATTGTTACAGCGAGCAGGGGGAGAGAAAACAGGGATCGGGGGTGCGGGGGAAGGTGCTACAGTAACATGTTACACCCTGAATATGGGTGTAACGTAACATGTTACAAAAGGTGAGCATATTCTTTAAGGGTTAAAGTGGTTGTAAACCCACTTATGCAACTTGCACCTACAGGTAAGTCTAGATTAAGGCTTACCTGTAAGTGCAAGAAATATCTCCTAAACCTACACGGTTTAGGAGATATTTGCAAAAAATGACATGCATCTGTGTCTACGGCGCATGCGCACCGTAGACAACGGCGCATTCATAGGGTTAATCCCATTCACAAATCCGGCTTAGCTGTATTTCACGGCTCCCGCGCGCATGTGCGGAGTCACGTCTTCGCCGCTCCTGAGCGGCGCTGTGATTGCCTGGAGCGGCGATACCCGGAAGTAACCTTCCAGCTATCGCCGCAGCGATGGCTGTGGCTGGAGAGGGAGACGAGGATGGCTTCGGGGGCCCCGATCTAAGGTAAGTGATGCATAATCAGCTAGTATGCTAGTCATACTAGCTCATTATGCCTTTGTCTTGCAGGTTGGTTGTAAAAAAAATATTTTTTAACAGGGTTTACAACCACTTTAATGGCTGTGTATAAAGTGAGTGGAGTGGGAGCATCCTGCTGCAACTCTTGAAAATGGCAGAATGACGAAACACATCAGGGTGGAGCAGGAAGTGACATCCTCCCGCACAGTACTCCCAGAAGTGACGACAGTACACCCGGAAGTGAGGTCTGAATAATGAGTCCCTCGCACAGATTGTTTATGGAGTTAGCATCCCATAGAAAACATTGCTGTTTTAACCTTTGTGCCGGGCAAAGCACTTTATCATGTGAGTGGGCATTACCTATATTTTTATGGGTAGATTTTAAAATAAATGGTTTACACTATAGAGGATTTTCTGCTTTCTCAATGGAAACTTTGTATATGAATGGAGACGCATTGGTAGGAGAAGTGGAGATGGTCCTGGTTTGAGAGTAACCTTGGAAGGAAATACCCCCTGGAACAACATAAGCCCTTAATGACTTACCTGGCATAGGTGGCCATGGCAATTTGTGAGTTCTCTGATGTGCACGTGGAGGATCACAGATTTTTTCTTGTGGATGGAATAGTGCTTTTGGAGAGAATTTGCACAGCACTGAGCAATTTTTAAATCATTTGGACACCTTATTTAAGCATCTTTTGTTTGTTTGATGAAGTATGTTAGCGCTGTATATATAGAGATTTATATTATTATTATGCATATATATACAGTATTTGCTATTGTCTTCCTGATTCTCCTCCTGGCCAATCAGGAAGCAGGTCCTGAGACCCGTCACCCGATTGGCTGAGAGGAGAAGCGATCCTATTGGCAGCCGAGGAGGAGGAGGAGGAGGAGGGAGGAGACGCAGGGGAAGCCGCTGAAGCCGAGGAGGAGGAGACGCAGGATGATGAGGAAGCGCCGCCCGGAGGAAGCGCTGCTCGCGACCTAGATGGGGTAAGTGCAGGGCTGGTGACCAACCGACTGACCGACCGGGAGGAAGGGGTGGGGGTGCCTGTGACCTGACTGACTGGAGGGGTGGATTGTTTGCTGACCCCCCCCCAAATAAAATATACCACCAGCCTCCACTGGTATATACAGTACCTAGCTCTGATATATACCGCAGTGCTGTACAGAGAACACCATTACCATCAGTCTCTGCACCAGAGGAGCTCACACTCTAATGCCCCCCATAGTCACACACTATTATTATTATACATTTATATAGCTCTGACATTTACCGCAGTGCTGTACAGAGAACACTGAGCCAGTCACATCAGTCTCTGCACCAGAGGAGCTTACAATCTAACATCCCCCACAGTCACACATTGTCCTGTAGTCAGTTGTATGACACCATTGATGAGTGGGAATGTGACTGATGGCTCTGATGTTGCACAGACCGCTCTTATATAAGACATTTACAGAATAGGGCCTAATGGTCTATACACTAAAAAGGTATCTATACAATTCTATAAACATGGCCCTTGTTTAACAAGCATTCCCCACACCCTGTCTCCACCTGTAAACTCACCGATTAATCCATCTAGCCATATAATGTTGGTGGGATTAAGTCAAGTATTTTAAAAGCGGTGTAATTTAAGTATTAGGCAAGAAGACGCAAATATGTTACTGTAGGGTGTATTTCCTGAGCTTGACACAGCTACCAATAAGTTTAATGGCTTTTTATTGGATTTAATGAGGTAATATACAGTATTTACCTCTTATGGGGAGAGGGAAAGACACAAGGGTGTGATCAGCAAGAAAGTTTTGTGACAGCTGAAGATAATGGAATGTGGATAGAACAGGTACAGTAAACCTGACTTCTCCAGTGGGCAAAAAAAATCACTGGGTCAATGAACGTAAAAAAAAAAAAAAAAATTATATATAAAAAAAAGCTTTGGCTGCAATATTCCCCTCCTGTGCAGAGCTGTCCCCCTGCATACTCATTACTCCCTATACAAGCACTGAATCTCTTCTGGGATGAGTGATGCCCAGTGTCATCCAACTCACTTCCTGTAAACCCAAGCTGTCATGGACACACCCCCTGGAGGTGTGTCATCATGGTGACTTGAGCTCACTGTACTCCTGGACAGTGCGCACAGCACTCCTGGTGAACACCTCATTGCCATCATATAATAGCCTCTCACTGCTACAACCAGTGAAGAATGGCTTGTGAAATCACAGGACTGACAAGAAGACTACAGGGATAAAGGTATGATTTATAAGCGCTGGGGTAGGGCTTCAGGGAAGAAACCGGCAGCAATAGTAAAGTAGACTGGTTTCAATGCCCTGTATGGACAAGTGCAAGTTCACTTTAAAGTCTGTGCCCAGCCCAAAAAAATTCACATTTTGAATGGAGCAGGGGATGGTTAGAACCTCTGTTGTTTCTTTTGGGGAGATTTTCCTTAATTTCCTGTCCCGGGGATACAACAGTAAATCTCTCCAAAGTAAGAGGAACAGGTGTCCCCATTGGAAGATTTCTGCTCACCTCCTGCTCCTGTGACACTTTCTGTTTCAGTGATAATGGCCACCAGGACAAATAGAGAAGGTGACTCTTTCCACTGGGGACATAGGCCATGATAAAAACCCTACAGGGGGTCTAATGTTTCCATACTCCGTCCAAACCTAATGGAAAAAGTTTTGCACTTAGTTCTACTTTAACTCCCAAAGGTAAAACAAATCTTAAAGTGCTTCTAAAGAAGATGCACAATATGTGGAACCAAAAAAGAAGGGGTACTGACCCAGGTGTCTAAAGCCTTTCCAACCAATCATTTTGAAATGTTATTAGCCCCCCCCCCCCCCCCCCACTGGACAGCTTGGTCTGCATGCAATGGGGAGAAGAATAAAGGTAAAAGAAAAAGGAATCCATATCATGAATATTTATTCTGTATAAAGCGACAACGTGTGACGCAGTGCTTTACATACTGTACATTCAAATTTGTCCCTGACTCAAGCTTACAATCTAATGTCCCTATCTCATACACATACTGTACACATACCAGGGATGATAAAGACTATATAAGTACCTGAAATACATAAAAAATAAATAAGACAGGAGCCAATTGATCTACTATGGATCATGGGAGAAAACTCACACAAGCGCAGAGAGAACATGCAAACTCCATGCAGACTGTGTCCTGGCTGGACTTTGAACCAGGGACCCCAGTGCTGTAAGGTGAAAGCACTGAATGCTATTATTACATGTATTAATCACATACATATTGTTCACAAAGCCACCTCTAGCTTGTTTTTCAATGCCAGCAGCCCGGTTATCCCTGGGAAAAGCGACATTACGGTGACGGCAGTGCACATAAGCCAGACAGATGCCGGGGTTTTGCAGGAGGGATATATGGAACGCGTTATCCTGATGAAATTTCTTCTTGTTTACTTGAATTTCCAGTTCCAACTAGCCAGGAATCCATCCTCTGCTCCAGAGACATGCTTTCCTTCTAAGGAGAGCAGAGCAGCCTCAATCACAACTTTCCTGAAGATCATAGAATCCTGGGGCCCAATCTGCAGCCCCGGGGGGCCACATATGGCCCTTTGATACATATTGTATAGCCCTTAGGGTCTTCAATGTGGTTGTACAGCCTCCCTGCTGACTTATAGAATAAGGCTTTCCTATAGGTAGTGGAAATGTCTCCTAAACGTGTGCCGTTTAGGAGATATTTGACTTGTAGTGCGCTGGGAAGAAACGGACCTCCTTGCCGTTTCTTCACCTAGCGTGTGCCGTGACCTCACGCAGCTCCAGCCTATCACAGAGCTGGAGTCCTCGGCCCTGGAAGGAAGAGGTGCGAAAATGGACGCAGTGTTCACAGGGGAGAGCTTTGTTTGCAGGTAATTGTCACATAATGGGCTAGTATGCGATGCATACTAGCCCATTATGATTTTCATTTGCAGGGTTTGCACAGAGCAAAAGAGGAAGTAAAACCCGCCAGGGATTTGTGTTCCGGTGTTTACTTAAAGTATAACTAAAGGCAAAAGTTTTTTTTTTTTAGTTTTGGCTAGAATGAAGAGGGATTAGAGCCCTTGTCAGTTTGTATTGCTGTCTGTGCCCCCATTAGGGAGATTCCTCCTCTCTATTAGTCCTGTTTACTATTATCATTGATAGTGAAAGTAAAAGAAAATCCCACATTTTGGGTTGTTCCCAGAAAAGTAAGACAGAGGATATCTTCCAATGGGGACACTGGTTCTGGTGACCTGGGGGTCCCCAAGGAATCCCATTATTTTGCAGAGATTTCCTCTCACTTCCTGTTTTGGCTATGGGACAGGAAGTGAATGTAAATCTCCCCAATGGGACACAGGTGGTGCAGAAAAATCGGACTTGGGTTATAACCCTCCCTTACTCTATCAAAAAAAAAAAAAAAAGTTCTGCCTATAGTTCTAATTTACTCCAATTAAGAATATATATTTAGTAGGAGCCTGCATATTGTCCCTGTTCTGGTGTGATCTATTATGATGCTGAGGGAAATATCAAATGCTGCACTAGTAATTTTTGTTAAGGAGTCTCTGACCATCTCCTGTAGCATGCCTGCAGTCTCTGACCATCTCCTGTAGTATGTTTGCATTCTCTGACCATTTCCTGTATTATATTTGCAGTCTCTGACCATCTCCTGTAGTATGTCTGCAGTCTCTGATAGTCTCCTGTAGCATGTCTGCAGTTTATGACCATCTCCTGTATTATGTCTGCATGCTCTGACCATCTCCTGTAGTATGTCTGCAGTCTCTGACCATCTCCTGTAATATGTCTGCAGTCTCTGACCATCTCCTGTATTATGTCTGCATGCTCTGACCATCTCCTGTAGTATGTCTGCAGTCACTGACCATCTCCTGTAGTATGTCTGCAGTCTCTGACCATCTCCTGTATTATGTCTGCAGTCTCTGTCAGTCTCCTGTAGTATGTCTGCAGTCTCTGTCAGTCTCCTGTAGTATGTCTGCAGTCTCTGTCAGTCTCCTGTAGTATGTCTGCAGTCTTTGATCATCTCCTGTAGCATGTCTGCAGTCTCTGACCGTTTCCTGTAGCATGTCTGCAGTCTCTGACCACCTGCTGTAGTATGTCTGCAGTCTCTGACCACCTGCTGTAGTATGTCTGCAATCTCTGACCATCTCCTGTAGTATGTCTGCAATCTCTGACCATCTCCTGTAGTATGTCTGCAATCTCTGACCATCTCCTGTAGTATGTCTGCAGTCTCTGACTATCTCCTGTATTATGTCTGCAGTCTCTGACTATCTGCTGTATTATGTCTGCAGTCTCTGACTATCTCCTGTATTATGTCTGCAGTCTCTGACAGTCTCCTGTAGTATTTCTGAAGTCTCTGACCATCTCCTGTAGTATGTCTGCAGTCTCTGACCATCTCCTGTATTGTGTCTGCAGTCTCTGATCATCTCCTGTTCCATGTTTGCAGCCTCTTGACAGTTTCCTGTAACATTACTTTCACTGAATATTATGTGTGGCCCTTTGGGTGATGTCAGGGGCTGCACTTGAGGTCCAGTTCATCTAATAAGTTGACCACAACTTTTTTAGAGAGTGATTAATCATTCAGGCAAGCAGCAAGCTTTGATTGTCCATTAGGGGCCGCGCTATAAGGAATGTGGTTATGTGGGACGATGAGTTTGGTTTATTAATGGGGAGACAACGAACTCCAGGGAGGTTATTTTCTGATGGCAGATTCAATGACAACTCATAGACTGGGGATTGTTGTCAAAAACAGGTGTAGCACACACGACCCTTCCGCTTCATCCATTTGCAGTAAGGCACACCTGCTACTTGCCCGTAGTCCAACTCCATGTATGGAGAGGCGAGCGGTGTTAGATTTTTGGGCCTTGCGGCGAGTTACCTCTCCAGAGTGGGTTCCTGGTCACCATTGTCCAGGCGAAAGTCCCTTTATAATAAATCCAATGTCCACACAGGTGTAAAACCTAAGCAGCAAGGTTTTATTCATTTCTTGAGGTAAAACTTGGAAGAGAGGGAGAGTAGAAACGACAGAGTAGGGGAAGGTTCAGGCACGCCACACTCAAAGAACACTTTCGTCGCCACTCAAGCCTGAGTGGGTATAGCTCACCCGGATAGTCCCTTTTAAGAGCGGTCCTAGCAACCGGAGTGGAGCACGGATTAAAGCTTTCCTTTCCTTTTTATAAGATGCGATCAGGAGATTTCCTCTGCCACCGGAACTGATTACTGTCCTGAACCTCCACAAATGAAGATGGCGGATCCCTCTTTAGGTAAACCTCCAGGCCTCTCCCCGAGATAGCAGTACCGTCGCTATCTCCGTCGGGACCGATCCTCCCCTAGACTCCTTTTCCTAAAGTTGGGCTCCCAAATGGTGGGCAGCCTGGGATCCCTCGGTAAGGTGTAGGCCTCAGCCAGGAGAGCCGGGCCTACCAAACAGCAGTAGAGCCTCTGGCTGAAGGTGCCCGAGACCGATTACATGCGTCCCGTGCCATGAGGGCCACAAGACACGCTCACAGGACCAGGGCCCCCCCCTGAACGCCTTGGGGTTCCCCTCCGGAATCGCCCCGCTTAATGGCGTCTGCCCCTTTTGTACCCTCTCCCAGCATGCACAGCTGGTAGACCACGCCCACCGCACCGCTGCCGAGAGAGGACACCCAATAGTGCTGCAATACCTCCTGTGGTTCAACCTGAGCCCGAAGTGACAGCGCCACCCCCAGGCAACAGGGAACTGTACTGCCAGGCAGCATCGCACCCAGAGCAGAAGCACAATTTGTTCTAATCAACAGGTCCGAGCCCAACTATTGGCTCGGACCACCCCTAAATTTACACATAAATTGGGATGGGCGCTACACAGGCAAAGTTGGTAACTCATATTGAGAACTCCATCAGATCTCTGGTTTGGGAGTCTTGTCAATGAAGGACGATTTTTGGAGGTTGTGGAGGGTGGGGGAGGGGCAAGACTTATGGAGAAGACCTTTTTAATTTCGGTAACAAGTGCAGCCCAGATAAACATTGTGTGCATGGCACTACTCCCGACAATGGGGACAGGGGAAGATCTGCCGGGCCTCTGCCGGTTGGCTAAGCTTTTGGAGCGGACTGCAATAAAAAATCCACAGGCCAATTACATCCAGACGGGTCCCTGCGGGCGCAGCTTGTTCACATTAGAGTTTTTGCTGGCCTTGATGAGAAACCGACTTGTTTTTTACTTCTATGGTATTGCAAAACAGGGCAATCTAATATCCTGCAGACGCTTTTATTTTTTGCCTCTCTGTGCATGACGCAGCAGTATGAAACTAAGGGCAGCAGTGCTATTCTTAAAGCAGAACGTCAGTTTGTATTTCTTTTCTCTTAGCTGCGGAGGGGCTCTGGACTCCTCTTTTTTTATTCCTGGTCATTACAGCTCCATGTTCTGGATGCTGGGCCTCTCTGTGTACTCTCCTCCATGAATGGCTTTATGAGAACTTTTGGCTGCACAACATTGAGCCTCAGCAGCTGCTTTCTGTCCTTTTTACGGCCCCCCAGTGGCTCATAGTACTACCGGGGTGACATAGTGACAGTTTATAGTCCACATAAAAAGATTATAGCAACGTTATAAGTTGCGTACCCATAAAATGTCCATCCACAAATGGAAGCCTCCACAAGGGGATTTAAAGCAAAGTCCAGCAGGAGCTACAGAGTATAAAAGAGAAGAGAGGCGCCTCTAAGTGTAGCAATATGGTTACATTTAATGAAGGTACGACATTTAGCAACTCACATGGTTGATGATTAAAACAGACACATCTAAGAATGCAGGCATCCAGGGTAAAGCTGTCTACATAGACCATCCTCCGGACCTGTCATAGGACATATGACAAAGGGTGTTTCTGCCTAAGCACCGCTCACCTAAGAACACTGCAGAGGATCTGGGACGCTGCAACACTTGGTGGGCCTGTAGGGGTATGAGGTTTCTGGAGGGGGCTGGGGACAACTATAGGGAGTGGGGTCCTTGGAGAGGTCAGGGGGTCTGTCCAGGAGGCTGGGGGCTTTGTGGGGAGCACTGCAGGACACTCTTGGAGGTTGTGAGCACCATGGTGGGCTGGAGGCTCTGCCAATGGATGGAGGCAGTGAGCTGGGGGGCACTGTGGGAGGATGGAGGGCACGATAGGGGCTAAGAGCTTAAGGGGGACTAGGACACTCTTGGAAGTTGAGAGGTACTATTGGAGATTAGGGGGGGGGGGGGGACTATAGGAGTTGTTAAGCGCTGTGGGACATTAAGGGCTCATGCCTGCACATTTGTAAACGCTGCTTTTAGGGGCATCTGGAGGTTTTTTTTTTCTGCCTCTCAGCGCCCCTCCATGTTAGCCTTTTTTTCCATGAACAAATAGGCGTTTAGAGGCAGAAAAAATAAATAAACACTGCCAGTGCATCTAGGAGCAGCTGCGCTTTAGCATAACGAACACTTGACAAAAACTAGGGTTGCGACAATACCGAGTATTTTTATGAGTACTTGTGAAAATGCTCCAATACTCTAAACCGATACCTTGTAGTGTGATTTGAGCCCATACAACATAAATGAGCTCAAATTGCACTGCAAAGAATCTCATGTGATTTGAACAGGAATGTAGTGTGATTCCTATTAGAATCGCATGTGGCTTTCCGCACCGCTCCGGTGTGAACCCAGGCTTGTCATAGTGACTTCAGACTTGGTTCACACAGGAGCGGTGGGGAAACTGCATGCAATTCGGACAGGAAACGCACCACACTCCTGTTCAAATTGCAGTGCAATTTGAGCCCATTCAGTTTGTATGGGCTCAAATCGCACCACAAAGGTATCGATACTCGGTATCAGTGAGTACTTTACTGAAAGTATCAGTACTCGTACTCGCCGATAAAAATCAGGTATCAGTGCAACCCTAGTGTAAACGCTTCTAGACACACATTAACACCAGACATGTCGAGCACTTGAGTATTAATTCATTTCAATGACCAGAATTCTGGCCAATGAGATGATCTAATGCCCATTCGCTTGAAGCACGTAAACACATCGAAGCACATATTTTTAGACAAAAGTAAAGGCATTTAGGCGAGGTTAGTGAATGCTCCTTGTGTAAGCCGCCTAATGCCCTGTACACACGATCGGATTTCCGATGGAATAAAATCCGATGGAATTTTCCGTCGGAATTCTGATGAAGCTGACTTCCATCAGTCTTGCATACACACCATCAGACAAAATTCCAACCGTTCAAAACGCGGTGACGTAAAACACTCAGACGAGCCGTTAAAAATGTAGTTTAATGCTTCTGAGCATGCGTCGACTTGATTCTGAGCATGCGTGGGTTTTTTCTCTGTTGGAGTTCCACACAGACGATCGGAATTTTCTATCGTTTTTTTTTCCATCGGAAAAATTTAAAACAGGTTCTATTTTTTTTACACCAATGGAAAAAAGTCTGATGGGGTCCACACACGATCGGTTTTTCCAATGAAAAAAGTCCATCGGACTTTTTACATCGGAAAAAACGATCGTCTGTACAGGGCATAAGGCGATCTGCAGCAGTCTGGAGGCCCAGAGGAAGGCTGCGACCTGGCAGAGGGCCATGGCCCAGTGGTTTATAGCATGTTTTTAGCTTTATATAAATTAATATTGTTTCTGTTTCTGATTGGTTGTTGTGGTTTCGGCGGCAGGTATATAACTATGAACTAATACGTGGCGTTAGTCTTTAAATGATTTATAATGGTGTTGCCAGTCTGCACTTCCAGATCCCACCTGAGCACCATATTCACAGATCATCAATTCATTTTGAGTTTTCATGATAAATATTTGATTTTGATTTCCAGGAGAAAAAAAAATTCAAGCAGAACACAGATTAATGAGCATCGGACTTTATTTTGGGGGAAAAGAAAAACATAAAAAGCACAATATCAGCTAACACTACGTCCAATTCTAGAATACTGCAAGGCCTCCAATACCATTCAAAGGTCTAAAGTATAAAAACACATCAATACCGTTTCCTCTAAGGAGTACAAATAACACAACTTTAATAAAAAAAGAGACAAAAAGAAAGTTTCATTGCGGTGACCTCTCCAGGAAACAAGACTAGCGAGGAGCATAATGGTCCCCAAATTTCTGGAAACTGTTGAGGGGGCGACACCTAAAAACAAGGTTTCTCAAAACTTTTTCCTTTTAATTCGGCAAATCTACAATTGGCACAACTTGTAAACGGGGATGAAAATGATTGAGGATTGATTCTTCTTATGTTCATTTTGTATTTGACAATTTCAAATGTATTTAAAGGGAAAGTCCACCAAAAACTGACATTATTCCCCCCTCCCCTTTGTTAGCCCTTCTCATTCTTACTGCTGCCCATCTTGAATTCGCTCACATCCCTTACAACCAATGAAGTGTGAATGGCGGCACTGAAACAGGCCACACCCACATCACTTTTTCTTTATTTATTTTAGATTTACCCTCCTATGAACAAATTCTTAAAATTGTTCCACCAACTTCACCCTAAGCAGAATTACATATCCAGCTGCCGTTAGATTGGATCTAATACTGAGGATCCATTTACATCTGTGTGGTGAGCTAAGGCATATGTGTTATTCATAGACATGCACAGGGGGTGTGCCAGGTGTGCCTGGGCACAACCTAATCACTATGTGCAGTGACGATTCCCCCTACTGCCCGGGTTCCAGGCATCTCACGTGTTAACGTGCGCTGCATTAAGGCAGTCCATCAAAATCAATGGGCTTTCGATGCACCAAAATGTCCCCAAAAAATTGGGCATGGTGCAAAATCTTCGCCACAATGCACGACGGTGAGTTGCAGCCTTGCAACACATGCGTGTTGGCTTAGTGCTTTGGGGTACTATTCAAACAGAATGACACCTAATGCATGTAATGTGTGTTTCCACGCACTGACATGTGCATTCCTAAACTGCACAAATGTAAATCAGCCCTCAAATACTTTTGTGTGTTTTTGCTGGATTGAAATCAATGGAAACACATCGAATGAATCTCAGCTCATGCATTAAGACACACATCAAGGTGCATCAGGACGCACATCGACAGGTCATAAGGCAAGCAAAAGCACCACCATGTGTATCAATGTGCATTATGATGCACATTGACAGCCAATGCAAAGTGCATTAACGTGCGTTGATATGCATTCGGGTGTGCTTCCATTCATTTAAATAGACACCACATTATGGGTAAAAACACATAGCCTAAAAGGTTCCCAGACTCTTTGTCCTTAATAAATCTGATCTGCATATCAGAAATTTGGCAAAACAATTAGCTTAAACCTTATGTAGGCAACTTAACTCCCACCACTGAATTCTCTAATTCAAATGCAGCAGCAAGACTCCATTAACGCTAATGGGAAGGGGGTTCCGTGGGTAGATCTGGCTGTGGATTTTCTAAACTATATATGGCAGTGTGTGCCACAACCTACCAGCACCCAACTGTAACCAAAATATCAGTCTTTGGTGGCCTGGCCCATGGATACCATAGATGAAGTTTGCCATTAAGGTGTCATATCTGAGGCTTTATGGTGAATGGATTATGGCTATAACAGTTTTACTCAGCATTTTTGTCACCCCGTTCCAGAAATGTTTCCATTTCCCATGAATGTCAGATTCACAGCAGCAGGAGATCCTACATCTGGTCATATACATTACAATCTGATTGAACAATCTTCTTTATGATTGATTACATATTGATTGGACTGTTATGTAGGCTCCAACGCTACAGCTCTGCACAATCACCCTAAAGTGGAAGTTCAGGCAAAACCTAACTAATGCTAAACCTGTTCTCTGCCACATTCTAAACCTAATCTATCTAACCCTGTAAATCAAAAACCGCTATACTTACCTATTCTGCAGCCGATCTGGTCCGGTCCCAGCATCAGCGGCGGCTTCAGTGTGCAGGAGAGGCAGCCGACAACGGAAGCCCCATAGAAAGTCTATGAGTGACGTCACTTCCCATCCATTTCACAGCAGTTGTCGGTCCTCTCCTGCACACAGCTTCCGACATCGGAAACCGGATTGGCTGCAGAATAGGTAAGTACAGCAATTTTTGCTTCACAGGGTTAGAAAGATTAGGCTTAGAATGTGGCAGAGAGCAAGTTTAGAGATAGTTTTTGCTTGGACTTATAAAGTATATGGAAACCCAGCACTACCCAATTCACCTCTATGAACTACAGGACCCCCCCCCCACTATGGAGCTAAGGGGAGGTGTTCTGTAGTCCTAACACACCCTCCCAGGGTGACAGTGCTCCATATTACAGTACAGATAGTGTAATGTAAGTGACCAGTTTTGTAGTCTTTACATTAGAAAATAAACTGCTTGAATGATTCATCATTTCAGACAGTAACGTATTTTAAGTGGAGTGCATCAGAGTAACAGGCGTTGGATATAATCAGAGATGAACATAGTTAAAGCCGAATTCCAGGCAGACATTAGAAAAAAAACTCCAAATAATGCAGAAGCGTAACCACTATGTAGATGCAGCTAGTGTAAGTACCTGATTCTTTCTTGGTATCGGCTTCCTGCAATGCCCTGTACAGCAGCACTCAGACTAAGAGAGGGAAGGGCAGAGCTAGGGGCCAACTAGGATTTAAAGCAGTGCGAGGAGAGGGCGGAGTCATAACCATGCTGCTGCTACTACATTGTCCAATCAACAAGCCTGGAATATGAAGGAGGGGGGGCGTGTCTCTGACCAAGCTACGCTTTACAACCGCAATAGAGGCCTGGGCCCCCAGCTACCGGGATCACAATGCTGGCAAAACAGAATTCTATGGCAGGCCAGAGTTCCCATCTGTATGTTATAAACGTGTATTAGTGGCTTTGCCTGGAGTTCAGCTTTAATGAAAAACACTACAAGAACAGTTATTATGGAACACAAATGAACAAAAAAAAAAAGTAACAATTCTGAAAATTAAACATTAAAAAGTAACAATTCTAGTTGGGTTGTCCCGGTTTCGTAAACAATAAAACATATTTAACAACTGCAATGCCATGTGATCAGCATAAAAAGTGAAATGCTGTCAAAATGCTGTATTACAGAAAACAAAAAACACTGCAGTGCACTGGGCTCCGCTGTACAATGCTTTGGGGAGATCTTCACAATAAGCAGTGTGCGTTGCTATGCCTTGTTGCATGTTAACACACACATTTTAGCGTATATTGTAAAAAAACAAGTGTGAATAAGCCCTTTATTTCTGCAATGTAGTGTTTTGTCAGCAGGGGGCGGGGCAGCCGCGTAGGCAGACTTTACATGTTAGCGCAAAGGTCAGCTTTATCAGCACAGGCAAGAAAAATACGAAATTCTAGACAAAAACAATCAGCTATAAATGGAAACGAATAAATTCAAGTTAAAAAACTAAAATCCTGATGCTAACTCCATTAGTGGTTGTACTGCTATTATACTACATTTCACATAATGCCCGGCCAGGTCCAGGGGGCCGTTGTGTGACGCTTCAAGGGTAATTCCATCTTTCTCAATGGTCAAGGAGGCCAGTGAAATGTACAGACTCTTGAGGTATCCGCAGTACTCCATATCTAGTTTTGCTCACTTCCATAGGGGTCTATGGAACGCTTGTATGGACACAGCAATGTATGCACAAATACAGTTTAAATGTATTTCTGCTGAATACTTCCAAGAGCACATATATGTTTATAGTGTTACTGAACCCCAGACCCTGCATTCGCTATATCTGGTCTCCCACAGAACATGGAAATACAATTATTTTAGTAACTATAAACTGCCAAATACATTTTCTCATCAGCAATATATATAGCAGTCTTGTGACTTCTATGAATGTCTGGTTAAAGCTTGTAAGAGGAGTTTTCTTTCTCCTCTGACTGTCCTATGAAGCTGCAGGACCCCTGAACCTCTGTATGGACAGTGCTGATTGTCCCTGTGCTGATCACATGCACCCTCCCTAAGAAAAAAAAATATCTGGCAATACACACCAAACTGAGCATGTGCAGAGTGCCCCTAAGACTCTGTCCCATCAGGAGATGAATTAGGGACAGTGGACGAAGGGGAGGATCGGAGAAGACAGGATCAAACAGCCTTTTTACACAATGCAAATGATTAACTCCTACAGTACACAGTAAATATAACAAGCATGCTTTACTGCATATACAGACTGATTTTACGGTTGTGGGTTTAGTAACACTTTAAAATGTCAGGACAAACATTCAGGACATCTCTGCAATACATATATTGCCCTGTGTTAGGTCTCTTTAAAAGTGCTGCAAGTAAAAAAAAAAAAAACCTGACAGGGGTTATTACTCTCCCCTACTCCATCCAAAATAAAAACGCCTTTAGTTCTACATCAAGTAAAGGGCTTAAGGTGCATGTCTGAGCCAAAAATGTATCTGCTGAAAATGCTACAAGTACAGAAGAATTCTGGCTGACCTGCCAGAAATCCAAGGAGCTCCTAACTTCCTGTATTGAGCCGATGACACTGCCTCTGCTGCACTGAAAACCCAAACAATGCTGTCAGCCCCGCCCAGTTCTCACTGCAAGACTGCAGCACTCCTCCTTTCCCCAAGGGGCAGTGTTCTGTAGTCCAAAAAAAAAAAGAAGAGAACTGGGCGGGGCCAACAACACTGCCTAGGATTTCAGTGAAGCAGAGGCAGTGTTGTCAGCTCACTACAGGAAGTTAGGAGCTCCTTGGATTTCTGGCTGGTCAGCCAGGATATTTCTGTACTTGCAGCATTTTTAGCAGATACATTTTTGGCCCAGACATGCACCTTAAGCCCTTTACTTGATGTAGAACTAAAGGCGTTTTCATTTTGGATGGAGTAGATGAGACTAATAACCCCTGTCAGGTTGTTTTTTTTTTTTGCCATCTGTGTCCCATTGGGAATTTTCCCTTCTTATAGCAAAAACAGGAAGCGAGAGGAAATCCCTTTAGCGTGTCACCAGAACTAGGTGCTCCCACTGGAAGAATTCCCCTCTTCCTGTTTCGGTGACAACCCAAAATTTGAAATGTATTTTAATTTTCACTTTTTATGATCAGTCACCAGGAAAAAAAATAGAGGGGTGAATTATCTCCCCAATGTGGGCACAGACAGCAATAAAAATCTGACAGAGGTCAGATCCAAAACTATAAAAAAAAAAAAAAATTGGACTTCCTGATCATGTGTGGTGGTCACATGATCGGAAGTCCATTTCGCCAGCTCCCAATCATAAACTGAGATCAGAAGCTGTCTGTGATAGTGAGCATGGAGCAAAGAATCCTCGACCGCTGACCCATATGTGCCACCCTCCCTGCCACCGTACATATGCGTCACATGGTCAGCAAGAGGTTAATTTTTACTTTAAATGAGCAAAATATATATATGTGTCTGGCCCTGAATGACAACATTTCTCTAAGCGGTGACATTCGTTCCATAACAATTTGAATGTGAATCTCGACAGTCCCTCAAAATCTTTTCTTTTTAAGACTGTGTACATATATATATATATATATATATACACTAGAATAAATAAAATAACTATAGGAACTAAGTAAATATTAAGTAAAAATTAAATTAGTAACTAAAACATAAAACGGCATTTAAAAAAAAGGTTCTAAACATTCTAATCCTGCACATGCTGCATACAGAGCGGCCTGCAGTCCCGGAATCTCTATAGAGGATATCGGTTATTGACGATCGATCGGTAGTGAATACAAAAATAACAAAGTAACATTTCTCGGAGTTCTGCGGGAATGAACTGTCAGTAGTTTTATTTTAAGTGCTATAGAGATAGATTGAGATTGTTTGTTTTTCTTCTTCATCGAACAAAAATAGAAAACTTTTACCAAAAAAAGAGCAAAATGTTTCCTTGATATCAGTAGAGAGGACAAGGGGGAGCATCAGAAGTAACCAGTCTCGGGATATGAGGTCGCAGCGTCCAGTGTTTTTTTTTTTATAGACCGTTCCTGCAGTAGCCATGTCGGGATTGGTCGGTCTGCATCTCAGGCGCCGTCCGGGGAAGAGGCTGTGTTTTTTCTCTGTGGTCTTTTTTTTTTTTACGAATGAGGTAACTGGATTCTGAGTAACATGAGAAAAACGTCCGAGATACAAAAACGCACCTCGCCACCTGGCCATGGTGCGGTCAGGGGCGGAGTGCTGGAGTCACTTGTTGGTCAAATGAAGAACTTGCCCGCACAGGCCACGTGGTGGAACGGTCCATGTTTGGACCACTGCATGTGAATAATTGCCCTCTCGGGTGGGAGTTAAGAATGAAAAAGAATTTGTGTGAAAATTCTCGATTCTGTTACAAAATACCGTTCTTCTTGTGCGTGTTGGAGGAGACAGGGCTCGGCCGCAGCTTAGGACTCTTGAGGTACGACCGCCAATACCTTCTGAAATGCAACAGTGCTGGAATCTATGGAGGAAAGGATGACACAAGATTAATCAAGGCCTGTGGAGGAGGCAAAGCAATATAAGACCCGTGTATCCGGGGCTCTCTACTGCTGAACTACAAAATAGCTCCATCGGGCCACTAATAACTGGAGGGGACACAAAATATGAAAGGTGAATCTAGGAATCCAATTCTCCAGTATTACTGAGGTCTAATTTAGCAGGGAGCATATTGGACCTCTGCAGAGAGCCCCCTGCTTTGTAAGCTCTTCTGAGCAGGGCCCTCTTAACCCTCTTGTATTTTATTGTATTGCAACTGTACTGTCTCCCTTCATTCCCTGGGACTGTCACGTCATATGGCGGCGGGGTCACCGGGTGGCATCACCCGGTGACCATGCCCATGCCTATATAAGTGAATGTGCTCCCCGCACACGGCATTACAGCCGGAGACAGCGACGAGTCAACATCTCCAGGGGAGAAGAGGGAAGAAGGTGATGAAGAAGACCGGGCCCCTGCTAGCAAAAGAGCTGGAAGAAGATAGCAGAGGCCCGGCAGAAGAAAGAAAGAACCGGAGAGCGAGTGAAGAACCGGAGAGCGCGGAGACGACACCGGAGACCCCCGAAGTCAGAAGAGACCCCCGAAGTTAGAAGGAGACCTCCGAAGTCAGAAGAAGACTCCCGGAGCTGCCTAATAAATTACTTACAAAACCTGTGTAGTGTTTTTATTGACATTATTTTTCCACCAGGTGAATGGGTAGGGGTACGATGTACCCCATACTCATTCACATAGAGTGGGGGGCTGGGATCTGGGGGCCCCCTTATTAAAAGGGGGCTTCCAGATTCCGATAAGCCCCCCGCCCGCATACCCCGACAACCAACGGCCAGGGTTGTCGGGAAGAGGCCCTGTCCTCATCAACATGGGGGCAGGGTGCTTTGGGGTGGGGGGGCCGCAGGGCGCCCCCCTGCCCCCACCCCCATATGTTGAGGGCATGCGGCCTGGTACGGTTCAGGAGGGGCGCTCGCTTGTCCCCACCCCCTTTCCTGACCGGCCGGGCTGCGTGCTCGGATAAGGGCCTGCTATGGATTTTGGGGGGGGGGGGACCCCCACGCCGTTTTTTTTCAGCGTAGGGGTTCCCATTAAAGTCCATGCCAGAACTAAGGGCCTGGTATGCTCCTGGAGGGGAACCCATCCGGTTTTTTATTTAAAATTTGGCGTGGAGTTCCCCCTCAAGATCCCTGTTCAGAACGCAACACATGTACGAATCAGATGCATGCCCATAGAACATAATGGGCCTGAATTCGCACCTGAGCCGCACCGCAATGCCTAGAGAACGCACACGTTTTTTGGCAATGCGCAGTGCAAATGCATCGCACATATGTGAACCAGCCTCATTGAAATCAATGTATTTTATAATGTTATGCAAATTGGATGCGGTGTAAGCCGCAACCAATTCACATAGGTGTGAACCCGGACTTAAGCAGCAGCGGCTGGGGGTGTGCACATGCTACAGCTGCCAGGCTTTACTTTGCAGCAGGAATTATACCCCCTGTTGCATTCAGCTGACACTGCCACCCACCAAATGAAACCCATTCAAGTGAACAAGGCTGCGCTGAGGTGCGGTGTGGTAGTGCAGCATTTAGAGGGTTAAAACAAGGGGTGACGAGGTAACACTTCACCTCCAACGCCTGTCACACTTGTACCTCATGCTGTAAATGATTCTATTTATTGCAGCAGCAGGTACAGTTTAAGAACGTTCCGAACGCCCCCGATAACCGCAGGGACAGACACTAGTGGTGAACTCCCTTGGGGCCGGCATGGGCATGCTCTCTGTTTTATTAAAGTTTTTTTTATTGCTTTATGTGTTCTATGTTGCTGTATGTACTTGTCAAGTAATCTCAGGAATAATTTTATATGAAATGCTGCAGTAAAATACATTTGGTAAATCTGAAATGCTGGCATTGAAAAATACATTTAGGCTGAAGATTAAATTGCTTTTGTGCTCCTTGGTTCCTCCCTCACCCCTCATACTAATGAGAGACGTTTTGGTTAGGACTCGTTCACATCAGCCTGCATGCTAAACAAATGGCCCATTTTCACATGTTGGCTGGTGTCCGCTATGTAACAGCGGTGAGGAGCGGTGCTTGTGTTACAACGCAATGCACTGTTCACCTTGTTGTTTTATTTTTTTGAATTGTAAAAAAAATTAAAAAAAATTCATTTGTTTCTATGCACCACAAAAGCCGAGAGGTAAACCAGTACAAAACATGCTGCACGATTATATAAACGGTACCACAGAGAGCTTAAAAGAGCATTTGATACACTTGATGTCTAAATATGTAATATTATCATTATCAGGACTACTGATCCCATCACCCCAAGAGATACGTACATATACCCTGCTGGATCCACAACGGCTTATTCTGCCACCAGACTCCAAAATAGTACACAGGGACCCCCGATAAGATGATGATGAAGCCGATCCCACATTCCACCGGCGTCATATAGAATGACACAACGATCAGAAATACACAGGCCAAGATGAAGAAGATCGGGAGAGACACATTAACCTGCAAGAGAGCAGAAACAGTACAATACAACGGTGAAGTCACTCTGTATAATATACCTTATATCTGGAGAGTGGTGATGTCACTCTGTATAATACATCTCATATCTGGAGAGCAGTGATGTCACTCTGTATAATACATCTCATATCTGGAGAGCAGTGATGTCACTCTGTATAATACATCTCATATCTGGAGAGTGGTGATGTCACTCCTGTATAATATATCTTATAACTGGAGGGTGGTGATGTCACTCCTGTATAATATATCTCATATGGAGAGCAGTGATGTCATTCCTGTATAATATATATATTATATCTGGAGAATGGTGAGGTCACTCCTCTATAATATAACTTATATCTGCAGAGCGGTGATGTCAATCTGTAGAATATATCTTATATTTGGAAAGCGGTGATGTCACCCTTGTATAATAGAGTTTATATCTGGAGAGCGGTGATGCCACTCCTGTATAATAGAGTTATATCTGGAGAGCAGTGATGTCACTCCTGTAAAATAGATCTTACTTGTGGAGAGCAGTGATGTCAATCTGTAGAATAGATCTTATATCTGATGAGCGGTGATGTCATTCCTGTATAATATATGTTATATCTGGAGAGTGGTGAGGTCACTCCTGTATAATATATCTTATATCTGGAGAGCGGTGATGTCACTCCTGTATAATATATCTTATATCTGGAGAGTGGTGAGGTCAATCCTGTATAATATATCTTATATCTGGAGAGCGGTGATGTCACCCTTATATCTGATGATCACGCTGTCGCAGAGTGTGCTGAGTATGGGGTGCACACATTCATCTCTCTCCCATACACATTCTCTTCCTATGTGTCAGCCTGCAGATCCCCACCTATATCCTCAGGCCTTGTACAGAGATTAATCTGCAGCTTCTCCTCCAGATCTCCGGGCCCCATGCATGTGTGAACCACACCTCACGCAGCAGGTGAACGTCCTCAGGAAGCCTGACAATAGAGGCTCTGGGATCAGGGGACTCCACCACCTATAAAAAAGGGCCACGAGGTCTGAAGAAGCCATAACAAAAACATTGACTCTGCAGGAACAGGGGCCCCTGACACTGGCCCCGGCCGAGATCACACAGTATGGAGGAGGACCTGAATGGGGAGGCAGCTGTTTGTATTTCCAGCAATTCTCTCTCACCTCAAACACCAAGGGTCAGTTCTCCCCGTCGGCCCCGCTTCGAGTGAACCTGCTGCACTCGGCAGGCCAATGAAAGAGACACTTTAAATAGTCATCGGAGATAAACAAATTCCAAATCATTTTCCTGCAGTCTGGGAAACTCTGTGATCTGCCATTATTAAAAAACTTCAAATGAACTTATTGTGTTTTTCTTCCGGCTAACCCATTTC
Source organism: Rana muscosa (assembly GCA_029206835.1). Taxonomy (NCBI): domain Eukaryota; kingdom Metazoa; phylum Chordata; class Amphibia; order Anura; family Ranidae; genus Rana; species Rana muscosa. The sequence goes on from CM055119.1 coordinate 332,652,862, forward strand.
TGCTCCTGTATCTTCAAATGCAGAAATGGGATGTGTGATCTGTGAAGCTGCTACACAGAAAGATCAAAAACTATACAAAGAAAAATCACACTATTAAAGAGGAACGGCGGCCATTTATTTTCTTTTTGGACAAAGAGGGGAAAGGGTCTGATCCTCGGTTAGGTCTTTAAAGCTGCCTGTATTCCTGGTGGGAAAATGTCTTTGTGTTTAATCCTGGTGACTTAGGCAGGTCGTACAGGATTTTTTTTCTTTCATTCAACCAGAGGGTTCAACAAAAAAAATATGAACAGATTCATCAAATGTGTGGTTGGAAAAAATAACTCACACTAAGCTATTGTATTCTTCTGGCGGTAAACCTTCCCTGCCGCCAGAATACAATGATCAGTGTTGCAAGCGGCTCTGATCATTTGGGAAAAACCCACCAGGCTGGTTGTATACAAGTAAATGGATAGATCCACTTATGTACAACCAGCAAACCCATACATGGATCGAAATTCGGCTGGTCCCTGCTAAACCGGCTCAATTTTGATCCTTGTTCGGCCGGGTTTACACACTATAGCTCTGACATATACTGCAGCACTGTACGGAGAACACTGAGCCGGGTCACATCACCAAAGGGGCTTATATTCTAATGTCCCCTCCACAGTCACACACTATTAATATATATTATAGATCTGACATATACCACAGTGCTGTATAGAGAACACTGGGCTTACCACATCAATCTCTGCATAAGAGCAGCTTACACTCTAATGTCCTACCACAGTCACACACACACTATTATTATACATTTATATAGCTCTGACATATACCATAGTGCTGTACAGAGAACAGTGAGCTAGTCACATCAGTTTCTGCACCAGAGGAGCTTACACTCTAATGTCCCTTCCACAATGACACATTATTATTCTACATTTATATAGCTCTGACATACCACAATGCTGTATAGAGAACACTGGGCCAGTCACATCAGTTTCTGCATTAGAGGAGCTTACACGCTAATGACCCACCAGTCACACACTATTATACATTTATATAGCTCCGACATATACCACAATGCTGAACATAAAACAATGAGCCATTCACATCAGTCTCTGCACCAGAGGAGCTTACACTCTAATGTCCCCTCCACAGCGATACACTATTATACATTTATATAGCTCTGACATATACCACAGTGCTGAACATAAAACAGTGAGCCATTCACATCAGTCTCTGCACCAGAGGTGCTTACACTCTAATGTCCCCAACAAAGTTTAATCCAGGATGCTGGTTCTGTAAGGCAAGAGTGGCAAGCACCAAGTCATAGCTCTGCCTTGATCAATCTTTCAGTATGTTTGTCTCTACAAAGTGCCATTAACCAAAACACCAACATTCAGCATACTGTGCCTAAAAAAAAGGCACGAGTGCAAAGGATTAATCACCATTATTACCCTGTGGTCTACCTGAAGTTGATCTTCTCACCATTACGGTCTTACCATGCCTTGTCCTGCACTGCCTATGTGGAGGAAGTCATCATGGCAGGGGAGCATAACTTTGCTTCCACATGCCAGAGATGCTCCCTGATGACTGGAGAGCAGTGGTGGCCCGTAATGCAGGGTGCACGGGCGCCGCCCCCCTTAGCCATGCATCCGGCCCCCTAATCTACATGCCTGGCACCGTACGCATGGATTACAATCAGGGTTTTTTTTTTGAAGCATGTGATTAGAGCCCGAGGCTCTAATAGGCTTCAAAAAATGGTGGGCTTGGGGCGCAGAGCACTGTGCCTCGAGCCCACCCAGTTGTTTGACAATAGCGAATAAACATTCGCTATTGTGACACCGATTCTCCTCTCCTCCCAGCAAATCATGAAGTGGGTCTGAGCATGGGGGGAGTGTGGCTGTGGGTGCACTGTTTTCCGCCACCCCCAAAAAAAATTACCACCAGCTGCCACTGCTGGAGGGGTAATCCCTAAAAGTAGCAGAAGGGGTGAAAAAAGCACAGATCCACAGAATGCATGAAGCAGAAGGAGAATCCTTGCACTGCAGGTCCTCAGGTGCAGCTTCCTTTCCAGCAAGGAGAACCATGAGTAGTGACATCACCAAATCTCAATCTGAGACTAGCAGTCAGAGACAGCAGTGTCTTATATGTTCCCACTCTGCAGATTTGCAGCTATGAGGCTACAGAACAGGAGTGCGCTGCTATTTTAGGAGGAATAGACAAAAGTTAAATTTTTTAGGGGGTCCTGCATAGATGTCAAATCTCCAAGTTCTGGACAAATTCCTTAAATGGGCCCTTCCCTTCCAGCCTTCCTGTATCTGCTCTTACATCTGTTTTATTGCCATGCAGCGGAGCGGGCATAAACTGGCTTCATCGTGTCTCCACACCGCAGATAAAAGGCACCCTAAGGCTGATATTATCGTCTGTGCGAAAAGCGCAAATTCCAAACACTTATTGAGATTTAATGGCCTGGCTTAATCTTTTATAGGTATAATTGCACATAAGCCCTCAAGCCTTGACAAGCCAGACGAGAAGCCTCATATGATGATGCCTTGACTCCTGTGGCTGATCTCCTATTATAAGGCACGTGTTCAGTGTGATGGTTGGTGGATCAAATGACCCGGTTTCTACTTCTCTACATCTTTCAGACCGCTGATCAAGTGGTAAACGCAAGCATCTGAGAGATCCAGTTGGTTATCTGTCTTGTTATAACTGTCTTGTTATAACTTGTTATGGCCCTGATTGACAACATTTCTCTAAGCGGTGACATTCGTTCCATAAAAATTTGAATGTCAATCTCGACAGTCCCTCAAAATCTTTTCTTTTTAAGACTGCGCACACATATAAATACTAGAATAAAATAACTATAGGAACTAAGTAAATATCAAGTAAAAATTAAGTAAAAATTAAAGTGGTTGTAAACCCTTTACAACCACTTTAACCTACAGGCAAGCCTAGATTAAGGCTTACCTGTAGGTGCTTGAAATATCTCGGACTAGGAGATATTTGCAATGTCCCCGAATGATGCCTTCTACTGTGCATGCGCTGCCTTGAAAGGGCACGTGTGCCGGTTCAAGCTGGGGTCATGCCGTGGCGTCACGCAACTCTGGCCAGTCACAGAGCCGGAGTTTGCAGCCCCAGAAGGAAGAGGGGTGAAGAATGGACACTCGCTCCTAGCGAGGAAGACGGGGACATCGCAGGCTTCTCCTGCAGGTAAGTGTCACATAATTGGCTACTTTGCGATGCAGAGTAGCCCATTATGCTTTATGCAGGGAAACAAAGAGGAAGTAAAACCCATCAGGGTTTACTTCCTCTTTAAATTAGTTAGTAACTAAAACCACATTAAATTTATATTCTAAAGATTCTAATCCTGCACATGCTGCATTTGTGTGCCCACCATAAATCCAAGTCCTTTTTATAATATTTAGCATACAGTAAAAAAACAAAAAAATATTAATATAATTTTCTTTTTTTTTTTACAGTATGCTAAATATTATTAAAAAAAAACATATAAAGGGGATTTGGACTTATGGTGGGCACTCATATATATATATATATATATTTATTTTTTTATTTTATTTTTTTTCATTATACACACATACTGTATTTTACATATGTCCAATGTGAAACTATACATTATACTGATTTATTCATCCCTTTGTTGTACTTTTTATAGCCCTGATGAAGGGGATGCTCTGCCTTGAAAAACATTGTTGGGTCGTTTATAAAGTCTTCTATGTGATCTTACATTGGAATGACTTTGTATCTATTAACTCGTGACTTGGCTCTTCAATCTCAGATTTCTATAGTCTTCTTACTTTCATAACAGGTCCTCTTTTATTACAATCATGTTCTATGGGTGGTCAACCCTTTTCTTACCTTGATTGGTCTCTCCAGTTCCGGTTTCTTGTACCGAAGCCACATCATGCCAATGATCGCCAAAGCCACGCACAGCCAATTGAAGAAGCTGAAGAAATTGATGACGGAGAAAATGTCGTTTGAGAAGGCGTAGAGGAGCGTCATAGCGCACTGCGGGGGGAGAATCAGGCAGGACATGCAATGTTAGTAAGTCCTAAAAAATTATATTTACAGTTTTATTTAGCTTTAAATTATGACTTTAAACTGTTTTACATGCCGAAGGATTTGTATTTCTGTCCACCCGGTCCTTAGATTTACCCAGCTTTGTCAAACAGCACAGAGCAGGGCAGAAGACCTGATTTTCTCTGCTGCAGTTAGGTAAACAAACATATCATGTCCCTTCTCCAGCTTGTGATTGGACCATGAAAGGAGAAGCAGCAGACTGATGAACTTATCTCTGTCACTCTGCTTTCTCCTCCTATGAGCATTCCCCTTATTAGCACATGATGGGCTCCTTATGTTGGCTCCACCAGGACTAAGAGGGTGAATCTTTCCAAGGAACCAAACCAGGATAAAAACTTGACGGGATCCAACCTCATTCCATCCAAAACAAAAAAAAGTTATACATACATGATCTGTTTATTTACTTGTTCTTTCTTACACTGAGCAACACAAGGCTTTCCAGTATCATTGTAATATCACATGGTGACGGTCTTGTGCTCAGACACATGATGTCCTCACTCTGACCACAGCTTTTTTAAATTTTTTTCTTTTAAAGTGAACTTTTATTATTTTTCAAGGAACGTAACAGGCTCACCCAACCAGGTTCAGTTAAAGCTGAACTCCAGGCACAGAGCATAAATCCACGTTGTGTGCACCAGTTACCTTTGTAAACTGAGATATTACAATTTAAATGTAGTAGTGACATCACAGTCATGTAGATAGGCCATGCAGAGAGCAGAGCTGTGGGAGGGGCCCAGTAGGCCACACCCACTACAAGCTGCCTGCAGAAACTGATAGGAGGGGGCGGAGACAAAACTAGTCACTCTGCACAAGTGGAGAGAGCAGCAGTGAGCGGTCTTTATTACAGGAGGTCTCACACTGGATTACTGCACAGATCTGGAAGAAATACACAAAGCACAACACGATTCAAGAAGAATACACAAGACTAATGTATTTAGCTAAATGTACTTATCACAGAGTTCTGCTTAAGGCTCGGTTCACACTGCAGTGATACGGGAACCCTGCGAATCCACTGTGGGTTCCCGCATCGCATGTTTTCCAGCGGCAGTTCACATAGCCCCTATGCAAACTGCTGGAAGTGTCAATTGAAAGTTTATGACGCCCCCAAATCAGTTTGCATATTGAAGTGCGAACTTCAAATTTGGACAGGAATCGGATCGCATGGGTGTGAACACCCATGCGATCCGATTCTGCGGCGGACCAAAAAAAAGGGTCCTGTGCGAGTTTGGTCCGAATGCAATGCAAATTCAGCCATACTATCTGTGATTTGGAGCTGTCGAATTGCATGACAAGTCATACCCTATTGTCAGCAATGGAATTGTTCAAATCAGTGCAACTCCGATCTTGCAGTGCCGCACCGATTTGAAAAAAAAAGTTCCTGCACTATTTTTTGCTCTTTCAGGTGCACCTTGCATAGACCTCTGCATGAAGACGCACAGATGTGAGGCAAGTTGCACCTGAAATCACACTGACCTGCAGCTTTGAAATCGTGCGACTTCTAGTGAAGTCGCATGATTTCAAGATCGCATTCAGTGTGAAGGGGGTGTAAAACTGACAATTAATCTGCTTCTATTTTGCCTTCCCTGGTTCCTCCCTGTAGCGCTACTACAATAAAAACAGCTCTTCCTTCAACCCAGACTATAAATCCATGGAAACTGAACTCACTGTGAAGATGAGAGATGGCATAGGAGTCAGCAGTTGTGGATGAATCATCGCTAGGAGAGATGGTAGGTGACCTTCTCTGGCTCCCACGAAGAACAATCTGGGGAAAAAGAGGCAGGATTTTACTAAGAACCAACATCTGACACCCTAATCATGAAAAAGTGTCTCAATTTCTTTATTGTAAATCTGTAAAATATCTCATTCATAATCAGTTTCCAGCATAGGCGTGCACAGCCTATTGCATTAGGCTGCACACCCTAAAGCTCAAGCACACATGCGTGTCTACATATATATGGCGCCGGCAGGGAGATCAATCTTCCCGCCGGCACAGTGAAAGAGAAGTGCGTAAGCACCTCTTATGGCAGAGTCGGTAAGATGGAGATCTTTCCCATTTTACTGCTGGCACAGAGAGCAAGAATGCTAATGTGCATGGGGTGATTAGGGTGTGCCAAGCACATCCGGCACACCCTGTGCGCACGCCCATGGTTTCAAGCAAGTTATGGCTCTTTTTTGATAGATTTCATTTGCCACAAATGTCCATATTCAATTACCTATTTCCATAGAAACACTTGCCTCTCAGCTGAGAGTCAGGCCTACAATGTTCATTTTATGAGATTGCTTCCATATACTGTCTGTCCTCTCCTCTCGTCTCCTTTCCCCTAGCCAGGCTGACACTTCCCTCAATCTATTAAAAGGTGAAGTATAGCCAAAGCTTTTTTTGCTCTACCCGGTTTCATTCTGCATTCCTGTGATGTCACAGAGCCGGTCCAGGCTCTGAAAAGATCCCGACCATATGGTCAGGATCCACACAGAACCCTGGGCTGGCTCAGTCTCTCAGTGAACCGCAGAGAGCCTGAGCCAGCCGCTCCCGCTCCCGCCCCCTCCACAGTCCAGCATTCCAGTGAGCACTGGAGGGGAGAGCAGAAAGCCGGTGACTGACAGTCACGTCTCTTTGCCCAGAGTGGAGGGGAGAACTGAGCGATCAGCAGTGTTTGACTTGCTCAGATCAGTTCTCACTACAGAGCCGGTGGGGGACAGATGCCACACTTCTCTTTTAAAACAGAACTCCAGAATATTTACCCCACCACCTGCCTATATGATGACATCATATAGGCGGGGGGCGTAAACGACAGTTTGGGCTCACAGGAAATGGGCAGAATGACAGGTCATTGTTACTTGAAGCGGTAGAATAGGAAGTCGGAGACAGCTCTGGAACATGGAGGGGGTAAGTGGAAATTTTAATGGGGGAAAAATAAAAAAAAATCCAAGAATTCCACTTAACCAATAAAGTAAATGAGTACAAAAATTTGTTTTTCCAAGGACAACCAATCAGGTTTCATTTTATATAAGGCCGGGTTCACATATCTCCAGCCGCGGTTCCTAGCATGGGGTCCAGTGCATCCTGTTTAAGGTCCAAATTTTTGCCTGAATTTGCACCTGAACTGGACCCAAAGATGCACAGGACCCTTCTATAATCCGGACCCCAGCCGGCCCCGGACCTGTGTGAACCGGCTCCATTGAGAGCCGGTCACTCGCCTGGCATGGGAATTGCATGCGGGGATATGTAAACCCAGCCTAAAAAACACACAAAAAAAAAAATATATAGCGGTGTACAGGTAACTTAGGCACCAAAAAGATGCCGGTACAAAGGTTTCATGGATAGCCAGATTACCTGGAAGAGGTAAAGAGAGACCCATTGACAGATCCAAAACAGGAGAGCCCCACAAAGACAGGAATGATCCAGGCCATAACACCTAAGTGGTAATTTCCAAAATCCTGTAATAAAAAAATAAAAAAGAAGGCATTAGATACGATGTGTTACAAAACAAAATATGCAGTAAGTTCAGTGAGCCTAGGTTTACATTGGCATGCCATTTGACATGTCAAATCGGCAGCTATTGCCGGCAATGGCACCGTCGGAATCAGTGTGGCGTCCCACCGATTCCCAAAAGTAATTTGTGTACTGCTTTTGGCAACCCGCATAGATGTTTGTCAAATCGCCGCTGAAGTCAGACTGCATTGCCGGGTTAGAAATCGTGTGTTCAGCTGAACTCGCACGATTTCTAACCCGATCCAATGTGAACCTGGGCTAAAAGAAATAAAAAGGTGTGAAGGAGGAGGGAAGGGAGGATCTACACTGGACTTGTCTCTTCCATTGGTGAAGGTTCTTGGGTATGTTTGAAGTGTCCTTTTTAAAGCTGAACTGAGCATTACCTTTGCCCCCACATATGTCAGTAAGAGGCAACCACCTAGAACACTTCTGCTGAAGTAGTTCATAGCTAATGGGAAGGGGCTTTTTTTTCTTGGGTGCTGATGGACCTTGACCCAGCACTGCCCCCACCTGCCTTTCTCTAAAGCTGGCCTTTCTTAATCACAATTCTGCCAGGAAAGTTCAAATTTGAATCCATGTATTAGCACTATGTGTGTATAGAAGTCAATCTACTAATCAACTTCTGTACAACCACCCTGACTGCTTTTCTCTCCTCAATCAGCGCCACAGGCTATAGAATACAACAATGATCAGCTGTATTCTGACAGCAGGGAAGTCTCTCCGCTGCCAGAATACAATGACACAGTGGGGAACAGTTCCTACCCTTAATTGTTCATTAATACATCATCACAGCAATAAGTAGGAATACAATAGGAGCTTAGCTTGTACAGTATATATAACACTTATGGTAAGGAACACAAGACGTATTACAGAAGAGGGATTTATGAAGAATCTTCATCACTGATAGTCAAATCAGGGACAGTTTGGGTTAAATAAAGACAAGGGCCCTGTATTTTCTAAAAGTACTGATATGTAATTCGGAGTTCCATATAAGCTATCCATTTTTTCCATTCTGATAAGAGAGGTTTTTCTTTTCCAGGTCAGGAGTATCCTCTTACTACCATAACAATACAATATACATAGGAAGGATTTGACATAAGCTGTGGGTTTACAAGTCCCCCGAGTGTGTAATTATGTGGGTTAAATTACAACTCTGACTAAAAACAAGGTAAAAATGGAAAGCCCATCAAAAAGACAAAGTAACAAAACGATCTTGAGATAAAAATTTTAGCCTCAATTCCACAGTTCTTTTTTCTGCCATGAGTTTCTGTGCCGGGAGCACGCTTACAGTATATTATGTGATCGGGAGCTGGTGGGACAGGCTCCCCACCGCGTGACCTGACCACTGCGACAGCCAATCACAGTGGTAATGTGATCAGGAAATCTGTCTGTAAAGACCCATTTGAAGGGACGCCAAGGCTGGGTGGGAAGGGGTTTATGATTACAGAAGTGCATTAATATGTTTCGTCTGGGTCTCCCTAGGGTTCAGCTTTAAGGATGTTAACTTGATAAAAAGGTGTAGACCCTGGACCTAAATTGTTGTATATATCTACTGTTCTAGAGAATGTATATAGTCAGCCTTGTCTCCACAGCCCCTGGAGATCATGGTAGAGAGGTTAAGGCATTAAGGGCGCAAGGGCGCCGATCCCTCTCTCCAGCCACCCCCCTCTGTGTATAATGGATAGATTCATGCATTGCATGAATCTATCCATGGCCGCCACCCCCTATTCAGATGTCTAGCCCCTTTTCGGGAGCCAGAGTGTATTTTTGAAGCCCCTATTTAGAGCCTAAGGCCTCGTACACACGACCGAGTTTCTCGGCAAGAACCAGCAAGAAACTTGCTGGCAGAGATGTCTTGCCGAGAAACTCGTTCGTGTGTATGGTTTCTCGTCAAGAAAACCGACAAGTAATCTCGATGAGAAAATAGAGAACCTGCTCTCTATTTTCTCGTCCAGATTCTCGTCAGCCTGTTTCTCGATGAGAAAAGTGAGTGTGTGTACACTTACCTGTCCTCCCGGAAGCCCGCGCATGTTCGAAATGAATTTGACGCATGCGCGGTAGCTTCCTAGGCATAGGTAGGGTATACCAAGATGGCGGCGACGGCATCGAATGTGACGAGCGCATGCTCGTCGTAGTCGATGACGTCACCGCATATGCTCCATTCAAAGAACCGCGGGTTCTTTGAATCGAGCGTGTGTACACTCGGCCGGGACAAGTTTCTTGTCCAAGAATCTCGTCGAAAAAAACGTCATGTTTTTTTCGACGAGAATCTCGGCCGTGTGTACGAGGCTATAGGCTCTAATAGGCTTCAAATAAGGTGAACTGCGAGCGCAGAGCATTGTGCTCGCAGTTCACTCAGATGTGTTAGAAAAGCGAATGAATATTTCCTAACACTGAACCGCCTCTCAGTCAATCAGGTGCATAGGTCTGTTACCTGTCACCTGATTGGCTGAAAGGACAGGCACTACGATTGGACACCTATGAGGAGGAGGGGAATAGACGCACGGAGGACACGGGAGCCGCTGTCTGACCCGCTGCAAGGTCCCACCGTTCGCTGCCGCCACCCTTATTCCTGACCCACCACCGGGACTAGGTAAGTGCTGGTCAGACATCGGGCGGGGGGGCACAGTGGCTGCATTTGATGGGGAACAGTGGCTGCAATTAATGGGCCACAGTGAGACTGCAATTGATGGGCCACAGTGAGGCTGCAATTGATGGGCCACAGTGAGGCTGCAATTGATGGGCCACAGTGAGGCTGCAATTGATGGGCCACAGTGAGGCTGCAATTGATGGGCCACAGTGAGGCTGCAATTGATGGGCCACAGTGAGGCTGCAATTAAAGTTTTTTCAGCACCAGCCGCCACTGGTTTGGAGATCTAACTTATGTAATTTAAGTGGCGTATAAAAAACATGGCAAACACTGAGGTGCCAGGTCAGTGTGGAATGTTACACCTGGCATCAAACTTCACACACTTTACTGCTGTCAGTGGTCTAGCTGGTTCCTTCAGTTGAACGTCCTCTACAAGACTGATCCAAGTAATTCCTAATCTACCTGTCTAACCCATAGAAGACAATACACTGACAGGATTCATTTACCATCTGGACCTATTCTTCTGCAGTTCCTTTTGATTGTAAGCTCTTGAGGGTAAGGCTGCCCTACCTTTTGTTCTTCTGTTTGTTATGTGATACACTGTAAACAGGGCAGCACTTAGGGTGGTGGGGGCCCCTGGGCTTGAGTCACTTTCGGGCCCTATCTTCTATACATTACAAAAAATGGGCGTGGTTCACGCAAAAATAGTGGGCGTGGCTCAAATGGGCATGGTTCGGAAGGGGTGTGGTTAGAGTCTGAGATGAATGAGGGATGAAGGGAGAAAGAAAGCAGAGTCATGGGGGACGCCGGTCAAATGCACCTTGCACTGAGAGGGTCATTAGACACTCATACATTATATAGCGATGCATGGCACTTAGTGAGGCATGGTGGCACTGACCATAAAGATGCACCCTGCACTGACAGACAATGGACACCGACCATTATGTTGCACATTGCAGTAAGTGAGGCATGAGGCACATACCAAAAGGTTGCACTGAGGGGGGCACTAACCACAAAATAGCACCGTGCACCGAGCGAGGCATTGGGCACTCATGCAGTATATAGTTATGCATGGCTCTTAGTGAGGCACTGACTAGGGCATGAGAGCATTGGTCATAGAGTTGCACCTTGCACTGACAGAGGCATGAGACATGGACTACTATAAAGTTGCACCTTGCACTGAGTGAGGCATGAGGCACTGAGTGAGGCATGAGGCACTAACCATAAAGTAGCACCTTGCACTAACAGAAGCCTGAAGCACTTACCATAAAAAAAGTTCCACCTAGCACTGAATGAGGCATAAGGCACAGACCATAAAGTCACACTGACAGAGGCACTGAGGATAAAATTGCAATGAGTAAGGTATAAGGCACTGACCTGGAGCAGTATATAACGTTATGCATGACACATAGAGAGGTATGAGGTACTGATCTGCAGTATAGAAAGTTATGCATTGCACTGATATAGGCAGCACTGACAGATGTATGAGGCACTGTCGCTGAACTGGTGCTGGTGATATAGGTAGGTATTTAGGGTGACTTTCCTGGTTGATCACTCTTCCGAGTCTTCCGTCCCCTACTACAAGCAGGACTCAGGAGAAGCCGACTGTCCACTTTGAGCGCCCGCCCTGCAGTGCATTCTGGGAGGTGTAGTCTCTGCAGCGTGTAGGCACAGCCCGGCCGAGTCTAGTGTGTGCTGTTGAGAACTACATCTCCCATCATGCAATGTGGTGCCAACTAGGACAGCGGTGGAGCCTGCTATTGGCTGCTGCCGCTGACGAGGGTGTAACAGGGGGAACTTTTAATGTGTGTCGGCGGTGATGTTCTTTCTGTCACGCTAATCTGACAGAACGCCGGCCCGCTCGCGGCTCACCCCGCCAGCTTTTGCCTAATTAGAGAGCCGCCTCTGCAGGCAGGGGCCCCCTAGTGGACGGGGCCCATGGGCTTGAGCCCAGTCAAGCCCAATGGAAAGTCCGGCCCTGACTGTAAATCTTAAAATATTTGTTCTGTGATTTCCCCGGATTGTACATATGCTCTCTTTAATAACAAAGGATAAAAAAAAAAAAAAAAAACACATGCCCCACACAAAAAAACAATGACTTACCACGGCCACGGCCTCAGAGGTCAGCATCTGCTCCGGTGTAAGGGTGGTGAAGTAAGCCAGGTTAGTGAGGACGTACACCAAGGTCACGATGGGCAGAGAGATAATGATGGCACGAGGTAGGTTTCTGCAGACAAGGGAAGTGATACAATATTTATATAAAATAGTTGTATCTCCTGGATCATGTAACATTGGTAGAGGCATGAGCCCTCAATGGGTGAATCTACATGGCGTTGCCACGTCAGGGTAGGGAAAGCTGCCAGTTCACTTACTTGTAAGGTTCTATCATTTCTTCAGTGACGAAGTTCAAGTAATTCCTGCAGCCAGAAACAGGGTGGAGGAAAATGTTAGAGAAGATTTAAAAATTTTTCAATAGAACAAAACCCAAACCAATGCAGCTAATCAGAATTGACAATTTTTCAATATAGCAGAATGCAACTCACAGCAGCCAATCAGAACTCATATCTATGCAACAAAACAGAACCCAACCCAGAGCAGCCAATCAGAAAACTCAGCTTCAACAATCAAATATATTGATTCATTGTTGCACTTTATTCCAGGTATAAAGATACACATCCATCTAATGCAAAGTTCTGTAAATGTAATTTACAGTCCAGCATAGTCTAACCTTTGGGTTAATATACTTTTTCTTTCAGCACATAAAGGGGAAATTCAGTCTCCCCTCTACAAAACCGCTATGTTTAAAAATGTCCGGGCTTTTTTAAACTCCAATTCTGAAAGAGGGAGGAGCCAGATGCAAATAAGTTGCTTAACTGAGTCCATTATAAGGGCCAACTGTACAATATTTTTTTACAATGTTCCATAGCAAGTGTAATAAAAACACTGTAATCTCTTAACTAGGGTTGCACTGATACCGCTGCTGATACTATGCATTTGCAAGAGTACACGTACTTGAGCAAATGTTCCGATACCTAAAATCAATATATTTGCGGTGCGATTTGAGCCCATACAAAATGAATGGGCTCAAATCGCAGTGCAAATAATCGCATGTCATTTGAACAGGAATGTGGTACGATTCTTGTCCGAATCACATGCGATTTCCCCACCGCTTCTGTGTGATCTCAGGCTTGTCATAGTGACTTCAGCCTGGGTTCACAGAGGAGTGGTGTGGGAAACCGCATGTGATTTGGACAGGAATCGCACTGCATTCCTATTCAAATCACATTAGATTCTTTGCATTGCTAAATGAACCCATTCATTTTGTATGGGCTCAAATCGCACTGCTAAGGTATCAGTAATTGGTATTGGTGCGTTCTTGACCACAAGCATCGGTAAAAAAAACAGGTATCGGTGCATTCCTACTTTTAACCACAAGATGTCCTCAGTCTTCTGGGTTTGATGCACAACATTCAAATCGAAAGACTGAGGACATATTGTGAGAACAGGGAGTCATGGACCCACCCCCATTTAGTATATAACAGTGCTGAGAGCGGCTCTTATATTATCACTTCAGCGCCACACTCTGCATTGAGGTGGTGAAGAGGACCCTGTGACCAATTTGTAGACCTCTGGAGAAGGTAGTAATATTTTCATGTAAAGATTGTTAATAGTTTAGAGCAGGAATATGCAATTAGCGGACCTCCAGCTGTTGCCAAACTACAAGTCCCATGAGGCATAGCGAGACTCTGACAGCAGCAAGCATGACACCCAGAGGCAGAGGCATGATGGGACTTGTAGTTTTGCAACAGCTGGAGGTCTGCTAATTGCATATCCATGGTTTAGAGTTTAAAGGAAGCTAGGTAATGGTCTGCTTCCAATGTAGAAACTACCACGTGACAGGAGCAAAACAGAAATAGAGTGTCAGTAAGTGGGCACTCACCATCCGCCGTATGCAAACAGCCCGCTGTATAACGCCAAGACCCATTTGCCGACATCATTACTGGTGTTATCGAAGGAGTGTTCAAGACTCAGACTGGTGATGTCTCCTGCGGAGTGAACAGGAATCTGATTACAAATGGTGGCCATACAGACCAGCAGCTTACATACAGGTGACTCAATCTCACAATCTTCCTCATTTTGGGAAGGGGCAGAGACACAAACTACTGCAGGGAAATCTCACCATTGTGTGAGGGGCAGAGACACAAACTACTGAAGGGAAATCTCACTATTGTGGGAGGGGCAGAGACACAAACTACTGCAGGAAATATCACTATTGTGGGAGTGGCAGAGACACAAACTACTGCAGGAAATCTCACTATTGTGGGAGTGGCAGAGACACAAACTAATGCAGGGAAATCTCACTATTGTGGGAGGGGCAGAGACACAAACTACTGAAGGGAAATCTCACTATTGTGGGAGGGGCAGAGACACAAACTACTTCAGCGAAATATCACCATTGTGGGAGGGGCAGAGACAAAAACTACTGCGGGGAAATCTCACTATTGTGGGAGGGGCAGAGACACAAACTACTGCGGGGAAATCTCATTATTGTGGGAGGGGCAGAGACACAAACTACTGCAGTGAAATCTCACCATTGTGGAAGGGGCAGAGACACAAAATACTGCAGGGAAATCTGACTATTGTGGGAGGGGCAGAGACAAAAACTACTGCGGGGAAATTGCACCATTGTGGGAGGGGCAGAGACACAAGTTAAACACCAGCCACATTTTTAAGAAACAATGGTGGAGGACAGAGGATTATAGAATTAAAACAATGACAAATTCTAATGCTTCCTGTCCAAAATTATAAGAATTAAAGTAGAACTATAGACAAAACTTTTTTTCCAGCTTGAATAGAGTAAGGGAGAGTTATAACCCCTGTTGTTTTTTTTTTTACCATTTGTAGCCAATTTCGGAGATTTGCCTTCACTTTCTGCACCACAGCCAAACAGGAAGAGAGAATAAATCCCTGCAAATTAAGGGAATTCCTTGGGGACCCCCAGAAATAGTGCCACTATCGGAAGATTTCCCCTCTATTACTTTTCTGGGGACAGCCCAAAATTTGGGATTTTCTTTTACATTCACTTTCAATGATAATGGTAAACAGGATGTAACGGGAGGGCCTGTGGAACCCAGAATCCCTTAGAAAGTATGAGATACCCTTGCTTCAGCTCCCCATGCACCTCTTATGTCTAAATCACCCTATGTCTATTAGGGGCATAGGGTGACTGAGAAATTATATCTTGGACTACTTAAAATGGGACAGTAATATTAACAATATCTCTCAAGAAATATGAAGATGTTATTTGGGCATTCCAGGAAGTTCAATGTAACAGGCCGACCGTCTATTGCTTAACGATGCTAATGTCATCACCCCAGACACATGTCTGTTGTCTGTTGTAATGTTAATGAATCCAGACTAACTTCTGAGGATCTTTTCATGGGGGCTTGGGCTAATTGACCCTGTATTGTATGAAAGGATTCCTGTGATAATGTGTATTGAAGTTCAGGAGACAGCCAGGCTGCTAAAAGGAATTAGGTAATTAGCATGTTAATTAGGTCTGGTCACATGGGTATTTCCAGAGTAATATGATGCACCTCCTCTTTTGGTGTATAAAACTTGTAGTATTTTCAATAAAGATTGTCAGTCCTGCTTGAAACCTCAAGACAGAGCTTCGTCTCATTATTGAGGGAGAATTATTCTTATGGGTCTTGTTCGCCTGACTGGAGTGTCGGTAGCTGCATTGGTGTTCGGAAAGGGAATGTCCTAAAGGGCTTTAACCCCTTTCATACTTGGGGTGCAGTTACACAGGACAAATAGAGAGGGTGAATCTCCTTAAAGTGGTTCTACAGGCAGAAAGCTTATTATCTTAATGCATTCTGTGAATTAAGATAAAAAACCTTCTGTGTGCAGCAGCCCCCCTAATACTGAGCCCCATCTCAATCCAGCGATGCTGTATGAGGGCCTCGGCTGTCTGGGAGTCTCCCTCTTGATTGGCTGAGACACAGCAGCAGGCTCCCGCTGCTTTTAAATGCAGTGAGCCAATGAGAAGAGAGGGAGCATGGCTGAACTGAATGGACACAGCAGCGGCTTGGCTCAGGTGCCCCCATAGCATGTTTGTAATTTTATACAAAAAAACAAGAATTTATTATAACTTCAATGGCGGCACAGACAGCAAAAAAAAAAAATTGACAAGCATTCTAATCACTCTGCACTCTATACAAAACAAAAAAAAAATCAAACACACAAAAAAAGTTTTTCCTTTAGTTATAATGTAACTTCTAAAATGAGCTCTACTATAAACTTCCTTGCTCTGATTTTTTTTATTTTTTGCTGCAGGATATTCCAAATTTTATATTGTTCTACCCAAAAATGTTCAGCACTCATCTGAGAATGCTACAAAGATTACAAGACCTATCCTCAAGTTATTAAAAAACACACAGCATAGGAGGACATCCTTCCCACAACACGGAGTGTCCTTGGATGACTGGGGTAGAGTGGCTCTGCGATAAACCTCCATCACCTTCCAGATGAACGGCTTTCAGAAGTAATGAATAATGTCATATGATCAGTTCCACCCTCCAACAGCTGCCAAGGATAGAATGGGACTTGTAAATTCAAAGTGCAAATCCCATTATGTAAAAAGAGCTAAAAAACATTCACGGATGTAAACGTTCAAATATCAGGTAAGATTTTAAAAATTACAAGTTTACTTTTGTGCAGCCTATTGCCATTTCAGGTTTCAGTTTTGAGAAGTTAAAGTTTCATTTTTAAAGTGGAACTTTAGTCAGAAAATCCTGCTATATCAATTCAGGCTGGCCCCTTTTGCAGTTATAGCTATGTAAAAACTTAAAAAGATAGGTGCCTACACAGTTTAAAATCCAGCAATACACTGTCTCACCCTGCTCTGCACATGCTCAGTTGCCATCTATTTGTAGGCAACATTGGGTTTGTAGAGGCCGATCTGCTGAGCAGAATTAAACCTTCCTATCCTTTACAGCCAACGAAGCTGCTTCTGTTTGATCTGCAACTGCCATGGTGCTGGACATGTGATCAGTTATGACACCAGCCGTTTGATGGTTTGACAGTTTGGTTGAGGATACAAGCAAATGTGAAAGTTAGCAATCCCGGAATGTAACAGTTATTTAAAACCGTTAAATCGATGGGTTTAGTTCTGCTTTATGATTTACTGCTGTTCAGGGGCACTGGCAGCCCCCAGCAAGAAAACATAGTAGCTATGCTAGAGGCAATTTACTGCACACATTCATTCTGGTCACGCGTTTTATGTTCCGTGCTAAAGAATGTTATTTTTTTTATCAAGTTCTTATGGGTAAAGTTTTGCTTTGAGAAGCTTCTGATTTATTATTTATGACCCAAACAAACTTCTGTGTTTTAAAGCCTTGTTTAATGTCTGTCTAACTTATTAAGTGCCATCCCGATCTTATGAACTTTATAGAATTCAGGCATTTCTCTAGCAAACCAATAGCTCTACTTTATTGGGATGACATTTTTGTGTGGTTCTGAGACCTGGTCCTGCCTAAAACAGTCGTGCAGCAGAAAGTCCAAAAAAAATAAAATAATGGTGCAGTTTTCAAAGAAGAGAAGTGTTACCATGTAACCAATTATAAGATCTATCAGATGTTTGGCGAATTAGATGTTCCACAATTTATGAAGTTGAAATTACTTTGTAGGATCAGTCATGTCAAGTGAAATGAGAAGAAGACTGGAAAGAAATCAGGTAAAAATTGGCAAACAGTCCCTTGCTGATGAGGAATGGCACAAACTTTAGAAGGCGGCGCTGACCTGCAGTGTAGCTACAATGGATAGATTTATAAAAGGATAGATCAGTGGTTCTCAACTCCAGTCCTCAGGGCCCACCAACAGGCCAGGTTTGCAAGATAACTGAAATGCATCACAGGTGATATAATTTGCTGCTATGGGATTGCAGTATTCTAGTCTGCATCTCCCCAAGGTAATACTTAAAATCTGGCCTGTTAGTGGGTCCTGAGGACAGGAGTTGAGAACCACTGGGATAGATGGACCAGATGTCCATCACTGCACTAAAGATAAAACACAACTTGCTTTTACATTTCCCTCTAGTCATTCTTCCATGAGCTCACATAAAAAGACACATTCTTCCACAACATAACATAGTGTATTTATAAGGGCTCGCGCACACAGGACATTTTTGCAGTTGCATTTAGACTGCATTCACACCTGAGTGTAGCGCTTCGAGCGTTTTTACCGGCGTTTTGTCGCGCGAATTTGCGCCCGTCGAAATGCTTGTTGTCGCGCTAGACGCTTGAATCGAGCGTTTCCATTACATTCTATGACTCCTAAAACGCCCAAATCTGCCCGATTCGCGCGACAAAAAAGGGTCCGGAACTTGTTTGAGCTTCAGGTGTTCGGCTTCAGGCGTTTTGGAGTGGAGATGTGAACCATCTCCATAGAGAATAATGTTTTTTTTCCCCTCTAGCGTTTTGTAGCTTCAGGCTTCAGGCTACAAAACGCTCAGGTGTGAATGCAGCCTTAGGGAAGTCTGGCGGGTTTTTTGTTTTTACTGCCTCTGAACTCTCCTCCATGTTAGCCTATGTGTCTATGCACGCAAACTTTCAGAGGAGTTTGGAGGCATAATCATTTAGGGGCAGTAAAAAACTGCCTGTGCATCCTGGAGAAGAGGCTGTTTGGCTGTAAAAACACAAAACGTCAAAAAACGCGGCTAGATGCTGTAACAAGCTTTCAACCTCGTTTAGCCACATTTGGCATTTATACATTTTATGGAGTGTTTTTATTGTAAAAACGCTACCTCTCAAAAACGTGGAAAAACACTCACAGACGCTATTCAAAAACATGTCTAAAAGGGCGTTTTCAACGCTGTTTTTTCCTGACAGCAGCTCTGGATTTTTTTTAAACGTCCTGTGTGCATGGGCCCTAAAAAAATAATAATAAAATAAATAAATATTGCAGAGTGAATCATCCTATGAAACTGCATGTGCACTAAATGGAGATGATGATGATAGCAAATAAGTCATTTTCTATGATCATCTAGTGGTGCATTTTTTTCTGATTCACTCTATTCTGTATGTAGTTACTGACATTTCCAACTGTTGCCATTAGCAAGGTAGAGATGCTAAACAAACAGGTGTGTTTCAAAGAAATTCAACGCCATCATGTTGGTAAAATAAGTTAGGAAATGAAAAGTAACAGTTGAGCAGCTGCTAAAGGAAGCATTACTACATTTCTTTTATCCAAGTGTGGAAAATAAAGAGAAGAGCAATAGAAAGACTCCTAGGACTAGGAGGTCATCAGGAAATGTATTTCTACATTTCCAAAGCAGCCCCCCCCAGAGACATCCATGTAGCAGAGAGGAACAGACAGATTTGCCTCTAAGAGAGGGTGGCTGGAGGCTCGGGGTAATAGTTGCATTCCTCGACTGCGTGGAATAACTCCGGTGCGCCTGAAGCCGGTAAGGAGCTGAAGCATCTGACGGACGCCTCTCAGGCCATGTGAGGCTTCTCAGCCTAATCTATGGCATGGCTTGTCACATGACGGGCAACCCAGTCATGTTCACCCCTAGACAATGCCTCCTTCCAGTAGCTGTTAACCCTTATATTCCTGTAATTTAAAAATGTGAACATTTTATAAAAGTCACAGTATAGAACATGCTCAGATTCTGCATGAGTACCTTCTGGTGCTGTAAAACTCAATGTGCTTCATTACAAGTTTTTAGCCTTCAACCTTAACTCAACACTAAGGCCCCTTTCACACTGAGGCGCTTTTCAGGCGCTATAAATAGCGCCTGCAATGCGCCCCGAAAAAGCCGCTCCATTGTATCCAGTGTGAGAGCCAGAGGGCTTTCACACTGGAGCAGTGCGCTTGCAGGAGGGTCAAAAAACTCCTGCAAGCCGCATCTTTGAGGTGCGGTAGAAGCGGTAAAAATACCGCTCCTATAACGCCCCTGCCCATTGAAATCAATGGGGTAGCGCCTCCAAAACTGCGTTTTAAACCCTTTTTCGGCTGCTAGCGGGGGTTAAAAATCACCCCGCTACCGCCCGCAAATCGCAGCAAAAACGACGGTATAGCGGCCAGCGCATCCAGCGCTTCAATGTGAAGCACCTTACCACGGCCTTCACCTGAACCCTATCATAACCCAAATCCTAAAAATAACCCTTCATTTTCAAACCCAAATATCTCAATAACCCAAAAGGTCCTTTGGTCTGGCATCACATTCTGCAATTTTCATCCGATTGATTTATTGATTAATTTTCATCCGATTAACTGGGAAACAAGTGGAAAATGGAGCAGATTGCTGTGTTTTTTTTATCTCCAAAAACCACCATAAAACTGCCAAGTGAATGAGCAGCACAAGGCTATAATTCAGAGGTCTTCAAACTACAGCCTGCAACAGGATTTTATCAGGCCCACTGCTGGGTCAGTGGCCTCTTACATGGGTCTTCAGTTCAACAGTTTGTTTTTCCCCAACTTTCCCCAACCACTTTTTTCTCCAGCACAGCTGTCACTGAACCATCATTGGCTGCTAGGACTGACGACGTTCCAACAACCAATCATGTGCTTTCCCCAACATTCACAGGAGGCTAGCACTTCATCCAGACCTGATGGGGACCCCAATGTAAGAAGGCTTTGATGGAGACCCTGATGTACAAGGGACTCCAATAGGAACCCTGATGTAAGCAGGGATTCTGATGGGGACCCTGATGTAAAGGGGGGACCCTAATGAAGACCCTAATGTAAAGGGGGACCCTGATGGTAGGAGGGACACTGAAATTTCTTAGCTTTGGTTTACTAACGTTCTCTCTGTTGTTCTTGGGTTTGGAAATCTCCAATACCTGTAGGAAGCACACGCTGAACAAAAGCATATAGAAAACGGGTTAAAAAAAATAAAAAAGTTTTCCCACTTTGCTCAACACGCCACTTGTTTGAATGAAGCCTGACTGTTCCACTTGACCCTCATAATCAGCATTCTGTTATCAGAGGAGGAGAACAGACTACTCACAGACATCACCGCAGCGCCCTGTGAATGTGCTTTTGTTTCACACTGTTCTGCTGACTCGGCACTCTGCTTATCAGACAATACAGAGGACTGAATATAGGAAGAAGTCTAATCTGAGTGATCTCCCTGACCATCCTCTGAGGACAGGACCAAAAACTGGAGGATGTCAACTGTACAGGACTGACACACAAATGTTATTGAAATAAAAATGTGTCCAGTACTGCAACTAAAATATGGTGTACACAGGTCAACATCTGAGCCTCGGAGATCTGTCTATACCAGTGATGTCAATGTTTCTGAAACAGGGGGCCCCCTGACATCAATATATAGTGAATGTACTGCCACAGGAGAAGGCCAGAGACTGCAGACATGCCACAGGAGAAGTTCCAAGACTGCAGACATGCCACAGGAGAAGGCCAGAGACTGCAGACATGCCACAGGAGAAGTTCCAAGACTGCAGACATGCCACAGGAGAAGGTCCGAGACTACAGACATGCCACAGGAGAAGGTCCGAGACTTCAGACATGCCACAGGAGAAGGTCCGAGACTTCAGACATGCCACAGGAGAAGGTCAGAGACTACAGACATGCCACAGGAGAAGGTCAGAGACTACAGACATGCCACAGGAGAAGGTCCGAGACTGCAGACATGCCACAGGAGAAGGTCTGAGACTGCAGACATGCCACAGGAGGTGACCAGAGACTACAGACATGCTACAGGAGGTGGCCAGAGACTGCAGACATGCTACAGGAGGTGGCCAGAGACTGCAGACATGCTACAGGAGGTGGCCAGAGACTGCAGACATGCTACAGGAGGTGGCCAGAGACTGCAGACATGCTACAGGAGGTGGCCAGAGACTGCAGACATGCTACAGGAGAAATGGCCAGAGGCTGCAGACTTGCTACAGGAGATGGCCAGAGGCTGCAGACTTGCTACAGGAGATGGCCAGAGGCTGCAGACTTGCTACAGGAGATGGCCAGAGGCTGCAGACTTGCTACAGGAGATGGCCAGAGGCTGCAGACTTGCTACAGGAGATGGCCAGAGGCTGCAGACTTGCTACAGGAGATGGCCAGAGACTGCAGGCATGCTACATGAGATGGCCAGAGACTGCAGGCATGCTACATGAGATGGCCAGAGACTGCAGGCATGCTACATGAGATGGCCAGAGACTGCAGGCATGCTACATGAGATGGCCAGAGACTGCAGACATGCTACATGAGATGTCCAGAGGCTGCAGACATGCTACATGAGGTGGCCAGAGACTGCAGACATGCTACATGAGATGGCCCGAGACTGCAGACATGCTACATGAGATGGCCAGAGACTGCAGGCTGTAGATTAAGTGTCATCTGTGATTATCAGAAGTTGCTCCCACATCAGACTCTTCCAGACAGTAGCAGACGTCTTATCTGCTGCAAAAATGCACAGATGGTTCCTTCCCAAATGTAACTGGCCAAGGTCAGCCGCCCAGCTGTGTGATTACCATTATCTAATGATGTTCGAATGACATCGCAGCCAAGATTGATCATCATTCAACCAGAGAGAGACTATATTCAGTGACATTTTGTGAAAGTTTTCTGCTAAAGTAAAGTGACAAACTTTTTGCCAATTCTTAAAGTAAAAATAAAATTTTCTTATATGTTACCTATCCTAATAATCCCTCCCCCTTATCCACAAAGTAATGAAATTCCTAAATAAAAGCTTTAAATTTCATTACATTCCTTATTTTAGACACTGGATCTCTGTGCAAGGAAGGCAGATGGCTGGTTGGAGGGGCTGGCAGGGTGCTGTACATGTCTTCCTGAATACATCCCAGCACCCTTCCTAAGTACTCCTCAGCCCTGATGCAAGAAGCAGGAGGAGATACACAAATATCACAATGCCTTGATGTTTGGGTGGGTGCCCGTCGAGAGGAGTGGGCATTGCGATCCTAACCAAGCTTTATTTTCATGGTAACATCTACATGCAATGCAGAGTTCCTATGATTGAAACCCAATGAATGAAAGAGGTGGGCCAGGGACAGGACTAGATGATGCTGGACGTCCTCCAGCCAAGAAATGAGGCGGGCTCTGACTTTCTGCAGCTTATAAAGCACATTGTGAGAAGCTCACAGTGTGCGGTGAAATCAGAGGAAGCCATGTCAGTCCAGGAGAGGAGCCGGTACAACTGTGCAAGACTTAAGCCCTGTACACACGATCGGCTATCCTATGGATTTTCGTCCGATGGATTTGTCCATCGGATATCCGATGAAACTGTTTTCCATCAGTCTTGCCCACACACCATCAGTCAAAAAACCGACCGTTCCAAACGCGGTGACGTAAAACACTCCGATGAGCCGAGAAAAATGAAGTTTAATGCTTCTGAGCATGCGTCGACTTGATTCTGAGCATGTGTGGGTTTTTGATCCGATGGACTTGCCCATAGACGATCGGAAATTCCCATCGGTTTTTTATCCATCGGAAAATTTTAAAACAAGTTCTATTTTTTACAACCGATGGAAAAAAGACCGATGGGTACCATACACGATCGGTTGGTCTGATGAAAACCATCCATCGGACGGTTTTCATCCGTCAAACCGATCGTGTGTACGGGGCTTAAAGGGAAGACCAGAGTTCAGATTTAAAGCGGAGGTCCGCTGATTTTTTTTTTGATTTTTTTTTAAGTCAGCAGCTACAAATACTGCAGTAAGGACACTTACCTGTCCAGGGCGCCCGCGATGTCGGCACCCAAAGCCAATCTATCCCTCGGCTCTCGGTTGCTGCCGCCGCCATCTTCGTTAGGGCAATCAGGAAGTGAAGCCTTGTAAATTAACCTCCTGGTTCCCTACTGCGCATGCGCGACTCGCGCTGCATGTTCCCACTGGTCCCTGCTGTTTGGGACCTGTGTGTCTCACAGAAGACAGCGGGGGGGGGGGGGGGGGCGGAGAAGGTGCCAGAAGTGGCGTAGATGCCCACGGGTGGCTTGGGTATCTATGCCCGGAAGTGGGAGCAGAATACCTGTATTAGACAGGTATCTGCTCCCCCTCTTCCCCTGAAAGGTGCCAAATGTGACACCGGAGGGAGAGAGGAACCAGAAAAGCGGAAGTTCCATTTTTGGGTGGAACTCCGCTTTAAAGAGGAAGTAAACCCTCTTGAAAAAATACTGATAAAAAAAAACCCTGCAAGAGAAAGGCATAATGAGCTAGTATGCATAGCATACTAGCTCATTATGCTGCACTTACCTGAGATCGAAGCCCCCGAAGTCCTCCTCGGTCCCCTCCACCGCCGCCACCATGTCCCTCGGAGCTTCTTCCTGTTATCGCCGCTCCGGCGCTGTGAGTGGCCAGAGCGGCGATGACGTCACTCCCGCGCATGCGCGTGGGACCGGCAGAGTTCACTGAGCCGGCAGGGTTCATTCAGAAATCCGGCAAGCTCAGTGCGCATGCGCCGTAGACATCGGTGCTGGGGTTTCAGAAAATATCTCCTTAACCGTGTAGATTTAGGAGATATTTGTTGCACCTACAGGTAATCCTTAATCTAGGCTTACCTGTAGGTGCAAGTTGTGTGGTTGGGTTTACAGCCACTTGAAGTCACAGCTTCTTTTTTTGGCAGGTATGAAAATATGATTTTTTTTCATATTATCCAACTACAAAGTCTGGACAGTTCTGTTTAGTTTTCTACAAATCTCTATAGCCGGTCTGACCTGTAATTGATGTCACAGCTCCCTCTATGCTGCACAATGTAAAGGTCTCAGCTATCACATTTCTGGCAGTTTTGCAATGCAAATATATCTCGGCAGTCACTTGTGCGCTCTTCCTTCTCGGTGACCTACATCTGTATGGAGATCTGGGTTCTGCAGATTGTTCTGAGCGCACCTAAAACCCTCAAACCTGACCTCATCGCCCAATCGCCAGTCCATCCTACTAGACAAGGCAGGCTGCAGGGCAAAAATGGGTGGAGTCTCACCCCGACAGGCTCAGGACGCGCTAGCAGGAGCATCCAAAACCTGGTTGACAACATTTTTTTTATTATAAATCTGACCTCCGGCCTTCCCTTCAGTCTCGCACAGTTGTATTGGTTCCTCTCCTGGAATGAAACGGCTTCCTCTGATTTCACTGCACACTGTGAGCTTCTCACAATGTGCATTAGAAGCTCCAGCAAGTCAGAAAGCCCCGCCTCATTTCCTACATCCAGTATCCACTCTTTCCTCCCCAGCCCTGGATTTCAGATCTTGCAATCATGGAGGCTCAGCATTACATGTGGGCGTTACTGATGCAAATACAGCCTGCCCTGGAACGCCCACCTCCAGATTGACCCACCTATTCAGGCATTTTGATATTTGTATAACACCTCCCACTGCTTGCATCAGAACTGAGGGCTCTTGAGAGGGGAACTGAGGCTGTGATGTTTTCAGGAAGCCATGTACAGCACCCTGCCAGCCCTACCCACCAGCCATGATTTGTCTGCATTGCATAGAGAAGCACAGAGACCAAGTGATGACATCACTACTATAAAGGAATTTAATTGATATGGAAAGACTTTATTTAAAAATCAGAACACCCTGGCTACATCTTATTGGTCACAGATCCATTGCGATTTAGGAGAAAAAGACACCGGCGCCTAGATCAGTTGATACCTGGGTTTACACTTGTGCGTTACAGACATCGCATGCGATTCGCACATCACATGCAATGTCCGTGCGGTCTGATTTAAGCCATACATTTTTTATGGCTCAAATCGCATCAGCATGAAAATGGTGCAGGACCCTTTTTTTTCCCACACCTGAATTGCATCGCAATGGTGTTTACATCCATGGGACGTGATTCTGGCAATCTCACTGCGTTTTGCGATCTGTTTTGGGGTGTCGTTAATCTAACACCCGCACCAGATCGAATGGCGATTGCATTGCGGGAAACACACAGGATTTGTTGTGTTTCCCACATTGCATCAGTGTGAACCAGGGCTAAAGGTGGAACAGCCGGGCGCTGAAGATGGGCGAAGGAAAAAGGAGATTGGTGCGGATGATCACCTGTATGCAGCTCTGACAGTGTCACATTTCATGTGCTGATGTAGGCTTGCAGAGAGGTCCGATCTGAAGCCGCTCTAATTTAAGTTTTCGCTCTTCTGACTGCGGTTCCTCTTGGAATGCTAATCAGCAATTTGTTATAATTTGTACTTTGGTTGGAGAGAACCGCGAGGCTCCAGGAATTAGATAAACATTTGTTGGGAGTCTGAGCGGACTCAGCACCGGCGCAGACAGAAAACAGGTTGCTTTAGGTACAAAGCCAGCCCGAGAGCTCAGGATTTGTTCCGTAATCCTCTTAGGGTGAGATTTTCTGATGAGGCAAGCAGTGATTTTATCATGTTAATTCCAGTCGAGGTGTTCAACTCTTGTGACGGCTGCTGGCAGAGCGAGCGGCAGCAGTAAGAGGTCAGGGGGGGAGGGAGAGGCGAGTGGAACGCAGCGATCGGAGCGCGCGCACACGCTTTGCAGCACCCAAGGAATAAATTGCATAATTCTTCCAAAACTAATAAGTGCTGGAAAATCACTTAATACCTCTCGCCTTTAAAAGGAACGTTCACCTCGGAGTGCAGGAGACGTTGGCTCTTTCCATTTAAAGATAACTTGTCACAAGCGGGATGATGCACAGTGGGCAGCACAGTGGTGTAGTGGTTAGCACTTTCACCTAGCAGCAAAAGGGTCGCTGGTTCGCATCCCGACCACGACACCATCTGCCTGGAGTTTGCATGTTCTCCCTGTGGCTGGGTGGGTTTCCTCCGGTTTCCTCCCACACTCCAAAGACATGCTGGTAGGTTAATTGGATCTTGTCCAAATTGGCCCAGTATATATTTATATATGGGTGTATGACTGTGTGTCCCAAGCGTGTCGAGATCCTACGGCAGGGATATGCAATTAGCGGACCTCCAGCTGTTGCAGAACTACAAGTCCCATAAGGCATAGCAAGACTCTGACAGCCACAAGCATGACACCCAGTGGCAGAGGCATGATGGGACTTGTAGTTTTGCAACAGCTGGAGGTCCGCTAATTGCATATCCCTGTCCTACGGGGTAAAAAGACCGCGCCAGCCAGCAAGACACTGGCTGCAAAAAGCGCTTAGAGGTGATTTAGTTCGCATGTGAGCGCTATACAAGTCATTCATTTATTCATGCAACAATATTCCATCCTAAATATAGCTGTGCATGCTCACGTATGCCAGTTTCTCTTCCTTTGCTTTGTGACCGTCTCTCAGCTCCTGAATGTGCATAACAGTTTCAGATATCCGATTACATTCCTCCTAAAGGAACCACACACTCAGTAACTGGTAAAAGCCCATCTGCAGCTGATACTGAAGAATCTTTGCGCACGTGTCGGCAAGCCGCTGAGGTGTTAAGCAAGCGCGCCGGTGTGGTTTGTCTTCTGGGTCTTCCGGCCAGGTCCAGACCACGGCTGGCATGAAGAAGCGAGCAAAGGGGGTGCAGTCAGGGGCAGAGCCAATAGGGGAGGCGCGGCAAAATAAGGTTCCATCTACATCACTTTGCGCTACAGTGCATTACAATGGTCTTCAAGCCTGTCATTTGGGGCTCATTCACACCATAACGCATCTAAGTGCGTCTGCAGAAGGCAGCGCATTTGCACGCGGTGTGGGAGAACACACGCTTTGGCAACACATCAGGTGTGAACAAGCCCAGAAAGAATAACTCAACTTTTTTTTTCAGTATTCTGTGTCTCAGGGAACAAAGTACATGTAGTATTTAGTACTTTGCCCTACGTGCTTTTAAAGCCTAGCTAGGATGTCAGACAAGGTG
This sequence comes from Rana muscosa, assembly GCA_029206835.1. NCBI lineage: Eukaryota > Metazoa > Chordata > Amphibia > Anura > Ranidae > Rana > Rana muscosa. The sequence goes on from CM055119.1 coordinate 332,680,821, forward strand.
CCCACTCACCCCTCGCTGCCATCCAACAACGTAGCTAGCAAGGAGACCACTGCGGCAAGAGAAATGCAGAAGGGTGACACGCCCCCTCCCCCTATGCATTCCTTTCTCCACTTGTCTCAGGCAAGTGCTTGGAGCCAAGATAAGCAGTGTTATCATGCAGCCTGTCAGACGGCCATGGGAGAAAAGGAGGAACCTTGCCTGACCCCGCAGCCTACAAAGCACATGGGCAAAAAAAATAAAAAGGGAGTTCGCCTTTAACCCCTTTCCGCCTGTGCTATAGCCAAAAGACGGCTCCAGTGTAGGCTTACTTTGCTTGGAGGGCGTACATGGATGTCCTCCCCTGATCGCACTGCCCACGCACCCCTGCATAGCATAGGTGCGTACTCTGATCGCTGAGTCTTTCAGATCACAGATCGGGGATAAAGGGCCAGTGTCCTGATTATAAGTGCAGTCCCAACAGTGCTGCCCTTCAGTGCCCATCAGTGAAGGAGAAAAAAAATTGGCGTTTGCAAAATTTTCTAACAAACTATCAAAAAAAATAAAAAATTTAATTATTAAATTCAGTTTTTTTTTCGTTTATTTAGTAAAAATAAAAAAACAACCCAGTGGTGAATTAATACCACCAAAAGAGAGCGCTATTTGTTTGAATTATTATTTTTTTATTTCATATGGGTACAGTGTTGCATGACCGCGCAATTGTCATTCAAAGTGTGACAGCGCTGAAAACTGAAAATTGCCCGGGGCAGGAAGGGTGAAAAGTGTCCAGTAGGCAAGTGGTTAAAGAGGAGTTGCACCTGGGGAAAAAAATAAAAGTCCGCAGCTACAAATACTGTAGCTGACGATTTTAATATTTGGACACTTACCCGTCCGGGGAGCCCGCGATGTCGGCACCCCAGCCGGTTTTCGGATCGACTGCTGGTTGCTGCCGCCGCCATTCATCGTAAAGGAAACTGGCAGTGAAGCTTTTCAGCTTCACAGCTGGCTCCCTACTGCGCATTCGCGAAGTGCGCTGCACTTTCTAACTGGCCTGGCAGCAGAGGAAGGAGGAGGGGGGCTGAATTTCCAAGGGACAGCACCGCGGCCCAGTCTCCTGGGAGTTGGGAACGGTTATCTGTCAAAAACAGGTACCTGTTCCCCCCCCCCCCTTAAAAATGCCAAATGTGGCACAGGAGGTGGGGGGGAGGAACAAATAAGCGGACGTTCCACTTTGAGGTGGAACTCCGCTTTAAGGCCTGTCAACATACATTATTTGTTGGAAGAGTGTGTAACGCAAAAAAAATAATAATAATTTAAATGGGTAGCTAAATAATGAGAGTCATGTGACTACGTGACTTTGCAGCTCTACAACATCCTCCATGAAGGAAGCGGCTCACCTCTGCCCAGCTGTACGAAGCCCAGGATGATGATCAGACACAGCGCCAACAGCTTCGCCGCAGCAAATGCGTCCTGGACACGCGTCGCCGCTTTAACACTGTAGCAGTTGATCGCAGTCAGCAGCACTAAAAGAGAAAACAAAAACCAAAGTGTATTTAGTAATGGCGCTCACTGACAACCTGATTTATATAAAAACATTACGCAACATTACGCTCTCATTCCTGGACTGGCGGGAATGTTACAATGACAGATATTATGCAACAGATTAATTAAATTTTTACATTTGTGACTCATATCGGTCTGGAAACGGCTACAACTCACTGGAGTGAGATCACTGTCAGGTCCAATCAGCTAACAGACGCCTTATTTTTTTTTTAATGATACATTGTACAGCAACATTTTTTTCGATTTGCCATTTGCTGTTCACTCCTTCTGTGCTCTGAAACTACAAAAACAACAGCTGGATCTTTACCACCATGAACTGATGGACAGGTGTTGGAAAATATTGTATCATGTCACCTTGGTATTAGGCTGAACTCCCGGCACAACAACATTATATATATTCCTCAGTAGCCACAAAGGATATAAATGCATTTTGCATTCAACAAATGCATTTACAACACCAGATACTAGTTTGTAAAAATAGCCATAATTTCATTGTGCTGTATAAAAGCCTATGCAGAGAGCAGAGCTGTGGGAGGGGCCCCAGAAAACCATACCCAATACAGGCTGTCTGCAGAAAACTACAGGAGGGGGCGGAGACAAGACCAGTCACCCTGCACAAGGAGAGAGAGCAGCAGTGAGCGGTCTTTATTACAGGAAGTCTCACACTGTAATCCAGATCTGCACAGATCTGGAAGAAATACACAAAGCACACAAGAGATTCAGAAAGAATACACATGTGGAATGTATTTAGACAATATTTGCTTATGCCTAAGTCCTTCTTTAAAACGGTATGAAAGCCTTTTTGACAAACTGTTGACAGGTGAGGTTTTTGTAACAAGAGAGACCCAAGTGGTCTCTTCTTTTATAAATACTTCTCCCGGCCTATCAGCAGTGTGCAGCTCAGACCACATTTACATCATCCACTTTGTGCCATTAAAGTGACTCTTGCATGAATGCGCAGGAGTGACATCATTGCGGTCCGGCCATTCAAGAGGCCAAAGGGAGCAAATGCAGATGGAAGACTGAGCGAAGATGGACGCACCCGGGACCAGCCATAGTGTGGACAGCACAGCGCTGGAGGACTTTGTCTCACAGGTAAGTCTGCCATAATGTGCAGCGCATAATGCAGTGCATAATAGCACATTATGGCATAAACCAAAAAAAAAAAAAAAGTTTAACACTGCTTTAAAGGGTATGATATCCCTAAGAGTTCATTCACATGAGCTTTGGTCACTGAAGAGTGATCCGCCAGACAGCGTGAACCTAACAGGAAGACCGGGCAAAGATGGAAGTGACTGCAGCAGTGACAGCTCAGTACTGAAGGACTCCATTTGAAAGGCAAGTCTGGTCATAGATGGTTTGATTTTCTTCCCTCCAGCAGTGCTACAGTGTTTTGCCGGTGGGGGGGGGGGGCATGGGAAGCCTTCCCTGCCAGCAGAACACAATGATTACTGCTAGCAGCTAGAGTCACCAGCAGTAATCACATGGCAATAAAATCCTACAGGCTAATTGTATTGAAGTCGATCGATGGATCAACTTCAGTACAACCAGCCTCCCCATACATGGATCGAGTCTTAGCCAGTCCATGCTGAACCAGCAATCCATCTATGGTTGGCTTAAAGTGGTTGTAAAGTCAGAAGGTTTTTTATCTTAATGCATTCTATGCATTAAGATAAAAAGCCTTCTGTGTGCAGCAGCACCCCTCCCCCCCCCCCAAATACCTCTTTGTCCAGTGATGTCCATGAGTGTCTCAGTCGTCCGAGATTCTCCCTCCTGATTGGCTGAGACACAGCAGCGGCGCCATTGGCTCCCACTGCTTTCACTCAAAGTCAGCTAGCCAATCAGGGGAGAGAGGGGCCGGGGCTCTGTGTCTGAATGGACACACAGAGCTGCAGCTTGGCTCAGGTGCCCCCATAGCAAGATGATTACTGTGGGGGCACTCAACAGGAGGGAGGGGCCAGGAGAGCGGAAGAGGAACCCGAGAAGAGGAGGATCCGGGCTGCTCTGTGCAAAACCACTGCAACAGAGCAGGTAAGAATGACATGCTTGTTATTTTTATAGAAACCAAAAAACGAGACTTTACAATCACTTTAAGTCTGTTCTAATGTGCTAGTATGTGGTACATACCAGCACATTATGGCATTAACCTGCAGGGGGGGCCTAACTTTTTTCTTTTTTTTTTTTTTTAAACACAGAGTCTACCGCTTTAACCTAAGACAAAAGACATCCCTAATTTTTGTAAGAAATGCAAATTAATCTTGGTGTTCACACCCACGTCAGACAGTGATCTCCAGCAAACACTGCAACTGTGATAAAGCAATTTACATTAATAGGAGGTCTATGTTCTTAGTACAATGGAAAATTCACTTATCTTTATCTCCGCATTTTTCTTTTCTTTGAACTCCCACTGCCAATTGTGTGTTAAAAGTGCCTCAGGGACAGTATCAGATACATTGTTGATACATCCTTGTATTGTATCTAAAATCCATTTTATCTGTATGCTAAAAATCTCATAGGTTTCTCACTACCTCATAACACAAAATGTCTGTAACCAATATAATTATGTCTTACTAGTCATTGTTTATTTCAGTCTTTGGATGAACCATATTGGGGCTCTCTTTGCACTGCAATTGTTCTGTCTGTTAGGAGAACTCCCTTCCTATAAATGGACACAATTCTTTTACATTAAAATTATACTAAAATATCCTCTAATCTGATAATTTCCTAAAAATTTCCAGAGTACACCCATGAATATTACTGAAGTCTAAAATACCTGAACCAATTTTAAATACACTATGCAATTTCCATGCAGCGGCTCTTTAAATCCCCCTCTGCAGCCCCTGTAGCCCCGGGAATGGTGCCACCACATAGCACCCCCCCCCCCACAGGGCCCCAGGCTGCCATGCTTTGATCAGTACAGTCACAGCCCAACAAAGGTTAGATTGTGTCCCTTGCCAGGTATGCCAATCTTTTACTGCTGCGCCAATTAGCACTGAACACAATGTGGAAGAAGAAATGAATTCCCTAGGATGGCGGGCTCTGAATTCACTGAAGCAGCATAGCCAAGACACAAGGAAAAGTCCACCCCACACCTCAAGGATGCCACTTCTCCGCAATGAACTGACGGGCTTTTGGAAAAGTGACAACTTTGTACCATGAATAAAGATGAAGAGGTAAAATTTGGAAGGTTTAAAAGGAAGAGTGTAAAAAAAAAAGGTTGTCGTCATTAAAGAAGTTAATGGCATGTATGACTGATACACACTTACTATATTCCTTTCCTCAATTAAAATCCTTATAGATCAAACCATACCCACAATGAGGATCTGCTCCCTCTCCCTGGTGGTTTTTAAACATTCCTGCTGTTCAGTCACACCCCTGAGCTGCTCAGCTACACCCATGAGCTTCTTAGCCACACCCATGAGCTGCTTAAACTGAGTGATATTACAGTTCTGATGGAGATATTAGAAGGGTCTAGGAGGAGAAAAAGGAAAATGGGATTTTACACAATGATAATCTTTAAAGCTGATTCCAGGTAGGGATATTTTTGCATTGGTACAGTTTAGATCAATGTAACTATGTGCCATACCTGGTCACCCCCAGTGGAAGCATGATATCACCCTAGTAGACATCGCTACTACAGTGATTGCCGCTGTTCTATGGGTCCTGTGCTGAGCATCTGTTTTGCTGCATAGTGAACATAGTAGGTTGCTCCCTCGGCATGGGTGCCATTCAGAGAATGCTTTGCATTTTCACAAGCATACCCTAATTGGATGAGGTGAAGATCAATATGCCACCAGCCCACCTCTGTACCTCAATTAGAGAACACTTTGCATTTATTTAAAAAAGAAAAAACAAAAATGAAAGTGGTCCCTGAATGGTGCCAATGCTAAGTGAGAGATTTCCTGTGTTTACTATACATGAGGGGGATGATCCGCTCAGTGCAGGACCAGAGGATTGCGGCAAGGTAGTGATGTCTATTACAGGCAGGGCTTTGTTTCTCAGAGAATAGGTGCAGGAACTCTGACCTTCACCCTTAATTTCTGCTCCCTACCCACCCCTGAGCACCGTTCCTTGGTTCCACCTCCTACCGACCTCCCAGTGCGGCCCATTTTAGAGAATACAGAACCAAGTATCATTTTTGCTACTAAGTGAATTGCACAGAATTTGTTAATGATAACAAAAAAAGACAGTAAAATAGATCCCCTGCAGTGAGCAACAATCGACCCTACCCCAGCAAAAATAGAGCCCCCACACAACATTAGAAGACCCCCGCAACAAAATACCACCCCAGCAACAATAGACTCCCAGCAGCAACAACAGATGATCCAGCAGACTGCATCAATAGACCCCTACATCAACAGTAGATCCCCTCCAGAAACATAATACCCCCCACTAGCAACAATAGATCTACCCAGCAACAATAGAGCTCCACGCAAAAATAGATCCCCACCAGTGACAATAGATCCCCAGCAGCAAGCATCAATAGACCCTCTAGCACACCCCAGCACTCCTTGCCATTACATACATTCATTGCTGGAGGTGCCGGAACTGCGTTCCTGCTAAAAAAAAGCCCTGATTACAGGGATTTCTAGCTTTCACAGGGATTGTAAAGGGGAGAGGAGAGAGGGTGAATCTCCCCAGTGGAAACACACACAGCAATAGGGCTTTTTACCTTCCCCACGCCATCCAAAGCTAAAAAAAGAACTTTTGCCCTTATATACACTTCCAATTACATTGAACGAACGTGCATGGAGTGTGGAGGGGAGAGATGCCGGAATATTTTGGCCAGAAGCCATATTTTACATCCTCTACAGCATTCCATATCCTGGATTAGTCACACAGCTGGTATTAAAGTTTTGGCGTGTTCTCAACCTCCGTATAGAGTGTCAGGGGCCTCCAAAACACAAGGAAGGGAGGACTTCATACTTGTGACGTGTGTCACTGACACATAACCACAGAGAGTTCACTGGAAGATCTGACTCAGCATGATATTTACTATAAAGAAGTCTTTTATCAACTACCAGACCCCCCCCCTCCCCCAAATCCCACCCCGATAATTCTACTAGTAATAGTATGCGAGAGTCAATGCAGAGTTATTACAACCAGGGAGGGAGGACAGAGACACTTACTGCTGAGGACTGAGAGTCTATTGAGGCAGTATGACTGAATGTGACAGTATGAAGAAACTTTTCAATGGCAACAAAGTGCTGTTGCTCTGGGACTCCAAGTGCCAGTGTGTCATTGTTCTGGGACCCCCAAGTGCCAGTGTTCTGGGACCCCCAAGTGCCAGTGTCATTGCTTGGGACCCCCCCTGCTCTGACCTCCCCCAAAGTTCCAGTGTGTCATTGCTCTGGGACCCGCCCATATGCCAGTGTTCTGGAACGACCAAGTGCCAGTGTGTCATTGCTCTGGGACTACCAAGTGCCAGTGTTCTGGGACCCCCAAGTGCCAGTGTCATTGCTCTGGGACCACCCTGCTCTGACCCTCCCCTCCAAAGTGCCAGTGTGTCATTGCTCTGAGACCCCCCCCCCCAAAGTGCCAGTGTGTCATTGCTCTGGGACCCCCCCCCCCTATGTGCCAGTGTTCTGGAACCACCAAGTGCCAGTGTGTCATTGCTCTGGGACCACCAAGTGCCAGTGCGTCATTGCTCTGGGACCCCCCCCCCCCAAGTGCCAAAGTGTCATTGCTAACCCCCCCTCCAAGTGCCAGTGTGTCACTGCTCGGACCCCCCCACCCCCAAAGTGCCAGTGTGTCATTGCTCTGGGACCCCCCCCCCCCCAAAGTGCCAGTGTGTCATTGCTCTGGGACCCCCCCCCCCAAGTGCCAGTGTTTTGAAACCACCAAGTGTCAGTGTGTCATTGCTCTGAATTTCCAAATGTCAGTGTGTCATTGTTTTTGGCTTACACAAGTACCCAAATTACTCACTTCCCAATATGATGCACCTCCTCTTCCAGATCTTGGAAACCTCAAGTAGACACCCAGTGCCCCTTCACATGGTTCGGTTTGGCACATTTGCCCAGCAGCACATGTGGGAATTCCAGTCAATGGGAATATTACATATACATAAAAATGCTGCTGAGTGTAGCTACAGGCGAATCATAAGCCATATGCAGGGCAGTGCAGTATATCGCTATACGAAGGACAGTGCAGTATATCGCTATACGGGGGACAGTGCAGTATATCGCTATACGGGGGACAGTGCAGTATATCGCTATACGCAGGACAGTGCAGTATATCGCTATACGAAGGACAGTGCAGTATATCGCTATACGAAGGACAGTGCAGTATATCGCTATACGGGGGACAGTGCAGTATATCGCTATACGCAGGACAGTGCAGTATATCGCTATACGCGGGACAGTGCAGTATATCGCTATACGCGGGACAGTGCAGTATATCGCTATACGCGGGACAGTGCAGTATATCGCTATACGCAGGACAGTGCAGTATATCGCTATACGCGGGACAGTGCAGTATATCGCTATACGCAGGACAGCGCAGTATATCGCTATACGCAGGACAGTGCAGTATATCGCTATACGCGGGACAGTGCAGTATATCGCTATACGCGGGACAGCGCAGTATATCGCTATACGCGGGACAGCGCAGTATATCGCTATACGCGGGACAGCGCAGTATATCGCTATACGCGGGACAGTGCAGTATATCGCTATACGCAGGACAGTGCAGTATATCGCTATACGCAGGACAGCGCAGTATATCGCTATACGCGGGACAGCGCAGTATATCGCTATACGCAGGACAGCGCAGTATATCGCTATACGCGGGACAGTGCAGTATATCGCTATACGCAGGACAGTATATCACCATATTATAAGCACATATGGCAGTCCTGCTCACACACAGACTACAGATGCTGCAAGCAGTGGGAATAAGCCCCCGTCTGTCTCTGCTGGGTGTCCTGCTGAGCTATTCCTGTCCATGTTTGTCATGGTCACAAGACCAGCCCGACCCGCTACATTATCACTGACATTCAGGCCCCAGGCGGGATCAGTTCCTCAAGAACAACTTGTTTTTCTATCCAGTGGGGTTACCACAATACAAAACATTTGAATAAACCGTTGTGATCTGCATCCCAGCCAGACGGGAGCTGTGTGGAATAACCAACACTGGCGATGAGAATTGCAGACATTTCAGATACTGAGTCCTTCCCCTGACCCGGCATAGCAGGCCATACACAGGTCACTGGGCTTCCCGACTTCTGATGGAGATCAAAGCCGTGTTATTACTACAAGTCCCCAACTACAACCTGCACAGCCAGCTCCCGACTCCTTGAAATCATGTACCAGCCAGAGAGTCAGACTCTGAATTGCAGAATTAAAGAGTAACTCCAGACAACTGGAAACCGTTCCTTTAAAGCTAAAGTTTACCCAGCTTCAATTTTCACCATCCCTGCCACCCCCACCATCAACATACCAATGACATTACAAATAAAACTGCCATTTCCATTACATACTTTATTTTAGTGTATAAAAAAATTAAAAAAATAAAACACCACACACACAGCACCTAGGATATTAATGGGAATAAAAGGAAAAATTTGTAAAACTGCCGCCACTATAAAAAATTATACCACAAAATGTTTTTTTGTGGCGCTGGTCTAGAACCCCTTTTGTAATCAATCTGGCTAATACCAGTAGTGAAAATATAAATGAAAATAATCCTAATAAAACATTTGACATGTGCAACTAACATGAAAAAAAATATATCACGTATCGTAATGAATAATACATTAATTAAATTACAATGTAAATATTGTGCCATATATGCAAAAACTTGCAAAAATAAATGTCCAATCAAAAAAACAAAGTTAATTTGTGATCAGAAGGAAAAATCCCAGGAAACCACTGAGGCTGGGTTCACACTTCCTTGCGGAGCGGCTCACAGCAGGGGTCCAGTGTGTCCCTGTTCACCATTTAATGTCCGATTTTGGTCCGAATTTGGACCTGAAAAGGACCAGAAGATGCGCAGGACTCCTGTGCCATTCGCTCCGCAGACATCTTGGAGCTGTGTGATCTAGCTCCATTAAGAGCCAGTCACAGGCTCCTGACATGCGAATTGGATGCGGAATAACGCATCCAATTCGCAATAGTGTGAACTAAGCCTCATAGTCTTCTTAAAAGTATTGATCAAATCACTATAGACACCCAGTGCGAATCCTTTACTATACTGACTCACCAGAATTAATGGCTGGTCACATTTTAAACCAGCTACTGCGCTCCACAATAGACCCAAAGGGGTTGATCGCCACAATCCTGGTTGTCAATATGGTTCCTTACATTTGAGCCCACTCAAGCAAGTCCACACATGGATAAAAGATAGAGAGAAAGGAAGGCTTCCATAGCTTAAGAACGTTTAAAACAAACTTTTATTTAAAACATAGATCCATTCACACATTAAGTGTTCCCCGACACTAGGGTGATACCGCTTGTTAATGTTTGCCTAATCGCCTCCAGGCCGTGATCCAAAAGCGGCAAATGCAATACAGGCGTGCGCAATGACGTCAGCCCCTACGCGTTTCATCATTCAACGTCCTCACGAAGTAGAAGGTGAGGTATTAGCCAGATTGATTACAGAAGAGATTATAGACCAGTGCTGCAAAGAAAAGTTTTTCTTGGTATACTTTATTTTAGACCTGGTGATGTCATCACTGGGACTTTCTGCTTCTCTCTGCAATGCAGGCAGATCATAGCTGGTGGGAAGTGCCAGCAGGGTACTGTACATGGCTTCCTGAAAACATAACAGCACCCTGTCTCAGTACTCCTTAAGAGCCCTCAGTCCTGATGCAAGTAGTAGGCTGGCTCTTGAGGAGTCAGGCAAATGCCTTGATGGGTGGATGCCAGTCTGGAGGAGTGGGCGTTCCTAGGCAGGCTTCAATTTGCATGCAATCCTCACATGCAATGCTGAGTGAGCCTCTATGATTGAAAAAACAGAAATCCAATGGATAAAGGGGGAGGGCCAGGGTCAGTCATTATGGAGAGGAACGGACTAGATGGGTGCTCAGCCTGTGGCCCTCTAGCTGTTGCAGAACTACAAGTCCCATCATGCCTCTGCCTTTGGGAGTCAAGCTCATAACTGTCAGCTTTGCAATACCTCATGGGACTAGTAGTTTTGCAACAGCTGGAGGGCCACAGGTTGAGTACCTCGCCACAAGATGATGCTGGATGTCCTCCAGCCAGGAAATGAGGCGACTATCTGACTTGCTGCAGCTTCTAATGCACATTATGAGAAGCTCACAGTATGCAGTGAAATCAGAGTAAGCTATTTCAGTCCAGAAGAAGAGCCGGTACAACTGTGCAAGACTGGAGGGAACACTGGAGTTCAGATTTAAAGCGGTTGTATACCCTCATATACTACTTGCACCTACAGGTAAGCCTACATTAAGGCTTACCTGTAGGTGCTTGCAATATCTCCTTAACCTACATGGTTAAGGAGATATTTGCAGAAAATCAGGCACTGATGTCTACAGCGCATGCGTGCCTTAGACACCGGCGCAGGCGCACTGAGCGTGCCGGGTCTTGAATGGGAGCCTGCCGGAAAGTGGCGGAATTCGCGCGGGATCGTGCCGGTTTTGTGCACATGCGCGGGAGTGACGTTATCGCCGCTCCGGCCAGTCACAGCGCCGGAGCGGCGATACCCAGAAGTCACTCCGGGTATCATGGCGGCGGCGGAGGAGAGTAACGAGGGTTGGTGCGGGTTCTTCAATCTAAGGTAAGTAATTGATAATGAGCTAGTATGCTAGTCATACTAGCTCATTATGCCTTTGCCTTGCAGGTTTTTTATTTATTTTAAAATTTTTGGGGGTATACAACCGCTTTAAGTAATATCAGGACAAGACAAAAGAGCCACAGGTGTGAATTTCAGGCCCTTTGTATTTATTTCCCGCCTACCTTTCTCAGATTAACTGGAGGGTACTTTTAATAGCCGTGGCGGCATAACAGCCACTAAAACACAGGATCAGTAATCTCCAATCAGCGAGGTAAACAGGATTTTCAGGAGATGTAGGCGGGAGAGGCGTCTTACTTTACTAAATCGTTTCTTAAACCTGTTTAACCGATTATTGAACACTTTATCCCTATAGTTTTAATAGATGACCTGGAGTCAGGGCTGAGCCCAGCGGATCCAAATCACAGGGATTCTTGGACACTATGCACAAAAAAAGCCAAAAAAAAGCCTAGTTCCAGAGGCTGGGGGGTTGCCTTACCCTGCATCAGCTGGTGCTCTTGTCTTCCTGTTAATAGGAGCGGCTATACAATGACTGGGCAAATACTGGGACACAGGTAGGGGGTTCTGCTTTCCATACAGAATCATGGGGTGTGCAGCTAGTTCTACGCATACACCTGTCGGTATCCTAATTTTTTTAAACCTGAATAAGAGGGGGGGGGGGGGGTAGCACACGCTGTTGAAAGGTCTTTTCAACTGTTTCCCCTAAACTGCAAAGGCAATCATACTGGGGTATACACATGCCGCACGCAGCAAAAATTATGTCCACCATGGCCAGTACTCCAAGCAAATGGGGCCAAGCTGCAACTGCCTTGTAACCACATTCAATGCACACTATATTACCAAAAGTATTGGGACGCCTGGCTTTATTCACACATTCCAGTCTTAGTACGTAGGGTTCAATATTGAGTTGGCCCACCCTTTGCAGCTATAACAACTCTGTGTGTCTATGGGAAGGTTTGACATTTTTCTAGAAGCACATTTGTGAGGTCAGGCACTGAGGTTGGATGAGAAGGCCTAAATTCGAACGGAGACTGCGAGCCAGGCCTTCTCATCCAACATCAGTGTCTGACCTCACAAATACGCTTCTGGAAGAATGGTCAAACATTCCCATAGACACCCTCCTAAACCTTGTGGACAGCCTTCCCAGAAGAGTTGAAGCTGTTATAGCTGCAAAGGGTGGGCCAACTCAATATCGAACCCTACGGACTAAGATTGGGAGGCCATTAAAGTTCATGTGTGTAAAGGCAGGTGTCCCAATACTTTTGGTAATATAGTGTACAATACAGGACTACTGGTTCTGCTTTGTATATGATGATGTCATGTGTTACTGGCAGGATCACCAGGGGAATGAAAGGAAAAAACCTGTCTCGGGACTATCAAGCTGCAATAGATTACATTTCTATTTTTAAGTTTAATATTGCTCTGGGCTAGAACTAAAACGTGGTGCTCATTTCCCGCCCCGCGTTCAAAATGCACTATAGATGTGATCTGCAGCAGGTGTCAATTTTAGTGACACCCCCAAAGCAGATCGCAAACGCAATGCATTTGTCTGCACCTGATTGCATAGTACAAACGTTCCATGCGATCCAGTTGCAGTGCGTTTCCAAAAGCACCACTACTTTTGGTGCGATGGCGTGCGATTTGAGCCCATTCAAAATGAATGAGCTCAAATCGCACTGCACTGAATTGCATGTGAATTATCACAGGAACGTGCAGCGCTTTCCTATGTGATTCATAGTGTAAACCGGGGCTTGGGCCGGCCATACACAGGTCGAATCTCAGCCGGATCAGAAGGAACCAGCCCTGATTCAAACCGTGAATGGGCAGGCTGAATGTACCAAGTTGATCGATCAACTTGAGTACAACCAGCCTGCCAGATTCTCTTACTATTATTGTTAGCGGCTGTTATAGCCACTAGTGATAATCACTGTCTTATCCCGGCAGGGATGGCTTTGCCCGCCCCTGCCCCCACCAGGTAAAGACAATTGCTGATTCCCCTGTCAGCACTGTCTGTGTTGATGGGGGAATTGTGCGAATTTCTTTCCACTGTGTATGGCCAGCCTTAGGCCCCTTTCACACGAGACGGATCAGTCATGATCCGCCCCGAGAACCTCTGCTTGCTCTGCAGGGATCGCTCCGCTGATCCCCGCTGAGCCGGCGGATAACAGGGCGGTACCCGCACACTGTGCAGGGACCGCCCTGTCAGATCTCCGCTCTCCCCTATGGGGGGATCAGATGAACACGGACCGTCTGTCCGTGTTCATCCGATCCGCTCCGCAGACGGATAGAAAAATAGGAATTTTTCTATCCAGAAAAACAGAGCATTGCGGACACGGATGAGATCGGGTGTCAGCGGATGTTTCATCCGCTGACACCCGCGATCTCATAGGGACCAATGTATGTCCCTTTTTCATCCGTAAACGGATGGATGAAAAAGCGGACATACGGTCCGTACGTGTGAAAGGAGCCTTAGACCCCTGTCACACGGAGCACCCTCTTATTTTGATCAGCAGGGGGATCGGTCCGCTGATCAGAGCTCAGCGGGCTGATGATAGCGGGCTCTGCATAAACTGAGCGGACACAGACAGAGCCCGCTATGCTCTATGGATAACCGGGTGTAAATGGACAACAGAGACTACCTCCAATCCAATCACACGGAAGTGTTTGTTTTTAGTGGACCACATCGGACCAGAGGTAGGGGGGTGTAAACGGACACATCTCCATTTACACCTGCCGGTCCATAGAGATGAATAGACCGTCCCATCAGGTCTGCCTGAAAAACTGGACAGGCGGACCCGATGGGAACGGTCTTGTGAAAGATGAGGAAAAGATGATCCGCACTCCGGTCGTTTCTCTTAAACAATTGACGTATTTATTGTCAAGCCACAGTAGACAAACGCAAATAGGAAAGGTTGACGTGTTTCAGCCTATATGGCCTTAGTCATAACCACCTTGTGGTCTTGTGAAAGAGCCTTATGCCGCGTACACACGATCGTTTTTAATGTAATTTTCAAAAACTACGTTTTTCTCGACGTGATTTTTCTTGTTTCCTCTCAAGCCTGTCTTGCATACACACGTTCATTAAAAAAAACGCTCGAGCAAAGCGCAGTGACGTACAACACGTACGACGGCACTATAAAGGGGAAGTTCCATTCGGATGGCGCCACCCTTTATGTTAGTAAAGTTTGTTGAGCGACGATTCGCGCTTTTCAGCCTCGTGCTTTTCAGTCCGTTACAGCGTGACGAATGTGCTATCTCCATTACGAACGCTAGTTTTACCAGAACGAGCGCTCCCGTCTCATACTTGATTCTGAGCATGCATGTTTTTTTTCCCCTCGTAAAAGCATACACACTACCGTTTTTCACGTCGTTAAAAAAAACGACGTGAAAAACGACGTGAAAAAATAGAGCAGGTTCTCAATTTTTTTAGGCCATTTTTCACGTCGTTAAAAATGCTCTGGAGCCTACACACGATCGTTTTTAATGCCCAATTTAAAAAATTGTATTTTTAACGACGTGAAAAACTATCGTGTGTACGCGGCATGAGGTTATTCAATCAGCCTGGAGAATTATTATTATTATTCTACACGATTTATATAGCGCCAACAGTTTACGCAGCGCTTTACAATATAAAAGGGAGACAATGCAGTTATAATACAATTAAAATACAAGAGGATTAGGAGGGTTCTGTTCAGAAAAGTTTACAATCTAATAGGATTGGGCAGGTGGTACAAAAGGTTGTAGCTGTAGGGAATGAGCTGATGGAAGTGGTAAAAGAATGGTAAAGAGTGGTAAAAGTGTTTGTAAACCCAATAATGTTTTTTTTTTTCACAACCACCTGTAAGAGAAAGGCATAATGATCTAATATGACTAGCATAATAGCTCATTATGCATCACTTACCTTAGATCGGGGCCCCCGAAGCCGTCCTCGTCTCCCTCTTCAGCCGCATCCATTGCTGCGGCGATAGCCGGAAGGTTACTTCCGGGTATCGCCGCTGCAGCCAATCACAGCGTCGCTCCGGCGCTGTGATTGGCCGGAGCGGCGGAGACGTCACTCAGCGCATGCCCGCGAGAGCCTTTTCATTCGGCTATGCCCAGCGATTGCTGGGAAGTAGCCGATTTTGTGAATGGGATTAACCCCATGAATGCGCCGTTGTCTACGGCGCGCATGCGCCGTAGACAGCGGCGCCTGTCTTTTTAGTAAATATCTCCTAAACCGTGTAGGTTTAGGAGATATTTCTTGCACCTACAGGTAAGCCTTAATCTAGGCTTACCTGTAGGTGCATGTTGAAAAAGTGGGTTTACAACCACTTTAAGCACCTGTTAATAAAAATTGTTAATGAAAACAATTACAATTAAAAGCAGTTATCTTCAGAAAATGCAAAACACAGACAAAGAAGTGTACACAGTTTTCCTGGCCATTGACTTTTTACAAGAGATGATAATCCCATCTAAATCCACGGTCATAATAATGTGTCTTTGGATCAATGTTGTGTGTAACAGATGATTGGATGTCTATGGCGGATTGCAGTTGTCTCCCCCTCATAATAAGGCCTCATGCCCACGGGCGTTTTTTCAGCCGCGTTTTTGAGCGTTTTTTACAGCTTAAAAACGCCTGTCCATGTTAGTCTATAGCTTCATGCCCACCTAGGCGTTTTTGAGCTGTAAAGAGCATAGGCGTTTGTAAGCTGTAAAAAAAACCCAGGGCCAGTGCGTTCCTCAGCGTCAGAACTAGGCAGGAAAAAACGCGAGCGTCAAAAAACGCGCACTAACGCGCGGTCGCGTTTTTAGCTCCGACGGTTTTTTTTTTTTTTTTTTTTTTTAAAAAATATTTACAATAACATGGACAGGCGTTTTTAAGCTGTAAAAAACGCTCAAAAACGCAGCTGTAAAAACGCCAGTGGGCATGAGGCCTTAGACTCAAGGTGTCCTCCCTGTATAAACATTCACTCATGGACTGTATAGCTGTGGGAGGTCATGGAGGGGCATTGAGAAGCGTCCCTCCTCGGTGTGAACCAGAACATCCACATTCCATCTAATGTTTGTCACTTTCTTCACAAAATCGGGAATTATAGGCGATTGTTTACTGTCTTCTCATTGATCCTACCTGACTCAATCCACATCCCCACCCATGCTGCTTGTTGTATGACTAATGTTTACCCTGCTGGTGTCAAGAGATACAAAGAAACAATGTGTTGCATGAACCTATGTATTGTCGCCGCTGCTGCCGCCCACTATTCAGATGGCCGGCCCCCTGTTGAGCACCGGCCATCTGAATAACAGCAGCTGGTTGGTGTTTGGAAGTGCCTATCAGAGCCAGCGGCTCTGATAGGCTTCCCGATTACAGCCTGAGGGCTGTAATCGGCTTCCAAATAGTTAACCAGAGGACGCACGGGGGGTGCGTTCCTTGGTTAGCACTGACAGGCGTATCAGCCAATCAGGTTCACCGGGTCTGGTTACCTGTAACCTGATTGGCTGAAGCGACATCGAGGGCGGGAGAAGACATCGAGGACGGAAGAAGGACGGCGCTGACCCGAGGAAGGTAAGTGCCGGGCTGGGGGGAAACTGGCTGCATTTGGGGACAAACTGGCTGCATTTGGGGACAAACTGGCTGCATTTGAGGGGGCAAACTGGCTGCATTTGAGGGGGCAAACTGGCTGCATTTGAGGGGGCAAACTGGCTGCATTTGAGGGGGCAAACTGGCTGCATTTGAGGGGGCAAACTGGCTGCATTTGAGGGGGCAAACTGGCTGCGTTTAATGGGCACAGTGGCGGCAATTGATGATTTTTTTTTCAGTTTGTTTGCCCCCCCCCCCAAAAAAATTTTGAGCACCAGCCGCCACTGCCTAAACCTGCATGGTTTAGGAGATATCCAATGCATCAGCATGTGCAGACGTCATCGGCACATGCGCACTGAAGAAACGACTCGTTCGGGCCGTTTATTCAGCTGATGTGCCATGACCGGCGGCTCCCATGCGTATGCGTGGGAGTGACGTCATTGCGGCTCTGGCCAATCACAGCACGGGAGCCCGTGAACCCAGAAGTAACATTCCGGAAACATGTAGCCCGTCACAGCGGTGTAAGGGGACCGCTGCACCAGCTTCGATCTAAGGTGGCATTTCATAATGAGCTAGTATGCAATGCATACTAGCTCATTATGCCTTTGTCTTGCAGTTTTTTTTTTTGGTTTTCCTTTATGGGTTAAAATCTCAGGGCACCCCATTCTAAAATGTAAAAAAACAATTCTTAGTTTTACAAAATGCAGCAATATTCACACGTAGGACACCCAACATTAGAGGGGGTTTATTCTTCCAAAGCAAATACACTTTTGCACACTGGTACTGACTAGTATTCCAATGTTTCTCTTCTCCCTCAATTTCTCTCTATCAGGCTGCTAACCTGACCCCAGTGCTGAGGGAGAGGGGCAGAGGAGGGTCAAACCAGGATGCTGCGGAGGCAACAGATATCCTTCTTATCAACTCATGACATCACTGGTTGTTAGGATGCCAGTGTCTAGAACAGCCTTTCTCAACCTTTTTACCCCAGGGGAACCCTTAAAATAATTTTCAGATCTCGGGGAACCCCTGATAAAACCCATTTATTGGGGGTCAGTGGGAACAATGCCCCTTACTTTGGTGGTCAGTGAGAAGAATGCCCTTTTTTACAGTGGTGGTAAGAATGGCCCCCTTTACATAGAGCTATAAAGATCATTGGTGTCATACCACGGGCTCCTCCAAGTGGCATTGGCTCAGAACTATGTAGGCACCATCAAACAGGAGGTAAATCAGCCACAGCTCAAGGAACCCCTAGCCACCTCTGGAGGAACCCTAGGGTTCCACGGAACCCTGGTTAAGAATGGCTGGTCTAGAAACTAAGTCATGGTGCATAATGAAAACCTGGGGCTTTGTGTAACTAAAAGGCAGGCTTGTTCCACCTGCTGGTTTGTATACAATTTTTGATCAATTTTTAGGCATTTTGCCAAGGCACCTCTGACTCTCCTCTCCTGAAATACTCTGCTCTGCTGGAGGACTCTGCTCCTTCCTCTGACTCTCCTGAAATACTCTGCACTGCTGGAGGACTCTGCTCCTTCCTCTGACTCTCCTCTCCTGAAATACTCTGCTCTCCTGGAGGACTCTGCTCCTTCCTCTGACTCTCCCCTGAAGAAACCTCAAGGTACCCTGGTTGAAAAAGGCGGCACTATAAAATCTGATGCAATGTGCAGTCTCCATAGATTTACCAAAACTGTAATATAAGGACAAACCTAAACAATCAATATGATTTATATTAAATCAGGCAGACCGTTACACTACATAGCTGATGGTAGATCTAAAGAAAATTGTACAGTCAGATTTTATAGTGTATGACCATAAAAGTCAAAGCCTTCAAATTAAAAAAAGATGCAGAAAATTTGCATAATTAAACATGAGCATGACAATGACCGAGAGCTCTGCAGCCAGCAATGGGTACGCACACCCACCAAAAATATTTCGAATCTGGTGACAGATGCCACAGGCGGGGGGCCCGGTGGGGCTCGTCACATAACTGCTATTGAGGCCGATCTCCAGAATGAACCGGTTTCCCTAAGCAGCATGCAGGCTGATGTAACACATGACAGCATGCGAAAGGGGGAGGGGCTATGACTGGGAAATGAATGGGAGGCGGGGCCCAACAACATGTGCTCCTGAAGAGACGCTTATTTCACAACGGAAGATGATGAAAGCCATGCAGGCGGCGGGATGTATGTGATGGAGAATATGCTACACATTACTCCACGTGTCTGCATGCTAGAAGACAATGTACATCTATATATATATATTTCAGGCTGTAGAATGAATTGACAATATGATACACACCATGATCTTGTATATAGAACATACAGAGCATGTCATTACACAGTGTAGATGATGTATCATTTCTCTATTGGATGTACAGGGTACTTACTGACAGTACAGGTGGTCCTCAGACACAAAGGAATACATACACGTGGTGTATACAGGAGATGGAGAATAGCAGTGGGGGTCAACTTACATGATATGAGGGGCCTCAAATGTGGCCCCTTACATCACAAAAGGGCCACACACGATATTCAGTGATTGTAATACTACAGAAAAAAGGCAGTTTATATATATTCAAAGTGGAGTATTTGGGGGATGCAGGTACTCAGCGACACACAGAGTACAGGTGTATTGTGGGTGGAGGATAGGTGGGTGAAGGGGTACACACAGAGTACAGGTGTATTGTGGGTGGAGGATAGGTGGGTGAAGGCGCACACACAGAGTACAGGTGTATTGTGGGTGGAGGATAGGTGGGTGAAGGCGCACACACAGAGTACAGGTGTATTGTGGGTGGAGGATAGGTGGGTGAAGGCGCACACACAGAGTACAGGTGTATTGTGGGTGGAGGATAGGTCGGTGAAGGCGCACACACAGAGTACAGGTGTATTGTGGGTGGAGGATAGGTGGGTGAAGGCGCACACACAGAGCTCAGGTGTATTGTGGGTGGAGGACAGGTGGATGAAGGGGCACACACAGAGTACAGGTGTATTGTGGGTGGAGGATAGGTGGGTGAAGGCGCACACACAGAGTACAGGTGTATTGTGGGTGGAGGATAGGTGGGTGAAGGCGCACACACAGAGTACAGGTGTATTGTGGGTGGAGGATAGGTGGGTGAAGGGGTACACACAGAGTACAGGTGTATTGTGGGTGGAGGATAGGTGGGTGAAGGCGCACACACAGAGTACAGGTGTATTGTGGGTGGAGGATAGGTGGGTGAAGGCGCACACACAGAGCTCAGGTGTATTGTGGGTGGAGGACAGGTGGATGAAGGGGCACACACAGAGTACAGGTGTATTGTGGGTGGAGGATAGGTCGGTGAAGGCGCACACACAGAGTACAGGTGTATTGTGGGTGGAGGATAGGTGGGTGAAGGGGTACACACAGAGTACAGGTGTATTGTGGGTGGAGGATAGGTGGATGAAGGGGCACACACAGAGTACAGGTGTATTGTGGGTGGAGGATAGGTGGGTGAAGGCGCACACACAGAGTACAGGTGTATTGTTGGTGGAGGATAGGTGGGTGAAGGCGCACACACAGAGTACAGGTGTATTGTGGGTGGAGGATAGGTGGGTAAAGGCTCACACACAGAGTACAGGTGTATTGTGGGTGGAGGATAGGTCGGTGAAGGCGCACACACAGAGTACAGGTGTATTGTGGGTGGAGGATAGGTCGGTGAAGGCGCACACACAGAGTACAGGTGTATTGTGGGTGGAGGATAGGTCGGTGAAGGCGCACACACACAGAGTACAGGTGTATTGTGGGTGGAGGATAGGTCGGTGAAGGCGCACACACAGAGTACAGGTGTATTGTGGGTGGAGGATAGGTCGGTGAAGGCGCACACACAGAGTACAGGTGTATTGTGGGTGGAGGATAGGTGGGTGAAGGCGCACACAGAGTACAGGTGTATTGTGGGTGGAGGATAGGTCGGTGAAGGCGCACACACAGAGTACAGGTGTATTGTGGGTGAAGGATAGGTGGGTGAAGGGGTACACACAGAGTACAGGTGTATTGTGGGTGAAGGATAGGTGGATGAAGGGGCACACACAGAGTACAGGTGTATTGTGGGTGGAGGATAGGTGGGTAAAGGTGTACACACAGAGTACAGGTGTATTGTGGGTGGAGGATAGGTGGGTAAAGGCACACACACAGAGTACAGGTGTATTGAGTAAAGTATAAGTAGGTACTCAGAGACACCGAGGTCTATTAGATGTAGTCTAGCATGGATGCAGGTACTAACAGACATTGGAGTATAGGAAGAAGGTAGGTACTCAGATTTTGTGGGTGGAATTTAGGGGGGGGGGGATTAGAACACTTACAGACATTAGACATTATTGTGGGTTGAGTATTGGGTAGAGGCAGGTACCCACAGATTGCACAGGTGTATTATGGGTGATTGAAGGTTGGTACTCACAGGCTGCACAGGTGTATTGTGGGTAGAGTATAAGGTTGGTACTCGCATACACACTAGCAGCACAGGTGTATTGTGGTTGGCGTACAAGGTGAATGAAGGTAGGTACTACTCACATAGGCAGTACAGGTGTATTTTGGGTGGAGTATTGTATAGGGAAAATTAGGGTAGGTGATCACAGGCAGTATAAGTGTATTATGGGTGAATGAAGGTAGATACTCACACACACTGGTGGTACAGCTATATTGTGGGGGGAATATAGGGTGAATGAAGGTAGGTACTCACAAATGTACAGGTTTCTTGTGGGTGGAGTAAAGTATTGGGCAAATGAAGGTATGTACTCACAGACATACAAGCAGCACAGACATATTGTGGGTGGAGGACAGTATAGAGTCAATGAAGGTAGGTACTCAGATAAACAGGCAGTACAGCTGTATTGAGGTAGGTAGGTACTCGCAGACACACAAGTTGTACAGGTGTATTGTGGGTTGAGTATAAGGTGAATGAAGGTAGGTACTCAGATAAACAGGCAGTACAGGTATATTAGGAGTGAATGAAGGTAGGTACTCAGACAGTACAGGTGTATTGTGGGTGGAGTATAGTATAGGGTGAATAAAGGTAGGTACTTACAGATACACAGGCAGGCCACTAGCTTGGCGGCGGCGTCGGGCACAGGGCAGCTGGGGAAGACGGGTTTGAGCAGGTAGGTGGCGAAGACCAGGGCCACAATGTACTGGGACGAGGGTCGGATAATCAGCAGCTCCACCCAGAGTTTGAGGAAGGCCGGCAGGGGCCCATACACCTCCAGCACATAGGCGTAGTCCCCCCCAGATTTGGAGATGGTGGTCCCCAGCTCCGCATAGCACAGGGCCCCCACTATAGAGAACAGACCGCACACCGCCCACACAATGAGGGAGAGCCCGGGGGATCCCGCCTCCCGGAGGACACCGGTGGGGGTGACGAAGATCCCGGAGCCGATGATGGTCCCCACGATGATGGCCACCCCGTTCACCAGGGTGATGTTCCGCTGCAGCTCCACCGCCTCTGGAGCGCCGCCCCCGCCGTTCTCTTGGAGCATCTTCTCCCCAGCCTCCTCCTCCGCCCCCGGGGAGCCAGACTGCCTCCGCTTCACCGCCGACATCCCGCCCTGGCGGCGCTACCTGTCACCTCTGACCGGCTGCGACCACGTGACACCTTGGCGCTGTCCTGGTGCTGAAAGCCGGAGGGGGGCGCACAGCTCCGGGCAAATCCCTTCAGAGGGCGATGTATGACCCTAATAGGGGCCCCGGGCACCTCACACCCCCCACCTGTCCCTAATACTGCCTCCACGTGTTCCCCTCCGCAGCCAGTCACCAGCACCGAACCTGCCCACCCTACTACCCACCCCACCTCTTCTGCCCCTACTCCCTACCTTATTGCCCTCTCAGCCCCTCTGATACCCCTCTACCCTCCTTTCTCCCACTGGTCCTCGTCTGCTGTCCTCTCTTCTTCTTCTCCCTCTGTGATGCCCCTTGGTACCCCTCTATGATGCCCTCTGGTCCTCCTGTATAGCAGTCCTCCAGGCAGCTCGGTGCTGGTCTCAGCTCTGTGACATCCTCCTCTCCCGGCTCAGGTTTTATCTCCGGCCTCACCGGCGACGTCACACACATATTAATTGGGAAGATGCATCCAGGAGGTGTGAGGTCGCCGCCTGCTGGCAGTTAGTAATCACTACAGCCCGACATCTGCTGCTACTGGAGTCGGCAGGTGCAATCACACTGCTGGACTGCCACTGCGCAACTACAGTGCTGGGCTGAGAATTCACTGCTGAACTGTCACTGAACATCCGATGCTTAAAGCAGTATTATACCAACAATGTAATATATTACAGCTTTCCAATCATTAGATGGGGCGGCTGCATTCATTTTCTTTTTTACTCACTGTTTTCACACGGTTTTCCACCTGGTGATCTGGCCAGTAACACACCCCCTGTATGACCCCTAGGGTCACATCTTTGCGTTTGCACAGCCTATTCATTTCAATGGACACAGAAAAATGTGCATGTATCTTTTTTCAAAGTGCAGCCCGTAAGGGAAATCGTATGGTCTTTTTGACCATGCAATTTTCTTGTGGTTCCCGCATCTGCGTTTTTGCATGTGTGGGGGCGCCGTTTTCTCTTAGCAGCGAGTCTTCACTGCAGGTGTGGGAATCACTGTGATTCCCACTGCCACACACATAGGTGTGAACCTGGCCAGAAGCCTTGTACACACGGCCGGTTTTCTCGGCAAGAAACCATCAAGAAAACTGCTGGGAGAGCTTTTTGCAGAGAAAACCGGTCGTGTGTATGATTTCTCGTCGAGAAAACTGCCGGGAATATCGACGAGAAAAATAGAGAACCTGCTCTCTATTTTCTCGTCGGGATTCTCATCGGCCTGTTTCCGGACGAGAAAACTGTGTGCGTTTATGCGGCTACCTGTCCTCCGGTAAGCCTGCGCATGCTTGATGAGACTTTGACGCATGCGCGGTAGCTTACAAGGGTAGTGTAGGGTGAAGCAAGATGGCGTAGACGGCATCGAATGTGACGAGCGCATGCTCGTCGTAGTCAATGACGTCACCGCGTTCTTGCCATTCAAAAGAACGGTGGTTCTTTTGAATGGCCATCTGTATGCACGACTTGGCAAGAAAAGCTTGCCAGGAATCTCGTCAGGAAAAACAAAGTTTGTTTCCTGACGGGATTCTCGGCCGTGTGTACTAGGCTTTAGGCTGGGTTTACACTATTGCGATGACAGACATTGCATGTGATTCGCACCGCATTGCTGTGCAGATCACATGCAATGTAAATTCAGCCATACAGTTTGTATGACTGAATTTGCATCACATTCAGACCAACATGGTGCAGGACCCTTTTTGTGGTTCACACTGGACTCGGATCGCATGGGTGTGAACACCCATGCGATCCAATTCCTGTCTGATTTCACAGTTTGCACTGTGATCTGCAAACCATCTTTGGGGTGTCATTAACTTTCTATTGACACCCGCAGCGGTTCGCAGAGAGCAATGTGAACTGCCTGCGAGTTAGGTGCGATGCGGGAATCCACGCAAGAATCGTGCTGGTTCCTGCATCGCAAAGGTGTGAACCAGGCTAAGGCCTGGTGCACACCTATGCGCTTTTCAGTGCATTTTCAGTTTTGCAGAAACGTACTACAGTCCATCTAATATGATTTCCTATAGGTCACGTTCACATGTGCATTTTCAACCAGTGCGTTTTTTGGAAAGGGTCAGCCTGGGTTCACACTAGTGCAAAGCGGCACATCGCATGTGATTCACACATTAATTAGCAATGAATTCTGGTGCAAATCACATGCGATGTCTGTGCAGTGCGATTTGAGCCATTCATTTTCTATGGCTCAAATCCACACAAAAAAGGTGCAGGAGCCCTTTTTTTTGTAGCCGCACTGGAATCAGATTGCATGGGTGATTACACCCAAGTGATCCGATTTCAGGCAAATGCACTGCTTTCTGCAACCTTCTTTTGGGGTGTCGTTAATTTTCATTGACACCCACAGCAGATCGTAAGAACACAATGCAATTGCTATGCGGTGCGATGCAGGAAAACACAGCAAATCTTGTGCATTTCCCGCATTGCATCAGTGTGACCCAGGGCTCAGCTTGGGTTCACACTATTGTGATGCGGCACATCGCATGTGATTCACGCAGGAATCGCACTGCATTCCTGTGCAAATCACATGGCGATGTCTGTGTGGTGCGAGTTGAGCCATTCATTTTGTATAGATGTACTAGTAGATATAGATATACTAACAAATTTAAGCCTAAACTTCAGCTCACTATTTATAAGTAGTTACAAGGATAATGGTTCCGTTTGGAATAATGATTTTACATAAACAAAAGATAATTATTGTAAGCACCCTGTCAGTGGTAAATGGTTTGTCCCAACCCTCTAACTGTTGCAACTGCAGGACAGCTTGTTCTGATGTAAAACAACAGACTTACTGGCAGGATCGCCAGGAGAAAATACAGGAAAGAAAAATAATGCAGCCATTACACCTAAGAATTGGTAAGCTGCGATATACAGTAATAAATGTTTTCTTTTGGGTTTAATAAAGCTTTAACTGTCCCTGAACACTAACTGTTAAATTGTCACTAGACATTCACTGCTGAACTATCACTAAGCACCCTTTGCTGAAATGTGACTAAACACTCACAGTCAGTGGCATCGCTAGGGGGTGGCTTCTGGGGCTATAGCCCTAAATATGGGGCCCATAGCCCTGAGTCTCTTACTGGGTGCAGCGATCAGGGCCGGACTGGCCTACCGGCAAGTCCCCCTGCCCTGGGGCCGCTTTGAGGACAGCGGCGCACGTAAAAGATATGTCTGCGGGCCTGGGCCAACTTGTCAACTGCGCATGTGCAGCAGTGTCACCTCTATGAGGTCTCGGCGGTGGCATACGCCTCTCATAACGGCCATCTCCTCCTGCACCGTGTCCGCAGCCTCTGACTATCTCCTCCTGCACTATGTCTGCAGCCTCTGACTATCTCCTCATGCACCATGTCTGCAGCCTCTGACTATCTCCTCCTACACCATGTCTGCAGCCTCTGACTATCTCCTCCTACACCATGTCTGCAGCCTCTGACTATCTCCTCCTGCACCATGTCTGCAGCCTCTGACTATCTCCTCCTGCACCATGTCTGCAGCCTCTGACCATCTCCTCCTGCACCATGTCTGCAGCCTCTGACTATCTCCACCTACACCATGTCTGCAGCCTCTGACTATCTCCTCCTGCACCATGTCTGCAGCCCCTGACTATCTCTTCCTACACCATGTCTGCAGCCTCTGACTATCTCCTTCTGCACCATGTCTGCAGCCTCTGACTATCTCCTCCTGCACCATGTCTGCAGCCTCTGACTATCTCCTCCTGCACCATGTCTGCAGCCTCTGACTATCTCCTCCTACACCATGTCTGCAGCCTCTGACTATCTCCACCTACACCATGTCTGCAGCCTCTGACTATCTCCACCTACACCATGTCTGCAGCCTCTGACTATCTCCTCCTGCACCATGTCTGCAGCCCCTGACTATCTCCTCCTACACCATGTCTGCAGCCTCTGACTATCTCCTTCTGTACCATGTCTGCAGCCTCTGACCATCTCCTCCTGCACCATGTCTGCAGCCTCTGGCTATCTCCTCCTGCACCATGTCTGCAGCCTCTGACTATCTCCTCCTACACCATGTCTGCAGCCTCTGACTATCTCCTTCTGCACCATGTCTGCAGCCTCTGACTATCTCCTCCTGCACCATGTCTGCAGCCTCTGACTATCTCCTTCTGCACCATGTCTGCAGCCTCTGACTATCTCCTCCTGCACCATGTCTGCAGCCTCTGACCATCTCCTCCTGCACGATGTCTGCAGCCTCTGGCCATCTCCTCCTGCACCATGTCTTCAGCCTCTGGCCATCTCCTCCTGCACCATGTCTTTAGCCTCTGACCATCTCCTCCTGCACCATGTCTGCAGCCTCTGACTATCTCCTCCTGCACCATGTCTGCAGCCTCTGACTATCTCCTCCTACACCATGTCTGCAGCCTCTGACTATCTCCACCTACACCATGTCTGCAGCCTCTGACTATCTCCACCTACACCATGTCTGCAGCCTCTGACTATCTCCTCCTGCACCATGTCTGCAGCCCCTGACTATCTCCTCCTACACCATGTCTGCAGCCTCTGACTATCTCCTTCTGCACCATGTCTGCAGCCTCTGACCATCTCCTCCTGCACCATGTCTGCAGCCTCTGACTATCTCCTCCTGCACCATGTCTGCAGCCTCTGACTATCTCCTCCTACACCATGTCTGCAGCCTCTGACTATCTCCTTCTGCACCATGTCTGCAGCCTCTGACTATCTCCTCCTGCACCATGTCTGCAGCCTCTGACTATCTCCTTCTGCACCATGTCTGCACCCTCTGACTATCTCCTCCTGCACCATGTCTGCAGCCTCTGACCATCTCCTCCTGCACGATGTCTGCAGCCTCTGGCCATCTCCTCCTGCACCATGTCTGCAGCCTCTGACCATCTCCTCCTGCACCATGTCTGCAGCCTCTGACTATCTCCTCCTGCACCATGTCTGCAGCCTCTGACTATCTCCTCCTGCACCATGTCTGCAGCCTCTGACTATCTCCTCCTGCACCATGTCTGCAGCCTCTGACTATTTCCGTCTGCACCATGTCTGCAGCCTCTGACTATCTCCTCCTGCACCATGGCTCTTGCTTTATTTTCTTCCCGCATATCAAGTTTATTTAATTTATGTATGGTAAAGGTGGCCAACAGTTGGGTTTCTATATTCCTCAATCACATATGTGGGTACAGATCTCATTAGTAAAAATAAAAAAATCTGAAGTGAGATATATTGTGTAAATATTGCTTAATTTTATATACAGTATATATTAATAATAATAAACCATGGGATCCGCATATGTAACGATATATATATATTATATACACACACACACACACACATGTGTATGCCCGCCCAAGCGTATGACTTTCTTTACTTCGCTGTTATGGGCTCCAGCCCCAGATCTTTTGTAAACCTAGCAATGCCCCTGCTCACTGCCACCTTCATCAATGACATGGTTACATCATGCAGTATGTGTTAGTGTCATGGCTGCAATCATTCAGCTGTCTGTAAAGGCTAGGGATGGGAAGATGTCAGCCTTCAGGTGCTCCAATGATGGAAAGTTTTAGAAGGCTGAACATTGTACAAACATTCCTATCAGAACAGCCTTTATTTCTTGTTTTTTGCTATGCAAGGTGATGGGATCGTGTTATTTTACTAATATATTTTAGATTTAATGTGTATGATGTGTTGTCATGTTATGTTATGTTTTGTTTGTTTAAGAAATTAAATAAAAAGATTTATAAAAAAAAATAAAAGAACAGCCTGAGATTGCTGCGGAGGAGCAGATACTGTGCACAGGCGCCACCTGGTGGTAACTTTACAAGTCTACATGAGCGAATCTCTGAAAAGTAAATTAAGGGTTGAAAATGTTTTTATCAGGGCTTTTTTTCAACAGACAATAGGTGCAAGAACTCCCCTTTTCCGAGTCACTTGTTTTCTCCGCCCCTACCCACCTCCGAGCACCGTCCATTGGTTCCATCCCCTACCCACCTCCCAGTACCGCCCCCTTTAGACAATACAGAACCAAGTATAATTTTGTGATGCTAAGTAATTTGTATGGAATTTGGTAATGATATCAAGAAACGTAGTAAAATAGATCCCCTTCAACCAGCAACAATAGATCCCCCTAACAATGTACTACCCACAACAAAATCCCCCCCCCCCAGCAACAATAGACTCCCGGCAGCATCAACAGATCTCCGCACAGCCAGCATTAATAGTCTCTCTGGCAGCCATCAACAATAGACCCCTCCCCCAACAGTAGATCTCCTTCAGCAACAACTGACCCCCCAGCAACAATAGGTCCCCCACCAGCAACACTAGACCTCCTCAGCAACAATAGACCCCCCTGCAAAAATAGATCCGCTCCAGCTAGAATAGATCCACCAGCAGTGAGCATCAATACCCTGCAGCACACCCCAGCACCCTTTGCCATTACAGTCAGTCCAGGAGGTGCCGAAACTGCGTTCCCCCGCGTTCCCGCTGAAAAAAAGCCCTGTTCTTTATTGTTATTATCAAAAAGAACAACAACGTTCAAAATACACAAGTATGACATTGAGTATTAAAATGGGGTAGTGAGTCAGCACAATGGCTATCGCATACAGATTGACTCGGATCAAAAAACGAGACAATGTAAAGCCTCGTACACATGATTGGATTTTCCGACAGCAAATGTGTGACGCAGGGTTTTGTCGGATAATCCGACCATTTGTACGCTCCATCGGACAATTGTTGTCGGAATTTCCGACAACAAATGTTTCATAGCATGCTTTCAAATTTTCTGACAACAAATGTGTCTTGTCTGATTATCCGATCGTGTGTACACAAGTCTTTTTCTGCAATGCCAGAGGCCCGGGAGCATAGGGAGGAGGGTAATCGCTGGAGTGGGCGATAGGGATTCTTCATAAATTGTATTATAGATGTTAAATACCTGAGTCTAGAAAAGGCGTATCCTCTCACATTCCCACCAGACATGTAAACATGTGCCTACAGCCGTGCCACAACGCCAGCATGAGGCAGGGGTAGATGGGAAAATCTTCTGCAACGTAAAGGGATCTCTATACCATCGGAATAGGATCTTGTAATTCTTTTCTTGTGAATAACAGGAGATAGTAGATTTGTGAGTAATATGAAACAAAGTCTGCCACTCTGCCCTGGAGAGATCCCTTCCCAAGTCTGCGGACCATATCCTGGTAAGTCATCATGTTTAGGGGCTTGTATGAGACAGTACAGAGCTAAAAGTAGATGTCTAGGCCTAGGCGTATCAGAGAGGGAGCACAGTCTTTCATAATCAGTCTAGGGGCGGTGTATTTAGGAGGAAACGAACAATCGTTTTGTGAACAAAGATAAGTGGAGCGCGGTAAGCCAATCGCGGGAGCCCGCAGAGGGAAATGGGGTTCCCCGCATCGGTTATATAAAAGAATGCGCCTGTGGCCACTTGGAGTGTGCGAATGAGCACAACGTAGTGACCCCGATTCCCTGGGGAAACGCTGGATTGTCAAACAAAGGGGTCAAAGGAGAGGGATCTGAGGATAATATTGAGCAAAGCCCCCTGTTATACCATAACCTAAGGACAGCGAGTGTCAGTGGTGAGGAGGAAGACAAGTGGGACAGGTTGTTTTTATAACCCCATAGAAGGGCCCAGAGATCGACAGGAACCAAGTCCTGTTCGACCATAACTGAGGCCTTTAGTAAGGGATGGGGCAACCATTTGAGAATGTGTGCCATAAGAGCAGCTTTATAATAAAGCTCGTAATCTGGTAGTCCCGCCCCCCCCCCCTTGCAGTTTTGAGAGGGTGAGCAGGTTATACTTGACCCTAGAGATGCCATGGTTCCAAAGGAATTGGATGGTGAGAAACGTAAAGAGACAAAGAAGGACTTGGGCACCAGAACGGGTACAGTTTGAAAGAGGTATAGTAATTTAGGTAGGGTATCCATCTTAAAAGTGTTAATACGTCCAAACCAAAGCAAAGAGGAACCTCCCCAGGCCTCCAAATCCTATCGAAATCGCGAAAGTAGGGGAGAATAGTTCAGGCAGAATAGATTAGACAGATTGGCAGGAATGCTGACCCCCCAGGTAGGAGATGCCTCTAGCTTGCCATTGAAAGGAATAATTTGATCGTAATGATGACAATGATGTAGAAGCAGGTAAAGATATATTGAGAGCTTCTGTCTTGGAAATGTTTAGTTTAAAGTTGCTGAGTGAACTGAAACATTTAAACTCCGCAAAAAGCGAGTGCAAGGAAATATGGGGTTGTTGAACGTAGACCAGAAGATCATACCGCATATAGGGATAACTTAGGATGAGAGGAGAGGGTGAGGCTACCCTGGATAGAAGCTTGTTTACACAGGCAGATCCCCATTCTGTCACTGCGGGGAACGATCGCGGGTGGCCGGCAGACATCGAGTCCGCCCCACCCGCTGATTGGCTCCCACAATTTGCGGTGTACGAGCTGACATACAATGACGGAGATTCGCGGGATCGAGCCACATTGTCGCAGTACAACTGCAGCGGCTGGTCCTTAAGTAGTTAATGTTGATTTTTCATACTCAGGGAAATCACGTTGACTCATTGAAAGCTTTATATTTATTTTTTTATGCAAGCTGTATATACATGTTCAAATAACCTGATACATGTCGGTTCAAATGTACTTTATCTGCTATGGTGCTCATGTTGAGCATTTTGTCGAATTTGCTACTTTAATGTACATTTGTTAATAAAAAGTGTTTAAAGAAAAAATGTCACTCTCTAGATGGGCAAAGCTGGTAGAGACATCCTCAAAAAGACTTGCAGCTGTAATTGCAGTGAAAGGTGGCTCTACAAAGTATTGACTCAGGGGGGCGCCATACAAATGCCCCCCACCACACTTTTCACATATTTATTTGTAAAAAAAATTGGAAAACTATTTATCATTTTCCTTCCACTTCACAGTTATGTGCCACTTTGTGTTGGACTATCACATAAAATCCCAATAAAATCCATTTATGTTTTTGGTTGTAACATGACAAAATGTGGAAAATTTCAAGGGGTATGAATACTTTTTCAAGGCACTGTAGTTTGTACTTGTTGTTCTGCAGCAACAGATCGTTCCCTAAAGAGGAATTTAGCTAATCTAAACCATAACTGGTAAGAGAAGGGTAGATGAGACTTGTAGTCCCACAGGAACATCTGGCAACAGAAGCAGTTTATGATACATTGTGCAATACACAAATCTGCCAATTCATGGGAAGAAAATCCAAGGAAACAGAATTATTACATAAATGGTTTTTCTTATAATTGGGCAAAGTTGCGGTTTGACATTTTTGAGAGATGTAATGTAACAGACCACTTCAAAGAGGACCCGTGACACCGCTGCAAGCCTTCCCGTCCACAAATCCAAATAAGATGTTCCCAGACAGAATGCAAAAAAAAAGAAAAAGTAAAATTAGTTCCTAAAGCTGAACTCTGGGCACAAAAACTTTCATCTAATTATATTCCTGAATAGCCACACAGGATATAAATCCACTTTCTTAACCTGGATTTTACCTTAAAAGTAAAAGTAGCAGCAACATCATCACTGTGCTGTATATATCCTGTACAGAGAGCAGAGGTGTGGGAGGGGCCCAGTAGGCTCCACCCACCACAGATAACTACAGGAGGGGGCGGAGACCAGACCAGTCACCCTGCACAAGGAGAGAGGTTAACAGTGAGCGGTCTTTATTACAGGAAGTCTCACACTGGATTACTTCACAGACCTGGAAGAAATACACAAAGCACACAGAGATTCAAGAAGAACACACATGATGAGTAGATAATATGTGTTTATTCCGGAGTTCATCTATAAATAAAGTGGAGTTTATTTCTGTCTGTGTCCCCACTGGCAAGATTGCACCTCATTTGCTGTTCTAGTGACACAACAGGAACCTCTCCTGAAAGTGATAGGAGATCTCCCCCAAGTAAGGGAAAATGCCATGTTTATTATTTGTCACTGAGACGTGTGTCCCCAGATTTTGTATTTTCCAAAACGGGAAGCAGTGCGATTTTCCCCAATGACAAGCAGCAATTTAGGCCTGACTGGAATTCTAACCCTCCCTGCTCCATCCAAAACCTTTTACACCCAAATCAAGGGTGTTATGTAACACTGAATGTATTATGTGACAAAACAATAGCACAGAACTGCAGTCACAAAAAAACAAGGTAAAAAAAAAAAATAGCCCGTTAAAATAGAGAAAATAATAAAACCAGCTTTAGCAGCAATATTCACCTTCGATCTAGAGAATTCTCAGGGAGTATTTTTTTTTCTGCCACTAGATGTCCTCAGTCTGAGGCTAGCATCATTCAAACTGCTTCCTCTGAGCCCAGACTGTTGTGGACCCGCCCCCAAATTGTGATTGGACAGTGAAAGGAAAATCAGCACACTGATGAGCTCATCTCTCTGTCACTCTGCTCTCTCCTCCTATCAGAATGCCCTTGGTCAGTACACAAACTAATTGACTCTTTGTGCTGCTTCCCTCTACCCATCTCTGAGCTGTGCAACCTGTAGATTGCGATCTACCAGTAGATTGCGGCCAGGTGACTGGTAGATCGCGGCCTGGGCTTGCTGACCTGTCATCCCAGAACATAAAACAGAGTGCAATGCAGAGGGATTACTTGTAAAGCTGGAGCTATAGTATGGAGCAAGAGCTGCATAAGCCAATGCCTCCTCTGTAGTGCCGGCTCCTGTCCCATGCAGAGTGATACCAACTGCACTCCATCTCTTATCCCGGCTAGAGGTCTCCAGAGTGGTACCAGGAGCCGGAAAGAAGAGATCTTCAGGTCAGTGGGAAGCAATAGATTGGGCATAATAGTATTGGGCTGCTTTCATACTGATGTGCTGCGGTTTGCAGTGCAGTGTACCTGAAGCTTTCCTGTCGGTTTGCTGCACTTAGCCATAGACTTCTATTATATCCTGTGGGTTCGGTGCACTTTCTGAATGCAGGAGTTTTGATGCGCTTTCAGAAAACGCACTGCACCTGCAGGATATAATAGAAGTCTATGGCAAAGCCCAGCAAACCCGGGAAAGTCGCAGATGCGCTGCACCGCGGTGCAGGTAAACCGCATCACATCAGTGTGAATGCAGCCTTATAGGGGGCTCAGAACAGTAAGGGTTCATATACATTTGATTTTCTTTTGGGGGGTGGTAAAACCCCATAGTTAAGATGTGTTTTTACCACCCCGTCTCAACCGCACCCCCTTTAGCTGCAATGGCCAGGGGTGTACATATGTTGCAGCCTCAGCAGGAGTTACAGTTGTGCTCAAAGGTTTGCATACCCTGACCTGTGACATTTTGGCATTAATATTGAAAATATGACTGATCATGCCAAAAAACTGTCTTTTATTTAAAGCGGAGCTCCACCCTAAAGTGGAACTTCCGCTCATCGGATTCCTCCCCCCCTCCGGTGCCACAATTGGCACCTTTCGGGGGGGAGGGGGGACAGGATACCTGTCAAAGACAGGTATCCTTACCCACTTACTGGAGTCCGGCCGCGGCGGTGAAGTCGCGCGAGGCTCCCTCCTCCTCCTCCCCTGGCCGCTGGGCTAATAGGAGAGAGGAGCGGGGCCTCGCGCATGCGCAGTAGGATTCCCGGCGTGAAGCCGAAAGTCTTCACTGCCGGGTTCCCTTACCCGCAATGGCGACGGAAGCACCGACAGCTGATGTGAAACATCAGCTGCGGTGCCGACATCGAGGGACACCAGGACAGGTAAGTCTCCATTTATTAAAAGCCAGCAGCTGCAGTATGTGTAGCTCCTGGCTTTTAATATTTTTTTTTTGCCCGGGGTTGCCTGGAACACCCCTTTAAGGATAGCAATCACATGAAGCCATTTATTATCACATAGTATTTTGGATCCTTTTTAAATCATAATGATAGCAGAAATCACCCAAATGGCCCTGATCAAAAGTTTATGTTATTGTAAGTTAAAGTAACGCAGTGCCATATCGCAAAAAATTGCCTGGTCATGAAGGGGGTGGGGGGGGGTCAATCTTCTGGAGCTGAAGTGGCTAAAGACGGACCTGATAGCCATAGGACTACAAAGCCCAGCATTAGGCCAGAAATGGATTGAAGTTGAAACATACCAACGCATTAAACAGTAATGTCTGTGGGACTGCAATGCCTAGCTTTAAAACCAAACAGCAATAAAATTAAATTTATGCAAAATATAATCAAGTATATGTTAAAAACTTTAATAGATGCTGCATTAGGGTTGCCAATCGTTAGTAAATTTACAGACAGTTTGTAAAAATCTGTGATTTTTTACAACTGTTTGTAAATATTAAGGGCTGATAATTTATAATGCGGTGTTGACTTTTTAAGTGTAAACCAGGCAAATTACTTGTTATGGGTATTGTCAGTGTTTCCATATTGTGTTTCTACTGTTTAAATATCAATTGTCTTCGTTTTTAATTGGAGTTCTGTGAATTTTCAGGTTGGCAGTAAAAAATGTGTTCCGTCAGTAAATGGTCCATGTTTTGTCAGTAAAAAATGCTGCGGGAGTTTGGCAACACTGTGCAGCATACAGATTAATAACATTATGTTATTAAAAATGTCTCTAGATCACTGGGGGTTATTATATGTCTAAAATTACATAACAAAAACATTAATAATTTAGTTTTTAGAAAAACAATCAGGTGATATACTGTAGATGCAAATATTTTTATTATAAGATCTCTTCACCAGATGAAATGTATTAAAAATACAAAAAATAATGCTGGATTTATTTGATCAAAGCACACATATGGAGGGAATGGGATTACCTGTAAATAATTGTGAATAATTTACGTAATTATAACCAATAAGTAATAATACTCAATTATTTTTCCCCAATCAGAACCAAACCCAAAAATAACCAAAAACAAGACTAGAATCCTTGTGTATCTATTACCCCCCCCCCCCCCAATACAATTGTATATTTTTAGTATAAACAGAAAATGACAGTCACATACAGGGGGGCTCCCAGTTTGAAAAATAAGGTAGCTCCCAGCAAATTGGGACCATCTGCTTCACATTCTATGTTGTCTTAGTTTATGTCCCCTTAAAGGCATGTACCATTGTCATAAGGCCTTTTGCAAGACCTGTGACTTTGTACAAAATGGGCAAAAGGAATTTGTGGCCAAGGGCAAGACAAACAAAATCAACGCCATTTTTTCCAGCTGTTTGCCTAATTTTATAGTGTATTGTCTTACCTGTGGACTACTATATGTGGGTTGCAATATTAGGACCTTTAGGCCCATTTCACACTGAGGGGTTTTTAGGCATTTTAGCGCTAAAAATAGCGCATAAATACCACCTGAAAAACTCCTGCCCTGCAGTCTCAATGTGAAAGCCCGAGTGCTTTCACACTGAGGCGATGCGCTGGCAGGAAGAGAAAAAAAGTCCTGCTAGCTGCATCTTTGGGGCGGTGACGGAGCGGTGTGTATACCGCTCCTTTACCACTGCTGCCCATTGAAATCAATGGGACAGCGCGGCTATACCGCTCGCAATGCGCTGCTTCAGCAGCGCATTGCGGACGGTTTTAACCCTTTCTCTGCCACAAGCGGGGGTTAAAACTTCACTGCTAGCGGCCGAAATGCGCCACAAATCTGCCCATAGCGTTGGCGGTAAAAATAGCGGTGTTTTACCGCCGACGCTATTATTATTTATTATTATTATACAGGATTTATATAGCGCCAACAGTTTGCGCAGTGCCCCAGTGTGAAAGGGGCCTAAAAAAAAGATTTTGGTGAGCACCGCCGCTTCACCAAAGAAGAGAGAGACCAGCACAGTGTTCCCCACCACTTCTCTGAGTTTCACAATAATGCAGCATACACACGGTCAGAAATTCCGCCAGCAAATGTCCGATGTGAGCTTCTGGTCGGAAATTCCGACCATGTGTAGGCTCCATCAGACTTTTGCTGTCGGAATTCTCGCCAGCAAAAGATTGAGAGCAGGTTCTCTATTTTTCCCGACGGAAAAAGTTCCAATTGGAAATTCAGTTCGCCTGTATGCAATTCCGACGCGCAAAAAAACACGCATGCTCGGAAACAATTCGACGCATGCTCGGAAGCATTGAACTTAATTTTCTTGGCTCGTCATAGTCTTGTACATCACCGCGTTCTTGACGGTCGAAAGTTCAGAGAACTTTTGTGTGACCGTGTGTATGTAAGCCAAGCTTGAGCGGAATTCCGTCGGAAAAACCATTCAAGGGTTTTTCCGACAGAAAATCTGATCGTGTGTACGCGGCATAAGTCCACCCTGGGGCTGCGTGTCTGGGTTAGGAAGGTTGAGAAATGCTGCTGTAGAGTTCAGCATTAAAGTGGATATAACATCAGATAAATGTTTTTTATGTTACATTGCATTCTATTTAATACGAATATTGATTGGTTTTATTTCATCATCCCAGCAGCTCCAGATCCTACTGTTTAATTAGTCCTTTCTCATTGGATGCTCCCCTTGAAGAGACGAGCCTCAATAGCCTAGGAACCTGGAGAGGAAGTGGACGCAAAGCAGATTAAAGAAACTTTGTTTCCATTTTTCGCTCACAAGATATCTGTGTTGGAAGGTGGTCTTTAGAGGGAAGGAAGGAGGGAGGGAGAGTTCCACTGGTCAGAATTCAGGTTTTGTTCATCCGACTCCTACAGAAAGCCGCCTGGCCAGGTCAACTCACCAAGTAGCATTTCGGAGTTCTGGTCTGACACCCACACAGGCTCTACAGCCAACAAAACAGCCTTTTACACAGTACATGGGAAACTCTTAAATACTGCAGATTTATTCTGAACAGTTTGGCTCCAGAAATGTCCAGGAAAAGCAAAACCACTAAACAGGAAAATGTAGGTGTTTAGATAAAATTCATGCTGTCACCTACCCGATAGGTGACCAAAATGCAGAGGATGGCTTCTCTTGTATCACCAGCCCAAGCAGGAGAAACACGAAAGCCTGGAGATGTTGACTGCAGATCCTTGACCTGAAGATGCTGGCAGGACATCAGGAGGCGGAACCACAGGAAGCACCAGCAGAAGTAAGGAGAAGGAGTAAAGGAGAACTCTGTCTTGGCCAGTGTCATCTTAAGAGCATTATAGGCCCCCGGGCAATACGGTGCACTGGGGCCCAGTCTACACAATCACGCACGAGAATTTTTTTACTGACAAAAATCATGACATTTACTGGCAGAACCACATTTTTTACTGACACTGCAAAAAGGTACCTAAAATTACAGTTTTCAGTGCCAAACAGTGCAAATGTCAGTATTTAAACTATAAACATATAGCTCGTGCTATTAGCAATGTGTTTAAGTTAAACAAAAGTAAAAAAACAACATTTCTTCATTGACATGAAGGTTAGGTTACTATAACCCAGCCAGCACAGAGTTTCCTCTTACATCAGAGTCTGCAGGATTCTCCCTTACAGTGAAAGGGAACTCTTATGTAAAGGGGAACGCTGCAGATCATGATGTAAGGGGAAACGCTGATGTAAGGGGGGCTCTGGTGACCAGAGACCACCTTATATCAAGGTCCACTGCTTTCTCTTTACATCAGAGTTCCCACTTACATCAGAGCAACAGACCACCCCCCGATCTCTTTGTGCAAGCTGCACAGTCAGCCAGACAGCCACTCACCGTACGACACCGACCAGGGCATTCCGTGTCTATACTGGCTGGTGGCTGGGCAGGTTACAGGCTCACGAAAACTGGCACTGCTGACAGGGGTCCGACTCCGCCACACTCTGCTTCAAGCCTGCTGTTAATCAGGCCTAGAATTCTCTTAAGGGTCAGACTAGCAAACAAGGGACAAATATAATTAATACATGGTTGCGATAAATATATGTATGATAGATCACAATAGTATATATATATATATAAAGATATCGCGCTTCTAATACCTGCTGTGCTGTTTGCTCTGACAACTCTACTCTGTCCATTCACCCTCAGCTCCTCCTGCTTTTTTTTTTTAAGTCTGGTGGGTGTGGCTAACGTCACCATCGGCAGACAGACAGAGGCAGTACTCGTGGAGGATCGGATCTTCTCAGCGATTTCCGCAAACTGCGCATGCACAGTTCTGACCCGCCGCCTCCCACCATTTTTTACTGGAGTCGCTGGGCAGCCGGTGGGGCCCCCCAGGCAAGTGTGGCCCCCGGGAAACTGCCCAGCGTGCCCAATGGAAAAGATGGCCCTGGTCTTGGCAGTGGGTTCAAGACAGTAGAGTTTGCCAGTGACACCAGCATTCACAAAGCTATTCCTCCTGTGAAACTGCATGAACATTTTCTCTTAGCAGGCAGTTTTCTCTCAAGGTCAGAGGTTCTTCATTCATAAAAATATTGTGAATGAGGAAACACGGCAAGTGAAGTTGATGCCAAAGAGCTTAATTTTCGTCTCATCTGACCACAGCACGTTCTCCCAATACTTCTCTGAATCATTTAAAATATATGTTCATTGGCATGACCGTACATGTGCCTTCTTGAAGAGGGGGACTGGCCGTGTTTGGAGGAAGAAAAATGCTGACTATGACCCTTGTGCCG
This sequence comes from Rana muscosa, assembly GCA_029206835.1. Lineage (NCBI taxonomy): Eukaryota > Metazoa > Chordata > Amphibia > Anura > Ranidae > Rana > Rana muscosa. Next base: position 332,719,742 of record CM055119.1, read on the forward strand.
CGTACACAAGACCGTTTTTAATGTCATTGAAAAAAATGGCATTTTTCTCGACGTGATTCTTCTCAAGCCTGTCTTGCCTACACAATATTGTTGAAAAAAATGCTTGAGTAAAGCGCAGTGACGTACAACACGTAACGACGGCACTATAAAGGGGAAGTTCCATTCGGATGGCGCCACCCTTCATGTTAGTAAAGTTTGTTGAGCGACGATTCGCGCTTTTCATCCTTGTGCTTTTCAGTCCGTTACAGCGTGACGAATGTGCTATCTCCATTACGAACGCTAGTTTTACCAGAACGAGCGCTCCCGTCTCATACTTGATTCTAAGCATGCGCTTTTTTTTTCACATCGTTAAAGCCCAGACGTAGCCGTTTTTCATGACGAGAAAAACGACGATGTCAAAAACGACGTGAGAAATTAGAGCATGTTCCAATTGTTTCATGGCCATTTTTAACGTCGTGAAAAATGCTCTGAAGCCCACACACGCTCATTTTTAATGACCATTTAAAAAAATGAAAATTTTCTCGTCTTTAAAAACGGTCGTGTGTACTCGGCATAAGAACACCATCCCTACAATCAAGCATGGAAGTGGAAACATTATGCTTTGGGGCTGTTTCTCTGCTAAAGGTACAGGCCGACTTTGCTGCATTGAGGGGCCAATGGACGGGGCCATGTATTGTAAAATCTTGGATGAGAACCTTCTTCCCTCAGCCAGAACACTGAAGATGGGTCAAGGATGGGTCTTCCAACATGACAATGACCCAAAACTTTCCACCAAGGCAACAAAGAGCACATTAAGGTCATGGAGTGGCCTAGTCAATCTCCAGACCTTAATCCTATAGAACATTTATGGAGGGAGCTGAAACTTCGAGTTGCCAAGCGACAGCCACGAAACCTTAAGAATTTAGAGATGATCTTTAAAAAATAGTGGACCAAAATCCCTCCTGAGATGTGTGCAAACCTGGAAACCAACTACAAGAAACATCTGACCTCTGCGCTTACCACCAAGTGTTTCTCCACCAAGTACGAAGTCATGTTTGACTTGGGGACAGAATACTTATTTTACTCACTGAACTGCAACCCAATTTATAACATTTGTATCATGTTTTTTCTAGATATTTGGTTGATATTCTGTCTCTATCATTTAAAATACACCTATGATAAAAATTATAGACCCTTCATTTCTTTGTAAGTGGGCAAACTTACAAAATCTGCAGGAAAACAAATCATTCTTTTCCCCACTGTATTTACCTAGAAAAATGGTGACGTGTTCAATACTTATTTTACCTGCTGTATTTAATTCTTATGCCCCATACACACGATCATTTTTAATGTCATTTTTAAAACTGACGTTTTTCTCGTCATTTTTTTTCTTGTTTCCTCTCAAGCCTGTCTTGCGTACACACCATCATTTTAAAAAATGTTCAAGAAAAGCGCAGTGACGTACAGCACGTACGACGGCACTATAAAGGGGAAGTTCCGTTCGAATGGCGCCACCCTTCATGTTAGTAACGTTTTTTGAGAGACGATTCGCTCTTTTCAGCCTCGTGCTTTTCAGTCCGTTACAGCGTGACGAATGTGCTATCTCCATTACGAACACTAGTTTTACCAGAACGAGCGCTCCCGTCTCATACTTGATTCTGAGCATGCGCATTTTTTTTCACGTCGTTAAAGCATACACACTATCGTTTTTCACGTCGTTAAAAAAAAACGACATGAAAAACGACGTGAAAAAAGAGAGCATGTTCGAAATTTTTAATGCCCGTTTTTCACGTCGTTAAAAATGCTCTGGAGCCTACACACGATCATTTTTAATGGCCATTTTTTTTAATGGCATTTTTAACGGCATGAAAAATGATCGTGTGTATGGGGCATTAGGCCTCATGCCCACTGGCGTTTTTACAGCTGCGTTTTTTGCAGCTTAAAAACGCCTGTCCATGTTATTGTAAATGTTTTTTTTTTTTTTTTTTGACGCTCGCGTTTTTTTCTGCCTAATTCTGACGCTGAGGAACGCACTGGTCCTGGGTTTTTTTTACAGCTTAAAAACGTCTATGCTATTTGCAGCTCAAAAACGTCTAGGTGGGCATGAAACTATAGACTAACATGGACAGGCGTTTTTAAGCTGTAAAAAACGCTCAAAAACGCGGCTGTAAAAACGTCCGTGGGCATGAGGCCTTAGGATCATCAACTCCATCTAGTGGCCATAATGCAGTATTTTCCTGACTCAAGGGGGAGATACTTTGTGAGAAGCAACAATTAACTCAGTTATACTGACTCATCATATTGCCTTTCTGATGCTGGATCTGCTTTAAGTTTAGCAGGCCTGAAATTCGCCTTTTCTGTTGAGATGTCACATCAACTGGAGGTAAAATTAAGCTTACAGTGAAAGTGGCTTCTCTGTGAGAAGAGGAGGTAGATAACTATCGTCTTACACAAGTGTTTCAGCCGTGTACTTTTATTTAGTATTGTGGCTGTAGTCCAATTCAAATTCCCCCTCCAGGAATAACACCTCCACCTTGTGACATTTCGGAGTTCGCTGGCATCAGAAGCAAAGTGCGCTCTTCCTGCTCGGGTCTAATGGCACAGAACACGCCATTCCCTTCATTGTGTAAACAAACTCACAAATCTCTTTCTGTGCAAACTTCCCGATCTGGGTGTATTCTGTGCCAGGGATGAACATGATATAACATCACCAACTTCCAGCAATAAAGACAAACGTTCACTTCAATTGTATTCACTGTTCTGTCCCCCAGGGGACAATGTAGTAGTTTGTCCCAATGTTGTACTTTGTAAGCCTAGCTATGAGGCCAGACAGGGTGCCCCAACAACATAGCTAGCAAGGACAGCTCTAAACACTTGCCCAAGACAAGCTCTGGCAAAAGGAATGCAGGGGGAAGTTTCAGCCTGACCCTCCCTCTGCATTCCTCTTGCAGCTGCTTGTCTCAAGCACTTGAAGTCAAGTTAAGCACTGGTTATAAAGCAGTCATCTCCTTGCTAGCTACGTGGTCGGATGGCCAAGGAAGGAAGGAAGGCGGGTACCCTGTCTGAACTCATAGCTAGGCTTAAGCCTGGTACATGAGATACGATTGTTGGCAGGGGATTGTCTGTTGACAGACTGTTGTCCTAAAATCTATTTTTATTACTATTATTTTTTTTCTAAATTTTTTTTCTACATTTTTATTATTTTTCACAGCATTGTTATTTTTCTTTACTATTTTTTTTTCCGGAGCTCCTGTTGGGGGGGGGGGGGGTTGGTGAAATATAAGGGGTTGAGGACTGAGGGGTTGAGGACTGAGATCCCCTAGTCCATTTCTTTGCAACCTCAGCTGCACTGGACATTGAATGGGTTACATAGTAGGTGAGGTTGAAAAAAGACAAGTCCTTCAAGTCCAGCCTATGTGTGTGATTATAAAATGGGTTGGAAGTGTTCTGTGCTGAGCGGCTTCCTGTTCATTCACAAAGTGGAACATAGTAAACACAGTTAAGAATGAACACAGGAGTGATCGGTGCAGATCACTCACTGAGTTCATTCAGAAAAGGAACAGGCTAGTAAATGAAATATTTACCAGTCCCTTGCCCCACTCTCCATCCTAAAACTTTCCCTGCTGTAGACAGTGGGAAAGGAGAGGAGGAAAGCTGGCAGCACTACAGGGGGGAGACAGGTGCCAGGAAGCAGGGGAAATCGGCACCTTACGGGGTGATTAGGGTGTGCCCAGGCACCTCCGGCACACCCTATGCGCACGCCTATGATTTCACGATATAAGCTTAGTTTAGTGGTAAAAAAAAAGTGTGAAATGCAAGATTTTGTTGGGCATTAAAATATGTCCTCTTGGTGACTTCAGACTGTAGGCTAACTGTGGCTGAGTGCGGGTGTACCAAGATGCCCGTGACGGAACCTCACTTCCGTTACAAGATTTTTACGGGTCGCCTAATCTGACGGAACAGGCTCAGAAAAAAAGTGGTCTTCTCTTCAGGGTGAAGCACCCATAAAGAATAAGTGAGGATAAGCCGAGCATACATGGAGCGGACTTCTTTCCTGCAACCACGGGTTGCAGCAGTGGCGGCTGGTGCTCAAAATTTTTGGGGGACGCAAACAAACTGAAAAAAAAAAAATCAATTGCCGCCACTGTGCCCATTAAACGCAGCCACTGTGCCCAAACGCCACCAGTTTGCCCCCTCAAATACAGCCAGTTTGTTTCCATATACAGCCAGTGTGCCCCCATATATATAGCCAGTGTGCCCCCATATATATAGCCAGTGTGCCCCCATATACAGCCAGTTTGTCCCCATATATATAGCCAGTGTGCCCCCATATACAGCCAGTTTGTCCCCATATATATAGCCAGTTTGTCCCCATATACAGCCAGTTCCCCCCAAATGCAGCCAGTTTGTCCCCCATATACAGCCAGTTCCCCCCAAATGCAGCCAGCGTGTCCCCCATATACAGCCAGTTCCCCCCATATATAGCCAGTTTGTCCCCCATATACAGCCAGTTTGTCCCCCATATACAGCCAGTTTGTCCCCCATATTCAGCCAGTTCCCCCCATATTCAGCCAGTTTGTCCCCCATATTCAGCCAGTTCCCCCCATATTCAGCCAGTTTGTCCCCCATATTCAGCCAGTTTGTCCCCCATATTCTGCCAGTTCCCCCCATATTCAGCCAGTTTGTCCCCCATATTCAGCCAGTTTGTCCCCCATATTCAGCCAGTTTGTCCCCCATATTCAGCCAGTTTGTCCCCCAAATGCAGCCTGTTCCCCCCCCAGCCCTGCACTTACCTTCCTCGGTCCGCGCCGTCCTCGATGTGTTCTCCCGCCCTCGATGTCGCTTCAGCCAATCAGGTTACCGGTAACCAGATCCGGTGAACCTGATTGGCTGAAACCTCCACACAGTCTTCTCCCAGGAACGCACCCCCGTGCGTACCTGGGAGGAGTTTTTGGAAGCCGAATACAGCGTGAGAGCTGTATTCGGAAAGCCTATCAGAGCCGCTGGCTCTGATAGACACTTCCAAGTCACACCCACTGCCGGCCGCCGCTCTAATTCATATGGCCGGCGCTCACCAGGAGGCCGGCCATATGTATAGTGGGCAGCGCGGCAGCGGTGACAATACATAGATTCATGCAATGCATGAATCTGTGTATTGTCTTTCAGTGGCGGTGCGGGAGTGAGAGGGGGCGGCGCTCCGGCGCCCTCTATGGACGCACCGCCACTGGGTTGCAGTGTTGATGCAGAAATCCCTCCTGCCCAGCCATGGTGTTCTCCCCGCTGTGAGAAGACAGTGATTATTGCTAGTGGCTAAATCCTAGTGATAATCATGGGTAAATCCTGGCTGTACCCAAGTTGAGCGATCAACTTGGTACAATCATCCTGCACATGCAGTTAAAATCTCGTCCGGTTCCTGCTAAGCCGGCCGAGATTCGAACCGTATATGGCCTGCCTAAGGATAGAGGGGAGGAATGTTTGCACATTTTACCATTAGGCAGCAGCCGTTGTCATTCTTGACCGGCACTCATAATCCCGTATGCCTGACAGTGAACCAAGGCCAATAATGAGCCTAGTAATTGGATTAAACAATCAGATTCTGACCATGGTGGAAGTGCTTTGTTTGCCAATCGACCTACATAGAGCAGCCAACCAGGATGGACATGGGAGCGGCACGAATTTCAATAGAACCTCTTTTAATTATTTTCCCACGTTAGAGAAAAAAAAAAGAAAAAAAAAGGGATTCTCTTTCCCACCACAGCTGAGGAATCTCGGTTACTGCGCAAGGAAAACAATCAATGGGCAGATTGTTACAAAGCACAAAGTAGATTTGACTGCGATATGTATGGGAATGGCTCCTCTCCTGAACTAAAAATTACTTTCTGCGATTTTACTGCACACTGTGAGCTCTTCGCAATGTGCATTAAAAGCTGCAGCAAGTCAGATAGACCTTGTGCATTACCAAAGATAAAATTTATTAAAAAGTATAACAGCAATGATCAAACTCACATACAGACGTGATAAAAAGCTTGTCAATACACCAGCAAATTAGACCATGTCTCTAAAATCTGGAAGTGGATGTAAGATACTAGATGCTGGTACACACTTCCGATTGGTCCACATGGTGGGTGGGGCCCATTTATATGGGTGTGGTAAGATCGAGTAGGCGTATACTTAGACAAATGAATGTGTGTATATATAGAGGTAACTAGCGGAGGCTAGTCATTCACCGCTTTGGCTCTGAGGAAGAAGGTTCTCCCTCGAAACGCGCAAGCCGTTTGTGATGCCATCTGGTCCAGGTTGCAGATTTTAGAGACATGGCCTAATTCTGGTGTATTGACAAGCTTTTTTTACGTCTGTATGCAAGTATGATTATTGCCGTTATACTTTTTAATACATTTTACCTTTAGTAATGCACAAGGTTGGTGCGCCCTACTTTCTTCTCTATATGTTTCAGCTTTACGGATACCCATTGTTGGGGGGCGTGTCCAAGATGGCCACCTGAGCAGCCGCATATTCAGTAGCTCTGCTGGCACTGCTTAGAATCCTGTTCCTCCTGGGCGCTTTGATCGGTGAAGGAGTGGAGATTGCACCCGGATGAGACGCCGCTCATACAGAGCAGCCGTGGGTAAGGGGAAGAAGGTCCGATTCCCACAGATAGAGGAGGTGCAGACCTCGTCCCCTCCCGCAAGTGTGGAGCTCCGTGCCACGGGGCATTCCAATATGGTGTCGCAGATGGAGGCTCCGGAGCCAGATGCCTCACCCCATCCCAGCTTTGTGGCTGACATAATGTTGGCGATCGCCATGTGTCAAGCCACCCTCACAGCTAAAATAGAGGCAGTGCAGCTTGATATGGGGGTGATGAGGCAGGATGTGGACAAGCTCCAGTCCTGTGTCTCAGAGACTGAGCAGTGGATAAGTCAGGCGGAAGACATGGTCACGGAGCATTCATCTGCACTCTGCAGCCTGCAAACAAAGATGAAAGCATTGGAGTACAAAGTGGACGACACAGAGAACCGCAACAGGAGGAACAATCTTCATATCGTGGGCCTGGCTGAAGGAGCAGAGGGCACCAATCCTGCTGTGTTTGTGGAGGAGCTACTGTGCAGCCTGCTGCCCAATGCACAATTCTCTCCCTACTTTACGGTGGAGAGAGCGCACCGTGTTCCACCTAAGCCGAATATCCTGGGGGCACCTTCATCCTGCGGCTTTTGAATTTCCGGGACAGAGATAAGGTACTTCGTGCCGCTAGGGTACAGGGAGAAGTCCAGTACCAAAACGGCAAGCTACTTATATTCCTTGACTACTCTATCAATACGCAGAAGCTCAGGAATTCCTTTGACCAGGTGAAAGCAACATTGCGGGCCTGCAATATTCGGTATAGTGTTCTGTTCCCCGCCTGAGGGTCTAGGATGGAGAATCGGCTAGTTTATTCACCTCTCCACACGAGGCCTTGGCTTGGATTGATACCCTGCCACCTCACCGCTGATTGGCATGGAGGCGAGGTGTACTACCTCCAACTCCCCTTACTTGATCATTGATCGCCTTACATTGTAAGGTTCTCCCCCTTTTTATTTCCTACGTCTGAGGATGAGAGCAGTTGTTGGGGGTGCCTCGCTTTGACTGCCACCGTTGTGCCAGTAATCTACATGATCTCCAACTGTTTGAGGTTTTTGCCCCTGCTTGCAGGTGTTTGTTTATCGTCATAATATGCAAACTACCGCTCCACTTGGAAGACTATGTCCATGGGTCATGTTGACTCCATGACCCCCTGTTGATTTTTCCACCTGACTCAGACTTCCACAGGGTCCTGCAGTCCCATGAGGCTTACAAAATTATCTCTAACTAACCCGGAATAAGCATAACCATATGCTGATTGAGTGTCAGCATCTCACAGGTACTGAAGCTGCTGTTTTCAGAGGGCCAACACATTTGGTTCACGTCCCACTAGGGTTGTCCTAATTGACTGGTTGTTTGGTGTTTCATGCTCTCCATGATTGGGATGGGGGTGCGGGGAGGGGTGTGGGCCTCTTTCCTCCAAAAGGACTGGGGAATGTTTTTTTGTTCTCTCTTTTTTTTTTTTTTTATCATACAGTTGGTGTGGTGCTTGATGCTCTCTTTTTTGTTTCAAGCCCTGGAATAATGCTTTGTTTACTGCAACTCTTACTGTATAGCTTATCCTGTGGGGTACATTTATCATCCGGGGTCTCTCTCATGCCAGGGGCGACTTATTGCTGATCCCGATCCTATTGCTGATCTTTGTACATGCTCACCAATGTCTCAATTTAAAATAATCTCATGGAATGTCCAAGGCCTTAACTCGGCAGTGAAAAGGTCCCTGGTCTTTAAATTTCTCCAAAAGTACAAACCGCATGTCTGCATATTGCAGGAAATGCACCTCCAGGGCTCCAAAATGAATAGACTCCGGAGAGGAGACCCTGGGTTAGTGAACATTTTCACGCGACCTATTCCAATTACCCCTGGGGAGTAAGTATTTTAATTCGGAAAACCCTGCCCTTTCGAGTACTGGAGGTGCGTACTGACCCAGATGGGAGGTATGTTATGCTGCATGCTAACATATACGACAAAAAAATGGTTCTGGTGGGACTGTACTTGCCCCCTCCTGCCTCAATTAATATACCAAATGACATCATGTCCATGGATTTGCATTACGACACTCCAGTTGTATTTCTGATGGGGGACTTCAACATGGTCCCTTTCCCGGGCCTGGATAGACTACAGGGGATGCCATGAGGTACCTCTGCATTGATGCAATGGGCCTCCACTTTTGTCTTGACAGATGTGTGGCGACATCTGCATACAGACGTGAGAGAGTTCACATGCCACTCTGCCACATTTAAATCCCTCTCCCTTTGCCTCCTCTGACAGCCTTCGTTGGGTTACTGAGGTGTGCATGCTCCCGTGGGGGGTGTCAGATCATGCCCCACTTAGCTTAACCCTCTCCCTGTCAACTCCACCTGCAACTAGGCTGTGGCGTCTCTCCAGGTTTTGGGCAACGGATGATCGGTTGCAAAAACCCATCACGGAATCTGTGTGTAATTATTGGACAATGAATGGGGATACTGAATCTCCTATGATACAGTGGGACTCCTTTACGGCATGGGTCAGAGGAGCATATATATCTCGCATTGCGACGCTTCAAAAGGGAGGGATCTCGCTCGTTGGAATTTCTGGAGGCGGAATGTTTCCTCTCCAACTCCGGATAAGTATCGGGTATGGCAAAGGACCCTGAGACAACTCTCTCTTCTCCGTGCAGAGAATACAAAAAAGGCCCTCTTTTACTCTCAACAAAAAGTATTCGAGCATGGTGGTAAAAAATGGCAGATTGTTGGCATGGTTGGCAAAAAGCCAGAATCCCACAACCCATATTGCTAGTGTTAGGGATGCGGATGGACAATTGCTGGTGGCCCTGGACCTTATTAATCAGCGTTTTATGCCAAAAAAAATTTAGGAGCTATATGAGTCCAGGGTGGCATATTCAACTACTGACTTGGCCACCTTTCTGGACCTTGTAAAGCTTCCGGTGAGACAAATCTAGAGGCAGAGATTTCTTTGGAGGAGATACAGTTAGCTATTGGGAGCTTGCAGGTGGGTAAAACCCCGGGTTCGGATGGACCACCTGCTAAATTTTATTCTAACTTTGCTGAAATTGTAGCCCCCAAGCTCAAGAGCCTTTTCTCTGACCTGTCGTCTCTAGATACTCTCCCTGACTCTGTGGAAGAGACGGTCATTGTGTTAATTCCCAAACCTGGCAAGGATCCCAGTGACTGTGCCTCCTACTGGCCCATCTCGTTATTGAATGCTGACGCGAAAATCCTAGCAAAAGTGCTAGCTCTTCGCCTATCTGTTATTGAAGATCTGATACATGTAGATCAAAACCGGATTCATGCCTGGCAAGAAAACAGACATCAACTTGAGACGCCTTTTCCTGAACCTCTCTATACCACACGATAACCAGGGCACGAGAATCATCGAATCATTGGACGCAGAGAAGGCGTTTGACTCGGTGGAGTGGCTGTATTTGTGGGAAGTACTGGAGAGATATGGCTTTGGCCCCAAATACCTCCACTGGCTTAAGATGCTCTACAGAGCACCCAGGGCAAGGGTCTGCACAAATGATTGGCTGTCCGAAATGTTCTCTCTCTGTAGGAGTATGCGGCAGGGATGCCCCTTATCCCGCTCCCGGTTTGCCATGGCCCTGGAACCGCTAGCAATTCTAGTTAGGGATTCCTCTGCAGTCAAGGGCTTGAATGTGGGACACCTGGGAGGAGAAACTGTCCTTGTACGCTGACAATGCCTTATTATACCTGAGTGATGCAGGTCCGTCGCTATTTGCAGCTGTACAACTTTGACACGTTTGGTACCTTTTCGGGAATACGGATTAATTGGTCCAAATCTATCCTTTTTCCTAGACGACCGAGCGACACAGGCGGCCCCCATCCTTTCCACTACAGTGGGTTGGGAAATTTAGATACCTGGGTGTGCAGATCACCAGACGGACACCAGACTTTTTTGACCGCAACCTCTAACCACTTCTGACATCGCTCAGAACATATTGTTCATCCTGGTCCAGGCTCCCGCTGAATTTGATAGGCCGAATTAATCTAGTCAAAAAGATGCTTCTTCCACGTTTTAACTATATTTTTCACAACTGCCCGATCTGGGTTCCTCTGGCCTTTTTTTAAAGAAATACATAACCTGCTGATCTCTTTTATTTGGAACGGAGCCTCCCCCCCCCCCCGTGTGGCAAAAAACACTCTAAATCTGACTAACAGGCTGGGCAGATTGGCCTTGCCAAACATCCGGTCTATTTTTGGGCAGCAATGCTGGTGTCTATCTACTGGTGGTTTCAGGGCTAACACGGCCATATGTCTAGAAGCTGCTTATTTGGGTTCCCTAAGGGACCTCCGTAATTTTTTTTATATTTTTTTTTATATAATCTTTATTTTAATATATTTTTTTTAAATCATGTAAAATCACAACATTTGAGTTGAAGTAAAGCAAAAACCAGCATAACTGGGGAAGCATGGGGAGGGAAAAAAACCAAAAAAAACGGTATCATTGCAATGCATATTGAAAGTGCCATCCCAGTGATCCCAGCAGGGGCCCGCACCTCGTTATAGCTCTCAGCTAGTGATGAGCCGAACACCCCCGGGTTCGGTTCGCACCAGAACCCGCGAACGGACCGAAAGTTCGAACGAACATTAGAACCCTATTAAATACAATGGATGCGAACGTTCGAATTCTAAAGTGCTAATTATAACAACTATTATGCATGTTATTGTCATAAATAGGGTTTGGGAACCCGGGTTCTGCACCAGGGGACATGTATCAATGCAAAAAGAAGTTTTAAAAACGGTCGTTTTTCGGGAGCAGTCATTTTAATGATGCATAAAGTGAAAAAAAAAAAGTCAAATATTCCTTTAAATATCGTACCTGGGGGGTGTCTAAAGTATGCCTGTGAAGTGCCACGTGTTTCCCGTGTTTAGAACTGTCCCTGCACAAAATGACACTTCTAAAAGAAAAAAAGCCATTTAAAACTGCTTGCGGCTTTAATGTAATGTCTGGTCCCGGTAATATGGATGAAATTCTTTAAGAAAAATGGCATAGCTACCCCATGACCCCCCCCCCCCCCCCCTACCCCAGCCCATTACCAGCCCCTTTGGGTCTTGTATGGATATTAAGGGGAACCCCGCACATAAAATAAAAAAGGCCCTATATACTCTGAACAGCCGTATACAGGCGGTGCATACAAGACAGGGACTGTAGGTTTGTTCTTATGTAGAATCTGTTTGTAATTTTGAACAGGTACATTGTTGAAGTGTAGCTCCAGCCCAAAAATCTATTTTTAAACTTTTTGGGAAACATAGGTAAGGGTTATCACCCCTGTAACATTTGTTTTGCTGTCTGTGCCCCTGTTCAGAACATTTCACCTCACTTTCCGTCCCAATGACAACTGTTTTTGAAATGTGGTGTTTTTCTTGAAACAAGGATTGCTGATAAAGCATCAGTACAGATGAGACCCCTTTCTCCCATATTTATTCTTACAGGAGAGAATTTTCCTTTCTAGGGGTAGATTTCCTCTCACTTCCTGTTGTCTTCTTTCGTTTGCAAGTAGGAGTCGTTTGTAAGTTGGATGTTTGAAAGTAGGGACCTGCCGTATATACTCTGCAGAAATAGGCCCCTTAGTTGTTGGTGTTGGCACAACACTGTAAGCACTCAGTTACTCTTGGTTGGTGCTGGAACGCCCTGCTGTCAACTATTATATCAGGAATTTTAATTACATATAATTGTTGAACAGTGGTAGTAAAAATTGGGGCTTTGATGGTGGTGCTGGTGCCACAACACTGTAAGCCCTGACAGTTACTCTTGGTGGGTGCAGCAATGGGCCCTGCTGTGAATTATTAGATCAAGAATTGTAATTACATGCCCCTTTTGAACAGGGGCTGAAAAATTGGGCCTTTCGTGGTGGTGGTGGTGGTGGCGTTGCCACAAGACTGTAAGCCCTCAGAGTTACTCTTGGTGGGTGCAGCAATGGACCCTGCTGTGAATTATTAGATCAAGAATTGTAATTGCATGCCCCTGTTGAACAGGGGCTGAAAAATTGGGCCTTAGGCACTGGTGGCACAACACTACAACCCCTCACAGATACTGTACTTGGAGCACAGCAATGAGCCCTGTTGCAAAGTATTGCTTCAAAAATTGTAATGACACGCCCCTGTAAAACAGGGGCTGAAAAATTGGGCCTTAGCCACTGGTGGCGGCACCCATAAACAAAAATGATCTTCCAAGCTATCATCATCAATCGTATCATTGAGGACTCGGAGGAGGAGGATAGCCAGTCAACATAACAGCACAGGCACTCAGCATCAGCATCAGTCTTGAAGGGATGTGACATGTTAAAATCAATTAGTCTGTTATATCAGCATCAGGTGTGTGGTAGCTGGTGGTGATCCAAGACTGGTTCATCTTGATGAAAGTCAGTCGATCAACCGAGTCGGTGGACAGGCGCACCCTGTGATCCGTGACAGATCCTCCAGCAGCACTGAATGTGCGTTCCGAAAGAACGCTGGATGCAGGACAGGCCAGTAGCTCAATTGCATACTGTGCAAGCTCTGGCCAGTGATCCATCCTCAAGACCCAGTAAGCCAGAGGATTTTCGGTGGGGAAGGTGTCCAAGTCTGACCTTGCCCCTAGATATTCCTGCACCATGTTTATCAGACGCTGGCGATGGTTGCTGGAACCGATCATACTTTGGGGCTGCGGACTAAAGAATTGTCTGAACGCATCGGTCAGACGGCCACCTTCCCCACCACTCCTTCTTTGACTGGCCGAAGCCTCAGCAACTCGTTGTCCAGGACCAGGAGTTTGTAACCTCCCAGTCTCTGGGAACGCGTTGCACAGACCTTTCTGCAAGGCCTCCCGGAGTTGTCTCATCCTCTGCTCCCTCTGCGACGGTAACATAAGGTCCGCAACCTTACCCTTGTACCGTGGATCAAGGAGAGTGGCCAGCCAGTAATGGTCCCTCTCCTTGATCCGAAGAATACGAGGATCCTTCCGTAGACTTTGCAGGATCAGGGAGGCCATGCAGCGTAGGTTTGCTGAGGCATTCGCTCCGGAGTCCTCTGGGTCACTAAGGACGACATGATCCGCAGCCACCTCCTCCCAGCCACGTACAAGTCCACTGGTTTCTTGGGACTGTAAATCATCCCTAAAAGACTGCTGCTGATGATGCTGAGTGCCAGCCTCCACCTCCATGCTGACACAATCCTCCTCCTCCTCCTCCTCCTCCTCTTCCTGTGCGATGGGTGGGACAGAAGGAACACTGTCTGGGTAAAGGGGGCCTTGAGAGGCAAGGAAGTCCTCCTCTTCCTGCCTCTGTTCTGCCTCAAGTGCCCTGTCCATTATTCCACGCAGCGTGTGCTCCAACAGGTGGACAAGAGGTACAGTGTCACTGATGCATGCACTGTCACTGCTCACCATCCTCGTGGCCTCCTCAAATGGTGCCAGGACAGTGCATGCATCCCTGATCATGCCCCACTGGCGTGGAGAAAAAAAACCAAGCTCCCCTGACCCTGTCCTGGTGCCGTAGTCACACAGGTACTCATTGATGGCCCTCTGCTGCGTGTGCAGCCGCTGCAGCATGGCCAACGTTGAGTTCCACCTGGTGGGCATGTCACATATAAGGCGGTTCTTGGGCAGGTTCAACTCCTTTTGCAGCTCAGCCAGGCGAGCACTGGCATTATAAGATCTGCGGAAATGCACACAGACTTTCCTGGCCTGCCTCAGGACATCCTGTAAGCCCGGGTACCTGCCCAAGAACCGCTGCACCACCAGGTTAAGGACGTGAGCCACACAGGGCACATGGGTCAGTTGTCCCTGTCGGAGGGCGGAGAGGAGGTTGGTGCCATTGTCGCAAACCACCATTCCTGGCTTAAGCTGGCGTGGCGTCAACCACCTCTCGGCCTGGCCCTGCAGAGCAGACAGGACCTCTGCCCCAGTGTGGCTTCTGTCCCCCAAACACACCAGCGCAAGCACGGCATGGCATCTTTTTGCCTGCGTACTTGCGTAGCCCCGTGAACGGCTACGGAGCACCGCTGGTTCATAGGACAAACCACAGGAAGAGGCCATGGAGGAAGAAGAAGAGGAGGGGGTGGAGGAGAGAGGTGTGTCACAACCAGTAGTAGCATTTTGGAGGCGTGGCGGTGGGACAACCTCCAACACTACTGCACCTTGTCCTGCATCCTTCCCAGCTGCCAAAAGAGTGACCCAATGGGCCGTGAAAGAAAGGTAACGTCCCTGTCCATGCCTGCTGGACCATGAGTCAGCGGTAATATGCACCTTACCGCTGACCGCCCTGTCCAGCGAGGCCAAGACATTGCCTTCCACATGCCGGTAGAGAGCCGGAATAGCCTTCCGTGAGAAAAAGTGGCGTTTGGGAACCTGCCACTGAGGAACCGCACATTGCACAAACTCACGGAAGGGGGCCGAGTCTACCAACTGAAAAGGCAGCAGTTGAAGCGCTAGCAATTTAGCCAAGCTAGCATTCAACCGCTGGGCATGTGGATGGCTGGGAGTGAACTTCTTTCGACGGTCCAGCAGCTGGGGCAGGGAAATTTGCCTGCTAGAATCGGACGTCGGTGTACTGCTAGCAGAGTGGCCGCAAGTACTTGGCTGTGACACACCTAATTCTACACCTTCATTCCTCTCAGTGCATGTTTCAGAGAGGACTGAAGTTATAGTGGGGTTGGAGATCCCAGCTGATGCGGTGCAAGGAGAGGTCCGCTTTGTTCTTTGGTGTGGGTCTTTCAGGTAGGCTTGCCAACGAGCTGCATGGCAGGTCAACATATGTCTGGTCAGGCATGTGGTACCCAAGCGGCTGATGTTTTGGCCACGCGATATACGCTTGAGACATATGTTGCAAACAGCAGCTGTGCGATCTGATGCACTAGCCTCAAAAAAGGCCCACACCAAAGAACTTTTTGAATGACGGGCAGAGGCAGCGCCCTGCACAGGCGGAGCTCTGCGGTGTGATTCCGTCGGTGTACTGCCCTTACGCTGGCCACCAAAGGGCATCCTGCCTCGTTGGAGATGTGCCTCCTCCTCATCCTCCTCCTCCTCCTCTTAGGCACCCACGTGGAGTCAGTGACCTCATCATCACCTCCCTCCTCATCACTGGAGCCAATCTGGCAGTATGCTGCAGCTGCTGGAACATGACTGCCAGATTGGTGTCCTTCTTGAGCATCCCCTCTGTCTGCTCTCACGCTACTGCCTTCCTCTAGCTGGGTTTCATCATCAGACCCTTCGAAACGCTGGGCATCCTCCTGGAGCATGTACCCAACACTGTGCTGAAACAGTTCGGGGGACTCCTCAGGAGGAGGACATGGTGGGTCTAGGGAAGGAGTGACTGATGATGAGTCTGACATTGATACCAGGGAAGAGGACGCTTTGGCAGCTGCTTTTCCAGTACCCTGAGCCTGGGTGAGAGAGGATGAGGAGGAGGAGGAGGGCTTGGTCATCCACTCTACCAAGTCTTCGGCATGATGTGGCTCAACATGTCCAGCTGCCGAAAAGAAGGACAAGCGTGTCCCATGGCCATGTGCTGATGACAATGCAACGCGTCCACGACCAGCACTGTTGCCCCCAGACACAGAGCCTGCTTGCCCTCTTTTATTGCCTCCTGACTGTCTGCCTCTCCTTGTTTGCCTTCCAGACATTCTAATAGATGGCCTGCAGGGAGATGGGAAAAAAGCAATAAGGGCTACCTTCAGGTGTCCTTCTCTGTCCCTTGAAACAAGGACTTTGACAGTGAAAGAAACTGACACACTCTCCCTACCTACAGTTTTCTGTCCCTAGAAAAAATGTTTTTTTTAAGCACAATTTAGCACAAGGAGAATTCACTCACTGTCCTTCCAGGTCCCTGGAAACAAGGACTTTGACAGTGAAAGAAACTGACACACTCTCCCTACCTACAGTTTTCTGTCCCTAGAAAAAATGTTTTTTTTAAGCACAATTTAGCACAAGGAGAATTCACTCACTGTCCTTCCAGGTCCCTGGAAACAAGGACTTTGACAGTGAAAGAAACTGACACACTCTCCCTACCTACAGTTTTCTGTCCCTAGAAAAAATGTTTTTTTTAAGCACAATATAGCACAAGCACAAAACACATTGACACTCTCCCTACCTATCCTTCTCTTTCCCTAAACTAAAGGAATCCAGGTTAAGCAAGAAAGAAATAAAAGTCACTGTCCCTGCCTATGCTGCTCTATCCCTGCTCCGGAACACACTACACTAGGCCGCCGTGCTGGCGGCCTTTTATAGTGTGGGGCGTGTACTAAACACCCTCAGCAATAATTGGCCACAGGCATCCTGCCTGTGGCCAATCATTGCTCTCCTCGCTGCCGGCGCTGTGATTGGCCAAGCATGCGGGGTCACAGTGCATGCTTGGCCAATCACAGCGCCTGGATGACACTGCGATGGCGTAGTGCATTGTGGGCCGTTCGCGTCACTCGAATTTGGCGCGAACGGCCCAAATCGTTCGATCTTCGTCGAACGATCGAACAGCCGATGTTCGAGTCGAACGTATGTTCGACTCGAACACGAAGCTCATCCCTACTCTCAGCCAATGTGCTGGGGCACAATTCCGCCCCTTGGCCAGCGGGGACCCGACAGGCACCCCCCCCCCCAGGAGGGGGGGGACCTCCGTAATTTAATCTATCGGGGACCACACGGGCGTATCAGTTCCTGCCAGGACCTACGCATATTACATGGCGGGTCTGGAGGGCAGCCACACACAGATTCTCCGCTCCTGGCCAGCTGTCTCCTGCTCAACCCCTATAGGGCAACCCGGGACTCACTCACTTTCATACCGTTACAGACCCACAGCTGTGGGCCAGATATGGGGTTAAAACTCTTGGAGATATTATGCAAACAGGTACCCTGAGTTTCTCACTACTATCCCAGAATTTCAGACTGCCTGGCTGGATGCTGTTTCAGTATTTCCAGCTGCGGCATTCCACTAATGCTCAGTTCCCTAGGTCTCCTGTTCTCAAAGCTGACTCGATTGAGGAACTTTTGACACCTAGGGACCTACGCAATCCACTATCGACCGTCTATGGCGCTCTTCTGTGCACTGCCCTCCCCAGGATGGGGAAACTTTGGGAGTACTGGAAGGGAGATATCCCATCTTAAGATAGGGAGGACTGCTTAGAGCAGGGCCCGAAACTCAGTCGTAATCTCAACTCGGGATAAGTTGATACAGGTCAAATTTTTACATCGGTTATATTCTACCCCTGAGAGGCTCCACAGGATCTTTCCAGAGCGTGACTCTGTATGCCCTCGCTGTAGATCACAACAGGGTACATATGTTCTGGGAGTGCTCCTCAATTTTGTCATACTGGGAGGCAGTGTTTGCTGAAATTGACCTTAGACTGCAACTTTTAATACCCACCCCTTCTAGGGATCCCCGACAATGAACAGCATCCTCATCATTTGAAGCTGCTTATATCATACCTCTTGTACTATGCCAAAAAGGAAATCTTACTGAAATGGTTACCTCCTCACAGACCGGAGGTGGCTGCATGGGAGGCGATGTTAATACAGCCCTCCCTCTATATAAAAAATGACTTATTCTAATGGGGGCTGCCATTGGAAGTTCGAGAAGGTCTGGGCACCTTGGACTCTAACCTGAACACTTGTAACTTAATGTGTATGTTTAATTGTAGAAAGTTATAGGATCTTGACAGCACTGATGTCTCAGCAAACTGTTATATTATGTGCCATGTCCTGCACCTAGATACTACTGATTTTGGTATGCAGTCCCTAAAGACTATCTACTCTCGACATCTCTATTTCAGTTGTATTAGGCAATGCATATGGAAATGTTGATGTACTGACTTTTCATTCTTGCATAACTTGTATTCTTTTTCAATAAAGCACCACTGTTCTTTTTTTTGTAAAAAAAAAAAAAAGGAGGATACCCATTGTTCTGAGGAGGGCAGCAAGAATAGTGACATTCCATATAAACCCTATGGGTTGGTCGCACCACATACCTATAGACTAAGACCACAAGCGCAGGAGATTGTGTTGCAAGTCAGATAGAGCCTGCCTCATTTCCTGGCTGTAAGACATCCAGCATCCTCTAGCCCTTTCCTCCTCAGCCTGACTGTCCCTGGCCTTCCCTTCACCCTATTCATTGATATTCAGTTCTTTCAATCACAGGGGCTCAGCATCACATGTGGGCAGTGTCATCTTAAGAGCATTATAGGCCCCCGGGCAATACGGTGCACTGGGGCCCAGTCTACACAATCACGCACGAGAATTTTTTACTGACAAAAATCATGACATTTACTGGCAGAACGACCTTTTTTACTGGCACTGCAAAAAGGTACCTAAAATTACAGTTTTCAGTGCCAAACAGTGCAAATGTCAGTATTTAAACTATAAACATATAGCTCGTGCTATTAGCAATGTGTTTAACCACTTAACGACCGGCAACTGTAAATATACGTCGGCAGAATGGCACCGACAGGCAGAATCACGTATATGTATGTGATTGCCTTTGTATAGTTGGGGGGTCCGATCGGACCCCCCTTCTTTACAGTGGGTGGTCGTTTTACCTTCGGGAGCGATCCGGCATGAGGGGACGGCCGTTCGATTCCGGCCACCCCCTCTCGATCGCTCCCGGCGAATGAGAGCTTCCCCTGCCTGTGTGCTTGTTTACACAGGCTGGAGGAAGTGATGTCATCTCTCCTGCGGCGCTCACATATACCGAGCGCCGTACAGGAGAAGATGCAGGTTAGTACACAATACAGCACACTGACACCAGGACACATAGGCACATAAGCACATAAGCACATAAATCGCCCCCCCAGATCACCCCCCAGCCCCCCCCCCAGCCCCCAGTCACAGTGTCACTGATTGCAGTGACCATTTATTTAGTGATCACTGCAATCAGTGACTTTTGTGACTGTAAAAGTGTCACTACATTTAGTTTTAGGTCCAGTGTAGCCCCCCCTAACCCCCCTAATAAAGGTTTAACCCCCTGATCACCCCCCAGGTAACCCTTTCACCCCCTAGCACCGCCGTCGCTAAGCGATAATTTTTCTGATCGATGTCTTAGCGTCGGCGATGCTGATCGGTAGCCAGTAATTTTTTTTAGGTTCGCCGCAGGTTTTTATAGCGTCGGGTACCCCCATATATTACCTAATAAAGGTTTAACCCCCTTGATCGCCCCCCAGGTAACCCTTTCACCCCCTAGCACCGCCGTCGCTATGCGATCATTTTTCTGATCGATGTCTTAGCGTCGGTGATGCTGATCGGTAGCCAGTAATTTTTTTTAGGTTTGCCGCAGGTTTTTATAGCATCAGGTACCCCCATATATTATCTAATAAAGGTTTAACCCCCTGATCGCCCCCCAGGTAACCCTTTCACCCCCTATCACCACTGTCGCGAAGCAATCGTTTTTATGATCGTTGTCTTAGTGTCGGTGATGCCGATAGGTAGCCAGTAATTTTTTTTTAGGTTCGCCGTCAGGTTTTTATATAGCGTCAGGTACCCCCATATATTACCTAATAAAGGTTTTAACCCCCTAATTGCCCCTATTTAACCCTTTCACCAGTGATCATCATATAAGTGTTACGGGTGACGCTGGTTAGTTTGCTTTTTATAGTGTCAGGGCACCCGCCGTATATAACCCAATAAAGGTTTAACCCCCTGATCTCCCGGCGGGTGATATCAATTAGGTTTTAGCGTCAGAGAGGGTCTGCGTCACACCCCAGGCAGCGTCAGGTTAGTGCCAGTAGCACTAACACCCACGCGTGAAGCATACACCCCCCTTAGTGGTATAGTATCTGAACAGATCAATATCTGATCTGATCAGATCTATACTAGCGTCCCCAGCAGTTTAGGGTTCCCAAAAACGCAGTGTTAGCGGGATCAGCCCAGATACCTGCTAGCACCTGCGTTTTGCCTCTCCGTCCAGCCCAGGCCACCCAAGTGCAGTATCGATCGATCACTGTCACTTGCAAAACACAACACAGATAACTGCAGCGTTCGCAGAGACAGGCCTGATCCCTGCGACTCCAGTGCTGTAGGAGGTGATTTCACCACCACAGTTAAAAAAAAAAAAAAGCATATATGCCGAAGCATTGGGGCAGCAGGAGCGATTTTGCTCCTAATGCCGCGTACATACGGTCGAAATTCCGACGGAGGCTTGCCCGTGGAAAAGTCTGACCATGTGTACGCAGCATAACTTTTGCGAGAATATGCCCCCATGCCTCGGCATATATAAATGGTGCATGTATGCCCATCATTAGAAGTGGGTGGATGAAGGGCGGTATTCTAATGGTGGGCATACCCACCGATCAATCTTTTTTTTTCGTTCAGCCAACAGGCTGCATGAAAAAAAAGATTACAATACATGTCCAACAAGGACCAGCAACGTACTGGTATGTTGCTGGACTTTGAATGTTTATACCAGAATGATGCCTGCGGGTTTAGGCATCATCTTGGTATCATTCTTTTCAGCCAGCGGCCGGCTTTCATGTAAAAGCAATCCTAGTGGCTAATTAGCCTCTGGACTGCTTTTACAAGCAGTGGGAGGGAATGTCCCCCCCCCCCCGGATATAAAAAGCGCCATTGGGAAATTGGGAAAGCATTTTATCACACCGATCTTGGTGTGGTCAGATGCTGTGAGGGCAGAGGAAAGATCTAGGGTCCAATAGACCCCAGTTTTTTCAAAAAAGAGTACCTGTCATTACCTATTGCTATCACAGGGGATATTTACATTCCCTGAGATAACAATAAAAGTGATAAAAATAAATAAATATGGAAGCAACAGTTTAAAAATAAAATAAAAAAGCAAAATTAATAAAAAAAAAAGAAAAAAAAAAAAAAAAAAAGCACCCCTGTCCTGCCCTTGCCCAATGGCGAACGCAAGCGTCGGTCTGGCATCATATGTAAACAGCAATTGCACCATGCATGTGAGGTATCACCGCGAAGGTCAGATCGAGGGCAGTAATTTTAGCAGTAGACCTCCTCTGTAAATCTAACGGGGTAACCTGTAAATGCTTTTAAAGGCTTTTAAAAATGTATGTAGTTTGTCGCCAATGCGCGTTTGTGCGAAATTTTAAAGCATGTCGTGTTTGGTATCTATGTACTCGGCCTAAGATCATCTTTTTTATTTCATCAAACATTTGGGCAATATAGTGTGGTTTAGTGCATTAAAATTAAAAAAAGTGTATTTTTTCCCCAAAAAATGCGTTTGAAAAATCGCTGCGCAAATACTGTGTAGAAAAAAAAATGCAACACCCACCATTTTATTCTGTAGGGCCTTTGCTTTAAAATTATTTATATATATATATATATATATATATATATATATATATATAATGTTTGGGGGTTCAACATAATTTTCTTGCAAAAAAAAAAAAGTTTTCATGTAAACAAAAAGTGTCAAAAAGGGCTTTGTCTTCAAGTGGTTAGAAGAGTGGATGTAAGCTTCCTAATGTTGTGTATAAAATGCCAGAACAGTTCAAAATCCCCCCAAATGACCCCATTTTGGAAAGTAGACACCCCAAGCTATATACTGAGAGGCATGTCGAGTCCATGGAATATTTTATATGTTGACACAAGTTGCGGAAAAAATACAATTTTTTTTTTTTTTTTTGCACAAAGTTGTCACTAAATGATATATTGCTCAAACATGCCATGGGCATATGTGGAATTACACCCCAAAATACATTCTGTTGCTTCTCCTGAGTACGGGGATACCACATGTGTGAGACTTTTTGGGAGCCTAGCCGCGTACGGGACCCCAAAAACCAATCACCGCCTTCAGGCTTTCTAAAGGGTGTCAATTTTTGATTTCACTTCTCACTGCCTATCAGTTTCGGAGGCCATGGAATGCCCAGATGGCACAAAACTCCCCCAAATGACCCCATTTTGGAAAGTAGACACCCCAAGCTATTTGCTGAGAGGTATTGTGAGTATTTTGCAGAAGTCGCTTTTTGTCACAAAGTTTTGAAAATTGAAAAAAAAAAAAAAAAAAAAAATGTTCTTTCTTCATTTTCAAAAACAAATGAGAGCTGTAAAATACTCACCATGCCTCTCAGCAAACAGCTTGGGGTGTCTACTTTCCAAAATGGGGTCATTTGGGGGGGGGTTTGTGCTATTTTGGCATTTTATGGCCTTCAAAACTGTGATAGGTAGAGGAGTGAAATCAAAAATTTGCGCCCTTAGAAATCCTGAAGGCGATGCTTGGTTTCCGGGGTCCCGTACGTGGCTAGGCTCCTAAAAAGTCCCACACATGTGGTATCCCCGTACTCAGGAGAAGCAGCAGAATGTATTTTGGGGTGCAATTTCACATATAACCATGGCATGTGTGAGCAATATATCATTTAGTGACAACTTTTTGTAATTTTTTTTTTTTTTCGTCATTATTCAATCACTTGGGACAAAAAAAAAAAAAATATTCAATGGGCTCAACATGCCTCTCAGCAATTTCCTTGGGGTGTCTACTTTCTAAAATGGGGTCATTTGGGGGGGGGTTTGTACTGCCCTGCCATTTTAGCACCTCAAGAAATGAGCTAGGCAGTCATAAATTAAAAGCTGTGTAAATTCCAGAAAATGTACCCTAGTTTGTAAACGCTATAACTTTTGCGCAAACCAATAAATATACGCTTATTGACATTTTTTTTACTAAAGACATGTGGCTGAATACATTTTGGCCTAAATGTATGACTAAAATTGAGTTTATTCGATTTTTCTTATAACAAAAAGTAGAAAATATCATATTTTTTCAAAATTTTCGGTCTTTTTCCGTTTATATCGCAAAAAATAAAAATCGCAGAGGCAATCAAATACCATTAAAAGAAAGCTCTATTTGTGGGAAGAAAAGGACGCAAATTTCGTTTGGGTACAACATTGCATGTCCGCACAATTTACAGTTAAAGCAGCGCAGTGCAAAATTCTGAATTCACCTCTGGTCCTTTGGTTAAGTTAAACAAAAGTAAAAAAAACAAACATTTCTTCATTGACATGAAGGTTAGGTTATTATAACCCAGCCAGCACAGAGTTTCCTCTTACATCAGAGTCTGCAGGATTCCCCCCTACAGTGAAAGGGAACTCTTATGTAAAAGGGGAACGCTGCAGATCATGATGCAAGGGGAAACGCTGATGTAAGGGGGGCTCTGGTGACCAGAGACCACCTTATATCAGAGTCCACTGCTTTCTCTTTACATCAGAGCCACTTACATCAGAGCAACAGACCATCCCCCAATCTCTTTGTGCAAGATGCAAAGTCAGCCAGACAGCCACTCACCGTACGACACCGACCAGGGCACTCCGTGTCTATACTAGCTGGTGGCTGGGCAGGCTACAGGCTCACGAAAACTGGCACTGCCGACAGGGGTCCGACTCCGCCACACTCTGCTTCAAGCCTGCTGTGCTGTCTGCTCTGACCACTCTACTCTGTCCATTCACCCTCAGCACCTCCTGCTTTTTTTTTTTTTTTTTTTTTAAGTCTGGCGGGTGTGGCTAACGTCATCATCGGCGGACAGACAGAGGCAGCACACGTGGAGGATCGGATCTTCTCTGCGATTTCCGCAAACTGCGCATGCACAGTTCTGACCCGCCGCTTCCCACCATTTTTTACTGGGGTCGCTGGGCAGCCGGTGGGGCCCTCCAGGCAAGTGTGGCCCCCGGGCAACTGCCCAGCATGCCCAATGGAAAAGATGGCCCTGCATGTGGGCAGTCTGCCTAGGAACTCCTCAAGACTGACAGCCACCCGTCAAGGTATTTTGATATTTGCCTAACTCCTGCCAAGAGCCAGCACACTGTTTGCATGGGGGCTCTTAACCACTTCCTTACCGGACCTATTCTGGCACTGCTCTCCTACATGCAAAAATCATAATTTTTTTTGCTAGAAAATTACTCAGAACCCCCAAACACTATATATGTTTTTTTATAAGACACCCTAGGGAATAAAATGGCAGTCATTGCAACTTTTTATCTCGCACGGTATTTGTGCAATAATTTTTCAAATGCATTTTTTTTTTTTTTAAGGAAAAAAACAAACAAACAAACAAACAGTTTCACGAATTAAAAAAATATTAAAACATTAAAGTTAGCCCAATTTTTTTGCATAATGTGAAAGTTACGCCGAGTAAATAGATACCAAACATGTCACCCTTTAAAATTGCACACGCTCGAGGAATGGTGCCAAACTTCAGTACTTAAAAATCCTCATGGGCGACACTTTAATTTTTTTTACTGGTTACATGTTTGAGTTACAGAGAAGGTTTAGGGCTAGAATTATTGCTCTTGCTCTAACGTTCGCTGCGATACCTCACATGTGTGTTCTGAACACCGTTTTCATATGTCGGCTTATGCTTTCGCTTCTGCGTGCGAGCTACCGGGGCACTTTAAAAAAAAAAAAATTATTCTTAAATTTTACTTTAAAAACTTTTTACTTAGACACTTTAAAAAAAAAAAAATATTAATAATTTGATCACTTTTATTCCTTGTAATAGGAATAAGCATGATAGGTCTTCTTTACAGTGATATTTGGGGTCAATAAGACCCCACATCTCATCTCTAGGCTGGGAAGCCTGAAAAAACAAAAAACAAAAAAAAACACACACCTCACACGATCACCGCTTCCTAGCCGAGGCGCCGCCGTTTTTTTAAATGCAGAGGCCGGGCATGACGTCATAACATCGCGCCCGGCCTCCGAACGATCATAGAGACTCCGGCGATCATCTGGTCCGCCAGAAATCTCTATGGTAGGCAGCCGGGGCCGGCGGAACTGCTCTCCGACTCACCGATCGCACAGGTGAGTCGGTAGAAGAGAGGGGGGGGCGTCCCCTCTCGCCGCCTGTAAGGACGATCAAACGGCGGAACAGCCACTGTGATCATTCTTACGGTGCACAGAATCGCCGGCTCTAAAAAACGATATCTGAATGATGCCTGTAGCTGCAGGTGACTTGTTGTTCTGGTTCCTTCCCCTATCTGTATGGTTCCAAGCTCAACTGCGCAGGCGCAGCCAAACAGCTGTTGAAGCTCGGAGATTTCCGTCGGCTTGGCTTGAGCCTGTGCAGTAAAGAGGGAACCAGAGCGATAGGATAGTCTCGGCAACTGTGGACGCGCTGGTCCCCGATGCTTCATTACACACGCCGCTTTCCTATTCATACAGCAAGGGGCGGCTCAGATGTCATATTCTGCAGTGCGATTTGTTTGTTTATACACGACACTCTATCCAGCCCCTTGCTGTATGAATAGGAAAGCGGCGTGTGTAATGAAGCATCGGGAGCGAGCGCGTCCTATCGATATGCTTCCCCCCCCTTGACTGCGCAGGCGCTGCCGAACAGCTGTTTAAGCTCAGAGATTTCCATCGCCTCGGATTGCGCCTGCGCAGTCAAGCTTGGAACCATACTGTTAGGCGGAACAAGTTTGGCAGGTCACAGGCATCATTCAGATATCCCGGCTGCATTGCATAGAGAAGAACAAAGACTCAGTGATGACATCGTTGGGTCTAAAGTAAAAAAACTATGAAAACAAAAAAAGGTTACATTTAAAAATGTCATTAGCATGTTAATTAGGTGGGAGGGGAACCAGAGAAGGCAAAATATAGGAAGATTAACATTTCAGCTTTCATTGTACTTGTTCTGTAAAAAGGTGGAGATATGAACTGAGGAGCTACTTGGATGAGAGGTGAAACCTTTGCAATATTACAAACAAGTCCAGCTAAATGTGACCCTTCTCATAGATAAACCATGCCTGCGATAAATGAGATCCTTCACACATGGCTGCTGTTAGAAATCATGGGGCCCTATACAGCCTACACGACAGGGCCCCCTTCCCCCAGTCCGAAGTGACCCAGGACAGATTTATCAGTCTCTCTGTAGCCTCAGCTGCGCTGATGAATAGGAAGCGCTTTGAGGCTTCCTCATTCACAAACCGAAGCATAGTAAATACAGTTTACTATGCTTTAGTGATGAATAGACACAGGAGTGATTGATACCGATTGCGCGCTGTGTTCATTCAGGAAAGAAAGGGAAAGTAAATTACATATTTACCGGCTCGTTCCACTACTCTCCATCTTGAAACATCCCTGTGTGCCCCTGCCGGCAGGAGAGGGAAACTGGCAGTGCTGCGGGGAAGAAAGAAGCACACAGGGGGGCCTAGACAGCAGATGA
Organism: Rana muscosa; assembly: GCA_029206835.1. Taxonomy (NCBI): domain Eukaryota; kingdom Metazoa; phylum Chordata; class Amphibia; order Anura; family Ranidae; genus Rana; species Rana muscosa. Next base: position 332,746,435 of record CM055119.1, read on the forward strand.
AAGGGGCACATGTGCTAGAACTAATCTCCCTGCAGTGCAGCCCGAGGGGGGAGGGAGAAGTCGGAAGCACTGCAGGGAGAAGCAGAAGAGAAGAGAATTGGTGTTTGCAATAAGACAGTTCAGGCGGACCTCCTGCTCAACAGGTGCCCAGGCCCCCCCTTTTGAACAGATAGGGCTCAGGCCCAGTACAGGAGGGCTGGCTGTACTACCTTATCAGCAGCCCTGCCTTGACAGACACTCCAAGATCAGAATAATAAGAGTCAAGAGCCAATCACATGTAGAACATCTTTATATAGAACTTCTTCAAAAGTGTAATCATTACAATGTTTCTATGTCAGAAAATAAAAAGGCCACAAAGAATATAAAATCTTAGAACACCCCACATCTAGAAGTATTTGGGGTAATTATGTATATATAAATGTAACCAAAAGACAGGACGCTGATCATATAGACATTGAATGAGGATTAAAAACGCTGGGTTCATTAAATGATCGCACAGGGAAATCACGCAATGTAACAAAACCGCTCTCCGTCTTCCATGTACATTTCTATATTCCTCATTAATACACCATCAGAGCTTGGTTAACATTAATAAGACGCTCAAAGCACAAGGTTGTACAGCAACTCGTACATTATTAACATATGAATGAAAGGTTGCAAACGTATAAAACACAAACCATAAAAACAGAACATTAAGGCGCACCAGTGACCTACACAGCGGGAGCCATTTTGGCCCTGAAGCACGCAGCCAATCAAATCATTAGCAGCTGGTGATATCAGAGACAACTTGGCCTTTTTTTGTAGTGCCTTATAAAATGAGGACCATTTAATTTTGCCATGAGTTAAAACCAGCTGCCCAAAAAAAAAACACAAAAACAAACTAAATCCATGTACCCCTCCCCAGAATAGTTACAAAGTGAGAACTACGGTGTATAATATGAGACAATAAGATACCTTTAAATATCTACAAGACCCAACGATGTGCAATACAAAAGGCAGAGATCTACAGCAGCTTTACAGATACAGTTCACATGGAACATAAAACAAGCTTCATCCTCTCATTTATAAAATCTAAAAAAAAAAAAGAGAGAGATAGAGAGATAGAGAGATAGAGAGATAGAGAGATAGAGAGATAGAGAGATAGAGAGATAGAGAGATAGAGAGATAGAGAGATAGAGAGATAGAGAGATAGAGAGATAGAGAGATAGAGAGATAGAGAGAGAGAGAGAGAGAGAGATAGAGAGATAGAGAGATAGAGAGATAGAGATAGAGAGATAGAGAGATAGAGATAGAGAGATAGAGATAGAGAGATAGAGAGATAGAGATAGAGATAGAGATAGAGATAGAGATATAGAGATAGAGAGATAGAGATAGAGATAGAGATAGAGATAGAGATAGAGATAGAGAGATAGAGATAGAGATAGAGATATCTATCTCTCAACGATGGTCAGAGAGAGCTCACCAGCTCTGCCTAAACGCCTATCCTCCCAACTCTTCAGCCAAGATTATGTGACCAGTGCCTTGACACTCAATCACATGATCAGCTCCAGAGACCGCAGGGGTTTCTGCAAGTACTTTAGCTTGTCTGAGTATACAGAGACATGATTCCCCCTCCCAATGTGACTCACTACCCTCATTCTCCCTCCCCCAATGTGACCCACTACCCTCACCCCCCCCCCCCCATGTGACCCACTACCCTCATCCCCCCAATGTGACACTTCTGACTCCCCCCCCCCCCCAACGAGACCAATTTCCCTTAAATATGACTCCCTTCCCTCACCCCCCCCCCGTTACTCACTTCCCTCTCGCAACCCTCCCTGCTCCCCCCCCCCAATGTGGCTCACTTCCCTTACCCCATATGACCAATTTCCTTCACCCCAACATAAGAGCGGCGTTGATGCTTGGCCCCCAAGGTTTGCTGTGTAAGGTCCAAGTCTGAAGATTGCTCCATTCAGCGAAGAGAAGAAAAGTGAAGGAAAGGGAGGAGGAGTATGTACAGCTGCAATGGCTGCCAATAATATGGACCTGTCCCTTCATCCTGCATGGGCAAATTAAGTCTGGACACTTACAAAATGAATACACATTTATGATTAATAAAAAAAGTCAGCAAATACTTCTCTAGCCACAAAATAACCAAGCCAGAATAATAGAAATAAAAAGAACACATGCTATAATTAGGGCAATGTGGATTAGGCAACTCATAGCTCTGAATAAGGGGGTTGTACAGGTAAACCCCAATAAACATAACCCTAACCCACCTGTAAAAAAATAAAAATCCACACCAAATTTTATGAAAGATCGGCTATGGTCCTTCGCCCTGATCAATATTGTGCTTTTCCTATTAAATCCACAGAACTGCTAAAACCTCAGTCCACACTGAGCCCCGATGAGGTGGGCACAGTGCCCACTAACCTTCACTAGCCTCTGACAACTAGGTAGTATCAAGATGGACCACTTTTCACAGGCCTACGTCATGTGACCAGTCACAGCTTCCTCCCACAGCCTGAAATTAAGACAGATATTAAGTCTTAAGGTCACTTAGAACCATTATTGTTTTCTAGAAAAAGTAAAAGTAAAAAAAAAAAAAAAAAAAACACACACACACGAACAAAAGGAATCAATCTTCATGCCAAAGTACCCTACAAAACAATATAAAGAAAAAGTGTTCTATAAAACGGTGATCCCATCTATGGCATTGTTGATTCATATGGTCATACTCAGTAACACTACAGTGCCTTGCGAAAGTATTCGGCCCCCTTGAACTTTTCATCATTTTGCCACATTTCAGGCTTCAAACATAAAGATATAAAATTTTAATTTTTTGTGAAGAATCACCAACAAGTGGGACACAATTGTGAAGTGGAACGAAATCTATTGGATAATTTAAACTTTTTTAGCAAATAAAAAACTGAAAAGTGGTGCGTGCAAAATTATTCGGCCCCTTTACTTTCAGTGCAGCAAACTCACTCCAGAAGTTCAGCGAGGATCTCTGAATGATCCAATGTTGTCCTCAATGACTGATGGTGATAAATAGAATCCACCTGTGTGTAATCAAGTCTCTGTATAAATGCACCTGCTCTGTGATAGTCTCAGGGTTCTGTTGAAAGCGCAGAGAGCATCATGAAGACCAAGGAACACACCAGGCAGGTCCGTAATACTGTTGTGGAGAAGTTTAAAGCCGGATTTGGATACAAAAAGATTTCCCAAGCTTTAAACATCCCAAGGAGCACTGTGCAAGCGATCATTTTGAAATGGAAGGAGTATCAGACCACTGCAAATCTACCAAGACCTGGCTGTCCCTCTAAACTTTCAGCTCAGACAAGGAGAAGACTGATCAGAGATGCAGCCAAGAGGCCCATGATCACTCTGGATGAACTGCAGAGAACTACAGCTGAGGTGGGAGAGTCTGTCCACAGGACAACAATCAGTCGTACACTGCACAAATCTGCCCTTTATGGAAGAGTGGCAAGAAGAAAGCCATTTCTCAAAGATATCCATAAAAAGTCTCGTCTAAAGTTTGCCACAAGCCACCTGGGAGACACACCAAACATGTGGAAGAAGGTGCTCTGGTCCGATGAAACCAAAATCGAACTTTTTGGCCACAATGCAAAACGATATGTTTGGCGTAAAAGCAACACAGCTCATCACCCTCAACACACCATCCCCACTGTGAAACATGGTGGTGGCAGCATCATGGTTTGGGCCTGCTTTTCTTCAGCAGGGACAGGGAAGATGGTTAAAATTGAGGGGAAGATGGATGCAGCCAAATACAGGACCATTCTGGATGAAAACCTGTTGGAGTCTGCAAAAGACCTGAGACTGGGACGGAGATTTATCTTCCAACAAGACAATGATCCCAAACATACAGCAAAATCTACAAAGGAATGGTTCACAAATAAACGTATCCAGGTGTTAGAATGGCCAAGTCAAAGTCCAGACCTGAATCCAATCGAGAATCTGTGGAAAGAGCTGAAAACTGCTGTTCACAAACACTCTCCATCCAACCTCACTGAGCTTGAGCTGTTTTGCAAGGAAGAATGGGCAAGAATTTCAGTCTCTCGATGTGCAAAAGTGATAGAGACGTACCCCAAGCGACTTGCAGCTGTAATCACAGCAAAAGGTGGCTCTACAAAGTATTAACGCAAGAGGGCCGAATAATTTTGCACGCCCCACTTTTCATTTTTTTCTTAGTTAAAAAAAGTTTCAAAAAAACAATAGATTTCGTTCCACTTCACAATTGTGTCCCACTTGTTGGCGATTCTTCACAAAAAATTAAAATTTTATATCTTTATGTTTGAAGCCTGAAATGTGGCAAAAGGATGAAAAGTTCAAGGGGGCCGAATACTTTCGCAAGGCACTGTACATGTATCTGGAAGTATAAATCCAGGTAGATTTGCGGAGCTGTGCAGTTTTCAGAATGGAGAGTGCTTCAGATCTCATTTAGGCCTTAACCAACGTTCCCGGTCTCTGGCAAGTAAGGCGATTACACCTTCTGCTGGTGTTGCGATTTGGCATCGTCCTTTTTTAAATCAGACAATTTGAGTGCCGGCTGGAAGGTAGAATGGACGGTGCGGTTCATTAGTGGCTGAAGAGGGCGGAAGTTGTCCACCATGTTTTTTTCGTCCTCCCCTACGGCGCTGTAGAGGAGACTGCGAAACACGGCCAGCTGCAAGGGAGAGACCAAAGAGGCATTAGTGGGATATTCTTAAGGTGGAACTCCAGGCAAACGGTGGAATACATTGTTCATTACATTATATATACACACACGGTTTTATCTGCGAAAGGATTTGTCATTTTGGCGAGCCAGTTGAGTGACAATATCCCAGCTAGTCAGCGGACCAGTCTACTATTTCTTGGTTTAGGATCACTGCACCTGGGTTCAGCTCTCTGCTTACTGCACGGGGGCAATATTGCCGATTTAGTATCCACCGAGGTTGGAGGCGGGGAGGTGACACTTTCTTAAAGTGTACACCAAGCGAAATGGTTATAACCCATTACTACAACAGAGCCCACACCAGTTTTACCTAGAGTGCCAGGACTATGGCTAATCAAGAGACAGCTCTTCGGATTAGCATGTTCCTAAAGGTCTTTTCAACACATTGCTCTGCGTTTGAAGAATGCTTTGCTACACCCAAGCCGAGCCCCCTGCTGCAATACTAAGTGCCCATGCACTCCCACATCTCCAGTGACCCCCCGTGCACTCCTGTGTCCTCAGCAACCCCTGTACACTCCTGCCTCTCCAGTGACCCCTGCACATTCCTGTGACACCAGTGACTCCCATGCACCGTGGCTCCAAGTGCACCCCCTGTGCCTCTGCCCAGCCTCCAGTACACCCGACAGTTGTCTAGCCTGCTTCCCTTCATTGCCAGTACCCTCTGCTGACCCTCCACCTTCAGGTATGCTCGTGTCATCATCTGGACTATCCATCTTTCCATGGGTACAGACCTCAGTCTGACATTTTTCCTCACTTAATGTCACATTGACAAACATTTCATCAGTCGGGAAGTGAGAGAAAAAGTCTGCAACAGAGACAATTTCTCGAACGAAATCCCAAATAGTAATAAAACGTTGTCAGGGGTTCTAATCCTTCCCAACTCTAACCGCATCAGAGATCTATGAATAAATAAACTGCAATTCCCATCTGCCATCGTGGCAGAAGGACCCGTAGTGTAACCAGTCTACAACATGGAGCTGGAGGAATCATGACTGCAATGCTCTGCAGGATCCAATGCAAATAAATGCAATTTTTTTTTCCTGTTAACGTGGGTGCATTTATTATTTGTTTTTTCTTTTGCAAAAAATGGACTTAACCTTTAAATATTTCCTCTGCCATTATATTTCAGAGAAATCACCAGCTTAAAAAAACAAACAAAAAACAAAAACAAACAACCTTCAGGATTCAAAATAAAATGTAAAAAAACAAACACTGCACCCAATGATTCCTTCTGCCATCCACATGACCACAGGACAGGAGGGTGGCAGGGGGAACAAATAACCTACACTCCCTGAGATGTCTGTTTCTGAAGATGCTTCAATAGGCAATTTTTCTCCAGTACAGGGCCAATTGGCTGCAGGGACAGCAAGAGAGGAAAGCCCCGAATATTTTCCTTTGCAGAAGGCACATTCGTTATCAGTTTTATTTTAGTGACAAAGTTGCTATAAATTCTAATACCATCAGCTGTCCCTTTCTCACGATGGAGAGAAATTCTTAGACGCCCATCAAATCTTAACACATCTTTGTCACATTTCTGCGGGTGAGCGGTTGGGTCACCAGCTCCCTTGGACTTTAAAAATAATTTCAGAACGTGTGTCACCTGACTGTGGTCCACTTCAATGGGTTTCTTCATGATAATCCAGGTCACGGACTCGGTCAGCGGCGGCGTGGTCAAGGAGCCAGCATATGTCCAGTAATCGTTACAGGTTGGCAGAAAGCAGGAGGGGTCAAAATAATTGAATTCAGTAAGAGAATCCTAAAAGAAACAAAAAAAGGAATGTGAACTGGATGACATTTAGTTTGATTTGTGCAATGTGTATGAAATAATTGGTGCCGTTTTTTTTTCCCCCCCCATAAAGTTTGCATTTTTAGCATCCCCCCCCCCCCCCAAAAAAATAAAAAAATAATAAAAAAATAAAAATCTCAGAGTGCGGCTGATCTCCTCTAAACTTTTTAAGTCACTTCCTGCCTGCATGCATGCACTTGCTCCAGCATTGCTTGCAGATCTTTGCTCTGTACAGTGACCACAGTGGACAATGCACCGCGTATGATAACCCGTTATTACTTTTTTTTTTCTTTTATGAAAATTTGTTTTTTTTTAAAAAATATCAATAAAATGTATTTTTTTTATATTAAAAAGTATACAAAATATAACGTGACATACAATTTTCATATCCACATTCTAGAATTTTTATTACGTTTTTATTTATTTTTTATTACGATTAGTCGTTTTATATCTAAATAGAAATCTTAGATGTGATGGTTTTAAAATAGGGGCAGCTTTTTTTTTTAAATAAAATACTTTTTGCCTTTTTATAGCCTTTGTTACATCTCACTGCTGCAAATCTATTGCAGCTTCTTTTTTAGCCAACTCACAAAGACATGTACTCCAGCGATGGCTGCATGAAATTTTCACTTGATTGCAACTACAGTGGACCATACCTACGATGTGTGTCGGAACAGACACTTGTAGAATCCACCAGGGTGCATGTGACAGGGTGACAATGCAGAAGCCCAATTGAAAGACAGGGGCAAAGTGTTGTCACCGTGTAACAGGAAATGCCTGAACAAGCACCTTCATGGCAGATTTGTCAGGGATATTTTAAATGAAAGTAGCAGATTGATAAGGACACAAAGATTATATGAGATTTTAGTGGGAAGGTTTCCAAAGCCAAAACAAAATTAATAATTATATTATATTATAAAAAATATATATATATATATATATATATATATATATATATATTATATATAGGCTTGTTCTTAAGTTGAATCTGTAAGTTGGAACAGGTCCATTTAAGTGTAGCTCCAGCCAAAAAATCTATTTTTACGCTTTTTGTATAGCATAGGGAAGGGTTATCACCCCTGTAACATTTGTTTTGCTGTCTGTGCCCCTGTTCAGAAGAGTTCACCTCACTTTCTGTCCCAATGACAATTGGATTTAGAAAATTTGGGTTTTTTAGGGAACCAAGGATTGGTGATAAAGCATCAGTGGAGACACCTTTTTCCCATATTAACTCTTACAATAGAGAATTTCCCTTCCTAGGGGTAGATTTCCTCTCACTTCCTGTTGTCTCCCTCCGTTTGTAAGTAGGAGTCATTTGTAAGTCGGATGTTTTAAGTAGGGGACCGCCTGTAGTTTTTCAGTAATAAATTCAAAAAATTGAAACTCATTTTTATATAGATTCATTACACAAAGATGGTGTCTCATCTTCCTCTTGACAATACCCCACAGATTCTCTATGGGGTTTAGGTTGGGCGAGTTTGCTGGCCAATCAAGAACAGCGATACCACGATCATTAAACCTGGTATTGGTCTGTGATGATTTGGGGAGCCATGTCATCTGCTGGTGTTGGTCCACTGTGTTTTAATAAAGTCCAAAGTCAGCGCAGCCCTCTAGCAGGAAATTCTAGAGCACTTCATGCTTCCCTTTGCTGACCAGCTTTATGGAGATGCCGATTTCATTTTCCAGCAGGACTTGGAACCTGCCCACACTACCAATACCTGGTTTAATGATCATGGTATCACTGTGCTTGATTGGCTAGCAAACTTGCCTGACCTAAACCCCATAGAGAATCTGTGGAGTATTGTCAAGAGGAAGATGAGAGACATCAGACCCAACAAAGCAGATGAGGAGCCCTGACCAAGTATTAAGTGCGCGCGCGCACACACACACACACACACACACACACACACACACACACTTTAATATATATATATATATATATATATATATATATATATATATATATATTTTTTTTTTTATTTTTTTTTACTACACACCAATGTGTTTTTTTTCCTCTATACACAGCAGTTTGAATACCTATAAACCAGGGGTCTCAAACTGGCGGCCCTCCAGCTGTTGCAAAACTACAAGTCCCATCATGCCTCTGCCTGTGGGAGTCATGCTTGTAACTATCAGCCTTGCAATGCCTCATGGGACTTGTAGTTTCGCAACAGCTGGAGGGCCGCCAGTTTGAGACCCCTGCTATAAACATTCAGGTATTTTGCATTTCTGGCTCTGCCCTCTAACTTGTCACATCCTTCATAAAATAACGGGCATAGATCCAGCAAGTAAAGCAGCACTGACTTGTATTAGCCTCAGTATGTGGCAAGACCTGGGGGGGTCTACATCTGAACCGCCTTAAAGCCAAACTACGGAAAAATTTAAATTTATCCGATGTAGTGGGGCTATGCTTGCACTACAAGGGTTAACTGCTTGTTTTGTCCAGTGGAGAAACACTTCTACTCCTGATCCTCTTTTCTCTCTTCGACGTCAACATGTCCAACGCAGGGCTATGATAAGATATTAAGGTTCAAGAACATTGTAAAAAATGTAGGTAAACAATTTAGGAACTGGTAAAAAATTCAGAAATTTCTTGAATCCCATGAAATGGTATCAAGACAGTTGATCGGAGTCTTCAAATTATTTGTCTTGGCAAATCAAAGTGCTCAGGAAACTGGGAGACACAAAAGCAGCAGCCGAGACTGTGCCGGAGGAGAAATGTTAAGTTGGACTTAAGGATCTGAAAAAAATCCCAAGGGAAGGAAAATCTTTTATAGTGAAGCTTGATGTGAAGGCCTCCGAGTAATCCTATTACAGCGAGGAAACACCAAAAACTTCAAAGTGGAAACAAGATGCCCTTAAAATAACACTAAACCCTCAAAAGAGCAGTAATTAGTTATGTAGAGCGCTGGAGGAAAAATAGGGATTTTTTTGTTAAAGCTGAACGCTGGGATTAGTAAATATTGGCCAAATCCATTCATTGTGTATTCTTCTTGAATCTTGGTGTGCTTTGTACATTTCTTCCAAATCTGTGCAGGAATCCAGTGTGAAACTTTCCTTCCTGTAATAAAGACCGCTCACTGCTGCTCTCTATTCACGTGCATGGTGACTGGTCTCGTCTCCGCCCCCTCCTGTTTTCTGTAGTGGGGGAGGCTGTACACAGGCTATGTACAGCACAGCAATGATATCACTGCTACTTTAATAAGGTAATATCTGGTACCTAAAAATTGGATTTATATATCATTTGTCGTTATTGGGGAAATACTGTGTATTTGCATTATTTTTTTTGTGCTCAAAATTTCCCTGTCTTTGTTCAGGTTTTCTCTCCCTGCACATCCTGTAAATAGTTTGTATGAACTTCCAGTGGATGTGCATGATCCAGAAGCAGCTGATAAATACATAATTTACTGAGGTGGCCCCTAGAGAATGTGCACTGTGCATTGCCATGGCGGCTTGTAGTTCAAATCAGGAGTGTGCAGGAAAAGGCGACAACACTGTCATGGAACAGAGTACATACCCCCATTCACACAACTGACGTGTTAAGAGTTGCACTTAACAGCAGAGCACGTGAAAATGGAACAGGCTGCATTTTATCACAATGCAATGGACACCATACTTTCTGCTGTGCTGCATTGCAGACCATATGCATTCTGCAGGTTTGTTTGGGTGCCATTCACAGTGACTATCAATGAACGTGTGTGTTACTTCAGTGCACTGGTGTGAATGGCCCCAAGCATTGTCCTCTAGTGTCTGTGGGTACTCTTGCTGCTACGATTACATTAAAAGCAGTACACAGCCAAAATTAATCAATCTTTTTGACATTACAGGATCATGTTCAATAATATGTAGCGATAAAGTTACATTTAATGAAGGTACAACATTTAGCAACTCACACGGTTGATGATTAAAAAAAAAAGGCACATCCAAAGTATGCAGGCATCTGGGGTAAAATCTGTCCAAAGACCATTCTCCGCACCGCCATGGACGTCGTCCCTTTCACACTGCGCTCCACGAGAGGTTCGAGCCTCGCTTTCAGAACGCTCTATTGCAGGGTAGTCTTCCCGGTCACGATTGCAGAAAGCTTTACCCCAGATGCTTGCATACTTAGATGTGCCTCTTCTAATCAACCATGTGAGTTGCTAAATGTTCTACCTTCATTAAATGTAACCATATTGCTACACTTAGAGGTGCCTTCTCTTCTCTTTTATACTCTGTAGCTCCTGCTGGATTTTGCTTCTAATCCCCTTGTGGAGGCTTCCATTTGTGGATAAACATTTTATGGTTACACAACCAATCACATTGCTATAATCTTTTAATATGGACTATAAACTTAAGGTCTTATGACTAAATGGTTGTGGAATGTTTAATTTGAGTTTCCATTATTTCTTATGGGGAAATTCGCTTTCATATGCAAATGTTTTGTATTGCAAGCATGCTTCCAGAACGAATTATGCTCGCAATCTAAGGTTTTACTGTCTATGGTAGGATTTAGATACACTTTAATATATCTCAGTGATAGTCTGGCGACCTCTAGTGGCTGAATTTGTGTAATGCGTCTGTACACCTGCTGTGCTCATGAGGGGTTCCTCCCATGCCTATGCTAATTTCCCAGGTCTGTACCTATTATGAGGGGCTCCCACCATCGCTGCACTAAGTTTCTGGGTCTGTACACATGTTGTGCCTATGAGGGGCTCCCACCATCCCTGCACTGAGTTCCCGGGTCTGTACACCTGCTGTACCCCCATCTTTCGGTTTACTGCATTGGTGATATATGCTAGAAGGTTTACCTTATATCTGACAGACGGTAGAATGTCCACCAACTTCTGCAGCTTCGAGTGATGCCGACCAACCTACAAAAAAACAAAAATTTATTGTAGAACAGAAACAATGAAAAGCAAAAAAAAAAAAAAAAAAAAAAAAAGAAAATGAAGGCAACGGTAAGGAAATGTTTAGGTCTACCTTTAAAAACACTCCAATAACCGCCAGACCGTTCTCCTCCATGATGGCTTCCTCAAAGGTGCGATACCGGGAGCAGTTCCAGTGCACAAGGTGAACCTGAAAATAGTGCAAATTTTTATTGAGAGTTATTTAAATGCCAGAGGATTTAATCTGATTATATTTTTGCCTTCCCTGCCACCCTCCTCTCCTGTACGGAAATGGCTTACCATGATTTCACTGCACACTGAGCTTCCCACAATGTGCATTTGAAGCTGCAGCAAGTCAGATAAAACCCACCGCATTTCCTAGCTGGAGGACATCCAGCATCATCTGGATCTTTCCTCCCCAGCCTGCCCCCTTCATTCATTGGATTTCAGTTCTGACAATCATGAAGGCTCAGCATCCTTTGTGGGCCTAGGGTGGTCTTCATACAATACAGCCTGCCTAGGGTGACGACATCACTGGGTTCCAAAATAAGCTATGTAATGAAAACATGTTGAGGAGGGGGAGGGAGGAACCAGGGGAGGCAAACAGATTAAAAAAAATCTTAAAGAGTAACCCTGTGTAGATTTTAACAAACTTTGTTGCCGATTCCTATTTTTTGTTATTCCGGGGAAATAGCTGTTTGTTTCTCTGTGTCCATGAGCCCAGTGAATCTATATGGGAGAGGTTTTGTAATTACTAATCAGCTTCTGCACTTGCAGGGCTCGAATGAGGAAATTGCAGGGTCTGCATTCCCTTTAGACGTAATTTCCCAGTGGGAATATATCACCAAAAATGAAATTATGTTGCAGGAAATTCTCAAAATCTAGTTTGTATCTTAGTGCAGACTTCTGGGAAAAATCAGTGAGCCAAATCACACAAGCAGGAAATTACATACCTGGGGGGCGTTCTGTACACGGTGTACAGAACGCCTCCAGGTAGCCATATGCATTGCATTTAACAGAGAAATACAGTGCTGCAGATTGAAAAAGAAAGGTAATTTAATAACATTCAATTACAAAATGACTTCTGTCGCAAGTTGTTTGATTATTTTTTCATTCGCCAATTCCCCCCCCCCCCCCCATAACAAATATTGATTACCGAGCGGCTTAGGCAAAATCTGTCTGGATCAACAAATAATCTTTTTTTATTTTTTTATTTAGATGGTGTGGGTTTTTAAAGCGGAGGTGCAGCCAATATATAAAAAAAAAAAAAAAAAAAAAAAAGTCAGCAGCTACTAACAGTGTAGCTGCTGACTTTTAATAAGGACACTTACCTGTCCTACTCGCCCGCGACGTCGGTTCTGCCACGGCGATCGATCGCTGCTGGCAGGACGCGGCTCCTCCATCCTGAGTAAGGGAAACAGGCAGTGAAGCCTGCGCATGCGCCACTCGCACGGCGCTTTGTGAATAGGCGGCTTGCCTCCTGGGATACACACAGTTCCCAGAAGGCAGCGCGGGCCATTCACAAGAAGAGGAAACGGAAGGAGAGCCACCGCGGACGAGAAGAAGAACATTAGAGGCAGATTAGGGGACTTCGGCATAGCAACAGACATTTAGGGTGAGTATAATTTTTTTTTCTTCTATTAATTTTTTATGATTTTTAATGTATAGATTTTTTCAGGGTGGACCTCCACTTTAAGTATATTTATGGTGGTTTATTCCCCCCCCCCCCCCCCCCCATTTACTGTTCTTTGTATTTCTTTTTATTTATTTTGAGGATAGTTAATTTGTATACAGTTGCTTTAGGAATAGCCTAAAAGGGCAATTTTTGGCACAGACACAGGTCTAGGACAGGTGAAAGAAGCTTCTGTAACCCTCAGGAGTCAGGTAATTGACTCATTGACCTCAATACATTTTGCCGAAATAGGGGAGCTTATTTTCTAAAGAATAAAAAAAAAAAAAAAGAACTTTTGTTTTTTCTCATTCATTCTAGTGAAAGAACAAAATCCTTTTAATAAAGGCATAGTTTAGGTAGGACTGAAGGCAAAAAAACTTTAGTGGAAAGGAATTAGAACGCCAATGTCAATTTTTTTTTTTTGCTGTATGTGTCCCCTTTGGGGAGATTCACCCCATTTGTCCTGATTACCATCGTCATTGAAAGTCTAAGTAAAAGAAAATCCCAAATTTGGGGCTGTCCCCAGAACAGGAATAGAGGAGGAGAAATCTTTCAAAGGGGACACCAAGTCTGATGACCTAGGGGTCCCCGAGAAATCCCAATTTACAGGGTTTTCCTCTCACTTCCTATTGGGCTATGGGACAGGAAGTGAAGGAAAATCTGAGACAGATGGCAAAAAAATAGACAGGGGTTATAACCCTCCCTTCCGCTATCCAAAATTAAAGAAGAAGAAGATGAAGAAAAAAAAAAAAAAGAAAAAAAAAAAGAAGATTATGCAGATAAGAGGCATCTGTAGATAAAAACAAGCTGGGCAGCTCTGACCAAAGTTGAATAATGCCCTTGCTATAGGTGTAGACCATTTACATACCTCATAAATCCCGACTAAAATATTCCCAGCACTTTGCTAAGGGAAGCCAAGCCATTACTGTTCACTCCCACTATCCCAGGAGCGTTTTGTCTAATTCAAACCTTCCCCCCCCCCCCCCCTTAAATGCGCTCTCTCACCCTGATGCGGCAGCTCCAAGCTCAGCATTTGAGGCTCACTCCTGTGCAGGGTTGCCAACTTTCTGTAAATTTACAAACAGTTTGTAAAATCCATACTTTTGGCATATTTCCTTGAATGTCCATTGCAGACATGTAGGCTGCATGGATTATGGATTTTACAAACTGTTTGTAAATTTACTGAAAGTTGGCAACCCTGCTCCTGTGATGGTGGAGGTGACCAGTAACACAATCAGATTTTCGGACAAACATTATTCCATTTTTTTTTGCTCCATGCTAGTCTCATAATCGAAAGTGAAGAGGTTGCTCACTATACGAAAATTCTTGTACGACAGAATTCAACTTCAGAAGTGATGTTATGTGTTCTTTAGTTTCTGAGCATGTGTAGTCTTGCTCTTACGATTTCTTTCAGACAAAAACCGTACTTATTAATCGGACATTGCGTTCACGTACGATTAAAATTTTATAGTCTGCACATCCAATAAATTGGAATCGGCTGCCTGAAGCACTGTACCAACGACCCGAAAAAAATAAAATAAATAAATAAATAAATAGGTAGATTTTTTTTTTTTTTTCCGAGAACTATACTTTTTTTTATTTTTATTTAAACACACACACACACACACACACACACACACACACACACACACACACACACACCTCCTCTGTGCAGTTGGTTTTGCACAGAGTGGCCACGATGCTCTTCTTCTGGGGTCCCTCAGCAGCACTGCTGGCTCCTCCTCTTCGAGTGCCCCGTTGGAGCCGCTCTCCCTTGAGGCACTTGTGCGGGCGCACGATCGTGTCCTGCTGCTGTGTCTATTGACACAGACAGCAGGACTCGGCCCCACCCCTGGCTCCCGCGTCATTGAATTTGATTGACAGCAGCGGGAACCAATGGCTGCGCTGCTATCAATCTATCCCAACAGGACCGGAGACACTGGCTGGAGCTGGTGTGCTCGTTTTTGGCTCTGGAAAGACAAGGCTCAGGTGAGTAAAAGGGTGCACTATAGAAGGTTTTTCACCTTAATGCATTATGTGAAAAACTACGAGGGATTGCAACCCCTTTAAGCCTCCATTAGCAACGTCTTTAGCAACAGGAGTTTCCCAGTCAGGTTTCATGGGGTAATGGCCTACACTTACAGCAAGGGCATTATTCAACTTTAGTCAAAGCTGCGCAGTTAGTTTTTATCTACACGTGCGCCTTATCTGCACATGCAGGGTTTTTTTTGGTAAACTAACACAGAACAGACAATCAGTACAGCACATAAGAGATGTAGAGGAGGCGCTGACCTCTGCCGGGAACACCTTGCTGTCCACTGTGTGCTCAGAGCCCCAGTCGTTGTTCACCCCCCAGTGGAAGTGGAACTGTTTAAGCCTGTAGGGGTTCTCCAGGGGTCCTCCATTCACCACTGGAGGAAGAAAAGAACAAAAACGTATTGCATCAGTGACGGAAATACATCACCTGATCCTTCAGAACGACCATTTAATAAAAAAATAAAGAAATAGATACAAATAAAATAAGGTTACGATTTTTGAATCATATAGAGACAACGTAACGAATGGTGCTGTATAAAATATATCACTGTGCCCAATCACAGCAAAGTAACCGATGCTCCTATAAACCCACTTATATAAAAACGGACATATCAGCGACAATGACATCAATTTTTTTAATATATACATATATATACACACATTATATATATATATATATATATATATATATATATATATATATATATATATTTTAACTCTCGAAAACATAAAAACCACAAGACTATCCCCCCCCCCCTCTTGCTGGGTTACACACAAAAATAAATAGATAGAGATTATATATATATATATATATATATATATATATATATATATATATATAAATAAATAAACACACACAGCAAGTCCAGCAGTGTAGGATCAGCTGCAGCACACCCAGTCCTGTGCCACCATCTTGTAATAAAAGGGGTGACTGTATTTTTTGGGTCCTTGCAGCCAACCCCCTGATGGGCATGGGCCGAGGAGTACCCCGAGACCTACCAAAAATCTGGATGTGGGTAACCCAGGAGGCTGCGGCCAACAAATACATAATTTTTGCTTTGGTGGTTACCCACAAAAAATAAAAATAAATATTCAACTATTAAAGAGGTAGGGAGTAAAGGTTAAATGACAAAGTGGGTGGGGCAGGTGAAAGTCCCCTTTTTTTTTTCCTGCATGTGTTTAGTTGCTAAGGTTTCCATGGACTTCCTGTCCTGGAGACAAAACAGGAAGTGAGAGCAATCCCAAAGTGAGGAGGAATCCTTTTGTAGACAGCCGTGACTAATCTATGACAAATACAGACCCACTGGTGCGATGTCCGACATCGGATGCGATTCACACCACACTGCAGTGCAAATCACATGCGATGTCTGTGCGATGCGATTTTAGCCATACAGATAGTATGGCTGAATTTGCATCGCATTCGGACCAAACACGCACAGAACCTTTTTTTTGGTCTGCAGCAGAATCGGATCGCGTGGGTGTTCAGACCCATGCGATCCGATTCCTGTTCGAATTTGCAGTTCGCACTGCGAACTGCTTTGGGGGGTTCATTAACTTTCAATTGACACTCCCAGCAGTTCGCATAGGGGCTATGTGAACTGCTGCCGGGAGAGATGCAATGCGGGAACCCTCATTGCTGCAGTGTGAACCGAGCCAAAGAAAAAAAAAAATATATATAGAATAAATAAATAAAAAAGGGGCAAAGGAAGGGAAGACCCAGCAGACAAATTGGTATTTTTGTTTAAAAGGTCTGGCTCTCACCTCCTGTTTCACGGACAAGCCAGGGAGTACTTAAAAAACCTCCTTACTTTACCTTGAATGGGGGTCTCTTTACAGTCAAAGAGGTTGGTGCAATACTGGGAGGGTCCAGGAACGTTTGCACTAAGCTGACCTATTGCACAGACTCAGAGAAAGCTCCATCTGCCTCCCAACTTGATATTTCCTTCCTGGTTCACCTCAGTTTGGTCATGACATGCCAGGGGAGAAGTAGGGGGGTGAAAATTTACAGATCATACACAGGAGGATGGATTTAAAAATTTCCCCAGCGGTACCTGACAAACAATTGGATTGGAACATACTATATATCTCTCACACACTCTCACACACACACACACACACACACACACACACACGACTTTAATATTAATTTCACTGAATTTTTTTAATGGGTTTACATCTTGGGGGTATATTCAATATCCATGATTTAAACATCAGGTGTGGTATATGACCATATTGCAGCCGATCGGTCTGTTTTTAGCAGTGGATGGTGTGAACAATCATGTGAGAGTACGGCGGGCTGTTTACACAACACGCAATGTGCAGATTACAGATCAGCAAACTGGTGAACATTCACTGCACTCACATTATCAGCAGTAAATATTAGCTGATAAGAGTCACATGGAGGATGTGTGACACTCATTCATAATATGAAAAAAAAAAAAAGAAGAAGGGGGACAAGACTAAGCTAAAGAATACTTAACATGCAGCTTATGTGAATGGGTGCAAAAATGTAACGTTTAGGACAGATATAGAATTCGTTTTTTTTCTTAAGAAATATGTTTTTTTTTTTTTTTTTTTATAAAATGCATCAAGTTCAAGTTTCTTCCAGGAATTACAACGCTCCAGGTTGGACCACGATTACCAACCTTGAATAGTCCGGGTGCTGATCTGGCTCGCTACCGCACAATATAGAAACTACAGTTGTAGGGATGATCGCACACCGATGTCTATAAAAAGCCCAAAACTTTTTTTTTTCTCATTAGAAATAGAGATAAACAGTTTGGCAAACCAGGACAAAGCGGTACAGATCAACTTGCACACAAAAAATAAATAAATTTGTACAGGAAGGAAAATGCAATCTAACCAATCTCCAGCATAACATCTGCACAGTGACACACCAACGCTTTATTACTGGGGGGGGGGGGGGCAGAAGCATGGTCCAATCACGATCTGCTTCAGTACACATGTGCTCACAGCTGACTAAAACCATTACGCTGCATTTACACTATAGTGTTTTGTGGCCCGCAAAAAACATGTGTTGTGCTTGTGGTGCACATTCATTGTTAATGGCACTCCAAATGCAGCAAGTAGACACATGCAACATACCCAGCAAAGCACAAAAAAAAGTGCAAAGTTCAAAAAGGGGCAAGAGCTACTTTGCCATGTTCAGGAATTTTGGGACCCCTTACACAGCTTCAGGCTTCGGGGGGGGGGGGGGATTTTAGCTGCTGCCGCAAATTGAGAAGGGGGGGCAGCCACAAATTGAGAAGCAGAGGGGTGCTGCTGCCGCAAATTGTTGAGGTCGGGGGGGGGGGGGGGGGCTTTGGGTGATGATGAAAAAAAAAAAAAAAAAAGGGGGGCCCCCTTACAGGTGTACTGCCTGTACCCCCCTGATGGCGGCCCTGGCCATGTTGGTCGGGCTTCCATTGAAGTCTTTGGGGCCAAAAAACGAAAACACTTTGCTGCACAAAAAACACACTACACCATAGAAAATAATGTAATTTTCATTGCATCATGATGGTAGACGCGGAAAAGAAAAAAAAAAATGGCACCAATGCGAACGGGGCCTCAGGCTGATGGAGATGGGGCAACACTGCAAATCTATGCTCTGGTTTTAGGTCACAAGTGAAATGTCGTAGTGGCTACAGAACAGCTTTCTTCATCAATTTTGTTACTAGGAATAAATTTACTGCAGTCAGTGGAGTGTCCATTTTGCAAAGAAATCAAAGCAATTTGTTAAAGTACTATTTGTATCATCTGGGGCTCCACAATTGCCAACTTCCTCAACCAATCAGATAATCCAATGCAGATGACCAGGACCATGAAGAACCAGTAATCTGCAGCTGTTTAGAGAAGTAGTAGACAAGAAATTATGAAAAGAATTGGGATATTTACAATACACACAACCCAGTCAATGACACAATAAGAAACTAACAATTAATATAATTATTAAATAAAAAAGGGAAAAAAAAATAAAAAAAATAAAAAAAAAACCACATATGCCAGAGTTTAAGATTGTAATCTCTCATGAGCAGGGCCCTCTTGTATTGAACTGTATAACTGTACTGTCTCCCTTTATTTTTGAAAGCCCTGCACAAACTGTTGGTGCATAATAATAATAATAATAATAATAATCCCATAAAAATACCTGTTCATAGACTCAGTTACAGATCAGAACAGTGTATTATTGATTATATGATCATTTTCATCCAACACATTTCTTGGAACAAAGTCCACTTTTTCAAGGATGCATATGCAGTTCAGATCATAAAAAGATAATCTTATAAACAAGCTAATCAGTAAAACACATCTCTTATACACAGTACCCTAAGGTCATGGTTTTAAACTAGAGAAGATTTATATGATCCCTTTATGTAATAAAAATTGTTACATTTTCCCAAAGGCGTGTCATTAAAGAGGAGTTGGTCTAACAAAAAGAAAAAAAAAAAAAAAAAAAAAAAAAAAAAAGAAAAATCAGCAGCTACAAATACTGCACCTGCTGACTGTTAATACAAGAAAACATACCTGTCTAGGGAGCCCGCAATGTCTGCACCCCTAGCTGATTCGTCAATCAGCTTTGGGTGCAGGCGCCTGTTTCCTACCATGCATGCGCGAGTCACGCTGTGCTTTCTGAATGGTCCCAAAGTCTTCTGGGACCTCTGCATGTCCCAGAAGGCGGCAGGAAGGGGGGGCCAGAAATGTTGTAGATTGCCGTGCAGTGGTCTTACCCAGAAGTGGGAGCCAGGTACCCGCTCGATCAGCTTATTAGGACGTATTGCCCCTGAATACCTCTATCGTTTCTGGTTATTCATAAATATTGTAGCCAGAAAGGACTCCTTATTGAATACAAATCACCAGAGGCAATGGGGGAGATATATAATAAAAGCTGGAGCACTCAGAATCTGATGTAGCTGTGCATGGTAGCCAATTAGTTTAGAACTTCAGCTTGTTCAATTAAGCTATGGAAGTGGATTGGTTTTTATGCAGAGCTTCACCGTATTTTGCACTCTCCAGTTTTAGTAAATCTCCGCCAATGACCCCAGAGATCTGGCGATGCTTCCAATCTCTGCTACATGGTTGCTGACGTGACTTGGCCCTGTACACACGATCGGTTTTTCCGGCGGTAAAAAGTCCGCCGGGAAAAGCGAGAACCTGCTCGGTAGCTTTCCCCCCCCCCCCCTACACATGGGCGGGTTTCCCGGCAGGAAAACTGCCATGAGAGCTTTGGTCGGGAAACCCGGCCATGTGTATGCTCCACCGCAGGTTTTCTCCATAGGGAAACTGGCAGCTTTAAAACCGCCGGAAAAAAAAAAAAGAGACATGTTCTCTTTTTTTCCTGTCGGGAAAACTGCGATGGAGCATACACACGGCCAGGATTCCCGGTCAAAAGCTCTCATGGCAGTTTTCCTGCCAGGAAAACCGGTCGTGTGTACGAGGCATTAGGCCCCTTTCACATGGGCGGCAGTCTCTACTGCGATCTGCGGTGGATTACTTTTCAGTTTGTGGTTGAGCAGTGGTTTCCAGGTATTCTGGAGGCAATCCTGCCACCACCTAAATTAACTTAATTTTTTTTTTTTTTTAAACCCTCCAATTTTCTAAGGAAATACCTTGGTACATCGTTGCAGCTCACAGTGATGGCGCGGCCCCGTTAACCTCAACTGGCAAGTTTGACAGGTAGCACCTCCTGTCAATCTGACAAGCCAAGTTATATTTGCTGCAGCACATAAGCCTATATTTATCTTGCCTTTGTCATCCATGTAATGGGGGCATCCTGAGCATAAGCAAACCCATCCTTGAAACCCACCTGGTGCTTTTCAAATGCAAAAAGCTGCAACAAGCAGAACAGTTCTGCTGACCTTGCATAGTTAAATTTAGATCAGGTATGTGAAGAGTTAAAGTGGAAGGTAAACAGGTGTTGTAATGCTGCAGCCATGATCCCCGGGGTATTGGGTCACGTGGTAGCAGGATAGGAACAGAGTAGATCACGCCTCGTGCACGAGTTCTCAGGTACTGCCATACAGAGCCTATTCCAGGAAAAGCTGTAGGCTCTGAGCTTCAGCACAAGAGTAAAATCCTAACCCTTAGTATTTGGATAGTGAACAAGAGTACTACATTTTTATGAATTTTTCATTGTATGCTATACTGCGACACACCTGTGTGTATTAGATATTTAACCCCTCATCTAATGTACGTTTAAAAACGGTGCAGTATACAAGGAGTTAAAGCAAGCTCATGGCTGCTGCTAAATTATAATTTTTTTTTTTTTAAAAAGCCTGCAAAGGCCTTTTAGATAACAATGATCTATCCAATCAATGGGCCCTGAAGGTTTGCCCCACCCCACCCCCCCATCCAGTGGTGCTCGTAGTCGTTCCCGGTCTCTCCCGTACCTCCAGTAAATGGCGTCCACAATGAAACCATAAGGTGATTGGGGAACATCCATTCCCATATCCCCCCCGTGACTAATGAACCCAGAAGCAGCATGTACAGTGAGGGAAAAAAAGTATTTGAACCCCTGCTGATTTTGTACGTTTGCCCACTGACAATGAAATGATCAGGCCATCATTTTAATGGTAGGTTTATTTTAACAGTTGGAGACAGAACAAAAAAAATTCCAGAAAACCGCATTTCAAAAAAAGTTAATCTGATTTGCATTTTTAAAAAAGGGAGTGAAAAAAGTATTTGACCCCTATGCAAAACATGACTTAGTACTTGGTGGCAAAACCCTTGTTGGCAATCACAGAGGTCAGACATTTCTTGTAGTTGGCCACCAGGTTTACACGCATCTCCGGAGGGATTTTGTCCCACTCCTCTTTGCAGATCCTCTCCCAGTCATTAAGGTTTCGAGGCTGACGTTTGGTAACTTGAACCTTTAGCTCCCTCCACATATTTTCTATGGGATTTTGGTCTGGAGACTGGCTAGGCCACACCAGGACCTGAATATGCTTCTTCTTGAGCCACTCCTTTGTTGCCCTGGCTGTGTGTTTTGGGTCATTGTCATGCTGGAATACCCATCCACGACCCATTTTCAATGCCTTGGCTGAGGGAAGGAGGTTCTCACCCAAGATTTGACGTTACATGGCCCTGTCCCTTTGATGCAGTGAAGTTGTCCTGTCACCCTTAGCAGAAAAACACCTCCAAAAGCAGAATGTTTCCACCTCCATGTTTGACAGTGGGGATGGTGTTCTTGGGGTCATAGGCAGAATTCCTCCTCCTCCAAACACGGCAAGTGTTGAGTTGATGCCACAGAGCTTGATTTTGGTCTCATCTAACCACAACACTTTCACCCAGTTCTCCTCTGAATCATTCAGATGTTCATTAGCAAACTTCAGACGGTCCTGTACATGTGATTTCTTGAGCAGGGCGACCTTGTGGGCGCTGCAGGATTTCAGTCCTTTACAGCGTGGCGTGTTACCAATTGTTTTCTTGGTGACTATGGTCCCAGCTGCCTTGAGATTATTGACAAGATCCTCCTGTGTAGTGATGAGCCGAACACCCCCGGGTTCGGTTCGCACCAGAACCCGCGAACGGACCGAAAGTTCGTACGAACATTAGAACCCTATTAAATACAATGGATGCGAACGTTCGAATTCTAAAGTGCTAATTATAACGACTATTATGCATGTTATTGTCCTAAAAAGGGTTTGGGAACCCGGGTTCTGCACCAGGGGACATGTATCAATGCAAAAAGAAGTTTTAAAAACGGTCGTTTTTCGGGAGCAGTCATTTTAATGATGCATAAAGTGAAAAAAAAAAAGTCAAATATTCCTTTAAATATCGTACCTGGGGGGTGTCTAAAGTATGCCTGTGAAGTGCCACGTGTTTCCCGTGTTTAGAACTGTCCCTGCACAAAATGACACTTCTAAAGGAAAAAAAAAGCCATTTAAAACTGCTTGCGGCTTTAATGTAATGTCTGGTCCCGGTAATATGGATGAAAATCTTTAAGAAAAATGGCATAGCTACCCCATGACCCCCCCCCCCTACCCCAGCCCATTACCAGCCCCTTTGGGTCTTGTATGGATATTAAGGGGAACCCCGCACATAAAATAAAAAAGGCCCTATATACTCTGAACAGCCGTATACAGGCGGTGCATACAAGACAGGGACTGTAGGTTTGTTCTTATGTAGAATCTGTTTGTAATTTTGAACAGGTACATTGTTGAAGTGTAGCTCCAGCCCAAAAATCTATTTTTAAACTTTTTGGAAAACATAGGTAAGGGTTATCACCCCTGTAACATTTGTTTTGCTGTCTGTGCCCCTGTTCAGAACATTTCACCTCACTTTCCGTCCCAATGACAACTGTTTTTGAAATGTGGTGTTTTTCTTGAAACAAGGATTGCTGATAAAGCATCAGTACAGAGGAGACACCTTTCTCCCATATTTATTCTTACAGGAGAGAATTTTCCTTCCAAGGGGTAGATTTCCTCTCACTTCCTGTTGTCTTCTTGCGTTTGCAAGTAGGAGTCGTTTGTAAGTTGGATGTTTGAAAGTAGGGACCTGCCGTATATACTCTGCAGAAATAGGCCCCTTAGTTGTTGGTGTTGGCACAACACTGTAAGCACTCACAGTTACTCTTGGTTGGTGCTGGAACGCCCTGCTGTCAACTATTATATCAGGAATTTTAATTACATATAATTGTTGAACAGTGGTAGTAAAAATTGGGCCTTTGATGGTGGTGCTGGTGCCACAACACTGTAAGCCCTGACAGTTACTCTTGGTGGGTGCAGCAATGGGCCCTGCTGTGAATTATTAGATCAAGAATTGTAATTGCATGCCCCTTTTGAACAGGGGCTGAAAAATTGGGCCTTTCGTGGTGGTGGTGGTGTTGCCACAACACTGTAAGCCCTCAGAGTTACTCTTGGTGGGTGCAGGAATGGGCCCTGCTGTGAATTATTAGATCAAGAATTGTAATTACATGCCCCTTTTGAACAGGGGCTGAAAAATTGGGCCTTAGGCACTGGTGGCACAACACTACAACCCCTCACAGATACTGTACTTGGAGCACAGCAATGAGCCCTGTTGCAAAGTATTGCTTCAAAAATTGTAATGACACGCCCCTGTTAAACAGGGGCTGAAAAATTGGGCCTTAGCCACTGGTGGCGGCACCCATAAACAAAAATGATCTTCCAAGCTATCATCATCAATCGTATCATTGAGGACTCGGAGGAGGAGGATAGCCAGTCAACATAACAGCACAGGCACTCAGCATCAGTCTTGAAGGGATGTGACATGTTAAAATCAATTAGTCTGTTATATCAGCATCAGGTGTGTGGTAGCTGGTGGTGATCCAAGACTGGTTCATCTTGATGAAAGTCAGTCGATCAACCGAGTCGGTGGACAGGCGCACCCTGTGATCCGTGACAAATCCTCCAGCAGCACTGAATGTGCGTTCCGAAAGAACGCTGGATGCAGGACAGGCCAGTAGCTCAATTGCATACTGTGCAAGCTCTGGCCAGTGATCCATCCTCAAGACCCAGTAAGCCAGAGGATTTTCGGTGGGGAAGGTGTCCAAGTCTGACCTTGCCCCTAGATATTCCTGCACCATGTTTATCAGACGCTGGCGATGGTTGCTGGAACCGATCATACTTTGGGGCTGCGGACTAAAGAATTGTCTGAACGCATCGGTCAGACGGCCACCTTCCCCACCACTCCTTTGACTGGCCGAAGCCTCAGCAACTCGTTGTCCAGGACCAGGAGTTTGTAACCTCCCAGTCTCTGGGAACGCGTTGCACAGACCTTTCTGCAAGGCCTCCCGGAGTTGTCTCATCCTCTGCTCCCTCTGCGACGGTAACATAAGGTCCGCAACCTTACCCTTGTACCGTGGATCAAGGAGAGTGGCCAGCCAGTAATGGTCCCTCTCCTTGATCCGAAGAATACGAGGATCCTTCCGCAGACTTTGCAGGATCAGGGAGGCCATGCAGCGTAGGTTTGCTGAGGCATTCGGTCCGGAGTCCTCTGGGTCACTAAGGACGACATGATCCGCAGCCACCTCCTCCCAGCCACGTACAAGTCCACTGGTTTCTTGGGACTGTAAATCATCCCTAAAAGACTGCTGCTGATGATGCTGTGTGCCAGCCTCCACCTCCATGCTGACACAATCCTCCTCCTCCTCCTCCTCTTCCTGTGCGATGGGTGGGACAGAAGGAACACTGTCTGGGTAAAGGGGGCCTTGAGAGGCAAGGAAGTCCTCCTCTTCCTGCCTCTGTTCTGCCTCAAGTGCCCTGTCCATTATTCCACGCAGCGTGTGCTCCAACAGGTGGACAAGAGGTACAGTGTCACTGATGCATGCACTGTCACCATCCTCGTGGCCTCCTCAAATGGTGCCAGGACAGTGCATGCATCCCTGATCATGCCCCACTGGCGTGGAGAAAAAAAACCAAGCTCCCCTGACCCTGTCCTGGTGCCGTAGTTGCACAGGTACTCATTGATGGCCCTCTGCTGCGTGTGCAGCCGCTGCAGCATGGCCAACGTTGAGTTCCACCTGGTGGGCATGTCACATATAAGGCGGTTCTTGGGCAGGTTCAACTCCTTTTGCAGCTCAGCCAGGCGAGCACTGGCATTATAAGATCTGCGGAAATGCACACAGACTTTCCTGGCCTGCCTCAGGACATCCTGTAAGCCCGGGTACCTGCCCAAGAACCGCTGCACCACCAGGTTAAGGACGTGAGCCACACAGGGCACATGGGTCAGTTGTCCCTGTCGGAGGGCGGAGAGGAGGTTGGTGCCATTGTCGCAAACCACCATTCCTGGCTTAAGCTGGCGTGGCGTCAACCACCTCTCGGCCTGGCCCTGCAGAGCAGACAGGACCTCTGCCCCAGTGTGGCTTCTGTCCCCCAAACACACCAGCGCAAGCACGGCATGGCATCTTTTTGCCTGTGTACTTGCGTAGCCCCTTGAACGGCTACGGAGCACCGCTGGTTCAGAGGACAAAGCACAGGAAGAGGCCATGGAGGAAGAAGAAGAGGAGGGGGTGGAGGAGAGAGGTGTGTCACAACCAGTAGTAGCATTTTGGAGGCGTGGCGGTGGAACAACCTCCAACACTACTGCACCTTGTCCTGCATCCTTCCCAGCTGCCAAAAGAGTGACCCAATGGGCCGTGAAAGAAAGGTAACGTCCCTGTCCATGCCTGCTGGACCATGAGTCAGCGGTAATATGCACCTTACCGCTGACCGCCCTGTCCAGCGAGGCCAAGACATTGCCTTCCACATGCCGGTAGAGAGCCAGAATAGCCTTCCGTGAGAAAAAGTGGCGTTTGGGAACCTGCCACTGAGGAACCGCACATTGCACAAACTCACGGAAGGGGGCCGAGTCTACCAACTGAAAAGGCAGCAGTTGAAGCGCTAGCAATTTAGCCAAGCTAGCATTCAACCGCTGGGCATGTGGATGGCTGGGAGTGAACTTCTTTCGACGGTCCAGCAGCTGGGGCAGGGAAATTTGCCTGCTAGAATCGGACGTCGGTGTACTGCTAGCAGAGTGGCCGCAAGTACTTGGCTGTGACACACCTAATTCTACACCTTCATTCCTCTCAGTGCATGTTTCAGAGAGGACTGAAGTTATAGTGGGGTTGGAGATCCCAGCTGATGCGGTGCAAGGAGAGGTCCGCTTTGTTCTTTGGTGTGGGTCTTTGAGGTAGGCTTGCCAACGAGCTGCATGGCAGGTCAACATATGTCTGGTCAGGCATGTGGTACCCAAGCGGCTGATGTTTTGGCCACGCGATATACGCTTGAGACATATGTTGCAAACAGCAGCTGTGCGATCTGATGCACTAGCCTCAAAAAAGGCCCACACCAAAGAACTTTTTGAATGACGGGCAGAGGCAGCGCCCTGCACAGGCGGAGCTCTGCGGTGTGATTCCGTCGGTGTACTGCCCTTACGCTGGCCACCAAAGGGCATCCTGCCTCGTTGGAGATGTGCCTCCTCCTCATCCTCCTCCTCCTCTCTCCTATTAGGCACCCACGTGGAGTCAGTGACCTCATCATCCCCTCCCTCCTCATCACTGGAGCCAATCTGGCAGTATGCTGCAGCTGCTGGAACATGACTGCCAGATTGGTGTCCTTCTTGAGCATCCCCTCTGTCTGCTCTCACGCTACTGCCTTCCTGTAGCTGGGTTTCATCATCAGACCCTTCGAAACGCTGGGCATCCTCCTGGAGCATGTACCCAACACTGTGCTCAAACAGTTCGGGGGACTCCTCAGGAGGAGGACATGGTGGGTCTAGGGAAGGAGTGACTGATGATGAGTCTGACATTGATACCAGGGAAGAGGACGCTTTGGCAGCTGCTTTGCCAGTACCCTGAGCCTGGGTGAGAGAGGATGAGGAGGAGGAGGAGGGCTTGGTCATCCACTCTACCAAGTCTTCGGCATGATGTGGCTCAACATGTCCAGCTGCCGAAAAGAAGGACAAGCGTGTCCCATGGCCATGTGCTGATGACAATGCACCGCGTCCACGGCCAGCACTGTTGCCCCCAGACACAGAGCCTGCAGGGAGATGGGAAAAAAGCAATAAGGGCTACCTTCAGGTGTCCTTCTCTGTCCCTTTACTTAAGGATTTCTAAATATGGTTGAGGATGATTGCTTTCGCACAGAATAGCACAACGACAATTTCCCTGACTGTCCAAAAAACAAGGATTTCAAAGATGGTTGATGAGGAATGCTTTAGCACAGTATAGCACAAGGAGAATTTCCCTCACTGTCCTTCCCTGTCCCTAGAAACAAGGATTATCACAGTGAAAGAAACTGACACTCTCCCTACCTATAGTTTTCTGTCCCTAGAAAAAATGTTTTTTTAAAGATGGTTGATGATCAATGCTTTAGCACACTATAGCACAAGGAGAATTTCCCTCACTGTCCTTCCCTGTCCCTAGAAACAAGGATTATCACAGTAAAACACACTGACACTCTTCCTACCTATAGTTTTCTGTCCCTAGAAAAAATGATTTTTTAAAGATGGTTGATGATCAATGCTTTAGCACACTATAGCACAAGGAGAATTTCCCTCACTGTCCTTCCCTGTCCCTAGAAACAAGGATTCGCACAGTAAAACACACTGACACTCTCCCTACCTATCCTTCTCTTTCCCTAAACTAAAGGAATCCAGGTTAAGCAAGAAAAAAAAAAAATGTCACTGTCCCTGCCTATGCTTCTCTTTCCCTGCTCCGGAACACACTGCACTAGGCCGCCGTGCTGGCGGCCTTTTATAGTGTGGGGCGTGTACTAAACACCCTCAGCAATAATTGGCCACAGGCATCCTGCCTGTGGCCAATCATTGCTCTCCTCGCTGCCAGCGCTGTGATTGGCCAAGCATGCGGGGTCACAGTGCATGCTTGGCCAATCACAGCGCCTTGGCGTAGTGCATTGTGGGCCGTTCGCGTCAGCCGATGTTCGACTCAAACACCGAGCTCATCCCTACTCCTGTGTAGCTCTGGGCCGATTCCTCACTGTTCTTATGATCATTGAAACTCCACGAGGTGAGATCTTGCATGGAGCCCCAGACCGGAGGGAGATTGACATTTATTTCGGGTTCCTTCCATTTGCGAATAATCGCACCAACTGTTGTCATCCTCTCACCGAGCTGCTTGGCGATGGTCCTGTTGCCCATTCCAGCCTTGTGGTCTACAATCTTGTCCTGGACATCCTTGGTTTTGGCCATGGTGGAGAGAGATTGGACTCTGAGTGCTTCTGATGACAGGTGTCTTTTATACAGGCAACAAGCTGAGATTTATGAGCATTCTCTAAAAAAAGGGATTGCTCCTAAATCGCAGCTCTTTACCTGTATAGAAGAAGACACCTGGGTGCCAGAAAGCTTGCTGATTGATAGGGGATCAATTAACTTATTTATTTCATTCATTAAAATGCAAATCAACTTATAATTTTTTTGAAATGCGTTTTTCTGGATATTTTTGTTGTTATTCTGTCTCTCACTGTTAAAATAAACCTACCATTAAAATTATAGACTTATCGTTTCTTTGCCAGTGGGCAAACGTATGAAATCAGCAGAGGATCAAATAAACCCCCCTCACTGTATTATGTCACTTCCGGGTTCACAGCCGTCATTCCTTAGCTACTGTAATCAAGGTTGTAGGCGAATTACACATGATCTCTGTTTAATTAGCTGCAGTGGAGGGCGGGGGGCTGGGGGGGGGGGGACACCTGGGGGTCTAATAGTTCCCTGAAGTCTCCATAAAGAGGACCTGTCACAGCAATAAAGTTAAATATGCAAATTTGACCACGCGAGGAGTGTAAAATTCCCTAGCCCAGCCCCTTTCCTCCTTGCAAGTCATAGCCCTCTCCTCTTCTGGACATGTCTAACTACTGCCTGTGCTGGCCCAGCTCCACCACCCCTCCAACTTCCGTACATAACACTTTATGTAGTGGGTGGGGGGAAGAGCGACGGGAATACTACAGAGTGACTTGCTAGTGCAGTCGTTAACATGGACATCCAGTATGGCAGCACCCAGCATTAGTCTCAGCTTTTGAGATGTACACGAAGGAGACATTTACAGGAAAACAACAACCCCAAAAAAAAAACCCACGTTAAATGCAAATATAATCTTATGGGAAGATTGTGGTTGAAAGTAATGGTCTCTTACACTTTGCATGGATTAATGGGATCCAATGGTAAAATAAATTAACTAATTTAGCTCCTGGGACAAAGCTCAGGGAAAAGACATATCTGACTTTCCATACAGGGCTACAGACCAATAAACATGCCACTACTCTATCACGCTCCATCGCACTCCACCGTACCTGACTTGTTAGTGCAGTCGTCATACTCCACCAGGAATGAGTAACCGTTATTCCAGACGTGCAGGCAGGTGTTTGGGTCATACTGGGTCTTGATGGGGGTGAGCTGGGGGTGGAAGATGCTGTCACGTACGCGGATGTCGATGGGAGACTGGCGGGAGCCTCCAGGGATTTCTATTGGTCCTTTCCACAACGGGTGCACTGCGGAACAAAAACAACAGAGTGTTAGAGTGCGGGAGCAAGCAAAACACACAGAAAATAAAATGAATATTTAATAACTTCAGCTGTTGAAATATTGCAGAAAGTATGAGAGTTCCACAGATCTAACGTGAGCAGAGTAGGTCTTTTACTGCACCTGACAAAATGCATTTTAGGGGCTCAGTCCTCTCCCTTCCTCAGGGCTGGCAGGAATTGAGAACTTTAGACAAAAAAAAAAAAAAAAAAAAAAAAAAAAGGGATAAAAATTGTGCTAGGACAGGTCTCCATTCAGGCAGTCCCTGAAATGCGTTGACTCTTTCACCCCTTGTCATTTGCAATAAAGGCCTACAAGAACCTCAATAGATCAGTGGTGTTCTCATCCTTTCTACACCAAGTCCAATAGGTCTTATTGCCCTTGGCAAGGAGGTCAGAGAGCCAATGCATTTCGAGGGTGACCAGACTAACGACCCATAGGATGAAGACCAACGACTCAGGATGAAAGCACCTCAGGGCTAATGCGAGTCCAGCAGGTCTTTGTTTTACATGACAAGAGGTCAGAGAGAAAAATCAATGCATTTAAGGAGCTCAAAGCTCCCCCTTCTTCAGGGCATAGATACTGGCCGTAATTAGAATCCTGGACAACAAGATTATCCTGGACAACAGGATTTTAACAAATTAAAAGGATAAAAATTTGTGCTAGTACGAGTCTTTTGCAATTAAAACCTACTGGTCTCGCATAAGGTCTCTGGCACTTTCATCCTTTCTATACCACGTCAAGTAATGCCCTGTACACACAATCGGATTTCCGATGGAATTTTCTGTCGGAATTCCGATGAAGCTGACTTCCATCAGTCTTGCATACACACTGTCAGACTAAATTCCGACCGTCCAAAACGCGGTGACGTAAAACACGACGAGCTGAGAAAAATTAAGTTCAATGCTTCCGAGTATGCGTCGACTTGATTCTGAGCATGTGTGGATTTTTCTCTAATGGAATTCCACACAGACGATCAGAATTTCCCCATCGGAAAAATTTAAAAAACATGTTCTATTTTTTTACTCCGATGAAAAAAAGTCCGATGGGGCCCACACACGATCGGAATTTCCGATGAAAAAAGTCCATCGGATTTTATTCCATCGGAAATCCGATCGTGTGTACAAGGCATAAGTCTTCATAGCACATGACAAGAGGTTACATATCCAACGTATTATTGGGACTCCCTAACCGAAGACCCATAGGAGGAGAGCACATCAGATCGAATATGAATCCAATAGGTCTTTGGGAAAGGAGTATAATGCTGGCCACACACCATGGATGTCACCTTTTTGTAAAATCTTTATTAAACCCTATTGGCATACAAAAGTGTCCCTCTCAAAAGGGCCTCCCATCCTTGATGCATTTCATCCTAGTTGGCTTATTCTAGTAGGTCTTTATTGTACATGGCAAGAGGTCAGAGAGTCAATGCATTTCGGTGGCTAAAAACTCCCACTTCATCAGGGCTTACATGCCGGTAGTAATAATTTGGAAAAAAAAAAAAACACGACAATATATTGCAAAATAAAAAAGGAGAAAAAATTGTTCTAGTATGAGTCACAGCAGTAGGGTATTTAGGTTTTGTGCTGCCCTAGGCCTGACTAAACTCGTGCACCCCCTAATTTAAATATGACCCACCCCTTCCTGTTTCTTAGGGCCTGGGGGGGGGGGGGGGGGCAATGGATTCCCTTAGTTGGTATAAATTTCCTCTCACTTTCTGTTTGGCTATGGGGCAGGAAGTAAAGGGAAAGGGATTTGTGTTGGGAGATGGCAGGGGATAAGAACTGTTCTAGGAGGGGAAATTTTGCGAGGTGTGCTAGGAGTGGTGATTTGAGGGAGGGGGATGTTTGTGCCAAGATGGAGACTTTGCTCTGGAGGGGGGGTGGGGGGAGAGAGATAGGATTTTTGCTCAGAGGGGAAATTTGAGGGGTAGAGGATTTAGACCTGGGCTTTAGATAACCTTGTTCTGGCACTGGTTTTGAGGGCTGCCTAAATAACGACCCAGGAGGACGAAAGCACCACAGATCTAAGCCTATCACTAGGCCCTGGCACAGTCACAGAGTGGGGGAAACCCAAGGTGTGCCCTTTGCAGAAACACTGTCAGGAGACCGTGTGTTTTAATCTGCAGTTTCCAATAAGTCCCTGGGGATCCTACCATGAAGGACCTAGCTCAGGCACTTTGTTATAATGTGATGATGCTCTGCTGCAGTTTTTCATTGTGCTCCAGCATGGTCACCCTATTGTGCCTCTGGTGGAGACAACAAGCGGCCATGCCAATGTTGGGTGTGAGACTGAGTGCATGTAGACATGAAGTCTAATGCATCACCCAATATAAAGCAGTACAGAATATGATGACACATTATCATTAAAACACCCCAAACAGTTCTGGCTTTACCAAGACTTTGGGTCCTTTTTTTTTATTATTTATTTATTTATTATTGAAAATCATCATTAGGTAACAAAACAAATTGTCATCAACCTTAGGTAATAATAATAATATTATTATTATTATTATTATTATTATTAATAATAATAGCTACAGTTATATAAATACGAAACAGCATTTTGTAGAACACTTTATAAATGTGTTCAATGAAGATTCACACAACTTTTACATTTAAATTCACTTAGGTGAAATTTTATGAATCTTGAGTAAAAGCCATTTATAAATGGAACTCTTTAAGAACCTTGCAAATCCAATAATTGTAGATTTGTGTACAGCAGGTGACAGTCCTCTGTGGCAATCTCAGCTCCGGTCTCTTGTGTAACCTGCGGCACAAAGAGTTTCTATGTAATCCATGGGGGGGGGGGGGGTTGTTTGGCAACTTTGTTCTACTTCAAATAATAAATGCAGATAATTATACTGCATGAAAAAACACAAATGCAATGTTAGATTTGAGTGTATGGAGGTGAAAGTTCAGAACAGGAACTCAGTATACAGTTCTGTCAGGAATGGCACACGCAGAAGTAGTTGTGATGCAAGACACATTTCCCTGTAGGGCTGGGAATCTGATAAACAATCGTAACTCAAACGAGACATCACCTGGGGCAGGTGTGCAGAACAAGAATGTCTCCAAGGCTTAGCATGGTTAAAAGTATTTTATATTTACATTGGATAGCCCAAATAACAACTTTATATGATGTGTATCAAATTTTTAATTACATAGTTTCACCTCACCACCCCGTACACCCCCTTTGTGGAGCAAAGCAATATTCACATTTGTACTATGGGCCAGTTAATGGAAGAAAAAATAAAAAAAAATAAACTCTCATTACATATAATACAGTAAATTTGTTTTGTTTAAAATTACTCTTTAATTACGAGTCAGGTACAAAGCATGGCAAAGCCGTTTGCAAATGAAACAAAGTCTTGAATCGAGGGAGAACGTTTAAAAAATAAATAAAAAGGGGGGAGTGGAGGAAAAACAAAAAAGGTGTTAAATGGGAACATTTTTTTTAAAAATAAACACACACACACACACACACACACACACCTTTCCAGGTTGCTTTAAAGTGATGGTGAATTTTTTTTTTTTATTATTATTATTATTATTATTATTATTATTATTTTAACAAACATGTCATAGGGGTCGATTTACTAAAGGCAAATAGACTGCACTTTTGAAAGTGCAGTTGCTCCAGAGCTTAGTAAATGAGGTAAAGCTTAACTTTACCAAGACCTTTAACCCCTTGTTTGGGGTTAAAAGTGCCCCCTCCCGCCCACGCTTTACCGCCAACATAGGCCGGTGATCTGCCGACAAACGTCCCCCCGGCGGATTCTGCCCCCAACTGTACTGCGCAGGCGCGGCGCTTGCGCAGTACGAACGTCAATGAGCTTAAGAAAATAGCCGAACGTGTAGAGCTGAGAGTCAGCTCTACACGGCGCCTGCGTGGACCTAGATGTAAGTGGCCAGTCGGCCTCACGTCCTCGCTACGCTCGCTCGGCCTCCTGGCTCTTTTTTTAACATCCTCCATGTCCACGGGGATGGTAAAGAAAGAGCCTGGATGTCAGCAGTGTAGCACAATTTGGTGTGCGCAGGCGCCATGTAGAGCTGACTCTCAGCTCTACATGTTCGGCTATTTTCGGAAAAAGCGCCGCGCCTGCGCAGTACAGAGAGGGCAGAATGCGCTGGGGGGCAATGCTCGGCAGTACACCGGCACGCGCCCCAGTGTGAAAGGGCTCTAGTGCAACTTTGTATCCCCATCTCGTTTACAAAATGTTTATAAACAATGTAACTTTGCATCTCTCCATCTCCTGTGTGAACAAAGTTCAAAAACAATGTTACTTTGTATCTCTGTCTAAACAATATTTATAAACATCACTTGCATCTCTGTCTGAACGAGGATTATAAACAAATGTTACCTTTTATTCCATTTTTTTTTCCACAGCAACTCCTGACTGTCAGTTTGACAATTGTAATTGCTGTCAAGTCCAGGGAATAATTAGCTGCAGGAGCCGTCAGCCTTCTATTGCTTTCGATGGGATTGCCTCCCGCAGCCAATTGCCAGGAACCCCCGCTGGGGTTCCTGCATATGATTGCACACAGTCCCATTTCACAAAAGTGTGCATGGCGCATTAAAAATTAATAGGTTAAAGTGCACATCAACCCAAAAACTATTTTCTAGTTCTGATTGGTGTGGGGGAGGATTGCAACTCCTGTCAAGTTTTTACTGCAATCCTGGGCTCTATTAGAGAGATTTCTCCTCATTTCCTGTCCTGTTGACAATGGATTCATCAGATAGGAAGTGAGGGAAAATATGCAACAGACAGAGAGATAAAATCTTACAGGCATTCAGCTTCCTCTACTCCCCTAAAGCCTGGTACACACTACAGGATTTTTTTCGTTCAACCCAGCGGGCTGAACAAAAAAGACAGCTCCGGTCAGAGCCACTGTACTAACTATCCGATGTTAGTACAGCAATCTCCCCTGGTGTTCTATTGTGTTCCGATAGGGTGGTGGCCCCCACTAGAACACTCTGGTCAGCGGACCTTTTTCGGTCATGCCCCTTTGATAAAAGCCGGCTTCTGTCGGACCGGATGCAGTACACAAGCTGAATGTTGTCCGGTTTCTATTGAACCAGCTGATGCCACCCGACATTTGGCCCATGTATACTAGGCTTAAGGCTAGATTAACATTTGTGCTTTGCAGGAATCATGCACTTTCCTGCAACACACACAAATGTGCTGCCGTTTTGCAGATGCACAGTGGTGCCATTCATTTGTAACGGCACCCCCTCACATCTGTGAATGCGTGCATTTTGGTGCAATGCGATTTCTCACAAGGGTCAGGGACTTTTTTGCAGGTTTCATATTCTTAGGGTATCCAATTGAAATAAATGGGCTGCCCTACATCCAACCAGTGGGAATGTGTGCATCCGTAGGTGTGAGCCAGGCCTCAGTGTTACATCTACGCATTTCTTTTCTTTTTTTGTCCTGACCTGACCTAAGTTGCACAATCTGTACTGTCATCTCCTATAAAAACCAAGAACATAAAACATCCCACAACAACAGAGGAAGTTACAAGCGGGGAAGAAGAAGCAGGAGCATCTGGTGACCCCATACACAGTGCACACTGCAATGCCAGGAGATGGACTGCTGGGCCAGCTTGTAGCCATTTTATTTTGTTACATTATCTTTATTTTATTTTTTGTGAAGCCATTATACATACAGTGCCTTGATAAGGTATTCATACCCCCCTTGAAACTTTCCACATTTTGTCATGTTACAACCAAAAAACTTCAAATTTATTTTATTGGGATTTTATGTGATAGACCAACACAAAGTGGCACATAATTGTAAATTGGAAGGAAAATAAGGGATTTTCAAAATGTATTACAATTAAATATGTGAAAAGTGTGGGGAGTCAATACTTTGTAGAACCGCCTTTCTCTGCAATTACAGCTGCAAGTCTTTTTGGGGATGTCTCTACCAGGTTTGCACATCCATAGAGTGACATTTTTGCCCATTCTTCTTTGCAAAATATCTCAAGCTCTGTCGGATTGGATGCAGAGCGTCTGTGAACAGCAATTTTTAAGTTTTGCCACAGATTCTCAATTGGATTTAGGTCTGGACTTTGACTGGGCCATTCTAACACATGAATATGCCTTGATCTAAACCATTTCATTGTAGCTCTGGCTGTATGTTTAGGATCGTTATCCTGCTGGAAGGTGAACCTCCGCCCCAGTCTTTTGCAGGTTTTCTTCTGCAATTGACCTGTATTTGGCTCAATCCATCTTCCAATGAACTCTGACCAGCTTCCCTGTCCCTGCTGAAGAAAAGCATCCCCACAACATGATTCTGCCACCATCAAGTTTCACGGTGGGGATGTTGTGTTTTTAGGGTAATGTGCAGTGTTAGTTTTCCACCACACATAATGTTTTGCTTTTAGACCAAAAAGTTAAATGTTGGTCTCACCTGACCAGAGTGCCTTCTTCCACATGTTTGCTGTGTCCCCCACATGGCTTCTCACAAACGGGACTTCTTATGGCTTTCTTTCACCAATGGCTTTCTTCTTGCCACTCTTCCATAAAGGCCAGATTTGTGGAGAGCATGACTAATAGTTGTCCTGTGGACAGATTCTCCCACCTGAGCTGTGGATCTCTGAAGCTCCTCCAGAGTTACCATGGGCCTCTCGGCTCTTCTCTGATTAATGTTCTCCTTGCCCGGCCTGTCAGTTTAAGTGGACGGCCATGTCTTGGTAGGTTTGCAGTTGTGCCATTCTCTTTCCATTTTCGGATGATGGATTGAACAGTGCTCTCTGTGAGATGTTCAAAGCTTGGGATATTTTTTTTATTTTTTATAACCTAACCCTGCTTAAGGCTGGGTTCACTTTGCAGCACACATCGGCTCACAGAAGTCCGATGCGTCTCCATTCACCATTTCAGGTCCAATGTCAGTCAGAATTTTTGACTGAATTCGGAACAAAAAGACACACAGGGCTCCTGTGCAATTCCCACTGGTGCAGAAGATCTGTCAGTATTTTAAAGAAGAAGTAAACTTCCTATAGGGAGTGTACATGTCTCCCGTTTAGGGGATATTTACATTACATGCAGCCAGTGACATCACTGGCGCATGTGCTCTGAAGGAACGGCCGCCAGTGCCGTTTATTCTGAGCCCTGTGCTGTGAACAGTGGCTCCCGTGCAGGAGTGATGTCATCGTGGCTCTGGCCAGTCACAGAGCCAGAGCCTGCGAACAGGGAAGCAAGATATGTGAAAAAAGGAATCGGCTGCAGCGCTGGAACAGCTTCATTTTAAAAGGCAAGTTTCACATAATGTGCTAGTATGTGATACATTGTGACTTTACCTTGCAGAAAAAAAAAAGCCCAGCGGTATACAACCGCTTTACATCTCCAGCCAGAGACTTTGCCTTGGCTGAGATGATGTCATCAGTCTGCTGCAGGCAGGAGGAAGCATTTCCTCAGCCCCCTTCCCCCGTGATTAGACTTTACATTGTAACTTTTAGCAAGTCAGAAGGTGCGAGGCTGATCTGTGTCAGACATTTGTGAGCATAGAACACGCCAACAGATGAGATCATTGTGTGACCTGTCCAGTAAAAGGCTGGATTGGCCAACAGCACCTCATGTCTGTGGTCTGATGTTCTAATACTTGTCTTTGCTCACAGAGATTTTCTAGCATGGCAGAGAGGCAGATAGTCTTCCTTCCTCTCCGTATAAAATGTCTGTCATATACATGAAGCTGGACAGGCAGATAGAGCCTTAAAGATTATAACAGAGCTATAGACAGCCCTAAGCATTGAATTTAGATAACAGCTACTTAAGCCTCAGTGGGACTTCACTCTCTCAATCAACATTGACAATATTTCTCATTTATTTTTTAATCAAAACATTTTTTTATGGAACCCCCTCCCAATGGAGGCTGGTAAACATTGTATATAGGATTGCATTGGAACCCCTCCTAGCCCCTTTCCTCCATGCAGGCCAGTAAACATTGTATATAGGTTGTCATGGAACCCCCCCCATGCAGGCCAGTAAACCTCATGGAACCCCCTTCCCCCCCCCCCCATGCAGGCCAGTAAACATTGTATATAGATTGTCATGGAACCCCCTTCCCCCCATGCAGGCCAGTAAACATTGTATATAGATTGTCATGGAACCCCCTCCCCCCCCATGCAGGCCAGTAAACATTTTATATAGATTGTCATGGAACCCCCTTCCCCCCCATGCAGGCCAGTAAACATTGTGTATAGATTGTCATGGAACCCCTCCCCCCCCCTCATGCAGGCCAGTAAACATTGTGTATAGATTGTCATGGAACCCCTCCCAGCCCCTTTCCTCCATGCAGGGCAGTAAACATTGTGTATAGATTGTCATGGAACCCCTCCCAGCCCCTTTCCTCCATGCAGGCCAGTAAACATTGTATATAGATTGTCATGGAACCCCTCCCAGCCCCTTTCCTCCATGCAGGCCAGTAAACATTGTATATAGATTGTCATGGAACCCCTCCCCCCCCCCTCATGCAGGCCAGTAAACATTGTGTATAGATTGTCATGGAACCCCTCCCAGCCCCTTTCCTCCATGCAGGCCAGTAAACATTGTATATAGATTGTCATGGAACCCCTCCCCCCCCCTCATGCAGGCCAGTAAACATTGTGTATAGATTGTCATGGAACCCCTCCCAGCCCCTTTCCTCCATGCAGGCCAGTAAACATTGTATATAGATTGCATTGGAACTTTTCCTCCATGCAGATTGCAGTACTCACAGTCTACATTCCTCAGCTTGTAGGAGCAGGCAGAAATGTTGCACATCCTGGTAGGCACTGCTCTGGGGGCCCCTGTCCAGGGGCCCGTCTTCTCTGCCCTCCCATGGCCCAGCACTGGGGTCAGGAGCCTCCAGCAGCCTCTCAGCCCCATTTTGTTGTCACTTCTACACTGAGCAGTGGGCAGCTGCTGAGCACAACACTCCCTGGCCCCGCCCAGCACCTCCAACCCAAACAGCACGGCCACTCACAGCGAGCACCCAGAACGAGGCTTGGAACACACACATCCTGCTTCTACTGGATCTCAGCCAATCAGGGCCTCTGTTCCTGCCACGCCCCTTCTTCTGCTCCGCGCCAGGGCACAACTGAATTTAAAGAGACAGTGATCATAATTGATATAATGCCATGGCCATGGAAATCATAGAAAGGGATAGGTGGACCAGTGAAGACAGATCTGTCAATAGTGACGATTGTTGCAAAATGAAACCAGAAAATGAAAACTGAGATGTGCTTCTACTAACTCAAAATAAATAAATAAATCCATGCTTTAAGCGTTTACACTGTGGGGGCAAAGCAATACCAAATAAAGGAAGATACAGATGTAATGATTTACTTAATATCAAAATATTTGCTATTTTCACTGAATCTGAGGAGGTTTGTTAAGCGCATCACAGTGGTGTGATCAGCCAGACACAAAACATCAAGAAAATAAAAATCGAATTCAAATGAATTTGTACAAGAGGGAGAAAACTTCTCTCTGTAGATCATGTCCACCTGCAGAGGGCAGCATCACACTTCCCTGGCATACTATGGTATAAACCAGGGGTGCCCAACCAGTGGCCCGGGAGCCACATGTGGTCAGCGGAGCCCTCTGATGTGGCCCACGACCTCCTGCTCTGGGATGGATCAGAATAGAATAGAATACTGTTATTAAAGGTAATTTTATTACTAAAATCACAGTGTATATATGGGCATATCTCTTCTGCAGTGGTTACTGGGCTGCTTTAAAACGGATCTGCAGGTGCAGAGCAGCGCACCTGCGGGTTACCTGCACTGAGCCATAGACTTCTGTTATTACCTGCGAGTTTGGTGAGCTTTCTGAAAGTGCACCAAACCTGCAGAATATAATAGAAGTCTATTGCAAAGTGCAGGAAAGCCAAAGGTGCACTGCGTTGCACCCGCAGTGTGGGAAAAACCGCAGCGCATCAGTGTGAAAGCAGCCTTGGGCCCCATTCACATGGTCAGTCTGACCCAATTCGACCCTACATGCACCTCCAAGGAGTGGCAGACATAAACTGACTTGTGTCCTACCTCCAATCCAATCAGAGTATAGTGGGATGTGTACGTGTCCGCTCTACATATGCAGAGCAGACATGGACATCCCGTCCACCCGCTCTGCTCATTGTGGCCGGTTAGCAAGTCGCTTAAGTGGCCCTTACTCTTCAAAAGGTTGGGCACCCCTGGTATAAACCGTATCTGCCTACATAGTGCAGCATCCCACTGCTCTAACATTCTAAATATCCACCCACAGAGGGTAGCATTTCATTGCTCTGACATTTTATATATCTTCCTGCAGAGAGTAGCATTACACTACTCCGGCATTTAATATGCCTGCCTGCAGAGGCTAGCATCTCTGGCATTTTATATATCCATCTGCAGAGGGCAGCATCACACCGCTCTAACATTCTAAATATCCACCTGCAGAGAGTAGCATTGTACTGCTCTAGCATTTTATATAGTTACCTGCAGAGGGTCGCTTCGCTCTGCTGTGACATTTTACATATCTGCCTGCAGAAGGTAGCATTGCACTGCTCTGACATTTTATATATCTGCACGCAGAGAGCAGCATGGCACTGTTCTGGCATTTTATATTTCCGCCTGCAGAGTGTAGCTTTGCTGCGCTCTGGCATTTTATATATCTGCCCTGCAGAGGGCAGCATTGCACTGCTCTTGCATGTTATTCATCCATCTGCAGAGGGTAGCTTTGCTTTCCTCTGGCATTCTATATATCTGCTTGCAGAGGGCAGCATCACTGTGCTCTGGCATTTTATATATTTTCCCTGCAGAGGGCAGCATTGCACTGCTATGGCATTTTATATCTCTTCTCTGCAGAGGGCAGTATCGCTCTGCTCTGGCATTTTATATATCTGTCTACAGAAGGCAGAATCGCTCTGGAATTTTATATATCAGTCTGCAGAGGGCAGCATTGCAATGCTCTGGCATTTTATGTATCCAGCTGCAAAGGGCAGCATTGCTCTTGTCTGGTATTCTATGTGTAGCGGTACCCCCGTAGGGACTGCTAAGTAATGTGGCTCACTTGTCACCCTGCCCAGCCCGCCGTTCACTCCTCAGTCACTCTCAGGCAGAAAACAGTCCACATGCTTGTTCTTTTGTTATTTTTATTAGGGAATTTAACTTGGATGGGGTAAGGGAATTATGAAATGCCCAGCAAATTGTATATCAGTCAATTAGAGGATTGTTTATCAATCAATTGGGACAACTATGTACACTTTTCTGTACACAACACTTCTCCAAACTCCTCCTGCACAACTCTTGCTTGCAGACTATTGCTCTTTCTCCTGCACAACTCTTGCCTCTCAGGAACAGTAAGGTTGTGGTTAGGCCCGACACTCACTCAGCCAGGTCCAAGTAACTTGCCCTTTGCAGGCAGGGAGCCACGGGCCCCTATAATGTAGCAGAAAACAGAAAGTATTTTGTGCTAGCTGTCCTATAGGTGGACTACTGCTCCAAGTCAGTCCTCTTCAGGCCCTGCCAGCCCTCCTGGCGGCAGCTGGCTGACATCACTGCCCCTGACATTGCAGTCCACACTAATGGCTCTGCACCCATCTCTGACTGCAATCTCCCAGTCCTCTCAGGTGTGCCTCCCCAGTCCTCCTGACTGCACGTGTCACTCACCAGCCCTCCTGGCTGCGACCGGTGGTTCCCTCCTAAAGACTTGCCCAGTACTAGCTCCTGCTGTCCTCTCTTGCGCCTCCTGTGCCTCCTGTTCAAAGCCTCCACGATTTCCTGAAGGGCTCCGTCCTGCACCAAAGCCCCAAAGTCACCCCCCTCCCCCAGACTTGGGGGCTCCCTCAAAGGCCCCTGACAGCCTAGTACTCCATCCTCAGTTCTTCCACCCGACAACTTCTCCCCAGCTGGGCTGACTCTAGGTATTTAAGGAGGCCTGCCCCCTGCCAATCCAGGTTGGGGATTAATCAGGGCTCCTTAGAACACCCCAGGCAGCTTCACCTCTCCTCTCCTCTACTCTACTCTACTCTCCTTCTAGAATCCTCTAGAACAGGGATATGCAATTAGCGGACCTCCAGCTGTTGCCAAACTACAAGTCCCATGAGGCATAGCGAGACTCTGACAGCAGCAAGCATGACACCCAGAGGCAGAGGCATGATGGGACTTGTAGTTTTGCAACAGCTGGAGGTCCGCTAATTGCATATCCCTGCTCTAGAAGAAAGAGGGCAGTCTCAGTGACACTGCCTGTGAGTCACCAGCTGCTAATTCTGAGCCACCCCCAGCCCACACAAACCAAAATAAACAGGCCTAACTTCCAGCTAGGCCTGCTTAAATCTGCCTACACACATGTAGCGCCCCCCCCCCCATATTTGGGGGTGCTATGTGTAAATTTAGGGGTGGTCTGAGCCAGTAGTTGGGCTCAGACCAATCGATTGTTCTAAATTGCTTCTGCTCTGGGTGTGATGCTGCCTGGTAGTAGTGTTCCCTGGTGCCTGTGGATGGCACTGTCACCACCGGCTCAGATTGAACCACAAGGGGGGTATCACAACACCTTGGGTGTCCTCTCTCTGCAGCCGTGCAGTGGGCGTGGTCTACCCGCTGTGCATGCTGGGAGAGGGTACATAAGGGGCAGATGCCATTGGGGTTCGTTCGTTCCAGGGGACCCCTTGGTCCTGTAAGTGCGCCTCGTGGCCCGTATGGCACGAGGTGCGCATGTGTTTTTGGGTCTCGGGCACCTTCAGCCCGAGGCTGTGCTGCTGCATGTATCCACCTACAGAGAACAGAGTCCCTCTGCTCTGGTAGTGCATGTCAACGCAATGAGTGTTTAACACACCGCAGCAGACCAGGCTGCTATAAATGGGCCCAAGTGGAAACTCAGAGGGTACAAACCTGATTCAGCATTTGCTACCTAATGAGTCGAGGAGCTGAAATGAGAATAAAGTGTACCTGTCATCATATATATGTTTTCATGTTAAGTGCAGCCTAAGTAATGTGTCAGTGCAACATTTCCAGGTATTTATTACCTTTCATAGATACGATTCACAATACTCCCCCTTATAATGCCTCCTGCTTTTTTTTTTTTTCAGAAGGATGGCACCATCTTTGCCCAGGTCACCATCTACTTTCTGAACTGAGATTTCTGCTCAGCGATAACACAATCATGAAAAACCTGGTGTCTGTGCAGTTCTTGGCTGTCTGCAGAAATGTCTGACACAGATAATCCCCTGCTGCATCCTTCCATATACAGTAGTTACAATGTTGCAGTCTGATTACTGAGGGAGGGGAGACTGAGGAAATGCTTCATCCTACCCGCAGCAGACTGATGACATCATCTCAGCCTAGGCAAAGTCACTGACCAAAGCTCAAGGATAGCTTTTTAAGTATACCGTTGCTGTATATTGTGACATGTCAGGGATTTATTGAGACTTGTAATATTACTGACAGGTCCTTTGTAAATGGCTAAGCAGCATGGCATATGACTCTCCCATGTATTTCAGACCTAAATGTTGATTCATTTGACCTGCCATAGCTGTACCTCCCCTTTAAATATCTTTTATTTTCTTCCCCCTTGTGGCCTCCCCCCTCCTTCTGCTCCCTCCAGAACGCGATGTTCGCGGCGCCCTCAGGGTAGCGCCACACCCAAAACCAGCATGTATTCCCAGCTCATGCCAAGATCTACTTTCCACAGTGAGCAACCCAAACCGTGCCCAGCAAATAAGTAATTCATAGACTATAGCCATAGTGGATCCTATGTGGCATCATGTAACTAATATGTCCTGAAAGACATATTTTTCTTTGCAAACATCCGACATTTAAATCTGACCTCCGGCCTTCCCTTCAGACTTGCACAGTTGTATCGGCTCCTCTCCTGGACTGAAATGGCTTCCTCTGATTTCACCGCACACTGTGAGCTTCTCATAATGTACATTAGAAGCTGCAGCAAGTCAGAGAGAGCCCATCTTATTTCCTGTCTGGAAGACATCCAGCATCATTTAGCACTTTCCTCCCCAGCCTGGCTGTTTCTGGCCCTCCCTTTCATTCATTGGAGTTCTTTTATTTATGGAGCCTCTTCATCACATGTGAACGTTATCTACATAAATACAGCCTGCCTAGGAACACCTAC
Organism: Rana muscosa; assembly: GCA_029206835.1. Lineage (NCBI taxonomy): Eukaryota > Metazoa > Chordata > Amphibia > Anura > Ranidae > Rana > Rana muscosa. The sequence goes on from CM055119.1 coordinate 332,790,567, forward strand.
TTCTCCAGACTGACACCCACCCATCGAGGCTTTTTGATATTTGCATAACTCCTCCCACTGCTTTTATCAGGGCTGAGGGCTCTTCAGAGGAGGACTGAGTCAGGATGCTGTGATGTTTTCAGGAAGCTATTTGCATCCTGACAGCCCCTCCCTCTAGACATGATCTGCCTGCATTTCATAGAGAAGCACAGAGATCCAGGGATGACATCACCAGGTATAAAATAAGGTATGTGATGAAAACTGAAAGGCTTTTTTCATATATTTTATAAATGTCTGATTTAACTCCAACCATATTTGTTTGTACTGGAAAGTGTAGGGAATACTAAATATTCAGTTAGGGATGTCTTTCTTTCTGTGACCCCATCCAGGAAATTTTCTCTCACATACATGGGTGTGCCAGGTGTGCCTGGGCACACCCTAATCACTCTGTGCAGTGCCAATTTCCTACTGCCTGGGCTTTCCCCTGTGTTGTGCCCCCTGCAGTGCTGCTGGCTTCCCTCCTCTCCTCTCCCCCTGGCTGTTGCAGGGGATGTTTCAGGATGGAGAGCAGGGTAAGAGGCTAGTCAATATGTAATTTACCATCCCCTTCCTTTTCTAAATGAACACACTCACTGTGTTCATTCATAGCTGAAGCATAGCAAAGTAGGGTGACCACGTGTCCCGGATTGCCCGGGACAGTCACGCATTTTTCAGGTCTGTCCCGGGCACCTTCATTCCAGGACAATACAGTGTCCCGGAATGAAACTGACACAGCCACCCCCCCCCCCCGGGCCAATCTGATGCCCCCAAAAATGGCCGCCACATCACCGCTTTACTCACTGACAGTACTTGTCCTGGCCGGGAAAACCTGGAGGAGCACAATCCCCGCCCCCTGCTTGTGATTGGAGAAATCATAAATCCCGCCTCTTGTGTCCAATCACTGTGCTGTGATTCGTTACAGCACAAGCTGATTTTTGGGAAGGGGGGGGGGGGGGGTGTCCCTGAATGGTAGTTTGGAAATGTGGTCACCCTATAGTAAAGTTCTTTACTAAGTATGTAAGCGTTTACTATGCTTCAGTTTGTGAATGAACAGGAAGCCGCTCAGCACAGCGCACTTCCCATTCATTCACTGTCCCGTGCGGCTGAGGCTGCAGAGAAAGGCGTGTGTGTTTGAGGTTTTGGGGTGCACACCCTAATGCGATGGGCTGCGCACACCTTTGCTCACATCCTGTCCCTGTGATACCAGGACGGGAAATGGACATTGTCAAAATTTCCATCACCTCCCCACTAAAAATCTGTGTCCCCATTGGGAAATATTTGCTGTCATTTCCTGTGCTGGCAGAATGTGAGAGGAAATCTCCATAATAGGAACACGGACAGCAATATAAACCCCCACAGAGGCTCTGACCCCTCCCTGACTCATTCAAAAAGATTTTATCTGGATTTGGAGCTTTGAAGATTGAGTCAAGGAAAGATATCAACCAGTGAACTGTGAACACAGACAAAAATAACAAGATAAAAATGAAAAGCCCTCATAAAATAACAAAACCAGCTTTTGCTGCAATATTCACCTTTAATCTAAAGATTTCCCGCAGTTTTTTCTGCTGCTAGATATCCTTGGTCCGATGGTCAGCATGCTTTAACCCACTCCCTCTGAGCCCAGGTCATTCTGGACCCAGCCCCAGCCTGTGAATGGTGAAAGGTGAAGCAGCATAGTGATGAGTTAATCTCTCTGCTCTCTCCTCCTATCAGCATGCTTAATGTCAGCATGCTCTTTGACGGCAAAAGGCTGCAAGATCACAGTCCAGTAACAAAATGTAACAATGTATGGATTACAGAGCTGTATTAATTTGTGTCATTTATGTATGAGCACCAGCTCGGCTTTAAGGCTCCATTTACACCACAGCGGTGCAACTGAACACGCATGCTTTTTTGCGCATGTGAACATGTTTCTACACAGCACCTTTAGGACAGCAAATAATTATCTTTTTTTTTTTAAATCAGAAAATAGATTTCATTGAAAGCATAAAAAAAAAAAAAAATTCATTCCAAAGCAGACAGCATGCAGTGTAAAGTATATAGGTAAGTAAATAAACAAAGCCCATTATTTTCAATTGGCTGCCCTATGCATGGGAAAAGGTGCCTGCACTATTTTAAAAATTCATCTTGCACCAAAACGCATGGTACTGTGGCATCATGCATTTGTGTGCATGCTAACGCATGTACGTTTGCAAGATGCATGAGGGCATACCTCCCAACTTTTCAAAATCCCACTGCGGGACATTCATTCTCATTTTTTTTTTCCTGCCATCAGAGGAGTTGAGCGGAGCGGGGGGTGCTGCCGCGGCGGGACGATCGGCCGACAATGTAGTTTACCAAGTTACAGGGGGAGCTCCGAGACCGCCCGACATTAGAGTATAGAGCAGCCATTCTTAACCAGGGTTCCGTGGAACCCTAGGGTTCCTCCAGAGGTGGCTAGGGGTTCCTTGAGCTGTGGCTGATTTACCTCCTGTTTGATGGTGCCTACATAGTTCTGAGCCAATTCCTCTTGAAGGAGCCAGTGATATGACACCAATGATCTTTATAGCTCTCTGTAAAGGGGGCCATTCTTACCACCACTGTAAAAAAGGGCATTCTTCTCACTGACCACCAAAGTAAGGGGCATTGTTCCCACTGACCCCCAATAAATGGGTTTTATCAGGGGTTTCCTGAGACCTGAAAATAATTTTAAGGGTTCCTCTGGGGTAAAAAGGTTGAGAAAGGCTGGTATAGAGTGTACGCGGGAGCACAGGGTGAGATGTCTTCCTACCTTCTTCGCTGATCTTCGTTTGAGGGAAAATTCGTCCTATCGCGGGACTGCGGGAAAACAACGTGTATGCGGGAAAGTCCTGCAGAATCCGTGCGTGTTGGGAGGTATACATGAGGGTCATAGGTGTGCACAGCCTATTGCATAAGGGTGTGCACCCTGAAGCTCAAACACGTGTGTGTGCATGTGTATATATATATATACACTGACAGTGTCAGGAGAGCAGTGGACAGTGTCTTTAGGGCAGAGATTGGTGTCAGTAGAGCAGTGGACAGTGTCTTTAGGGCAGAGGTTGGTGTCAGTAGAGCAGTGGACAGTGTCTTTAGGGCAGAGGTTGGTGCCAGTAGGGCAGTGGACAGTGTCTTTAGGGCAGAGGTTGGTGTCAGTAGAGCAGTGGACAGTGTCTGTAGGGCAGAGGTTGGTGTCAGTAGAGCAGTGGACAGTGTCTTTAGGGCAGAGGTTGGTGTCAGTAGAGCAGTGGACAGTGTCTGTAGGGCAGAGGTTGGTGTCAGTAGAGCAGTGGACAGTGTCTTTAGGGCAGAGGTTGGTGTCAGTAGAGCAGTGGACAGTGTCTTTAGGGCAGAGGGTGGTGTCAGTAGGGCAGTGGACAGTGTCTTTAGGGCAGAGGTTGGTGTCAGTAGAGCAGTGGACATTGTCTTTAGGGCAGAGGTTGGTGCCAGTAGGGCAGTGGACAGTGTCTTTAGGGCAGAGGTTGGTGTCAGTAGAGCAGTGGACAGTGTCTGTAGGGCAGAGGTTGGTGTCAGTAGAGCAGTGGACAGTGTCTTTAGGGCAGAGGTTGGTGTCAGTAGAGCAGTGGACAGTGTCTTTAGGGCAGAGGTTGGTGCCACTAGGGCAGTGGACAGTGTCTTTAGGGCAGAGGTAGGTGCCAGTAGGGCAGTGGACAGTGTCTTTAGGGCAGAGGTTGGTGTCAGTAGAGCAGTGGATGGTGTCTTTAGGGCAGAGGTTGGTGCCAGTAGGGCAGTGGACAGTGTCTTTAGGGCAGAGGTTGGTGTCAGTAGAGCAGTGGATGGTGTCTTTAGGGCAGTGGTTGGTGTCAGTAGGGCAGTGGACAGTGTCTTTAGGGCAGAGGTTGGTGTCAGTAGGGCAGCGGACAGTGTCTTTAGGGCAGAGGTTGGTGTCAGTAGAGCAGTGGACAGTGTCTTTAGGACAGAGGTTGGTGTCAGTAGGGCAGTGGACAGTGTCTTTAGGGCAGAGGTTGGTGTCAGTAGGGCAGTGGACAGTGTCTTTAGGACAGAGATTGGTGTCAGTAGGGCAGTGAACAGTGTCTTTAGGGCAGAGGTTGGTGCCAGTAGGGCAGTGGACAGTGTCTTTAGGACAGAGGTTGGTGTCAGTAGGGCAGTGGACGGTGTCTTTAGGGCAGAGGTTGGTGTCAGTAGAGCAGTGGACGGTGTCTTTAGGGCAGAGGTTGGTGTCAGTAGGGCAGTGGACAGTGTCTTTAGGGCAGAGGTTGGTGTCAGTAGGGCAGTGGACAGTGTCTTTAGGACAGAGGTTGGTGTCAGTAGGGCAGTGGACAGTGTCTTTAGGGCAGAGGTTGGTGCCAGTAGGGCAGTGGACAGTGTCTTTAGGACAGAGGTTGGTGTCAGTAGGGCAGTGGACAGTGTCTTTAGGACAGAGGTTGGTGTCAGTAGGGCAGTGGACAGTGTCTTTAGGGCAGAGGTTGGTGTCAGTAGAGCAGTGGACGGTGTCTTTAGGGCAGAGGTTGGTGTCAGTAGGGCAGTGGACAGTGTCTTTAGGACAGAGGTTGGTGTCAGTAGGGCAGTGGACAGTGTCTTTAGGACAGAGGTTGGTGTCAGTAGGGCAGGGGACAGTGTCTTTAGGGCAGAGGTTGGTGTCAGTAGGGCGGGGGACAGTGTCTTTAGGGCAGAGATTGGTGTCAGTGGAGCAGTGGACAGTGTCTTTAGGACAGAGGTTGGTGTCAGTAGGGCAGGGGACAGTGTCTTTAGGGCAGAGGTTGGTGTCAGTAGGGCAGGGGACAGTGTCTTTAGGGCAGAGGTTGGTGTCAGTAGAGCAGTGGACAGTGTCTTTAGGACAGAGGTTGGTGTCAGTAGGGCAGGGGACAGTGTCTTTAGGGCAGAGGTTGGTGTCAGTAGGGCAGGGGACAGTGTCTTTAGGGCAGAGGTTGGTGTCAGTAGGGCAGGGGACAGTGTCTTTAGGGCAGAGGTTGGTGTCAGTAGAGCAGTGGACAGTGTCTTTAGGGCAGAGGTTGGTGTCAGTAGGGCAGTGGACAGTGTCTTTAGGGCAGAGGTTGGTGTCAGTAGAGCAGTGGACGGTGTCAGTAGTTTTTATTATCTTATTTTTTACAATTTTATTCTTTTTTTTTTTTTTCAGGAGCCCCATTAGGAGGCTTTGATGAATAATCAGGGGTCTAAACAGGGGAATTTGTGCCACACAGGGTGATTAGGGTGTGCCCAGGCACACCTGGCACACCTGGCACACCCTGTGCGTAAACCTATGATGAGCGCACCTGCAAAGGGTCAGCGTGTTTTTGTGCCCTGAGTGAAAGTGTGCAATTTTGTGCGCAGTCCCACAATGCACTGGTGTGACTGAACCCTAAATCTTTCAATAGTAGGGTATAAAATCCCTCTGTGTAGCCCCAACAAAAGAATGCTGACCGGGCTCTATCAGAGAATGACAGAACACACAGCGATAGGGCCCGAGGACCCCACAAACTAGGTGAACATTCAAGGCTGCAGCGCGGTGTACAGATTCTATACATAGGTGAACTCTGACCGACATGACTGCAAACTCGCTGACACGTGAAGCTGAAATCAACTTTCCGACAACAAACTCATTGATTGAAGAGAGGAGAAGATCACAGCTTTGTTGACAATAATAAAACTTATTTTTATATAAAATTGATGGCCAATATAACATATAAAGTAGTGAGGACACCATGGTGGGAAATCCAGATGATGAACTACAAGATTCTCCAACCAATGTGTTTGGCCATTTTGGCCTCATTTACATTTAAAATTGTAGGGTGGTTGAGTCACGTGTTTAACTATACCCCCAGCCTCCTCCTATCGCTCCCCCTTAAAGGGGTTGTAAAGGTTTAATTTTTTATTTTTTTTAAATAACAAACATGTTATACTTACCTTCACTGTGCAGCTCGTTTTGCACAGAGTGGCCCCGAACTGCGTTTTCTGGGGTCCCACGGCGGCTGTCTCGGCTCCTCCCCGCTTCTGGCAGCCCCCCTGGGAAGCACTCTCCCAAGGGGGTTACCTTGCGGGCACGCTCCCGAGTACTGAATTCGGCGTCCAAAGCCACCTACTACAGGACTCGGCCCGGCCCCCCCGGCGGCCGCGTCATTGGATTTGATTGACAGCAGCGCGAGCCAATGGCTGTGCTGCTATCAATCTGTCCAATGAAGAGCCGAGAAGACAGGGGAGAGGAGGAGCGCGTTCACGACGCAGGACTTCCAAGGCTCAGGTGAGTAAACGAGGGGGGGGGGGGGTTGGGGGGGCCGCAAATCTTAAGATGTTTTTTCACCTTAATGCATAGGATGCATTAAGGCTAAATTACATGAACCTTTACAACCCAAAAGCAGTGAGCAGAGGTGTACATATGCTGCACCACAATTCTTTGCTTTGTGGGTGCAGAAAGAATGATCACTACTGTCGCACTCGGCGAGCGTTACCAGCCATAGAACGTAACCCATTCACTTAAATGTGACTGCACCACAACCACCTTGCAACCACATTCATGCACACGGTTGCGGCTCAGGGGTGCAGGCTTGTAGGGGTTAATACAGGTGAAATAGCGTCTCCTCACTGACTGTGAAACACCTTCTTAAGAGCGATCTACTGTGCACTGCCCAAAAATGTGTTTGTTTTAGTTTAATTCCGATTTTCTAATTTTCCAATTTCGGAATTCGAAAATTTGAAATAATAACTAACTAATAATAACTAACTATTAACCACTTCAACCCCGGGCTTTTTTTTACCACCTCAATACCGGGCCTATTTTGGCACTTCTCTCCTACATGTACAAATCATCATTCTTTTGCTAGAAAATTACTCAGAACCACCAAACATTATATATGTTTTTTTAGCAGACACCCTAGGGAATAAAATGACGGTCATTGCAACTTTTTTTCTTGCACGGTATTTGCGCAATAATTTTTCAAACGCCTTTTTTTGGGAAAAAAAATGGTTTCATGAATTAAAAAATAACAAAACAGTAAAGTTAGCCCAATTTTTTTGTAAAATATGAAAGATGATGTTACGCCGAGTAAATAGATACCTAACATGTCACGCTTTAAAATTGCGCACACTCATGGAATGGCGCCAAAATTCGGTACTTAAAAATCTCCATAGGCGACGGTTTAATTTTTTTTACAGGTTACCAGGTTAGAGTTACAGAGGAGGTCTAGTGCTAGAGTTGTTGCACGCGCTCTAACGCACGCGACGATGCCTCACATATGTGGTTTGAACGGCGTTTACATATGTGGGCGGGACTTATGTGTGCGTTCGCTTCTGATCGCGAGCTACCGGGGACAGGGGCGTTTTAATTTTTAATTTTTATTGAAAAAATTTTTATTTTTCTTATTTTAATTTTTTTTTTTTACACTTATTTTACTTTTTATTTTGTTTTTGATCACTTTTATTCCTATTACAAGGAATGTAAACATCCCTTGTAATAGGAATGTGTGTGACAGGTCCTCTTTATTGAGAGATGCGGGGTCAATAAGACCCCACATCTCTCCTCCAGGCTGGAAAGCATGAGATCGTGAATGCTCATCACGTGACCCACCACCGGCGGCAGACGATTCTCCCCGGGTCCCCGATGGCACGGGAGAGCCGGAGAAGCACCGGATAGCGGCGGGAGGGGGGGGATGTCCGCCTATAAGAACGATCCCGCCACTATGATCATTTTTATGATGTGCAGAATCACCGGCACAAGAAAAGGATATCTGAATGATGCCTCTAGCTGCACCCATCATTCAGATATCCCCCCACAAAGCTGAGGACGTCATATGACGTCCACCCAGGATGGGAGATCCCATCTGTGGACGTCATATGACTATGGGCGGTAGGGAAGTGGTTAAAAAATTGGAATTTCCTGTCAAATTTGTCTGTAATGGCCCATACACATGATCTGAATTTCCGACGGGAATTGTGTGATGACAGGCTGTTGTTGGAAAATCCGACCGTTTATTCGTTCCATCGGACAATTGTAGGGATTTTCCGCCAACAAATGTTGGATAGCATGCTTTAAAATTGTCCGCCAACAAATGTGTGTTGTCGGATTATCCGATCGTGCGTACAGAAGGCCTTCGGACAAAAATCCAAAGTACAAACATGCATGCTCAGAAGCAATGTTCACCATAACACGACATTAGCAGAAGTTGCCCAAAGGTTGGCGCTAAAGAGCTGAAAAAACACGTAGTTTCGTGTTTGTTGGCCGACAATTCTTTGCCGTTTTGTATGCAAGGCAAGTTCATGGCCAACGCCCTTCAGACAAAAGTCCTACGCTTTGTCCGATGGAAATCCGATCGTGTGTATGAGGCTTTAGTGAACGTAACGAATACAAATTTATCTGAAGTTATGAATTATCCGAAATAACGAATGCCGCACCTAAACAAATGGAATGGAACAAATTAATAATAAATAATAATAATAATATTACTAAAAAGTTTTAATTATTATTATTGTTTATTATTATTAGATCGTTACGTTCCATTCGTTTAGATACGGCATTCGTTATTTCGGATAATTCGTAACTTCGGATAAATTCATATTCGTTACGTTCACTAATAGCCAAATTTGAAAGGAAATTCCAGTTTATAAGTTAAAGTGGTTGTAAACTCACTTATGCAACTCGCACCTACAGGTAAGCCTAGATTAAGGCTTACCTGTAAGTGCAAGAAATATCTCCTAAACCTACACGGTTTAGGAGATATTTGCAAAAAATTACATGCATCGGTGTCTACGGCGCATGCGCGCCATAGACAACGGCGCATTCATAAGGTTAATCCCTTTCACAAATCCAGCTTAGCCGGATTTGACGGCTCCTGCGCGCATGCGCGGAGTGACGTCTTCGCCGCCCCGGCCAATCACAGCGCCGGAGCGGCGCTGTGATTGGCTGGTCGCCGCAGCGATGGCTGGAGAGGGAGACGAGGACGGCTTCGGGGGCCCCGATCTAAGGTAAGTGATGCATAATGAGCTAGTAGGCTAGTCCTACTAGCTCATTATGCCTTTGTCTTGCAGGTTGGATTTAAAAAAAAAAACATTTCCAGGGTTTACAAACACTTTAAGCCCACGTTCACACTGGGGCTGCGGGAGTGAAGCCTGCGAGTTCAGCTGAACTCGCACGATTTCTCTCCCGCTGGCAGTCCCGATTTCGGACGCGATTTCAAAGACATCTGAAACAGATGTCAATGTAAATCGCGGCTGAAATCGCAAAAAGTAGTACAAAAACTACTTTTTGTAATCGGTGCAGCGCCGCAGATGCGGCGTCGCACCGATTAGGACGGTGCCATTGGCCGCAATTTGCGGCAAATTTCGCCGATTTGACATGCGATTTGACATGTCAAATCGCACCAGTGTGAACCAGGGCTAATGGTTATTAGTAGTTGTTATTATTAGTTGGTTATTATATCAGATTTTCGGGTTTTCGAATTCTTCGAATTTTTAGATTTTCGTTCTTATTTTTGAATTTCGAAAGGTCGAATTTCCGCATTTCAAACTTAAAATTTTTGGAAATCCAAAAATATAGAAATTTCGTAATTAACTAATTTGTCAAAATTAGTTAAACGGATTCCAGAACTAAACAAATTGCACATGTCTATGATCTACCTACGTAGAGGGCTAACACTAGTGCAAATTAGCCCCTACACTTCTGCGTTGCAGTAACACATTATTGCGTGTAATAGGGGTAGTAACTCGTGTAACATTTTGAATGGCACCCTGATGCATTAAGGCAAGTCTGCTGCTTCTCCTTTCACTGATCATTTACAGGCTGAGGGCAAGTCCTAGATGACCTGGGCTCAGAGGAAGTGAGTTGAAAATCTGACCATCAGGCTGAGGACATCTAGTGGCAGAAAAAAAGTACTGCATGAAAAATCCTTGGACTGAAGGTGACTATTGCAGCATAAGCTGGTTTTGCTTTTTTTTTTATCTTTAAATGAGCTATTTATTTTTATCTTGATTACTTTTTTTCCAGTGTTTTGCTGTATAGTTTTTCTTTTTGTCTGTGACTCCAATGGAAACAATTTCCTGTCCCTGTAACCCCCGCAGTGTTTGTCACTCAGACTGCAGGGTACAGACAGGAATAAACTATTGCCAAAATTGTAAAGTTCCAACCCTTCCTCGCTGTACAAAAAATGTGTTATTGTTTTTGTCTGTGTTCCTGTTGGAGGGATTTTCCATCACTTCATGTCCTTTAAAGTGGGACCGCAGCCAAAATATACTTTTATTTTAGGTGGAGCGAGGGAAGTATTATATTCTCTGACAGGTTTTAATGGCTTTGCCCCTTTTGAGGATGAGGAGATATCCCCTGACTTACTGCTCAGATGATCAGTGCCAACAGCATTACATCCCCTTCTATTCTTTACTAATGACAAGTGTCACTGAAACAGGAAATTAAGGTAATTTCTTCAAGGGGGACACAGACAGCAATAAAAAATTACAAAGTCCTATACCTTCTTCACTCCACAAAAGAAAAGGATTGAGTGGACTGGATTTTTCTGTAAACATTTTAGCTTTTTTTTTTTTACTGTAAATATTATCCTGAGCGGATCTGTGCTCAATGGATTTCTGGACATATAATTTCACATGATTGTCTCTGCTATCATTGTTATAAAGCTGAAAAAAAAAAGTTTATCTAAATATTTCTCAATTTTACCCACTTGCAGTTTTACTGCTCTGTGCAGGATCATGTGTATAGTATATATACATAATCCTGCACCTCCGACTGCAGGGGGCGTGTGCGCATAGCCGGCGGGCCGCTTCTGCTGTGATTATTTACAGCAGAAGCCGATCTGCAGGTGCCGATCTCAATGTCCTCCGACTCCCGCCAATTGTTGGTAAACATGGCAGATCGCAATTCTGGAAGGGATGGATAGTAAAAGCAGCACACATAGGTACACAAACACTGGCTAGGCACACATTTATCCTTTTGATCATCCTAAATGTTTAACCCCTTCCCAGCCAGTGTCATTAGTACAGTGATAGTGCATATTTTAAGCAACGATCACTGTATTAGTGTCACTGGTTCCCACAAAGTGTCGACGAGTGTCCGATTGCCTGCAGCAATATCGCAGTCCCGCTATAAGCCGCTGATCGCCACCATTACTAGTATAAAAATAATAAATATATGATATATATATATATATATATATATATATATATATATATATATATATATATATATATATACACACACACACACAGGTACCATAGTTTGTAGACGCAATAACGTTCGCGTAAACCAATTAATATACGCTTATTGGGATTTTTTTTCCAAAACCATTTAGCAGAATACATATTGGCCTAAACTTATGAAGAAATTCAATTTTTTGTTTTATTGGTTATGTTTTATTGTACAAAAGTAAAAAAAATAATTTTATTTTTAAACGATGGTTTAAAATACAAAAAAAATAAAAAAACGCAGTGGTGATCAAATACCACCAAAAGAAAGCTCTATTTGTGTGGGGGGGGGGGGGGGGACATCATTTTTATTTGGGTACAACGTTGCATGAGCGCACAATTGTCACTTAGACCCTTTTCACACTGAGGCGGTTTTCAGGTGCCTTAGCGCTAGAAATAGCCTCTGAAAAGCGCCTCCCGTTCATTGTCTTTTCGCACTGGGGCGGTGCGCTTGCGGGACGTAACGAAAATTCCTGCAAGCAGCATCTTTGGGGCGGGTTGGGAGCGCTGTAAATAGCGCTCCCAAAATGCCCCTGCCCATTGCAATGAATGGGCAGCGCTTCCAAAGCGCCTTAAAAGCGGCACAAAACAGGACTTTTTAAAAAAAATTGGGAGTAAAGACAACCCTGCTAGCGGCCGAAAAGCGTTTTCGCTAACGGCATAGGTGCTCAGTAAAGTAACGCAGTCATGAAGGGGGGGTAAACCTTCCGGAGCTCAAGTGGTAATCAATAGCTGCTAAGTTTATCAATCCCAGAAATTACCTTGTAAAAGCAGCAGTGACATCACCACTGTGCTGTACATAGCCTATGCAGAGATCAGAGCTGTGGGAGAGGCTTAGCCGACTCCACCAACTACAGAAACCTACAGGAGGGGGTGGAAACAAGACCAGTTCCCTTGCATAAGGAGAGGGAGCAGCAGTGAGTGGTCTTTATTACAGGAAGTCTCACACTGGATTACTGCACAGACCTGGATGAAATACACAAACCACACCGATATTCAAGAAAAATACACATGACGATTGTATTTAGATGATATATACTCGTCCTGGAGTTCTGCTTTAAATGTATTCCACTTTGAATGAAAGGCTTCATTTATCATCCAATCAACCGGGTGAGTCACAGGAGGACGCGATGAGTCACAGCACCAGAATCCAAACTCCGTTTTAGGAAAAACAACTTTCCTGTCCAACAATACAGAGAACCTGCAAATACTTCATTCCACTTAGGCCCCTTTCACACTGGGGCGGTTGGTGCGGTGGCGGTAGAGCGCCGCTATTTTTAGCGGGGCTTTATCGCTAATTTTGCGGCGCTTTTCGGCCGCTAGCGGGGGCGGTTTTACCCCCCCCGCTAGAGGCCGAAAAAGGGTTAAAAACCACTTCAAAAGCGCATTGCCGGCGGTATAGCTGCGGTGTCCCATTGCTTTCAATGGGCAGGAGTGGTGGAGGAGCGGTAAACACACCTCTCCTTCACCGCTCCAAAATGCGGCTAGCAGGACTTTTTTTACCGTCCTGCTAGCGCACCGCTCCAGTGTGAAAGCCCTTGGGCTTTCACACTGGAGAAACAGCAGCCGCTGTTTCAGGTCGGTTTGCAGGCGCTATTTTTAGCGCAATAGCGCCTGCAAACCGCCCAGTGTGAAAGGTGTCTTGGGGATGGGCAAAATTGAGAGTTTTTTTTATTTCAAAAAGTTTCTGTAAATAATTAGGAGATTCTGGAGACATTTCACCATTTTCGAAGCATTGGGGGGAGGTCTCCAAACCTAAAATCTTTTTTAACCACTTCAATACCATGCACTTATACAGCTTCCTGCCCAAGCCAATTTTGAGCTTTCAGCGCTGTCGCAATTTGAATGACAATTGCGCGGTCATGCTACACTGTACCCAAACAAATTTTTTATCATTTTGTTCCCACAAATAGAGCTTTCGGTGGTATTTGATCGCCTCTGCGATTTTTATTTTTTGCGCAACAAATAAAAAAAGAGCGAAAATTTTAAAAAAAACTATGTTTTTCTTTGTTTCTGTTAATTTTTTTTGTAAATAAGTACCTTTTCTACTTCAATGAAGGGCACTGATAAGGCGGCACTGAAGGGCACTGATAAGGCGACACTGATGAGCACCGATGAGGTGGCACCAATGAGGTGGCACTGATGGGCACTGATGATGGGCACTGATAGGCGGCACTGATGGGCACTGATATGTGGCACTGGTATGCGGCACTGATGGGCACTCATAGGTGGCACTGATTGGCACTCATAGGTGGCACTGATTGGCACTCATAGGCGGCACTGATGGGCACTCATAGGCGGCACTGATGGGCACTTTTAGGCGGCACTGATGGGCACTTATGGGTGGCACTGATAGGTGGCATGGACGGGCACTGATAGGTGGGCACTTATGGGCGCGGATGGGCACTGATAGGTGGCACTGATGGACACTAGTAGGTGGCACTGGTGACACTGCTGCCTAGCAATGCCAGCCACCACACATTATTTTCTTGGCATGATAGTGCCAGTCAGTGCCCATTTGTGGGCACTGATTGGCAGATTTTTTTATGTTTTTTTTTATATATATTTTTTTTTTACTACATGTGGATGGCCATGGGGGCCATCCACATGCTTAGGGCTTCCCTGGTGGTCCTTGGGGGCTTCCCTGGTGGTCCAGTGTGGGTATCCGAGGGGGGACTGCACTGATAAACAATCAGCGCGAACCCCCCCTGTCAGGAGAGCCGCCGATCGGCTTTCCTCTACTCGCGTCTGTCAGACGCGAGTGAGGAAGAGCCGATCAACGGCTCTTCCTGTTTACTTCCTGGTCAGCCGTGATTCGACACGGCTGATCACATGGTAAAAAGCCTCCGACGGAGGCTTTTTACCGAGATCAGTGTAGCGGTGGGTCAGACTGACCCACCACTCCACCGATCGCCGCGATGCGCGCCCCCCCGGGCGCGCGGCGGCTGTTATCCCGCAGGACGTCATATGACGTCCAGTGTGGATAACAGAACCACTTCCCGGACGTCAATTTGCTATTGACTGGGCGGGAAGTGGTTAAAGTTTATGAAAACCTAAATTAATTTTGCGGTATGTTTGACATCATTCCTCTCTGTATACAAATTGTAACAAAACATCCCACACTCCGCTTGAGTGCTTTTGTCATATACCGCTTCCTCCCAGTCTGAATATAGAAATTAGGCTTGTGCAATTAGTTTCGTAACAAATCGAAATTCGTCCGAATTTTGCAACTTTCGGACATTCGGAAGCATTCGAATTTCCGAACAAAGCATTTACGACTAAAACCGAATCCGAAATAAATTATATCGCAAATAGCGAATGCCCGAATGTCTTCGGCATAATTCGTTATGAAAAAAGTTACGAATGTACGAATCCATTCGAAGCAAAATAAAACTCTGCTCTGCTCTCTGCTTCTCCCTCACCGTGCTGAACTCCCTCTCAAAACGGTGTACAGGGGCGGAGGCTTTAGCCGCATGTAAAAAGCGAAAGTAAAATACGAGATTTCGAATCGTTACAAAGAACCGCTATGTATTTAGAAAAGTACAAATCCATTCGAAGCACATTAGGCATAATAGGCAGCGTTGTTGTGAGAGAGACACGGAAAACTACGAATCAACGAACCCAAAAAAAGTTACGAAAGTAGGAGTTGTGTCCAGAAACAATGAAAAACAATGTACTCTACCGAAAGTATGAATTATAAATTAACTAAAAATAAGGCTTACATTAATACGAATCATTCCGATTCAACGAAAAATGTCGCTTGCGAAAATACGAATTAGTCCGAACACGAAAAATCCCGTCTAGCAAAATTACGAACAATTACGAATCAACAGGATCGAAAAGAAACTAACCGAAACTAAACAAATTTTTCCGTTGTGCACAAGAAACGAACCGAAACTAAACAAATTTTTCCATTGTGCACAAGTCTAATAGATATCAGATATTCCAAATCGTTTACAACCAATAACTAGACAGTACTCATTTTGGTTGATAAACATGAAACTGTTTATTGAAACACAGGTACACAGAGGTAACACTCAGGACAACCCCCCCCCTCCCTTTGCATTCAGGGCGGGGTAGACTGTCCAATTAGCAGAGAGAGCTGTTGGAGGAATCCCCCCCGCCCCATTCCTTCCCTCTCACAGCTAATCTACATACACATCCCATAATACCCAAGGCAGACAGACACAATAGAACAATGGGATAGAGCCACACCCAAACGACCCAACACAGAGCACACCATAGTATAAGACAATATACAAAATATATATATACAGCATTGCAGTGTGGTTGTACAGTGAGCCTGATTAGTACAGATCAGACTGCGGTTCTTGGTCCCCCTGTGCTCCTATTAGAGACACAGGGTGACTTAGACATAGGAGGTGCATGGGGAGCTGAAACAAGGGTTTCCCAACCTCACCAAGGGATTCTGGGTTCCGCGGGCCCCCCCCCCCCCCGCACAAAGTGACTCCCGTCACACAAATCTCAATAAAGTTGCTTCTTCATGAATCTGTTACAAGATTTCATACCTTGAGATCCTGCCAGTAACAGCACTTCCTTTTTCAGTCTTCAGTTGCTGCCTCACGATTAGGAGCAGCATTATCAGCCTTCCGTGTGCAGGCTTCAGTCGATGTTGAGCTCCCAGTCAGGTCTGTTCCCCTTCTTTAGAACCGCCACCCCCATGATTTTCCACTGGCATCATAGGTAGAGGCTGGAGAGACAGTCAGCCATGCCACCAAGGGGACTGTTTTACCCAAGAGGTAAGTGATAGCAACTGTGTATGAGTAAGTGTGTGACGCTGTATGTAAGTGTGTGTGTCATTGTATTTGTCGAGTAGAAATGAACAGGCCGCACACTGATGCCATCACTGATCTAAAACTAGATTTAATATAATAAATAGAAGATTCCCCACATATAACCCTGCCTGTCTACCTCCCACTCTACATTGCGTTTCACCCCACAAAGGGCTGAATCATAGAACAAAAACATTTCACATACTGTATCATTGTGCTTGTTTGTGTGTAAGTGTGTGTGGTTTTCAATGTGTCTGATAGTGGTTACTGTTGTGCAATGAATAAGAGGGTGATGTTTAAATTAATCATAGGGAGTGCTGTGTGCTGGACTGTATATAATCCTGATTTCTGCGCTCTGTATGTTACATACTCCTGACCCCTGTATTCTGTACCCACATAGCAAGCAATTGTGCTGCAAGTTTTGAAAATGACTTGCTACGCTTTTGCTAGACTTGCCAGGCTTCACAAGTTTGTTGCACAATTGCAGCAAGTCTGCGTTGCATGATTCCAGATCAACTTTCTTTGCAAACATTCTGCAAGTCTGCTGCAAGTTCTGGTTCAGTTATGTTGTGCAATAGTCATCCCACCACAGGGGGCACTGTGACTGAATTTTCATGCTGTAGACTTGCAGAGCTCTTGCTGTAGACTCACCACTTCAACTTTGCTCTTGCTAGAGACTTGCCATGCAAATTTGCTACAAATTGGAAAATTAACAACCAGAACTTGCAAGCAGGGTGAATAAATTAAAAATCAATTATTTAAAAAAAACAAAAAAAAAACAGATTTGTTAAAAATTTAAATCAGATTTTTGTTAATCAATTTATTTTAATAAAATGCTTTTGGAGTAAAAATCTATCTAAAAGATAGTTTTCTATTTAGGATACATTAATAATTTAGTTTATTCAGCATGAAATGGGCCTTAGTTTTGTAGCATGAGGCTGTATAACATGAACTGCATTGATGAATTCACACAATGTCACAGTAACGATGAGATAAACCAAAGTTCAGGAATATTCCTTTATCCCCATTGTTTTGCAAATCTATGTACATTACAAACTGTATGATTGAATCGGTTCTGATATTGCTGTTTTCCTAACCTGACAGCCTATTATTCTAAATAGGAAACCTTCAAACCTTTTTGTTTGCAAATATTAAAGATTCTAACTACCAGTCCTTACATTTAAAGAGCACCTGTCATTTCATATCCATCATGGCAATGCCTATTAGCGGGCAACCACTCACCTGCTGCCGCCACATCCCTCACCTTGTTGTGTCACTGCCGCATCACCCGCCGTCCCATTAAAGTGAATGGGACTGTTGGACTCGGTGAGTCTAACAGCGGATCAGAGGAGAAGCCGCTGCGGGACAGAGATGGCCGTTGCTCTTTAAAAATTATGATTTAAATCAAGTTTATTTAAATCAAGCCTTTTCATTAGTGATTTGAATCGACTTGATTTAAATCAAATCCACCCTGTCTGCAAGTGTACAACTTGCCAGTGAAAATGTGTAGAAAGATAACAGACTTACAATTCAACACTGCCAAAAATGTGTTGCAAGTTATCCTTGCTATCTGGGTACGTTACATAATCCTGACCCCTACATTTTGTATGTTACATTCACCTGATGCTGGTTCTCTGTCCTGGCCCCTGCATTATGTACATTACAAAAGAACCTATGCACTCTGCATGTTACATACTCCTGACCCCTGCACTCTGTATATTACATACTCTTATGCCCTGTACACATGATCAGTTTTACCGATGAAAACAGTCCGATGGACTTTTTTCATCGGACAAACCGATCGTGTATGGGCCCCATCGGTGAGAAAAAATAGAACATGTTTTAAATTTATCCGATGGAAAAAAAAACGATAGCAAATTCCGATCGTCTGTGTGGAACGCCATCGGAGAAAAAACCCACGCATGCTCAGAATCAAGTCGACGCATGCTCAGAAGCATTGAACTTCATTTTTCTCGGCTCATCGGAGTGTTTTACGTCACGGCGTTTGCGACAGTCGGATTTTTGACTGATGGTGTGTAGGCAAGACTGATGGAAGTCAGCTTCATCGGAATTCCGATGGAAAAATCCATCGGATTTGAATCCATAGGAAATCCGATCGTGTGTACAGGGCTTTAGCCCCTGCACTTTGTTACATACTTCTGATTTCACCACTCTATATGTTACATACTTCTGACCTATGCATTCAGTATACTACTTACTCCTGACCCCTGTACTTTATTTATTACATACTCCTCCTGACGTCACCATTCTGTATGTTACATACTCCTGACCCATGCACCTTAAATAGTCCTGACTTCACCATTCTGTATGTTACATACTTCTGACCCCTGCAATCAGTATGTTACATACACCCAACCCCCACCTTTAGTAGGTTACATACTCCGTCCTGAGCCCCACACTTAGTATATTACATACTCCTCATCATTATACTTAGTAAACTGCATACTCCTGACACCTGCACTCTGTACTTTACATACTCATGTCTCCTTTTTAGTGGGATATCGCTTTCAGAAAAAAAAAAAAAAAGTTGCTGCAAATAAATCACTCATCTAACATAGCCCTAAGTGAGCAAAGAAAGGCCCGGCCTTCCAATGCACTAAAATGCAGAAAAAACTGACATCATATTTTTAAAAATGCACTTCTGCGCTGAGATTGGAGCAGGCACTATTTTTATTTATATTTTATACGGAAGAGCATTTTTTGCATGTTGCAGTACATACGTTAAAAGGCAACAATATAAATTGTCCCTTACTGAACAACACCACAAAATATAAGAAGTCAAAAACACAATTTGTGGCAGGGACAGATTTTTATTCAGTAACTTTCCAGAACGTATTAAATGTAATTATTATATAATGATACCAACATCAACTTTTCTTTCTAAAATAATAAATATTTACAGGAAATAAAAGGAAGATCGAAGTGTGACTAAACTCACAGAGATTTGTTACAAAATATAAAATAAATTTAAACTCACTCATAGAATAATTTGTTTCTATATTTCTATTGAACCTAATTGGCTCTGTGACCTGAACAAACTTGAATGCCGCGTACACACGATCGGAAATTCTGACAACAAATGTTCCATTGAGCTTTTGGTCGGAAATTTTGACCGTGTGTAGGCTCCATCGGACATTTGCTGTCGGAATTTCCGCCAACAAAAGATTGAGAGCATGTTCTCTATTTTTCCGACGGAAAAAGTTCTTGTCGGAAATTCCGATCGTCTGTATGCAATTCCGACGTGCAAAAAAACACGCATGCTCAGAATCGAGCAGAAGAGCCGAACTGCCTATTGAACTTCACTGATCTCGGCTCGTCGTAAGTCTTGTACGTCACCGCGTTCTTGGCGGTCGGAATTTCTGACAAGATTTGGGTGACCGTGTGTATGCAACACAAGTTTGAGCCAACATTCTGTCGGAAAAAAATCCACGGTTTTTCTTGTCAGAATTTCCGATTGTGTGTATGCGGCACAAGATTCATGATTATTTCTTTAGGTCAGGGACTGCAAACTTTTTATTATGGGTGGCCACATCTTATATGTTTTACAAATATTCATGAGCTGAAAAAATTAGGGTCCCCCCTGGAATCAGGTACCCATCAGAATCCTCCCTCACATCAGAGTCCCCATCAGAGTCACCCCTTACATCTCGGATTCCGTCAATGTCCACCCTTACATCAGAGTCCCCAACAGAGTCCCGCCTTACATCAGAGTCCACATCAAATCCCCCATTTAAATCAGTGTCCACATAAGAACACCCCCTTACATCAGGGTCCCCATCTGAGTCCCCCCTTACATCAGAAGCGGAGACCATAGGTAGCCTCTGCTGATCCTAACCCTCAATCTGTGCACATGCCACTGACCATAGCTAGGGGCTGGATAAAATCTATCATTGGGACAACTGTGGCCCGCAGGCTGTAGTTTGAAGACCTCTGCTTTGGTAAATGTTCAAAGTTGAACCGATCGGAAACAGCCAATGAAGCTGCATTGTACGGATTGTACTAAACAACCACAGAATATGTTGGAATCTTTTGTTCACTTCACGTTTCCATTAAAAAGTTTAGTTGAATTTTTTTTGAATGTTCTGAAAAAAATAAAATAATCTGTCAGTATGTGACTTGCCTGAGTCTCTAGTTCCTGGTGTCCATACTTCAGCCTGAGGGCCACCTGTGACCTTTCCGTGCTTGATGTGTGGCCTTTGGCCCTCAGCAGACAAGATTGGGAACATTTTTACTTAGGGGTTCTAATGGCAAGTGATCCCTATTAGTAACATGTCCTCATTCTCTGACTGTCCTCTGCAGTATGTCCTCAGTTTCTAGTTTCTCTGACTATCTCTTTCTGAATATACGCAGTCTCTGGCCATCTCCTGTAGTATATCTGCAGTCTCTGACCATCTCCTGTAGCATGTCTGCAGTTTCTGACTATCTCCTGTAGTATATTTGCAGTCTCTAACTATCTCTTGTTTAATATCTGCAGTCTCTAAATATCTTCTGCAGTCTCTGACCATCTCCTGTAGTATATTTGCAATCTCTGACCATATTCTGCAGTCCTTGACTATTTCCTGTAGTATATCTCCAGTTTCTGGTTATCTCTTGTAGTAAGTCTGCAGTTTATGACCATCTTCTGTAGTATGTTTGTATTCTCTTACCATCTCTTGTATCATGTCTGCAGTCTCTAACCTTCTCCTGTATTATATCTGCAGTCTCTGACCACCTCTTGTATTATATCTGCAGTCGCTGACCCTCTCCTTTAGTATGTCTGCAGTTTCTGATCATCTCCTTTAATATATCTGCAGTCTCTGACCATCTCCTGTATTATATCTGCAGTCTCTGACTATCTCTTGTATTATATCTGCAGTCTCTGACCACCTCTTGTATTATATCTGCAGTCTCTGACCCTCTCCTGTAGTATGTCTACAGTCTCTGACCCTCTCCTGTAGTATGTCTGCAGTCTCTGACTATATCCTGTAGTATGTCTGCAGTCTCTGACTATATCCTGTAGTATGTCTGCAGTCTCTGACTCTGACTATTTCTTGTAGTAAATCTACTTTCTCCAACAGTCATCAATAGCAATACGGAATATTATATGTGGCCCCTTGGTGATGTCTGGGGCCACATTTAGGGCCAAACCCCCCCCCCTTCCAATAAATGATTGTGTGGCATATTTGGATGCAAAGCATTATCAGGGTACGTAATGCACATAGAACCTTTTATCAGACATGCTGTCAGCTACTGCTGTGCAATGAACTGCAATAGAGAAGGTACTCACAGTTTGCATCCCTGTGCTGCAGTGAGCAGGTTGCCAGGCTGCAGTGTCGGACGTGATGCTTATTGGGGGTGAGGACCCCCCTGACCAGCTGCCTGCTGAGGATCAGGATAGATCTGCCCCTCATCTTGGATGCTGAGTGTCACCTGCTGTCCTGGAGGATGCCCCAATACACAGACATCAGCTCCTCTATTCCCTCACATATTACTGACTGTCTATTTGTTTAGTACAGAGGAGTTAATATTCCACCCAGGTCTCCTTATTGGCTGCAAAGTTTTTGTCTGGGCGGGGCTGTGAGTGATCACGCATCAGGCTGTGGCTGAGACAGTTACTGAGCATGAATGCAAATAGATTGAAGTGAATTTTTCCATAAAGAGCAAATCCAGGCAACAAGTCATTAAGTTGTTTGCGCTACCTAGGAGGTCGACATGTACAAGTCAGAAAGCCCATTCAGTCCACTTCTAATCTAAGATAGTGCCTTGCAGACACATTCAGAAGGGTTATCACTGTGTGCTTATGGCTTACTCCTAAATAAAATAGATTACAATTTAAATTTAAAGTGGACCTGTCGGTAACTTTACAAGTCTCCATGAATAGATTCTTGACATGTCACATTACACAGCACACTATCATTTTACAGAAAACCTCCACCTTTTATCATTAAAATGCCATCATTGAGCTCCACTCCAGTGACTCTGTCCTAGGCTTAGATGATGTCATCAGCAGTGGCGGCTGGTGGAATTTTTTTGGGGGGGGGAGCAAACAGTATGACAACCCCCTCCCCTAGTCGGTTGGTCAGTCGGTAGCACTTACGCCATCACCGGCGGCTTCCACCCACTGATACCAATGATGGGGCACTATTCCCCCCACTGATACCAATGATGAGGCACTATTCCCCCCACTGATACCAATGATAGACCATTATTCTATCCACTGACACTAATGATGGGGCACTATTCATTCCATTGATACCCAAATTGGGGTGCTATTCCTCCCACTAATACCAATGATGCAGCACTATTCCTTTCACTGACACCAGTGATGGGGCACTTTTCCTCCCACTGATACCAATAATGGGGCACTATTCCTCCCACTGATAACAATGATGGGGCATTATTCCTTCCACTGACACCAGTGATGGGGCACTATTCCTCCCATTGATACTAATGATGGAGCTTTATTCCTCCCACTGACACCAATGATGGGGCACTATTCTTCACACTGACACCAATGATGGGGCACTATTCCTCCCACTGAAACCAATGATAGGGCACAATTCCTCCCCTTAATGATGGGGCATTGTTTACTCCAACTGACACCAGGACATTTTCTTCTCCCACTTGCCACAGTCCAGCCCCCCTAAAGTTTGAAGCATAGTAAACTGGCTCTTTGTTTGTTTATAAAGCTTGAGGGGCCCTGCCATAGACGATACAATCTAATTGTACAATCTTTTTTAGCTTCACCCAAATGATGTGATATGAGGACATAATAAAACACATACAGTATATTCTTACCAAGGAGCTATGGAAGACGTACATGCAGCTATGGTTATCAATGCAAAGCATTTACTATTTCCTGAATGACGGCTTGGAGAGAATTTTTTGTTTTTGTTTTTCTTCACATAACAGATTTGAAAAATGTGTTTTTAGCGATTTCCCCGTCTGTCCAGTCCTTCCTGTTTACCTGTGAACCACCCGCAGGCTTCAGCATCACAGACGTACGCAAACTCTTCTCCAGATAATAGAGAACACAAAACAAAAAGATGCTGAAAGAGCAAAAAAGACAAACACAAGGAAGATAGAAAGTATTCATTAAGAGGATATAGATACAAAAACATAATCAGTGATCAAATCCTAAATAAACAATATTCATAGAATAAACACCCAGCAGAGCATTTTAGAGAGGAGAGTCAGACAGAGGAAGGAGCAGAGTATTGGGATTGGATAGAGGGGCACGTTGTAGCACAAAGGATTTAGGTGCCGGAATTACCAGGACAGGCTTCTCTACCAGTGGCGGCAGGTGGTCAAAATTTTTGGGGGTGCAAACTAAAAAATTCTGAAAAAAAAATCAATTGCAGCCTCACTGTGCCCATCAAACGATGCCACTGTGCCCATCAAATGCCGCCACTGTGCCCATCAAATGCCGCCACTGTGCCCATCAAAAATGCTGCCACTGTGCCCCATCAAATGCCACCACTGTGCCCATCAAATGCAGCCACTGTGCCCATCAATTTTTTGCCACTGTGCCCATCAAACGCTGCCACTGTGCCCATCAAACGCTGCCACTGTGCCCATCAATTGCAGCCACTGTGCCCCATCAATTGCAGCCACTGTGCCCCATCAATTGCAGCCACTGTGCCCCATCAAATGCCAGCACTGTGCCCCATCAAATGCCGCCCCTGTGCCCCATCAAATGCTGCCACTGTGCCCGTCAAATTCCACCACTGTGCCCATCAAATGCCGCCATTGTGCCGATCAAAAGCTGCCACTGTGATCCCCCCCGCCCGCTTACCCTATCTTGGTGGCGGGTCAGGCAGTGGGTGACGCTGTGGGACCTTGCAGTGGCGAGCTGTGTCCTCCATGCCTCTCCTCCTGATAAGCGTACAATCGCAGCACCTGTCCTTTCAGCCAATCAGGTGATGGGTAACAGACCCGTGCTTCCTGATTGGCAGAGAGGTGGTTCAGTGTTAGAAAAGTGAATATTCATTCGCTTTTCTAACACACCTGAGTGGACTCCGAGCGCAATGCTTTGCACTGCAAGTTCACCTTTTTAAAGCCTATTAGAGCCTATGGCTCTAATCAGGTGCTTCAAAAATACACCCCCGCTGCTGTAATTCAGGAGCCCGGCATCCGAAAAGGGGTCGGACGCCTAAATAGGAGGTGGCGGCGGCGGCCATGGATAGATTCATGTAATGCATGAATCTATCCATTAGTCAAAGAGGTGAGTGTTTCTCTGTGGTGAGTAGGTCTAATGTGAGTGGTTTCATAATTATCAATCAGCTGTGCAGCTGCAGAGCACTAATGAGGAAAGTTGCTGGGCCTGCATTTCTTTAGATGTGTTCCTATTGGGTGTAAAGCCCTGTACACACGATAGGTTTAACCAATGAAAACAGTCCGATGGACTTTTTTCATCGGACAAACCGATCGTGTATGGGCCCCATTGGTCTTTTTTCCATCGGTGTTTAAAAATAGAACATGTTTTAAATTTATCCGATGGTTAAAAAACCGATAGCAAATTACTATCGTCTGTGGGGAACTCCATCGGATAAAAACCCCACGCATGCTCAGAATCAAGTCGACGCATGCTCAGAAGCATTGAACTTAATTTTTCTCGGCTCATTGGAGTGTTTTACGTCACGGCGTTTGGAACTGTCGGTTTTTTGACTGATGGTGTGTAGGCAACACTGATGAAAGTCAGCTTCATCGGATTTCCGATGGAAAAATCCATCGGTTAAAAAACCATAGGAAATCCGATCGTGTGTACAGGGCTTAACTCACCAAAAATTACATTTTTGTTCCAGACTTCTGGGAAATTGGTAAACCAATCACACAAGCAGGAAATTATTTTTCTGGGGGGTGGTCAGTACACATTCTGTGTACAGAACAACTCCAGGTAGCCATATTGCATTGCATTTTCAGAAAATTACAGCAGCTGCTGATTGAAAAGAAAAGGTAATTTTTTAATAACATTAATTTACAATGTGACTTGTGTCGCAATTTTATAAGCTATAGTATAGTATTTTTCTTTATTTGCTATTTTTGTTTCCCCACCAAAGTGGAGCTACCCTTTAAATTTTGAATTGGCTCAACATTACAGCACTGCACCCGATGATTGCACAACACAGAACCAATAATAATGGAATTGGCTGTTTCAGTCTTGGCTGCCAGTTAGTCACCTAACTATCTCCTTCTCCCTCCAATGTGCGTGTTTTATTGTATTTGGTGCACACACAGCTAGGTGTAGATAATTATAGGATCATAATTCATTTTCTTGTCCTGGTTTCCAGTTTTACAATTTTAGACGCCTTGTAAGGATTGGACTCTGTTTATCAGGCAGATGTTTTATTTTGGATACATTGTTGGCCGAAACAAACTTTACTGCTGCTCTGTGTTGTAGTAATGTACTCTTTAGCATGTCGCGGTGCCATTTATTTTGAACTAAGACAACACAGCTCTAGCACACACGTGCCACAATGTACCACAACGCACAGTAATGTACTGCCATGCTTTGTCATGTGATGCATTGCCAAAGTTGATGCATGTACATTTTTTTTTACTTGGTGTGTTGCTATCTCATTTATTTCAATAGGCTGCCCCTAATGCAACACACGCTGCTGCCATAAAAACACCTTTACCCATGTGCGTTAATGCAATGCACCAGGACACCAAAGTCTGAAAGGGCCCCATGAGAATTGTACATTTATCATTAAAGCATTGAGATGAAGATTGAATTGGCTACACTGAATCCTTAGTTTCAGAAATATTGCTGCCAGGATTAGTACCACATCCCAAATATGTATGTTCAAGAAAAAAATCCCCAAAAGAGGAAAAATTTGAGGAATTTACTGGTACCAATGTCTAAAACTCATACACTTTATTTACAAAAAAAAAAAAAAAACAATAAAAAAAAGGGACTATAAATTCCTCATTGCAGTTACATCTTTTTAGTGCAAAAATAGTATAAATAGTTGTACCAATAAGAGAACACTTGCATAAGGAGGACAGGTTTTCTTTTATTGGTCGCACCTGGATGGAAATATCTTCCTGGATGCATAAATGTACCTGTGACTGCTCTGAGAATATTGTTTTGTTATAATTAGATTAAGTTCTATGTTTTTCTTAAAGCGGACCTTTAGTCATTTTTTCAACTTTCCATCTATTAAATCTTCTGCTTTTGTTTTAACTTTGGATAGTAAAACATTTTTTTCTGCCAGTAAATACCTTATACAGCCCACTGTTTCTTGTCTGGTCATTAGCCTAGGCTTATCACATCATGCACAGCTCTCTCTCTCTCAATCTCATGAGTGTTTGCCAGGAAGGGAGAGGGGATGAGTCATAAAAGGGTCAATGAAAGCTGCAGGGCTGTAGAGCTGGAGGTGTGCCTCTGTGTGTCTGTGTAAATCCAGGAAGTGAACAGGCAGCAGCTTCAGCTGGCCACAGTTAAAATAGTTGCAGCCAGACTCAGTGGAGGGAGATTTCAGCAGCATATTTGGCAAGTACAGAATCAGAGTATATATAAATGTAGCGCTACCCCCAGTTAAGAGAGCCGCTGGTATTGATTTGGGCCCTGTAGTGCACCGCTGTCAACCCCTGGCAATCGGCTCTAACCTCCCGTGGCACAGCTAGTAAGGGGAGATAGGACCGCGTGACCGCAACTCTAGGTGACGCAGTCCTATGGCAAACACACACAGTGATATACTTTAAAACTTCTATTAAAGTAAGTGAAACTGACACCAATGTACTTGACCCAGATATTTTACTGAGGCTAATGGGCAAGTAATAAACAACAGTATAACAAGTTGCAGATCCCTGCAATAAACAGTAATAAAGATAAACAGAGTAATCAGAATAATTAAGTATTGCTATGCAACTCTAGCGCTGCCCTTTTACAGCTACTTCCCCTCATGGGTAGACTAACACCCAGCAATGTCTACCTATGCAGTCAGGCCTGACTGATCTAAATGGAAGTTCAGTGAAACAATATTCGCTAGCAATCTCTCGGTGGTGCACTTGAAGAACAACTTTGTAATCCCAACGAATAGTAAAGATAAAGTATCTGTCTTTAAACAGCTCTCACCACCTGGACAAGTCCAAGTCCGTTTCCTCCATCGATTCGTCTAGGAACAGGAATCCACCGACATCCAAGTCTTCAATCCTTCTGGTGTACTGCAGCAAGGAGGATTAGATGTCTCTAAGGCTCTGCTAGGCTGGCAGAGGGCTCTTTGGAAAGGAGCACACGGCCCAGGCTTCAGGCCTTGTGCACACAGCAGTTCAGCACAGAGATCCTCTTGCTAGGAGAGGGGTGTCCAAAGAGAGCGACCAAAACTCCGCCTCCCCTTTATAAAGTCTGCCCCAGCAGTCTCTGTTCTGGAGCAATGCACCCTGGGTGCTGCAAGATGTACTGGGAGATGTAGTCTCTTTCTCTCCTCTGCTTTCACTTCCAGTAATGTCTCTTTACTTCCTCCCAACTCACCTCTCACCTGGAACTTCTTGTCTCTCTGCATTAAAGGGGAACACCCCGCTACACACTCCCCCCACTTTGAATCTTTGGTCCCCAAAGACAGCATCAACAATATGTACATAAAAGATAGTTCACAGTTGCAAGGGAACCTGGCAGGGGAATCTCCCACCTAGCAAGGTGAAGAAGATTGTCCTGCCCACAGGCCATATTATTGGAAGTGGCCTGCCTAACTGTGCCAGGGAGTGAGTTGGAGTTGCCCTCCACCAAATGTACAGTGGAGGGACCAGATGCGGGCATGGTCCTTCTTGAGGTTAGGACCGTGTCTTCGGAACTTTCTCCCATCTGATCATGAGTTAGTTTCCGGGGAGGATGAATGACTCTCTTCCTTCTCTTCTCCCTGGGAGTCACAGTCTCAGCTACTCTTGGTTCTTCCTCTGGTACTGAAGCAGGAACCTCTTCCGGTAGTGAGGGTATGGGATCACATCTGGGGACAGCAGGGGCTAAAAGCCGTTTCACCAGATCGGTATTGGTCCCAATGATGAGAGAGCTTCTTGAGGGCCCTGGCAGCCAGGGACAGACAATGGCCAGTGTCTCAAAGTTCTGGGGCTCCCCAGCCCTCAATGGATCACACGACAACTTGATCCGCACACATCCATCACAAGAGTACTCTTCTGCTAGGATACCCTGAATCTTGGTGTCTCCCATCTCTTCCAGGGGCAGGTATGACAGGTACTTCTTGTAAAAGTCTCTGGTCATTAGGGTAACCTGAGCACCTGTATCAAGGATGGCTCTGGTGTAGATCCCTTCGATCAGAACAGGCACTACAGGCAGAGGACCTACCAATTGGGTAGCAGTCCTTTTGGAAACACCTGTAACAGCAGGCTGGCATACTTGGACTTGTGCTCTCTTCAGCTTCCGGCGCTGGGAATGCCGTTTCTGGCGTTGTTTGGAAGGCTGATAGGCGTTGTTCACTGAGACGGCATAGACTGCAGGTGTCCTCCACCGCTCCCTCGCAGATTCAGGGAAAGTTATTTTTGAAGGCCCGGATCTTCTCTCCATTCTTGGGTCACTTCTCTGAGGCCTCCGCCAGCCTTCTGTCTCCATTCGTGGACTTGGACATACTCGCTGGTAGTGGCCTACACCTCCACAGTTGAAACAGACAATCTCTCTTCTCTCCTGTGGGGAGGTTGGTGTTGAACTGCTCCGGCGTGGTTCACTCTTAATTTCCTCTGGTTCCTCCATTCCTGAGTTTTTAGACAGGAGTGAGGTCAAAAGATCCAGCACCTGGGTCATTTGGTTCTTCAGGATCTCCACTTCTGAGTCCCATTCAGTAGCCATGGCTGATCTGACTCCCACCGCAGGGAGGGTAGTTGGTTCGGTATGTTGACTCCTCCTTTTCTCTTCCAACACAGCCTCCTCCTCCCTGACTATCCGAATCAAGTTGGGGTATTCCAGGCTCTTCCCATCCTGTCGGGTGCGTAGCGCCAATGCAATAGGATCCAGGGGCTGAGCTCCCCTCAATACCTGTTGAGCACGGGCCTCGTCTACTTTCCCTGGGTCGATCCCCTTCTTCAAAATGATCCTATGCAGGATCTTGTCTAGACGTCCCATATATTCTGATAGTTTCTCGCCTGTCTTCTGGTAGCAGTGCTCCAGCTGATAGGTAAGCTCAGTGATTTTTTCTGTCCCACCGAACACATTCTGCAGGATGTCTAAGTAATCCTGTGCAGTACAGTTTTTCCTGCTTATCTTCAGGTTACGTATGGCATCCAGAGCAGGCCCCTTTAAACTTTCAACAATCCTCTGCTTCTTTTGTCGCTCCGGGACCTCCCATTCTTCTAGGGCCTGAGTGGCGCCGTCTAGCCACTCTTCAAATCCCTCTTCTTCCGAAGGTAAAGGTTTCTTTCCAGAAAATATCCTGAGTTTCCTGTATCCTGACATCGGGTAGTCTGTGGGATCCTTCTTACACTGGGCTACAATCTCCCCCAGGACCGCGCATAATTCTGCGCTGAGGGTGGCAGGCGGTGGAGATATCTGTGGAGATGATGGTTTTGGTGTCTGGAACCATTCTTCCTTCACTGGCTGCGTATGTATCAAGTGATAGATCTGATTATCTATGGCTTGTATACTTGGACTTTTAAATTGCTCTGGGATTTCGTCTTTCCATTCTACCAGTGCGTACGTAAACAAGGCATTTGACCTTGTATCCATCACCCATGCTTTCTGGCTCGGTGATAGTGACATTATTAGCTGCTTTATCGCTTCTTCTTGCCAGATCCCCCCCGGGAGTTCAATAACTACCGCCGCGGTTGGATCGGTACCAGCCGCTGCGCACCACTGTGACATTGCTAGCGGGTCCATGCTGGTACTTCTGACCGGCTTGATTGCAACGTGCAACGTACAAGGATCCCGGCTCGAGCCCCCACGTGTAGCGCTACCCCCAGTTAAGAGAGCCGCTGGTATTGATTTGGGCCCTGTAGTGCACCGCTGTCAACCCCTGGCAATCGGCTCTAACCTCCCGTGGCACAGCTAGTAAGGGGAGATAGGACCGCGTGACCGCAACTCTAGGTGACGCAGTCCTATGGCAAACACACACAGTGATATACTTTAAAACTTCTATTAAAGTAAGTGAAACTGACACCAATGTACTTGACCCAGATATTTTACTGAGGCTAATGGGCAAGTAATAAACAACAGTATAACAAGTTGCAGATCCCTGCAATAAACAGTAATAAAGCGTCAGGGAAATCCGTCCAACGGCGCCAATCAGCGCCCAATGCGCACGCGCGGCGGAATGATGCTTCGGCGCATGCGCGTGCGCGGGACGGCGCTTCTACGTCCTCGGGTGCGCGCGCCGACACAGCGGCGCGCGCGCATGCGCGGCGGCGCACCAATAGGAATCCAGGCGGGCCTATTTAAAGAGATCCAGTTGCACTGACAAGTTGCTGGTTTGTCAGCTTTCCTGTATACCCAAGACTCTGGAAAACTATCTTGAAAATCTCCTTGTGACCCGGACTGGCTTGACTCCTCTGATCTCTCTCCTGGACCTGACCCTCGGCTTGCTATACGGACTTCTGCCTTCTCCTGTGTTTGACCCTCGGCCTGTGACTCGGATCTGCTGCTTGTCTACAATCCTTGACCTCCTGCTTGTACCTTTTGGACTTCCGCGTTTCCTTTGAACTCCTGCCTGGTTCCCGGTATTCTCTGGACTTGTTGCCTTTTACTGTGCTAGACCCCCAGCCGGGACTGTTACCTGGCAATTGCAACCCGGACTCAACCTGCACCGGCTTCCATTATCTCCTGCTGTTTGAACTTTACCAATCCGACTAGTTCCCGCTTGAAGCCTGTTTCTTCAGTCTACTCAACACTACCGGACCGTCTAAAAGTACCCACCACCTGCCGGTAGCCGGTGCCGCTTCTCGCCATCCACTCCCTGTCTCAACTCCAGGGGGGGTGGAGTGCGTCAAGTCGCAAAGGTGAACCACTCTCGGCATCTCGGCCTCGGTAAGTACTTACCTTTACAGTACAAACCAGCCAGATGTCTGAGGCCGACAGGGTGCGTTCACCGTTCGAGACCCTATGTCAGCAAGTCACCGCACTAACCGATGCGGTTCAGAAATTACAAGAAGGTTATGTCCAAATGGATGGCCGCTTTCAGCTACTTACTGGAGCTACAGGACCAGCATCACCAGCTGCTACCGTTGCCAATGTTGCCTCCACGTCTCAAGATCAGGCAAATCCCACCGTAGTAATGGCTACCCCTGAACCCAGGGTCCCCCTGCCTGAGCGATTTTCTGGCGTCCGTAAGAAATATCGGGCTTTCAAAAATGCATGTTCTCTTTACTTCGCCCTTCAACCCAGGACTTTCTCTTCAGAAGTGGTAAAGGTGGGGTTCGTCATCTCCCTTCTAACCGACGAACCCCAGGCCTGGGCCCATGGCCTGATGGAGCAAAGCAGCCCCATACTAGATTCCGTGGACACCTTCTTCGAGAGTATGGCGCAGCTGTATGACGATCCTCAGCGATCAGCTACAGCTGAGTCTGTTCTCCACAGTTTAACCCAGGGGAGAAGGCCGGTGGAGGACTACACGGCAGAATTCCGGAAATGGTCAGCTGACACTGGCTGGAATGAGACGGCCCTTAAATACCAATATCGCCAAGGACTGTCTGAGGCTCTTAAAGACGAGCTGGCCAGGATTGGCGTTCCAACTACTCTGGAAGATTTGATCCAGTCTGTCACTCAGCTTGACAGACGCCTGCGGGAGCGGCGTTCTGAGCGTTTCCAGACTACCCGTCCAAACTGGACTTTGCCCCGATCAGCTCCTGCCTACCCACCCATCCAAGTTCCTACAGCATCTTCTCCTCCCGAGCCTGAACCCATGCAGCTTGGTCTGGTTCGTCCTCCCCTTTCTCCTGAGGAAAAGCAGCGCAGGCGTCAGGCCAATCTGTGCCTTTACTGCGGGGGTACTGGCCATTTCCTTCGGAGCTGCCCAGTGAGACCTAGTAAGTGTACCCTCAAAGACACTTTGAACTACCAAGTTTCTGGCTTACCACAGACTTATGTTGTTCTTTCTATTTCTCTACAGCTACCAACAGGAGCAACCCGCCTACCGGCGATTATTGATTCAGGAGCCTGCAGCTGCTTTCTGGACTCTTCACTTGCTTCCCAACTTCACTTTCCTCTGCAAACCAAGGACCGTTATCTTCAGGTTCGTCTGGCGGATGGATCCCTGCCTCGTTCAGGGGTAATTACGCAAGAAACAAAACCCATCCTTGCTATCACGGATTCAGGCCACCAAGAATACCTTCGATTTGACCTCATTCCATCTCCCATGTTTCCCATCATCCTGGGCCTCCCCTGGTTACAAGCACATGAGCCTCACATAAACTGGGCCAAAAGGGAAGTTAACTTCACTTCTTCATATTGTTCTCAACACTGTCTTCCCGCACTTCCCACTGTCTGTGCTACTTTAACCCCTCAACCGGATAACCTACCACATGTTCCATCAGCATACTTAGAATTCCAGGACGTCTTCGACAAACAGCAGGCCGACCGCCTACCTCCACATCGTCCCTACGATTGTCCCATTGACCTTCTGCCTGGCTCCAAAATTCCATTCGGCCGCATCTTTCCCTTGTCCGAATCTGAGTTGAAGGCCCTCAAGTCTTACATTGAGGAAAATCTGGAAAAGAAATTCATTCGCCCCTCTTCTTCCCCAGCCGGTGCCGGAATCTTTTTCGTTGAAAAAAAGGACGGGACTCTGAGGCCCTGCATCGACTATAGGGAATTAAATAAAATTACTATTAAAAATAGATACCCGCTTCCTCTCATCCCGGAGTTGTTCCAACGATTCCGATCAGCTCGGATCTTCTCTAAACTGGACCTTCGAGGGGCCTACAACCTCATCCGGATCAGGGCTGGAGACGAATGGAAGACGGCTTTTAGATCTAGGTTCGGTCATTTTGAATACTTGGTCATGCCATTCGGGCTTTGCAACGCCCCAGCTACTTTCCAGCACCTGGTCAATGACATTTTCCGTGAACACTTGGACGACTTCCTAGTAGTCTACTTAGACGATATTCTTATTTTTTCGTCCTCCCTTGAACTGCACCGAATCCATGTCATCAAGGTCCTCACTATTCTCCGAGAACATAGACTTTACCTCAAGGCCGAGAAATGTGAATTTGAGAAAACCACTGTGCAATTTTTGGGATTTATTATTTCTACCAATGGGGTCGCAATGGACCCGCAGAAAGTCAAAGCTATCCAGGAATGGCCAGCCCCAACAGACAAGAAAGGGGTACAACGGTTTATAGGTTTCGCCAACTTCTACAGGAGGTTCATTGTGGGGTTCTCCTCTATTGTGGCACCTATAACCCAACTGACACGCCAGGGCTACCGCTTTCACTGGTCACCGGAAGCTCAGGATGCCTTCGATAAACTAAAAAATGCATTCACATCGGCACCTGTATTGAAGCATCCAGATCCGCTACTGCCATTTACTCTGGAAGTAGATGCTTCAGAGTCAGCCACTGGGGCCATCCTCTCTCAAAGGCAGGGCCCCAAATCCCTTCTTCATCCAGTAGCCTTTGCCTCTCGTAAATTAACTTCTCCAGAACGTAATTATGACGTCGGAGACCGGGAACTATTAGCTATCAAATTCGCCCTGGAAGAATGGCGATACCTTCTGGAGGGAGCCCCTCACCCTGTCATGATATTCACGGATCATAAGAATCTAGAATATCTGAGAACCGCAAAACGTCTTCGACCCAGACAAGCCCGATGGGCCCTCTTCTTCACCAGGTTTAACTTTCATATCTCTTATAGGCCCGGTTCCAAGAACGTGAAGGCGGATGCACTCTCTAGGATGTTTCCCGAGACCCCTCAAGCAGAGGAACCAAGTACCATCCTATCAGCACAAAACTTTCTGCTCATTCCACAGGCTGATCTACTAACCTCCATAAAAGCCGCCTCTAAGCATTGTCCTGACCAAGTAACCTCTTCCCTAGAGAAGCATAATGACTTGCTCTGGTCCCAAGGTAAAGTCTTCGTCCCTCTGGAAACAAGGCAACTGATTCTGAAAACTTTCCACGACCACAAACTAGCTGGTCACTTTGGAACCAAAAAAACCATGGAACTAATCTCTCGCTCCTTCTGGTGGCCTGGTTGGAGACAAGATTGCAAGTCCTATGTTGCCTCCTGTACCCGTTGCCAACGGTATAAGGGACCCAAAACCAAGAGTTGGGGACTACTCAAACCTTTGCCTATCCCTGAACGTCCGTGGGCAGATGTGTCCATGGACTTCATTGTAGATCTACCGCCCTCTGGAGGTTTCACCACGATTCTGGTCGTAATTGACCGCCTCTCCAAAATGGCACACTTCGTGCCCATGATCGGTACCCCCTCTGCTGCAGATACAGCCAAAGCCTTCTTTCAGGAGATAATCAGGCTCCATGGGGTGCCTAAGAGCATCACCTCTGACAGAGGCGTTCAATTCACGTCGAAATTCTGGAAGGAACTTTGCAAATCTTTAGAAGTCAAGATTTGCCTATCATCGGCATATCACCCCCAGAGCAACGGACAGACAGAGAGAACCAATCAAACCCTAGAACAATATCTCCGTTGTTTTTGCTCAGCCTCACAAGACGATTGGTCCTCCCTATTATCCTACGCTGAATTTGCATATAACAACTCGGTGCATTCAGCCACCAGTCAAACTCCTTTTTGGGCCAACTTTGGCTTCCATCCTTCCTTCCTCCCTGATGACATTCCGGAGAGCTCTGTTCCTGCTGTTCAAGATCGGATAGCCTTTGTTCAATCTAATTTTCTGAGACTCCAGGAAATGATGCAAAACGCCCAGGAGTCTTACAAGAGATACTATGACAAGGGTAGGAAGGAAAATCCAGTCTTCAAAGTTGGGGAGGAAGTATGGCTCTCCGCCACCAACCTCAAATTACCGATCCCTTCACGGAAATTGGGACCAAGATTTATAGGCCCTTTTAAAATCAAGCAAGTAATCAACCCTGTGGCCTTTGAATTGGCACTGCCCGACTCCTACAGGATACACCCGGTCTTCCACACGTCTCTGTTGAAACCAGTAGTCTCCAGCTCCTTCCCGGGAAGGGATGAGCCACCTCCTCCACCTGTGGAGGTTGATGGTGAAGATGAGTATGTGGTGGAATCTATCTTGGGCTGCAGGAAAAGAGGCAGGCAGTTGCAGTATTTAATCAAATGGAAGGGGTATCCCCCAGAGGACAACTCTTGGGAACCATCTAGGAACCTACATGCTCCCCGCCTAATTAGAGTCTTTCACCAGGAACATCCCGAGTTGATGTCTAGTCTGGGCGTCCGGAGTCCGCCCCTAGGAGGGGGGCACTGTCAGGGAAATCCGTCCAACGGCGCCAATCAGCGCCCAATGCGCACGCGCGGCGGAATGATGCTTCGGCGCATGCGCGGGACGGCGCTTCTACGTCCTCGGGTGCGCGCGCCGACAAAGCGGCGCGCGCGCATGCGCGGCGGCGCACCAATAGGAATCCAGGCGGGCCTATTTAAAGAGATCCAGTTGCACTGACAAGTTGCTGGTTTGTCAGCTTTCCTGTATACCCAAGACTCTGGAAAACTATCTTGAAAATCTCCTTGTGACCCGGACTGGCTTGACTCCTCTGATCTCTCTCCTGGACCTGACCCTCGGCTTGCTATACGGACTTCTGCCTTCTCCTGTGTTTGACCCTCGGCCTGTGACTCGGATCTGCTGCTTGTCTACAATCCTTGACCTCCTGCTTGTACCTTTTGGACTTCCGCGTTTCCTTTGAACTCCTGCCTGGTTCCCGGTATTCTCTGGACTTGTTGCCTTTTACTGTGCTAGACCCCCAGCCGGGACTGTTACCTGGCAATTGCAACCCGGACTCAACCTGCACCGGCTTCCATTATCTCCTGCTGTTTGAACTTTACCAATCCGACTAGTTCCCGCTTGAAGCCTGTTTCTTCAGTCTACTCAACACTACCGGACCGTCTAAAAGTACCCACCACCTGCCGGTAGCCGGTGCCGCTTCTCGCCATCCACTCCCTGTCTCAACTCCAGGGGGGTGGAGTGCGTCAAGTCGCAAAGGTGAACCACTCTCGGCATCTCGGCCTCGGTAAGTACTTACCTTTACATAAAGATAAACAGAGTAATCAGAATAATAAAGTATTGCTATGCAACTCTAGCGCTGCCCTTTTACAGCTACTTCCCCTCATGGGTAAACTAACACCCAGCAATGTCTACCTATGCAGTCAGGCCTGACTGATCTAAATGGAAGTTCAGTGAAACAATATTCACTAGCAATCTTTTCGTGGTGCACTTGAAGAACAACTTTGTAATCCCAACGAATAGTAAAGATAAAGTATCTGTCTTTAAACAGCTCTCACCACCTGGACAAGTCCAAGTCCGTTTCCTCCATCGATTCGTCTAGGAACAGGAATCCACCGACATCCAAGTCTTCAATCCTTCTGGTGTACTGCAGCAAGGAGGATTAGGTGTCTCTAAGGCTCTGCTAGGCTGGCAGAGGGCTCTTTGGAAAGGAGCACACGGCCCAGGCTTCAGGCCTTGTGCACACAGCAGTTCAGCACAGACATCCTCTTGCTAGGAGAGGGGTGTCCAAAGAGAGCGACCAAAACTCCGCCTCCCCTTTATAAAGTCTGCCCCAGCAGTCTCTGTTCTGGAGCAATGCACCCTGGGTGCTGCAAGATGTACTGGGAGATGTAGTCTCTTTCTCTCCTCTGCTTTCACTTCCAGTAATGTCTCTTTACTTCCTCCCGACTCACCTCTCACCTGGAACTTCTTGTCTCTCTGCATTAAAGGGGAACACCCCGCTACATAAAATAATATGCAAAATGGTTGGAGGGAAGCTTCAGGATGGCAAAGATTTTTTTATTACAAATTATGTGAGTAGACTGCTGTTCCTCTTTAATATTTGTTTTTAGTTGTGCTAATGGGAGGCAATTACCTATGATACTTATCTTGAACAAGCAGCGTTAAAGCCGCATATTATATCAGTTCTTTTTTGGGCCTGTGGGCTGTTGCCTTGCCTTTTTACTCTGTGAGGACGTGTAAGAGCATATGAACATGTGACCACTATGAATCTTAAATGTTTTGATTTATGTTATTTCTAATATATGTTTCTTTAGTTAGGTTTCTCTTCCTTGAAAGCATAAGAGTGGTCCTGAGGAAGCCACTCTGTGAAACACGTTGACCTATCAATTTGCTATTCTTGGAGTTATAAGTTATATACTATTATTTACACTATTTTTGCATTGAAAGATGTAACTGTCTCAGGCATTGTGAGTAGTGGCTGTTGTACTTCCTGTTTTTCTCCCAATATTCCTCCCTCTCTGCTCCCATCATGTTATGTCACCGTCCATATGCAATGAATGCTCTAATATATGTTCTGTTTTATAGATTATATTTATCAAGATTGTTAAAACTTTCCCTGAAGAAGGAGCTCTAAAGACTCCGAAACATGTTGGTGTATGGTTTTCTGTATTAATCTCCAATATCATACTGAGTGCATGAATACACATTTTTCTTGTTCGTGGCTTTGACCATGTATCCATGTTTTCATGTATTGTATTGATGAAACCTTTTTAATATTTTCTATTCTACTAAAATACTTTTTCTATACTTTTTTGGTGTTTTGTACATTCCTCAGAGCCTTTAAAGTCCCACATGTGAGGGGAGTTTCTTTCTCTCAATCTATCAGGGATGTGGCCATAGCTTTAGCAGAAATTGAACCTCCTTTTTTAATTTCTAATATATGTTTCTTTAGTTAGGTTTCTCTTTCTTGAAAGCATATGAGTGGTCCTGAGGAAGCAACTCTGTGAAACACGTTGACCTATCAATTTGCTGTTCTTGGAGTTATATACTATTATTTACACTATAATTGCACTATGAAAGATGTAACTGTAATGGGGAATATGTAGTCCCCATTTTTATTGTTCATTTTTTAATGTTATTGTAAATAAAGTGCATAATTTTAAACATTTGGGTCTTCTTTTGGTACCAGTAAAGTCCTCCTCTTCTTTTTCCTCTTTTGGGGATTTTTTTCTTGACTACACAAAATCCTCACCTATCTGTCGCGGTAGGGACGGATTTACACTGCCCCGGTGTGGTCCTGCTGCTCTTTGGAGAAAGCTCACCTAACCCGCGAGTTTTATGCAGGTTAAAACTGCAGAACCTTATAGAAGTCTATAGGAAAGCACAGCCAAACATGCAGGTTTGCTGCGTTTTAGCAAAAGTGCAGAAGGGCAGTGTGAGTGGGAGTTTTAATAAAGTTAAAATATATAAAAAAACTAAAAAAAATTAGTTATGGAGTAATGAAGGGTTAGTTAGAACCCTTGTTAGATTTAAGGGCTTGTTCACACCAGAAAACGCATCCTGCAGACACACACAGATTCCAATAATCTATAATGGTACCCCCTGTGCATCTAGCAAATGAGGGTGCGTTTGTGGCTGTGAAAAGCACATGGTACTGCAGTACCATGTGGTTTGGTACCACCCAGGGCCAGATTTGCTCTCCCTGCCGCCCCAAGGCCAGGTTACACAATGCACCCCCTCCCCGCCAACCGAACCACCACCCCCCCCCCCCAAAATCAACAGAGAATGGCAACCGGGTGGCAGGGGTGGCACGGTTAGTTCAAATATTTCTTGTTTCTTTTTTTTTTTACTTTTTTATTACACTTTTTTGTTTTTTGTTTGTTTTGTTTTTTGTAGCTAGTCGTTTACTTTTTTTTTTTTTTTTGTATAATTTTCTTATTATTTTTAATATTATTTTTCTTATTCTTTACTTTTTAATTGCTTTTTTATTAATTGAATTTTTTTTTTCACTTAACTTTATTGCTATCACACAGGAGAAAACAATTCCCTGTGTGATAGCAATTGGAGGTGACAGGTTCTCTTTATTGACCCTGTCACCTCCAAAACAAGAGTCCTAGCACTAGCACTGTGCTAGAATTCCTGTCACAGCTGAGATGGGAAGAGCACAGCTCACCCCTCTGACTGTGTACATCGGTGGCAGGGACAGGAGACAGGCTCAACGGCCGGGGGGGGGGGGGGAGAGGGGAGGACGAATGGCAACATCGCCGCAATCACTTGTTAATGAGCGAGCGGATTCCCCCACACTACATTTAGTCCTGCTAGAAAGCAACTTACCGCCCTTAACTGTATGTTCCAGCCGTCAGGGGACTCCATGACGCTGCCGCCCCGAGGCTTGACCTCGATGCCCTTGTGGGAAATCCGGGCCTGGTGCCGCCCTATTTAAAAAATCATGCTGCACTATTCTTGCACATTTGACGTGCATAGGGCATCCCATTGAAATGGCAGCTTGATCCGGAGGACTGGTAGGTCATGACTTTAGCGATATCTAAATGCTCAAAAAATGTTCTCTTTATAGAAAATGCCTACAAGGTACTTTACAGGTGGTTTTACATGCCGGCTAGACTGACCCGTTTCATCCCAGCGTACTCTCCCCAGTGTTTCCGGGGGTGCTCCCAGGAAGGCATTATGACACATTTAGTGGACCTGCCCGAGGGTACGCAGATTATGGATCAGAGTCTATTCTCTCCTTCGAAATATACTCCATACTGACCTCAAAAAGGACCCATACAAAGCTCTTCTTTGTAACCCGATCGCAGAACTGCTGCACTCGGAGTGCCAGCTGGCTCTGCACCTCTTTACTTCAACCAAACTGACGATAGCAAAGGTGTGGAAGACACCAGCACTAAGCTTTTAGGCAGTTAAAAAAACGCATGGACGACATAATGGTAAATGAGAAAAACACTGAGGCGCTTTGCAGGCACTATTGCGCTAAAAATAGCGCCTGCAAACCGCCCTGACAGAGCCGCTCCTTTCTCTCCAGTGTGAAAGCCGGAGGGCTTTCACACTGGAGCGGTGTGCTGGCAGGATGGTAAAAATAAGTCCTGCCAGCTGTATCTTTGAGGTGCTGTAGAAGCGATGAATACACCGCTCCTAAAGCGCCCCTGCCCATTGAAATCAATGGGCAGCGCCTCCGAACCGGCGGCACAGCGCTGCTGCAGCGGTGTTTTGCGGGCGATTCTAACCCCTTTTTCGGCCGCTAGCGGCCGAAAATCGCGGCAAAAACGACGGTAAATCGCCGCTTAAAATAGCGTCACTTTACTGCCAATGCCCGCGATGCCCCAGTGTGAAGGTACCCTCAGAATTTTTATTTGTAAGTCTCAGCTCATAATCGATCAGGCCAGCGGCCATGGCCCTGGAAGAGTCGGCTGCATGGTTAGATACCCAGGGCTGTCCACAGTTAGGCTCCCGCTGAGATAGCGGACAATACCCTATGGGCATTCCTGGGACCTGAGTATGTTTGATCACCTTTATGTGTCTAATTTACTAGCATTTTAATTTTTTCCTTCTTAAAATGCTACTCCATTCTTTTTTCTGTTATGTTCATTCATGATGTATCCTTC
Organism: Rana muscosa; assembly: GCA_029206835.1. Classification (NCBI taxonomy): domain Eukaryota; kingdom Metazoa; phylum Chordata; class Amphibia; order Anura; family Ranidae; genus Rana; species Rana muscosa. The sequence goes on from CM055119.1 coordinate 332,830,971, forward strand.
GCAATGTTAAGCTGTGAAGTTGCTATGGATATTAATAAAAATTCTTTGTAAAAGAAATGTATGGGCTGCCCCAAAACATGACCTGTGGGAACATGCTAAAAAAACGTGCGCCTTTAATGTTTGTGTCCCCACTGGACAGATTTACCCTTCATGTACGTTCTGGTAATCATTGTCACCAAGACAGAAGGTTGAAAATGTTTACAGTTGTCCATGAAATAGGAATTTATCCACTAGTGGCACCAGTTCCAGAGACACCTGTATAAGGAGGGGTGAATTTCCTTCATTTCAGAGGGGTTTCCTTTCACTTTCTGGAAGTTAGAAAAACAGGAAGTTAGGAAAAATCTCCCCAAAGGGACACAGGCAGCACAAAAAAGTGCTTATTTTATCCAAAACCGAAAAAAAAGGAAAGGAAAATGTTTTAGATGCACTTTAACCTGGAAGTAGAAGAGATCTCACTATTGGAGTCCCAAAGGAATCCAGCAAATGATCCAGCATGGTAGAAAGCATATGAAACTGAAATATCAGTGGACTCGTCCTTGATGGACATTGACTGAATTTGTTTTGAATGTGTTTCAGAAATGAAGAAATCGCCGGTTAAGCAATAAATAATCCATCATCAGATGTTTGTTACTGGCACAAAAAGTCCTGGAAACCAATGTGAAGGCTATGAAGGGTCATCAACCGACTTTAAAACCCATGACTTTCCATGTCCTGGGCTGAGGGACACGCCAGACCCAGGATCAGCAACATTATCCTCATTAAGGGGAGGATTTATAAAACTGTCCCACAAAACTGCATGTATGTTCGTTCTTGTCAAATGTCATTTTTTTATTTTATTACTATGTTTAGACTGTTTTCTCCCCAGGGCAGATGTTCATTCATAAGAATAGCGTGAATCAGGAAAATACTGCAGTATGGCCACTAGATGGAGCAGATGAAAAGGCTCCCTCTAGTGGCCAGGCTGTGATATTTTCCTTATTCATGCTATTCTTATTAATGACAATATATATGCCTAGTAACATTACATTTTTCAGGCATTTGCACAGAAGGAATATTTGTACAGGCAGTTCGGGGGGGGACTATGGATTTTTTTTTTTTTTTTTTTTTTTTTTTATAAATACATCCCTACATTTCATAGTCACAAACATTGTACAAGCACCATGCCAGTGAGCAATAGTGCATGGTAGTGTCAATTTTTTTTTCAGTTTTTGCACTCATTGTTGTAAGGTTAATGGCAAGTAAACTCATTCATTTATTTTATAATGATATGAGTGCAAAAACTGACTAACTGTTGTCATTATCCACTTGCCCTCCGGAAGATTTACCCCCCCTCATGACCTGGCCATTTTTTTCGATACGGCACTGCGTTACTTTAACTGACAATTGTGCAATCGTGCAACACTGTACCCAAATAAAATTTATGTCCTTTTTTATCACACATAAATCTTTCTTTTGGTGGTTATTGATCACCACTGGGTTTTTTATTTTTTGCATTATAAACAAAGAAAAAAGACCAACATTTTTGAAAAACACAATATTTTTTTTTTCTGCTATAAAACATATCCATTACAAATTTTAAATCCGAATTTCTTCATAAATTTAAGCCAATATGTATTCTATTACATATTTTTGGTTAAAAAAAAAAATCCAAATAAGCTTATATTGATTGGTTTGCGCAAAAGTTATAGCGTCTACAAACTGTGGGATATATACTGGAATTTTTTCTTTTTTTATTTATATTAGTAACGGTGGCATTCAGCGACTTATAGCGGGACTGCGATATTGCGGCGGACATCCTGACACTTTTGACACCGTGGGAACCAGTGACACCAATACAGTGATCAGTGCTTAAAATAGGCACTGTCACTGTTCTATTAACGCTGGCTGGGAAGGGGTTAAAGCGGAGGTTCCCCTTACATATAAACTTTGTATTCCTAATATCGTTATAACAGTTACATTAGTATGTCACCAACCTTTTCTCGTTTCGGAGGCTGTAATTGAAGAAAATTCGTTTTCATTACTTGCACTTCCTGGTTTTACTCCCGCGGGAGTAGGCAGGTCTTTCTTTCCCCGGCGACGCTGTGTGTTCTGGGATGTCAGCGCAGTGTCTCCTGGGAGCAAAGTGTCATGCTTCCCAGGAGATGCCCTCCAGCGAAATCCCATTCATTAACCACTACCCGGAAGTCTGGCGGAACTCTGTGCTTGTGGGCTTCACGATGCCCACAAGCAAAATGGAAAAGACAGGAACAGTTTTTCTGAATATTTCTTTTAAACGTAAACGAACGGGGGACAATTGAAAACGCAGGACGAGTGAGTACTTATTAGTAATATGTAAGGACATGCAATAGACATAAAAAAAAAAATAAGTATGGACCGCGGAACCTCCGTATAGGATGATCAAAGGGTTAAATGTGTGCCTAGCCAGTGTTTTTGTGTACTGTATGTGCTGTTTTTACTAAGGGATGCATTGCAGGGAAAAAAAAATCCATCAGAAGCCTGCCTTGTTTACAGAGCTTTGTTCTGTGTCTCTCCTCACCAATTGGCGGGTGCTGGCGGACATCCATTGGCTGGCACCCGCTGATAGGCTTGTGCTGTGTCTAATCACAGCACAGCCGTGGCGCCCTCTACCCGGAAGTGGCGGATCACATACTATGTATGTGATCCAGAGCAGCAGAGCCGCCGTACATCAAGTGATGCAGTTGGAAAGCGGTAAGTTATTATTATTATTATTATTATCTACTTATTTCTACTTATTTATTTATTACATGTTTCAACCTTATATTTATGTATCTAAGTATATTAGTTTAGGGTATGTACACAGTTTCAGGGCACCTTTAATTAACAAACATCTGGCAAATGTAAATACGCAAGCTTTAGTTCATTCATTAAGGCTGGGTTCACACCTATGCGTTGCGTTTTTGAGCTTGGAGTCTTTGCCAAGTTCGCAATCAGTCGTTCAGCGGTTCCATTGCGTTTTTAGCTGTGGACTTGCCGACCTGGGAAGTTTCGCCGCTGTTATCATGAGGGGGAACATGTGCGAATCAGATGCGTGCCCATAGAACATAATGGGCCTGAATTCGCACCTGAGCCGCACCGCAATGCCTAAAGAACGCACACGTTTTTTTGGCAATGCGCAGTGCGAATGCATCGCACATATGTGAACCAGCCTCATTGGAATCAATGTATTTTATAATGTTATGCGAATTTGATGCGGTGTAAGCCGCAACCAATTTGCATAGGTGTGAACCGGGCCTAAAATGTGAATTCTTGTCAGGGAACTACTCGTTATCTATTTAAATATTCAAATGTCACTCACTAGCTGAAAGCTGAAATCAGGCTGGAATGGCTGTTCTGCTAGGTGAATGGAGAGAGGGGGAGATAGCTTAGGAGGGCCTGCTGGAGGGAGAACTCAGGATGAGGGTCACCAATATGGTAATATCACTGTGCAGAGGGCAGGTAGGAAGCAGGGCATCAGCATATACTCTGCAGAACTGCAGACTCTGAAAAGCGTCGTCCACCCCCTCAAGCTAAAAAGCACAGATGGCGGAGGGGCAATCACAGATATTTTGACAATTAAAAATAATTTGCTTTGTATGTTTGTAAGCACATATGTAGCTGGGGTCTGTCTTTAAAGTATAACTAAAGGCAAAACTTTTTTGTTTTGGGTATAGTGCAGAGGCTTTTGAACCCCGTAAGTTATTTTTTTTTCTTTTTGTGCCTGTGCCCCCATTTGGGAGATTTACTCTCTCTATTTGTCGCGCTTATCGTTATCACTGAGCGTGAAAGAAAATCCCAAATTTTGGGTTGTCACAGGACAGGAATAGATGACAAATCCTCCAATGGGGACACTGGTTCTGTTCTGCTAACAGCCAAGGATTCCCTCACTTTGGAGGGATTTCCTCTTACTTCCTGTTTTGGCTATGGGACAGGAAGTGAAGGGAAAACTCTCCAATGAGGCAACAGATGGCAAAAAAAAACAAAACTAACAGGGGTTATAACCCTCCATTACGTTATTCAAAATTAAAAAAAAAGAAGAGTTTTGCCTTAACCACTTCAGCCCCGGACCATTTGGCTGCCAAATGACCAGGCCACTTTTTGCGATTTGGCACTGCGTCGCTTTAATTGACACTGGCAGTGAAGGGGTTAACCACTAGGGGGCTAGGAAGGGGTTAAGTGTGTCCTAGGGAGTGATTCTAACTGTTAGGGGGCGTGGCTACGAGTGACTCCTCACTGATCGCTGCTCCCGATGAGAGGGAGCATACGATCAGTGTCAGTGTCACTAGGCAGAAAGGGGAGATGCTCGTTTACACTTGCCTCTCCCCGTTCTGCAGCTCTGTGACCCGATCGCGGGACACCAGCGGACATCAAGTCTGCGGGTCCCGCGGGCACGGTCACGGAGCTCGGGGCAGGTGCGCGCGCACGGCGGCAAATTCAAACTGACGTAAATATACGTCGATTTGCCTGTCCATGCCATTCTGCCGACGTATTTCCACGTGAGCCGGTCCTTAAGTGGTTAAGTACTACTTTAAATAGCATGCAAATATGACAGCTTCGCTCCCAGTTGTACTGACATCAGTGGCGGATCCAGGGGGGGGGGGCAACAGGGCAATTGCCCCCCCCCCAGACCATCTGTCACACTCGCTTGCTCTGTTTTTTTGCGCCTGATCTCCCGAACTTTGGGGACCCGGTACCGGCCGGCCGTAGGACCCCTGGACCCCAAACTTGGCACATATGTAGCCCAATGTCTCTTCTACAAGTGTGCAAAGTTTGGTGTCTGGGGAACCTACGGCCGTGGAGCACTGATTTTTTAAACCCGGGCACCCCTTCCATAGACTCCAATGTTAAACGGTCATTTCTCCAGTGATTTTGCGGACCCGGTACCGGCCGGTTGTAGGTCCTCTGGACCCCAAACTTGGCACACATGTAGCCCCATGTCTCCTCTATAAGTTTGAAAAGTTTGGTGTCTGGGAGAACCGATTTTTCAAAGCCGGGCACTCCTTCCATAGACTTCCATGTTAAACATCAGTCTAGTCATGGGCACAGTGAGGCATGGGCACAGTGAGGCAAAGTGAGGCAAGTATAAGCCTAGGACACCCTAGGCTTATACTTGAGTCAATAAGTTTTACCAGTTTTTTGGGGTAAAATTAGGTGCCTCGGCTTATATTCGGGTCAGCTTATACTCGAGTATATACAGTACTTGTTCTGCGGCTGCCGCTGCCTCTCTGAGTCTCTCTCTCAGTTTCTCACATCAGCCGATCAGCGGCGCTGAGAGAGAGACCCGTCTAATGTAGTTAAGTGGCACGCTGACACGATACCAGGAGCGGAGAAGGAGGTGGGTGTCATGGATATGCATTAATGTCTGTCTGCCATCTTACCTTTCCTCCTCTTGTGTTCATCTTAGAGACCAGACCCCCTTCACCTGGCTTCCTTTATAATCTCCTCCCAGCCAGACTCCACCCCAGGCCCTATCACAGAACACTATATTAACCTGTGCACTGCAAGCCTGCTTTGCTGATCAACGTGTTTGTTAGGCATTGTGTGTTTGGGTTCCTGCCTGCCGTGTGCTACGTCTGTCTCTCTGTTACGTTATTGGCTTGTCCCCGACTATCCCTGTCTGCTTGTGACCCTTGACCTTCGGCTTGTCTTTCATTATCCTTGTCTGCTTGTGGCCCTTGACTTTCAGCTTGTTATTCGTTACTCTTATATCTTGTGCTGCTGCTTCCCCTCTTGTCCCCTTATCCTACGGGGCGTGAGCTAGGAGACTCTAGGGGCCGTGACCTGGACCCAGCCTGCAGCATAACATCCTCACCACTAGAGGCTCTGGAGAAGACCTGCTGGGTCTTAGACTCCGCGCCCTGGGGAATCTTGGCTCTAGCTTCCTATAGGATCCCGGTTGTGCTCCTCTGGTCCCGCTTTCCACAACCACCCAGTTTCCTATCCGCAGCAGTCAGCCATAGGGTTCACTACCTTGCGGTGAACTCCTGTCCCCCTACGGTGTGCATCTGTCACCTGGCCGTAGGTGACCTGACAGTGGGTGGAGCCTCTTCCCTGCACTCGCTGCTAACGCCTGGGCCGCTTGGCATCTAGCAACGAGTGACGTCAGTGAGTCACGTCAGGCCGCTCTGCGGGCAGGTGCAATAGCGTGCGGCTCCACAGACGGGTAAGAAAGCGGGCGGCTCGGTTTGTTGTTGGGGGCGGCGCGGTTCGTGGGCAGACCGTGCTGCTCAGTGTGTTGGCAGCGCAGGTGAGAGTGAGAGAGCAGGCTCAGTGTGGCAGCTGGCCAATCAGCTAGCCGGGAGCGGGGGAGCAGAGAGACGAGATCATCTCTCACCGCCCGTGCCTGCCTTGCATTCCTGCAGTGACTTCCGCCCTCACTGTGCAGGCAGCAGAGAGATTACATTATCTCTCTGCTGCCTGACTCTGGGAGTCTGGGACACAGCAAGAGATAACCAAAACTACACCTTAGCAGGCAAGTTAGTGACAATTCGCAAGGTGTGGCAGGCGACGTGGCAAGTGACAATCCGCAAATTGTGTCAGGTGACGTGGCAAATGACAATCTGCATCTGGTGGCAGGCAAGTGACAATCAGCAAGGTGTGGCAGGTGACGTGGCAAGTGACAATCCGCAAGGTGTGGCAGGTGATGTGGGAAGTGACAATCCACAAGGTGTGGCACGTGACAATCCACAAGATGTGGCAGATGACGTGGCAAGTGACAATCCACAACGTGTGGCAAGTGACACGCTCAGGGCTCCCACTAATTGCAGGCGACGGTGGCAAGTGACACACTCGGGGCTCCCACTGATTCTGCATTGAACTATTTAATTTCATATTACAATGTAATAATAGAAATAATGCGCTTCAATCATCCTGACACCATAACAACCATGGTGCCGGGATGATTGCAGCGCCGACACCAACCATTTCCCCGATAAATTTCCCACAAAAAAATCATTTTTTGGCAGTGCCCCTCCCGAGAAAAGACTCTGGATCCGCCCCTGACTGACATGGGCGTCAGGTTAATCTTTATCTGTGATATCTCATCTGACCTGGTGACATGAGAGGAGAACACTGAGTAGTACAAAGCACATTGTAAGCTGCCAATGCACATGACAGCACTGCGTAACTGGTGCCCTGGTTTCCCCCTGCCAAAAAGAACATCCTATGCAAAGGGCAAAGCATGAACACGTCACAAAGTGAAATACCTGTGTGAGAAGCCTCAGACTGAAGTTGCTATTCTATTATTTATGTACTACCATAGGTGTACGCAACCTATTACATTAGGGTGTGCATCCCAAAGTTTAAACACATGACTTTCTCTGTAGCCTCAGCGGCACAGGACAGTGAATGAATGGGAAGTGCTCTGTGCTGAGCTGCTTCCTGTTTATTGGCAGACTTCAGCATAGTAAACACAGCTTACTATGCTTCAGTTATGAATGGACACAGTTTATTAGCCCCTTTCCCCAATCTCCATCCTAAAATATCTCCTGCAGCAGCCGGAGAGAGAGAAGAGGAGGGAAGCCAGCAGCACTGGGGGGGGGGGGGACGCACAACAATGGGGGGGGGGGTGCCCAGGCAGTAGGGGGAATCGGCACCACACATAGTGATTAGGGTGTGCCCAGGCACACCTGGCACACCCCCTGTGCACGCTTATGTGTACTGCACACTTGCTGCATGGCAATGAAGGTGCTCACAGTGAGCCTGAATCAGCTCAGCTTCACTTCCATGAGCCAGAATGCAGTCTGGGAATCACACAGTGCAGGACAGTGTTTTATTTATTTATTTAACTTTAGGAGAACAAACATGACAATTCGAAAACAAATGTGTGTACAGGTGAGCATAGGTTATTTCATGCAGGAGCACCATCTATTGCAGTGGTTCTCAACATTTCTAGTGCTGTGACCCCTTGATAAAAAGTTGTGAGGACCCCTAACAGTAAAATAATTTTCATAGCGTGGGTTGTCAGCACCCAAGACAAGACAAGTAATTTGCGCCCCTAATCCATGCACATCTAGGACTCCCTGAGTCCCTTCCACTCGTACAGTATTAAAACCCCTTATGGTACATTTTAGGATGTTCCACTCTTTCTCTTTGTTCTCCTTTCTTTCCCTTTTATCTCTCTCTATCCTAATTTCTTGTTGTTTTTCCCCCATCCCTCTTTCTAGCCGTCTTTCTGGTTCTTTCTCTTATTCTTTCTCACCCCTTTTCTTTGTTCTTCCCCCTCTTTTCCTCGCCCTTCCATGTATTTTCTATTTTTATTCCTTCTCTTACTCCTTGGTGGGGGTGGGGGTGGGGGTAATGGAATGAGGGGCAGTGCTGGGGGGAGTTCTGATCAGCCAACTTAGATGCTCTTAATCAAGGTCATCTGCTGATCTGAGAACTGTAGTGGGGACTTTTAATGGCAACTCTAATCACAGGTAGTGTTACCCACTGTGTCTCCGACTTTGTGGTGTCTCGTAGCAGTGACACCTATGCTGAAATCAGGAGATGGGGTCTCCTCCAGCCCCTCCCACTTTACATTCCTCACCAGTCAGCTGACCTCTAGTCTCTGCCCCCCAGCCATGCTGTGAACTGAATGGGCGGCTGCGGGCTCCAGGAACAGCCCAGCTGGGCGGCCACAGGCTCCAGGGACAGTCCTGCTGGGCGGCTGCAAAAAGGCTGGGAGATCGGTGCGGGCTTCAGGAACAGTCTAGGATTTAAGGACCCCTGGCAAATTATCATTCGACCCCCGAGGGGGTCCCGAACCCCAGGTTGAGAACCACTGATCTATTGGAAATGATGTACATATTTAAACAAAATATAACAGCAGTTTATGTAGTGCTACCCTCAGCTAAGAGAGCCGCAGTATTAATTTTGGGCCCTGAAGACAGCTCCGCCAACCCCCGGCAATTCACTCGACCCACTCTGGCACAGTTAGTCTAGGGTAATATATCTTATGCTCTATGGAAAATTTAGACACCAATGCAAATAGTAAAAGAATAATGAGTTTACTCTCACTTAGAAAAAATGAATCAACAGTAAAACAGATAACATATGCTTCTAGCAGAGCCCTGCAGCAAATGGTACACTACACATTAATGAAACACAGTAATGGCATGCCACGTGGGGCGACCGTTAACCAAGCGCCCTGTGGCGCAGCTACCAAACTCTAATACCCGGTCAGGCCTGACCCTCTAACTCAGTCTCTAGGAAATTAATTCTTCGCATGCAGGTCTGTAATGGTGGTGCACATTTCAGGAACACATTTGTAATCCAAAAGGGGTCAAAGTGACAACGCGGAGCACTTCACTAGAGATCCGCTTGACTCAGTTCTGCTATGGATCTCCAGCGGGGACTCAAATATGAACTGGTGGGCCACGGCAGTCTGTAGGCCTAACAATAGTGTAAAGTATATGGATTGAGCAGGTGCTCTCTCACCCCTCCGGACGCGATCCCAGTCCGGGACTTCCACCTGCTGTGTCTCCACACACAGCGTCTGCAGCGGTCGGGTCTCCGGTCCAGCAATGGTTGAGGATGACCAAGTCAGATTCCACCCAGGCTCGCAATAGCGTGGAAGGCTCTTTGGGTAGCTGCGCAAGGCCCCAGGCTTCAGGCCTTGCACCACAGCGGATCCGCACAGGAAGATCTATCCACTGAAGTCTCGTGTCCCAAAGAGGCCGAGCCTAGCCTCGCCCCTTCCCTTTATAGCCCCACCCATAAGTCTCTGCGGTGGCAACAATGCACCCTGGGTGCCAAATGGGGTTCTGGGTAAAGTAGTCCTGAGAGTCTTAAAGGAGACCCCGCTACACTTACAATAAATACATCTGTGATTTTTTTTTATCCCTTCCGTTGTCTGAGTCATAGAAGCAAACATACACATTCCAAACTTTATCTGTTGATTTTATAAATTTGAGGTTCTATTTTATTCTGTGACACTCAGAGAACCTGATTAAAGCTATATACTTATATTTTGCCCTGCCTGGTTTCTCCCTCCCCCTCATCAACATGATAATGGAATAAAAAAAAAAAACTTTCTATTTTGATTAAATGCCTTATTTTACACCCACTGATGTCATCACTGGGTCTTTGTTCTTCTCTATGCAATGCAGACAGATCATGGCTGATGGGAGGGGCTGGCTGGGGGCTGTACATAGCTTCCTGAAAACATCCCAACACCCTTCCTCAGTAAGTGCCGTTTCTTCCCCAGCCTGTGTCGTGAATGGAGGCGCTCGTGTGCATGCGCGGGAGTGTCGTCACGCGGCTCCGGCGAATCACAGAGCCGGAGTCCGCAGCCCGGGAGGAAGAGGAGACAGAAGATGGATGCAGCCTCCACAGGGGACATGGCTGGATTCTTTTGCAGGTAAGTGTCACATAATGGGCTAGTGTGCGATGCATACTAGCCCATTATGCTTTTAATTTTCAGACTTTTCAGCTAGCAAAAGAGGAAGTAAAACCCATCAGGGTTTACTTCCTCTTTAACAGGGGCACAGACAGCGATTAAAACTGTCAAGGGTTTTAATCTCTCTATGCTCTATCCAAAAATAAAAATAAAAAGTTTTGCCTTTAGTTATACTTTCATGTTTATTATACATGTACTGTATATAAGGTGTATGAATGATGGTAGAGGTGTATTACTCCTTCAATTCTATTCTGGAGACTGCACTTTCCCAATGAAGCCAGCAGATGGCACCACTCTGCATTGTAACATGTTGACCTTGCAATTAAATTCTGAGTCCTGCACTTCTCAAGTCTGCCCAGCAGATGGCGGTGGTGTGCTTTGCAAATCTTGGATACAGAGGTTTTGTGCTAAGCTTTGCGCTTCCTAATCTGCCCATCAGATGGCACCACTACTTTTACCATATGTCTAAGTCGACATAGGATCCTGCCCTTTAACTTCTAGGTTCTGTACTTCTCCAAATTGCTCAGAAGATGGCGTAGACGAGCAGCTTCGTCCTGTGCATCTCCCCGTGTGCTCTCCTAGTCTAGCCTTGAAACTGCACTTCCCCAGTCTAACCAGCAGATGGCGAGTATTCATGCAGAGCTATGCTGTACAACGTACTAATCTATAGGTTATATTCTGAACGCTGCACTTCCCAAACTAGCCAGCAGAGGGCACTTCCTTGTATTGGAAACGCATTGATTCAGCAATTCTACCGCGGAGGGTGCAGTTGCACACTCCTACCCAGCAGAGGGCGCGCCCCCCGTGTTTCCCATGACGAACAGCATCGCGCATAGACTTGTCGGCTCCGTCCAGCGCAGGCGCGGTGTGCCTGTCAGGATCGGCGGCAGCGAGGAGAGGTGCGGGGAGTGCCTGGATTCTCTCGCGAGGAAGGACGCCATTATCGCCCATCAAAACACCACGAGAACTCGCAGAGCCCACACGGTAACTGCAGCCGGCGGCTGTGCTGACTTACAGCTCCCAGTTCCGTTCGGTCCCCGGAGCCCCGCCCGCGCGCCGCGCCCTCCTCCTGGCGGCCTGCCGCCTCAGGAGACACCGGGGACTCGGCTGGGAGTGCAGGCCTCAGCCCATAGACCCCAAATCTCTATAGATTTATATGTGAGTGAGGGGCCCGGCCTGAGGCCTGCTCTCCTCCCACCGCCCACCGAGCCTCCTACAGGACTATTATTGAGGGGGAGGGGGGCTCACCTGAGAGATCTACCTGTCACTTACCTCACACACCCCATTCTATTCATATCCCCCTGTATATAGAGATTATTACCCCCCCCATTCTATTCATATCTCCCTATATATAGAGATTATTACCTCACACCCCATTCTATTCATATCTCCCTGTATATAGAGATTATTACCCCCCCCATTCTATTCATATCTCCCTATATATAGAGATTATTACCCCCCCCATTCTATTCATATCTCCCTGTATATAGAGATTATTACCCCCCCCCCCCATTCTATTCATATCTCCCTGTATATACAGATTATTACCTCACACCCCATTCTATTCATATCCCCCTGTATATAGAGATTATTACCTCACACCCCATTCTATTCATATCCCCCTGTATATAGAGATTATTACCTCACACCCCATTCTATTCATATCCCCCTGTATATAGAGATTATTACCTCACACACCATTCTATTCATATCCCCCTGTATATAGAGATTATTACCCCCCCATTCTATTCATATCTCCCTGTATATAGAGAATATAACCTCACACCCCATTCTATTCATATCTCCCTGTATATAGAGATTATTACCCCCCCCCCCATTCTATTCATATCTCCCTGTATATACAGATTATTACCTCACACCCCATTCTATTCATATCTCCCTGTATATACAGATTATTACCTCACACCCCATTCTATTCATATCCCCCTGTATATAGAGATTATTACCCCCCCCCCCATTCTATTCATATCTCCCTGTATATAGAGAATATCACCTCACACCCCATTCTATTCATATCTCCCTGTATATAGAGATTATTACACCCCCCCCCCATTCTATTCATATCTCCCTGTATATAGAGAATATCACCTCACACCCCATTCTATTCATATCTCCCTGTATATAGAGATTATTACCTCACACCCCATTCTGTTCATATCTCCCTGTATATACAGATTATTACCTCACACCCCATTCTATTCATATCCCCCTGTATATAGAGATTATTACCTCACACCCCATTCTATTCATATCTCCCTGTATATAGAGATTATTACCCCCCCCCCATTCTATTCATATCTCCCTGTATATAGAGATTATTACCCCCCCCCATTCTATTCATATCTCCCTGTATATAGAGATTATTACCTCACACCCCATTCTATTCATATCCCCCTGTATATAGAGATTATTACCTCACACCCCATTCTATTCATATCCCCCTGTATATAGAGATTATTACCTCACACCCCATTCTATTCATATCCCCCTGTATATAGAGATTATTACCTCACACACCCCATTCTATTCATATCTCCCTGTATATAGAGATTATTACCCCACACACCCCATTCTAGTCATATCTCCCTGTATATAGAGATTATTACCCCACACCCCATTCTATTCATATCTCCCTGTATATAGAGATTATTACCTCACACCCCATTCTATTCATATCTCCCTGTATATAGAGATTATTACCTCACACCCCATTCTATTCATATCTCCCTGTATATAGAGATTATTACCTCACACCCCATTCTATTCATATCTCCCTGTATATAGAGATTATTACCTCACACCCCATTCTATTCATATCTCCCTGTATATACAGATTATTACCTCACACCCCATTCTATTCATATCCCCCTGTATATAGAGATTATTACCTCACACCCCATTCTATTCATATCTCCCTGTATATAGAGATTATTACCCCCCCCATTCTATTCATATCTCCCTGTATATAGAGATTATTACCCCCCCATTCTATTCATATCTCCCTGTATATAGAGATTATTACCTCACACCCCATTCTATTCATATCCCCCTGTATATAGAGATTATTACCTCACACCCCATTCTATTCATATCCCCCTGTATATAGAGATTATTACCTCACACCCCATTCTATTCATATCTCCCTGTATATAGAGATTATTACCTCACACCCCATTCTATTCATATCTCCCTGTATATAGAGATTATTACCTCACACCCCATTCTATTCATATCTCCCTGTATATAGAGATTATTACCTCACACCCCATTCTATTCATATCCCCCTGTATATAGAGATTATTACCCCACACACCCCATTCTATTCATATCTCCCTGTATATAGAGATTATTACCCCACACACCCCATTCTATTCATATCTCCCTGTATATAGAGATTATTACCTCACACCCCATTCTATTCATATCCCCCTGTATATAGAGATTATTACCCCACACACCCCATTCTATTCATATCTCCCTGTATATAGAGATTATTACCCCACACACCCCATTCTATTCATATCTCCCTGTATATAGAGATTATTACCCCACACACCCCATTCTATTCATATCTCCCTGTATATAGAGATTATTACCTCACACCCCATTCTATTCATATCTCCCTGTATATAGAGATTATTACCCCACACACCCCATTCTATTCATATCTCCCTGTATATAGAGATTATTACCTCACACCCCATTCTATTCATACAGTGCCTTGCGAAAGTATTTGGCCCCCTTGAACTTTTCATCCTTTTGCCACATTTCAGGCTTCAAACATAAAGATATAAAATTTTAATTTTTGTGAAGAATCACCAACAAGTGGGACACAATTGTGAAGTGGAACGAAATCTATTGGATATTTAAAACTTTTTTAGCAAATAAAAAACTGAAAAGTGGTGCGTGCAAAATTATTCGGCCCCTTTACTTTCAGTGCAGCAAACTCACTCCAGAAGTTCAGCGAGGATCTCTTAATGATCCAATGTCGTCCTCAGGCTGGGTTCACACTGATACGACACGACATTCATCCGACTTTCATCCTACTTTGCTCTGCGACATCAGTCCTACATTGGTCCGACATCCATCCGACATTCATGAACAGGATACTACTTTGATCCGACATTGTGCTAGTCTGACTTGTCCTTTGACCAATCAAAACAATCCCAGGGTGAGATAAATTCCTTCTACTGCTGCTGTAATCACCATGTCGGATGTCAAATGTCGGATGGTTAGGACAAGGATCCTACTTTGATCCGACTTCAATGATATTCAATGGGCTGAAGTAGGATCAAAGTCGGACAGAAGTAGTACAGGGAGCATTTTTAATGTCGGACCGACTTGTGTCGGACCAGTTAAGACGGCTCTCATAGGGATTCATTGATTTTCACACGTCATGCGACATGAGCTCCTAATGTCGGAGCGTTTGTCGGACAAGTGTGAACCAGGCCTAAATGACTGATGGTGATAAATAGAATCCACCTGTGTGTAATCAAGTCTCTGTATAAATGCACCTGCTCTGTGATAGTCTCAGGGTTCTATTGAAAGTGCAGAGAGCATCATGAAGACCAAGGAACACACCAGGCAGGTCCGTAATACTGTTGTGGAGAAGTTTAAAGCTGGATTTGGATACAAAAAGATTTCCCAAGCTTAAAACATCCCAAGGAGCACTGTGCAAGCGATCATTTTGAAATGGAAGGAGTATCAGACCACTGCAAATCTACCAAGACCTGGCTGTCCCTCTAAACTTTCAGCTCAGACAAGGAGAAGACTGATCAGAGATGCAGCCAAGAGGCCCATGATCACTCTGGATGAACTGCAGAGAACTACAGCTGAGGTGGGAGAGTCTGTCCACAGGACAACAATCAGTCGTACACTGCACAAATCTGGCCTTTATGGAAGAGTGGCAAGAAGAAAGCCATTTCTCAAAGATATCCATAAAAAGTCTCGTCTAAAGTTTGCCACAAGCCACCTGGGAGACGCACCAAACATGTGGAAGAAGGTGCTCTGGTCCGATGAAACCAAAATCGAACTTTTTGGCCACAATGCAAAACGATATGTTTGGCGTAAAAGCAACACAGCTCATCACCCTCAACACACCATCCCCACTGTCAAACATGGTGGTGGCAGCATCATGGTTTGGGCCTGCTTTTCTTCAGCAGGGACAGGGAAGATGGTTAAAATTGAGGGGAAGATGGATGCAGCCAAATACAGGACCATTCTGGATGAAAACCTGTTGGAGTCTGCAAAAGACCTGAGACTGGGACGGAGATTTATCTTCCAACAAGACAATGATCCCAAACATACAGCAAAATCTACAAAGGAATGGTTCACAAATAAACGTATCCAGGTGTTAGAATGGCCAAGTCAAAGTCCAGACCTGAATCCAATCGAGAATCTGTGGAAAGAGCTGAAAACTGCTGTTCACAAACGCTCTCCATCCAACCTCACTGAGCTCGAGCTGTTTTGCATGGAAGAATGGGCAAGAATTTCAGTCTCTCGATGTGCAAAACTGATAGAGACATACCCCAAGCGACTTGCAGCTGTAATCGCAGCAAAAGGTGGCTCTACAAAGTATTAACGCAAGGGGGCCGAATAATTTTGCACGCCCCACTTTTTTCATTTTTTTCTTAGTTAAAAAAGTTTCAAAAATCCAATAGATTTCGTTCCACTTCACAATTGTGTCCCACTTGTTGGTGATTCTTCACAAAAAATTAAAATTTTATATCTTTATGTTTGAAGCCTGAAATGTGGCAAAAGGATGAAAAGTTCAAGGGGGCCAAATACTTTAGCAACGCACTGTATCTCCCTGTATATAGAGATTATTACCTCACACCCCATTCTATTCATATCTCCCTGTATATAGAGATTATTACCCCACACACCCCATTCTATTCATATCCCCCTGTATATAGAGATTATTACCCCACACACCCCATTCTATTCATATCTCCCTGTATATAGAGATTATTACCCCACACACCCCATTCTATTCATATCCCCCTGTATATAGAGATTATTACCTCACACACCCCATTCTATTCATATCCCCCTGTATATAGAGATTATTACCTCACACACCCCATTCTATTCATATCCCCCTGTATATAGAGATTATTACCTCACACACCCCATTCTATTCATATCTCCCTGTATATAGAGATTACCCCCCCCCATTCTATTCATATCCCCCTGTATATAGAGATTATCACCTCACACCCCATTCTATTCATATCTCCCTGTATATAGAGATTATTACCTCACACACCCCATTCTATTCATATCTCCCTGTATATAGAGATTATTACCCCACACCCCATTCTATTCATATCTCCCTGTATATAGAGATTATTACCCCATTCTATTCATATCTCCCTGTATATAGAGATTATTACCTCACACCCCATTCTATTCATATCTCCCTGTATATAGAGATTATTACCTCACACCCCATTCTATTCATATCTCCCTGTATATAGAGATTATTACCCCACACCCCATTCTATTCATATTTCCCTGTATATACAGATTATTACCCCACACACCGCATTCTATTCATATCCCCCTGTATATAGAGATTATTACCCCACACACCCCATTCTATTCATATCTCCCTGTATATAGAGATTATTACCCCACACACCCCATTCTATTCATATCCCCCTGTATATAGAGATTATTACCTCACACACCCCATTCTATTCATATCCCCCTGTATATAGAGATTATTACCTCACACACCCCATTCTATTCATATCTCCCTGTATATAGAGATTACCCCCCCCCATTCTATTCATATCCCCCTGTATATAGAGATTATCACCTCACACCCCATTCTATTCATATCTCCCTGTATATAGAGATTATTACCTCACACACCCCATTCTATTCATATCTCCCTGTATATAGAGATTATTACCCCACACCCCATTCTATTCATATCTCCCTGTATATAGAGATTTTTACCGCATTCTATTCATATCCCCCTGTATATAGAGATTATTACCCCACACACCCCATTCTATTCATATCTCCCTGTATATAGAGATTATTACCCCACACACCCCATTCTATTCATATCCCCCTGTATATAGAGATTATTACCTCACACACCCCATTCTATTCATATCCCCCTGTATATAGAGATTATTACCTCACACACCCCATTCTATTCATATCTCCCTGTATATAGAGATTACCCCCCCCCATTCTATTCATATCCCCCTGTATATAGAGATTATCACCTCACACCCCATTCTATTCATATCTCCCTGTATATAGAGATTATTACCTCACACACCCCATTCTATTCATATCTCCCTGTATATAGAGATTATTACCCCACACCCCATTCTATTCATATCTCCCTGTATATAGAGATTATTACCCCATTCTATTCATATCTCCCTGTATATAGAGATTATTACCTCACACCCCATTCTATTCATATCTCCCTGTATATAGAGATTATTACCTCACACCCCATTCTATTCATATCTCCCTGTATATAGAGATTATTACCCCACACCCCATTCTATTCATATTTCCCTGTATATACAGATTATTACCCCACACACCGCATTCTATTCATATCCCCCTGTATATAGAGATTATTACCCCACACCCCATTCTATTCATATCTCCCTGTATATAGAGATTATTACCTCACACCCCATTCTATTCATATCCCCCTGTATATAGAGATTATTACCTCACACACCCCATTCTATTCATATCTCCCTGTATATAGAGATTATTACCTCACACCCCATTCTATTCATATCTCCCTGTAAATAGAGATTATTACCCCCCCCCCCATTCTATTCATATCCCCCTGTATATACAGATTATTACCTCACACCCCATTCTATTCATATCTCCCTGTATATAGAGATTGTTACCTCACACCCCATTCTATTCATATCTCCCTGTATATAGAGATTATTACCCCCCCCCCATTCTATTCATATCCCCCTGTATATACAGATTATTACCTCACACCCCATTCTATTCATATCTCCCTGTATATAGAGATTATTACCTCACACCCCATTCTATTCATATCCCCCTGTATATAGAGATTATTACCTCACACCCCATTCTATTCATATCCCCCTGTATATAGAGATTATTACCTCACACCCCATTCTATTCATATCTCCCTCTATATAGAGATTATTACCTCACACCCCATTCTATTCATATCTCCCTGTATATAGAGATTATTACCTCACACACCCCATTCTATTCATATCTCCCTGTATATAGAGATTATTACCTCACACACCCCATTCTATTCATATCTCCCTGTATATAGAGATTATTACCCCTCACACCCCATTCTATTCATATCTCCCTGTATATAGAGATTATTACCCCTCACACCCCATTCTATTCATATCTCCCTGTATATAGAGATTATTACCTCACACACCCCATTCTATTCATATCTCCCTGTATATAGAGATTATTACCTCACACACCCCATTATATTCATATCTCCCTGTATATAGAGATTATTACCTCACACACCCCATTATATTCATATCTCCCTGTATATAGAGATTATTACCTCACACACCCCATTATATTCATATCTCCCTGTATATAGAGATTATTACCTCACACACCCCATTCTATTCATATCTCCCTGTATATAGAGATTATTACCCCCCCCCCCCATTCTATTCATATCCCCCTGTATATACAGATTATTACCTCACACCCCTTTCTATTCATATCTCCCTGTATATAGAGATTATTACCTCACACCCCATTCTATTCATATCTCCCTCTATATAGAGATTATTACCTCAAACCCCATTCTATTCATATCTCCCTGTATATAGAGATTATCCCCTCACATCCCATTCTAACAAACTCATTGACTATTTATACACATACATTAATTGTGATTTAAAAAGCCACAAATGTGGGTAGTGAACCTTAAATTGCCATTTTAACCTTTGCGTGCCACCTTCTGTGTCTCTACCAAGGCCAAACATTCCAGGGTATGTAAACTTTTGACCAGAGCCATTTAGGTGATTTCTGTTCTCATTATGATTTCAAAGGATACAAAAAAACTATGTGATAATAAATGGCTTCATGTGGTCACTATCCTTAAATAAAAGACAGTTTTTTTTTGGCATGATCAGTCATATTTTCATTATAAATGCCAAAATTTCACAATTTCTGCCAGGGTATGCAAATTTTTGAGCAGAACTGTATATATGTGATAGTGTAAATGATTTATATTCCAAAAAGATAACGTGCTGAACTCTGATATCATCCACTCAGTTGTTCATTTCAAAGAAGTCACATCTCCTGGCTGTGTGTGTTGATGCGTTTCACCCTTTTGTGTGCTTTCGTTGATGCATTTATCCCACTATTGCACTTAGTCTTATGAAATTGTTTGCATGTTTGCTTTCATGTCTATATATTCTTAATTTTTCTGCATAAGATATCTCTCCTGGTGTGTGTTGATAAAAATTGCTTTAATTATGACCTGGTGTTAGCAATATGTTGAGAGGTGTCTTTATTATCAGCTGTAAAACTACTAAGCACTAACTTTCATTTGAATAACAATACCAGGTGGTCAGTAATGAGTGATTTGTGGAAAAACATGCTTTTTTTTATGTTTATTAAAAGTCAGCAGCTACAAAAAGTGTAGCTGCTGGCTTTTAATAAACAGACACTTACCTGTTCCACTGTCCAGCGCCACGCCGCCCGGAGCTCCGCTCCTCTCCCCCGTTCTCCGCCGGCGCCTCCATTCATAGTGTGGGCACCCGGCCGTGACAACTTTCGGCTTCACGGCCGGGCGCTCACTGTGCATGCGCGAACGGCGCAGCGCTCTCTGAGTGGACAGGCGATCGCCTGGGACCTGTCACGTCCCAGGTGATCGCCTACAGAGAGGGGCCGCCAAAAGGCGATATGACGTATCGCCTAGGCGACCCCAGGGCGGAAGGAGGAAGTGGGACAGGAAGTCCCACTCCTACTGAAGCCCCCACTCCCCCCCCCAAAAAAAATTACATGCCAAATGTGGCATGTAAGGGGGCGAGGAGTGGATTAAGCGGAAGTTCCAAATTTGGGTGGAACTCCGCTTTAAGCCCCCTACATGAGGCCTGAGACTTGTTGAAAATTTTACCTTCTAGCAGGAAAATTACCCTATAAACTCCTAAATACTTCACTGATAGATATGAGTGTGTGATAATAAATATAGATTGATTGAATTTAATTTATTATTATTATTATAACGGTTTTATACATTGGTTTACCTTTTTACACTGTTATCACCATTAATTGTTCACAAAAATTATTTATTAATTTTTATTTTATTTTTATATCCGCATCAATCTATATTTATTATCACACACTCATATCTATCAGTGAAGTATTTAGGAGTTACACTAAGGCACCAATTGACACTAGTATAATATAGGGGTATTTATTTATCTATTTATTATTTGTTTTTATTCACTTGCACTTTAGAGCAAGTAAGTCCATGAACTGTAATTAGCGCCAATTCTACACCTCCCTTCAGTTTACTCATTTTCTCCACCCAGGTGGATTAATTATGTAGAGGCAGCTCCTTACTTATTCCTCACAGGACGTTTTTGTACACCCCTGTTGTGTGTTTCTACTGGCATATCAGGTCCATTGCGCGGATTCACACCCATACTCTACAACAGCTGATTGAACAGAGCGGAACAGATGTTTATTTTCTGACATTTCCGTGACATGGGACTGCGCATGCACAGTCCAACCCGGGCACTATCTGATGTGGGGACCCAGATTGATAGGACACTGGGTCATAAACAGAGGGCAGTGGATCGAAGAATAGTCAGCCAAGCCAAGGTCAGAGCGAGGAGATAATCAGGATCACAGGTCAAGCCAGAAGCAGAGGTAAAGCTAGCGGTTTCAGGGTAAACAGATACAGGAAGCTGACGACAATCCAGCAATTCGGGTCAGACAGTGGCAGCCTTTTAAAGGCCAGCAGGGGGATCCACCTGTCACATGATGTGCCTATGGCGGCCATTTCTTCTACTGGCAAGATTGCCGGTACTTCCACGGCCATTTCCCTGACATCGGCTGCCATGCACATGGGCCGAATGTGGGACGGTATCTACTGAACTGGCCGATGCAGGCTGACATTTGGCCCACGTGTATTAGACTTTAGGGGGCCCTGCTCATGAGAGTTTACAATCTAAAAGAGAGGGGCAAATAGTATAAAAAGTAACAACTGTGAGGGGTGGGGGTGTAGTGGGCTTCCCTGAAGAAGAGAGTTATTAGGGATCACCTAACTGCAAATGGATTGGGGGAGGGTGTTCCAGGGGATGGGAGAAGGCGATGAAGGAAGTAGAAAGCAGGAAATGTAGGGAGAAGCGGAGAGAACAGTTGGGGTCATATTTTTAACTGATCTTGGTGATGTAGCTCAGTGCATAGTTGTAAATGGCTTTTTATAATGTTGTTTTGAATTTTATTCATTAGGCGATCAGAAGCTAGTGGAGGGATTGGCAAGGAGGGGTGGCTGAGTGGTTGGTAAGGTTAATAAGTGTGGTGGCAGCAGCAGCATTCATGATAGACTGAAAAAGAGTGACATTTTGTATGCGACCAACATCTTTCTGTGCTTTTATTTAACATTTTTCCACATTAAAATATTTTACACCAGCGTATATTGATTTTATTCCAGGTTGTAACGCTATAAAATATGGAAAAATCCAAAAGGATATTAGTACTGCACAGAACTGTATTTACCCAACACTATAATTTACTTAGTATGGTGCAGTGCCCCTATATAACAGAAATGGCAAACATATACAGGTGCATTTCAAAACATTAGAATATCATCAAAAAGTTAAAGTGGACCTTCAGTAATTTTTTCAACTTTCCATTTATTAAACCTTCTGCCCTTGTTTTAACTTTGGATAGTAAAAACATTTTCTCTTGTCATCCATGGACTGACACAGCGTGTCTTATACACCTTTACACGTGGGTTATGTCCCTGCTTGCAGGAGAAGACCTAGGCAGAATGTCAGATGTTATACATACATTCTAAACAGCCAGAGCTGAACAGCCCCGCCCAGGGGGGCGGTCCCTCCGGGCATAACCCTCCCACTGCAGTCAGCAGACCTCAGTTTTTTTCTGCCTAGCAGAAGGAGAAGACGTGGCTCTCTCAGGAGCCAGTCTCCTGACCTATTTTTATTCTTTTGGAAAATTTTTTCCTATTTTATTTTTTTGAGATCTTCTATCAACTGTCGGCTGGGCAACAGGTTGGGTACAAGATATCCTCGTAGTCTTCCCTGTCCGACCATCGAGCGTGCTGATCCTCGCCTTGTGTGCGTGAGACTCAGTTCACGACATGCCCCACGACTCCAGGGGTGGCCGGTGGGCTTCCAGCTCCGCGGTCCTCTCAAGATAGAACAGTCCGGCTGTATCTTTCGCGGTGGACCGGGCCGACAGCTACTCAGTACCGCACTGTGATAGTTCTGTCAGGAACACACCAGCGGGTCCCTCAGGGGACGGGTAAGTAGTCTCTCCTGGCTGCAGGTGAGTACATGCTGTGTGTTTCTTGTGTGGGGGGATTTCCCTGTCTCCCCCTGTGTTTTTAATGTCACTCTCTGTTCACTAGTGCTGGCGCTGTACTATGGGGGGTGCCTGGGGGCCATACTGTCCTGGGGGGGCTCATGCTGCTCTGCACTCGCTGGGGCTGTTTTGTTTTTGGAGGTGAGGGGCCTGGGCGCCGTTCGGCGCCATGTTTTGTGTGTGTGCTGATTTTTACATTGGCGGCCATCTTGCCGGGGCCCGCCGGAGCACATTGCGGCGGCCATTTTCTTGTAGCCGCACGTCTTTTCTGGCACTAGTTTGGCCTCTAGCGCCGCTGGAAACGGCGCGAATCTCCTCACACTCTCTCCTCTCAGCTCACTCACGCTGAGCAGCGCGGCGCAGTGAGACAGAGCGGCGGAACCGAGCGGTCCTGGTCAGGTTGGTGGGTTCCCTGGGCATTCCCCTACTTCAGTCAGCACGGCCTGTGGGTGGTCTGAGAGGAACATTATGGAGTCAGAGTCACCAGCTTCCCCTAACATGCCAGAGGCAGCAGCCAGTGCTCCAGCACCTGCGGTCCCTATGGACCAGTTGTCGGCAGTCCTGGAATCATTTCTGACCAGGATGGAAGCTGTGTGTGAGCACAAGGGAGCAAAAAAGCGCCCTCTCCCCACTTTATCTCCACAAGGGGAGTGCTCTGCTTCAGATATGGGCCTAGTTATTGCTGCTCAGGACCCTAGCTCTGAATATTTGGATGGTTTTGAACAGGACATTCCTTGTGAGGAAGACTCCAGTTCTGAGTCAGTAAATGACAGGGCGCTTGTTAGTGAACTCATTGATGCTGTGAGGGACACTCTCAAGCTAGATGCTGCGACCGCAGAACCTCAGGCGGATACAGTCTCCTTTGGTTCTTTTAAGACCAAGCCTTCTAAAAAGGTTTTTCCATATGTACCTTTTTTTGACCAGCTCATTGACCAGGTCTGGGAAAAGCCGCAGAAGACTTTTATGGTCCCGCGGCGTCTGTCTATTAGATACCCCTTTGAAGACGCCCTGCTTAAAAAGTGGGCTTCTCCCCCGGTGGTCGACCCTCCAGTCGCCCGTTTAAACAAGGCCACCACTCTCCCGATGGAGGGGACTCCTGCGTTTAAGGACCCCACTGACAGGAGGTCAGAAGTGGTGAGTAGAGCCATGTTCGCCTTGTTGGGATCCGCCCTACGGCCCGTAGTAGCGGCGACCCTTGTGTTTCAGACACTCACGGAATGGGCAAAAATTTTGCACCAAACTGTGCAGGAGTATAACCTTCCTCCAGACACTATTGCTCTGGCCCACCAGATGGTGCAGGGTCTGATATATGTGTGCGACGCCACGTTGGACGTGGCCCCTTTAATATCCAGGGCCTCTGTCTCGGCGGTGGTATTGCGTCGTCTCATCTGGTTGAAATGCTGGTCTGCTGACCTAGCCTCTAAGAAGCTCCTGACGGATCTACCTTTTAAGGGTGGTAGACTTTTTGGTGCTGCTCTGGATGACATCATCAAGGATGTCACGGGAGGTAAAAGCACTCTCCTTCCTCAAACTATCAAGGGTAAGGAGGCCCGACGTAAACCGGGTCCTTCCTTTCCAGCAAAAAAGGGTTTTTTTCGTCCGTCAAAGTCCACGGGTAAGCCATCCCAGACTGACAACAGTGCGGCTGGCGGGCACAAGCGCCCCTGGGTGCGTAAGCCGAACAAGCCGGCTCCCAAGCCCGCCTCCGCGTGAAGTCTTGCCCCCGCCCGTCTCTGGGGTGGGGGGACGACTTCGCAGGTTCACGGATCGGTGGACCTCCCGGATCTCCGACCGGTGGGTGTGCGAGGTGGTCACCTCAGGATACAGAATAGAGTTCCGCTCCTGGCCCCCAGACAGATTCTTTCCCTCAAATCTCCCTCTCCTTCCTGCCCGTCGGGCAGCCCTCTTGGGGGCTGTACAGGATTTGATCGGGTCCGGAGTAATTGTGTCGGTTCCGTCCCAGGAGAGGTTTCAGGGGTTCTACTCGAATCTGTTTGTTGTTCCAAAAAAGGACGGGGTTCGGCCGATCCTGGACCTCAAGGCCCTGAATGCCTTCGTGAAGGTGCAAAAATTCCGCATGGAATCCATTCGCACGGTGGTCGCTACACTCCGTCAAGGGGATTTTCTGGCATCCTTGGACATCAAGGACGCCTACTTGCATGTTCCGATCTGCGCAAGCCACCAGAAGTTTCTGCGCTTTGCGGTCGGCGAAGTCCACTATCAATTTGTGGCTCTTCCCTTCGGCCTGGCCTCGGCACCGAGGGTGTTCACCAAGGTGCTTGCTCCGGTCCTAGCTTTGCTGAGACAGCGAGGCATTGCTATCGTGGGCTATCTGGACGATTTCCTTCTAAGAGCAGACAGTGGCTCAGAATTGGAAGAAAGTGTGACTATCGTCAGTCAGACCCTCAGGGAGTTTGGGTGGCTCCTGAACGTTCAGAAGTCGGTTCTAGTCCCGACTCAGCGTCTGGAGTATCTAGGTCTGATTCTGGACTCCTTGGAAGCAAGAGTCTTCCTACCTCCAGACAAACTACTGACACTTCAGTCTGCAGTACGGGTGCTGACGTCCCGGAAATGGTCGTCAATCCGCTTTTGCATGAGAGTCCTGGGACTCATGGTGGCCTCCTTCGAGGCCGTTCCTTATGCCCAAGCGCACACCAGGGCCTTACAGAAAGAGATCTTGTCCTCTTGGGACAAATCCCAGTTGTCCTTGGATCTTCAGATCCAGGTGAGTCACCTGGTCAGGGCATCCCTGACGTGGTGGTTGAGGTCCCCGGCTCTTCGGTCCGGGAAGTCGTTCCTCCCCATCCAATGGACGGTGATCACGACGGACGCCAGCCTGACGGGCTGGGGGGGAGTCTGGGGAGTCCTGTCGGCCCAAGGGCTTTGGACTCCGGACGAAGCCCTCTTACCGATCAATGTGCTGGAGATACGGGCAATCAGACTGTGCCTCTCCTCATGGTCGGAGAAACTACAGGGTCACTCCATCAGGATACAATCGGACAACGCCACAGCAGTGGCGTATGTTAACCATCAAGGGGGGACTCGGAGCTCAGCTGCGGCTTCCGAGGTCGCCCGCATCCTGAGGTGGGCCGAAAGAAGCGTGCCGGCTCTGTCGGCCGTCTACATTCCGGGCGTAGACAATTGGCAGGCGGACTATCTAAGTCGCCAGACGCTGGACCAGGGGGAGTGGTCCTTGCACCCGGAGGTCTTTCAACTTCTTTGCAGACGGTGGGGCACGCCGGATGTGGACCTGATGGCTTCTCGACTCAATCGCAAGGTGTCGAGGTTTGTGGCCAGATCCAGGGATCCCTGGGCGGATGCCTCGGATGCGTTGGTGGCCCCATGGGGTCAGTATCGCCTGGTATACGTTTATCCTCCGCTGCAGTTGCTCCCTCGCCTGCTCCGCAGGGTAGCGACCGAGGGAATTCCGGTGATCCTCATTGCTCCGGATTGGCCTCGGCGTCACTGGTACGCCGATCTGGTACGTCTCGTCGCAGACGTTCCCTGGCGGTTACCGATACGGGGGGACCTTCTGTCTCAAGGTGCTATATTTCATCCTGCTTTACAGTCTCTGGTTTTAACGGCATGGTTATTGAAAGCCAGGTGCTGAGAGACCGAGGTCTCTCGGATTCGGTCATTTCGACCATGTTAAGGGCACGGAAGTCTTCCTCCAGAAGGATCTATCACCGTACTTGGAGAGCTTACATCGCCATGTGCGAAGAGCTGGACTGGCGCCCACGAACGTATTCCGTTCCCAGAATCCTGCATTTTCTGCAGCGTGGCGTGACCCAAAAGCTCGCTTTGAGTACCATTAAGGGTCAGATTTCGGCCTTGGCCATCTTCTTTCAGCGTCCGCTGGCGGGTCATCCCTTGGTTAGCACCTTTGTGCAGGGGGTTCGACATGTGCTCCCCCCTGTCAAGCCTCCTCTCCCCCCGTGGGATCTGAATTTGGTGCTCTCGGTCCTCCAGGAACCTCCCTTTGAAAATATTAGAGATATTCCCCTCTTGACTTTGTCTCAGAAGGTGGCCTTCTTGGTGGCCATTACTTCCATTAGACGAGTGTCTGAATTGGCGGCCTTGTCCTGCAAGTCGCCCTTTTTGATCATCCATAAGGATAAGGCGGTGTTACGTCCGCGACCTTCCTTTCTGCCAAAGGTGGTCTCGGCCTTCCACTTAAACGAGGACATTGTCCTCCCGTCCTTGTGTCCTCACCCATCGCATCCCAGAGAGTTTGCGCTACACACTTTGGATGTGGTACGAGCCTTGCGGGTGTACCTGTCTGCTACTGCTTCTATTCGGAAGTCTGACTCACTATGTGTGGCTGTCTCTGGGCCAAAACAGGGCCAAGCGGTTTCGTCTGCCACCATTTCTAGGTGGATCAGACAAACCGTCATTCAAGCTTATGCTCTCAAGGGGCGGGCGCCTCCCTTTCCGGTTACGGCACATTCCACCAGGGCAATTGGTGCTTCCTGGGCTTTCCGACATCAAGCGTCGGTTGCACAAGTGTGCAAGGCGGTGACCTGGTCGTCTGTTCATACCTTTTCTAAGTTTTATAAGGTTGATGTGGCTGCATCTTCGGATGCTTCCTTCGGCCGCAAGGTGTTGCAGGCCGCTGTTTGATGTTGCAACTCCTCCGTTAAGGAGCTCTGCCTTGTTTGGAGTGAAGTTTTTGGTTTTCCATTTATACTGCTCCCATCCCTCTTGACACTGCTTTGGGACATCCCACGTGTAAAGGTGTATAAGACACGCTGTGTCAGTCCATGGATGACAAGAGAAAATAGGATTTTTGTACTCACCGTAAAATCCGTTTCTCTGGCATCCATGGACTGACACAGCACCCACCCTTTTTTTTAAGTTTGTACTGCTTTGTTACGAACTGAGGTCTGCTGACTGCAGTGGGAGAGTTATGCCCGGAGGGACCGCCCCCCTGGGCGGGGCTGTTCAGCTCTGGCTGTTTAGAATGTATGTATAACATCTCACATTCTGCCTAGGTCTTCTCCTGCAAGCAGGGACATAACCCACGTGTAAAGGTGTATAAGACACGCTGTGTCAGTCCATGGATGCCAGAGAAACGGATTTTACGGTGAGTACAAAAATCCTATTTTTTCTCTTACCATCCATGGACTGACACGGTGTCTCTTTACACTTTACACGTGGGTTATGTCCCTGCTTGCAGGAGAAGACCTAGGCAGAATGTGAAATGTTATACATACATTCTAAAAGCCAGAGCTGAACAGCCCCACCCAGGGGGCGGTCCCTCCGGACATAACCCTCCCACTACAGTCAGCAGACTTCAGTTTTTTTCTGCCTAGCAGAAGGAGAAGACGTGGCTCTCTCAGGAGCCAGTCTCCTGACCTATTTTTATTCCTTTTCTGGAATTCTTTTTTATTTTATTTTTGAGAATTTTCTATCAACTGTCGGCTGGGCAACAGGTTGGGTACAAGATATCCTCGTAGTCTTCCCTGTCCGACCATCGAGCGTGCTGATCCTCGCCTTGTGTGCGTGAGACTCAGTTCACGACAGGCCCTATGACTCCAGGGGTGGCCGGGTTGCTTTCATGCTCCCACGGTCCTCTCAAGACTGAACAGTTCCTGACTGACTGTATCTTTCGCGGTGGACCGGGCCGACAGCTACTCAGTACTGCACTGTGATAGTCCTGTCAGAAACACACCAGTGGGTCCCTCAGGGGACGGGTAAGTAGTCTCTCCTGCCTGCAGGTGAGTACAAAAGGCTGTGTGTTTCTCTGTGGGGGATTTTCCCTGTCTCCCCCTGTATTTCATTGTCACTCTCTGTCACCATTGCTGGCGCTGTGCTGTGTGGGGTGCCTGGGGGTCACACTGTTCTTGGAGGGGCTAATGCTGGTCTGCAGATATGCTTGGGGTCTTTTTTTGTGTGTTTTGGGGCCTGAGCGCCGAGTGGCGCTGTGTGTGTGCTGTTTTTTTCACTTTTGCTGAGTCATGGCGGCCATCTTGCTGCGGATCGCCTCAGTGAAGTGTGGCGGCCATTTTCTTGTAGCCCGCGCGCTCTTCAGCACTAGTTTTGGCCTCTAGCGCTGCTGTAACAGCGCAAATCTCCTCGCAGCTCACCAGCGCTGACACAGCGCGGTACAGACAGCGGAACACCGCTCAGGACCCTAGTTCTGAATGTATTGGATGGTTTTGAACAGGACATTCCTTATGAGGAAAACTCCAGTTCTGAGTCAGTAAATGACAGGGCGCTTGTTAGTGTACTCATGACTGCGGTGAGGGACACTCTCAAGCTAAAATGCTGCGGATGCAGAACCTCAGGCGGATACAGTCTCCTTTGGTTCTTTTCAGGCCAGGCCTTCTAAAGAGGTTTTTCCATATGTACTTTCTTTGACCAGCTCATTGATAAGGTCTGGGAAAAGCCGCAGAAGAATTTATTTATGGTCCCGTGGCGTTTGTCTATCAGATACCCCTTGAAGATGCCCTACTTAAAAAGTGGGCTTCTCCCCCAGGGTCGACCCTCCAGTCACCCGGTTGAACAAGGCCATCACTCTCCCGATGGAGGGGACTCCTGCATTTGAGGACCCCACTGACAGGAGGTCAGAAGTGGTGAGCAGAGCCATGTTTGCCTTGTTGGGATCCGCCCTACGGCCTGTGGTAGCGGCGACCCTTGTGTCTTAAACACTTACAGGTTGGGCAAAAATGTTGCACCTAGCTGTACAGGAGCATAATCTTCCTCCAGACACAGTTGCTTTGGCCCACCAACTGGTTCAGGGCCTGGTTTATGTGTGCGACGCCACGTTGGACACGGCCCCTTTAATATCCAGGGCCTCTGTCTCGGCGGTGGTATTGCGTCGTCTTATCTGGTTGAAGTGCTGGTCTGCTGACCTAGCCTTAGGAAGCTCCTGACGGATCTACCGTTTAAAGGTGGTAGACCTTTCGGTGCTGCTCTGGATGACATCGTCATGGATGTCATGGGAGGTAAAAGCACTCTTCTTCCTTAGACTAGCAAGGGTGAGGAGGCCCGCCGCAAACAGGGGCCTTCCTTTCCAGCAAAAGGTTTTTTTTTTCGTCAGTCAGAGTCCACGGGTAGGCCCTCTCAGACTGACGGCAGTGCGGCTGGTGGGCACAAGTGCCCCTGGGTGCGTAAGCCGAACATGCGGCTCCCAAGCCCGCCTCCACGTGAAGTCTTGCCTCCGCCTGACTCTGGGGTGGGGGGACGACTTCGCAGGTCACGAATCGGTGGTCCTCCCGAATCTCCGACTGGTGGGTGTGCAAGGAGGTCACCTCAGGATACAGGATAGTATTCCGATCCTGGCCCCCAGACAGATTCTTTCCCTCAAATCTTCCTCTCCTTCCTACCTGTCGGGCAGCCCTCTTGGGGGCTGTACAGGATTTGATCAGGTCCGGAGTGATTGTGCCGGTTCCGTCACAAGAGAGTTTTCAGGGATTCTACTCGAATCTGTTTGTCGTCCCAAAAATAGGACGTGGTTCGACCTATCCTGGACCTCAAGGCCCTGAATGCCTTCGAGAAGGTGCAGAAATTCCGCATGGAATCCATTCGCACGGTGATCGCTACACTCCACAAAAGGGATTTTCTTCTGGCGTCCTTGGACTTCAAGGACGCCTACTTGCATGTTCCGATCTGCGCAAGTCACCAGAAGTTTCTGCGCTTTGCGATCAGCGAAGTCCACTATCGATTGTGGCTCTTCCTTTCGGCCTAGCCTCGGCACCAAGGGTGTTCACCAAGGTGCTTGCTCCGGTTCTAGCCTTCTGTTACAGCGAGGTATTGCTGTCGTGGGCTATCTGGACGATTTTCTGCTAAGAGCAGAAAGTGGATCAGACTTAGAGGAAAGGTGACTATCGTCAATTAGACCCTCAGGGTGTCATGATCAGTGTCATTGCCTGGGTCACCTGCTGGTGGTGCTATTGCTTTCAGCACCAAAGGGTGCAGTTCTGGTGGCCACCAGCGGGTGTGTCTCCCATTTGTCTGGAGCCGAAATCATCTCCTGCAATCAGGCGTCACCTGAGACTGATTGCAGGAGGTGTGTATAAATACCCAGCAGACACTAAAGCATTTGCTCTGGTATTGTCTTGGAACCCAGACCTGTATGCCTGAACCTGAACCTGAACCTGAACCTGAACCTGAACCTTGTGACCTGTTATCTGTTACCTTGTATCCTGTGTTCCTGAACCCTGCATCCATCCCTGGACCCCTGCCTCTGTACCTTGTATCCTGTGTTCCTGAACCCTGCATCCATCCCTGGACCCCTGCCTCTGTACCTTGTATCCTGTGTTCCTGAACCCTGCATCCATCCCTGGACCCCTGCCTCTGTACCTTGTATCCTGTGTTCCTGAACCCTGCATCCATCCCTGGACCCCTGTCTTGCAGACTCATCCCTTCCTCCTGTTGTCCCTTCCGGCTCCCTGTTCAATCGGACTGATCTCTCGTGTATGACCCTGGCTTGATTACATTTACGCTTTAATCTCTAAACTGTATTCACGTTGGTGTAGGGAGTTGTTTTGTGTGTCACTGTGGTTGTTTGCTGGTTGCCTTTATTGTTTTAGGAATTATCCTTTCAATAAACTCATATATATATTTACTTACCTTGTGCCTAGTTCCTTTAGTGCAGCCCACTGATCTGCGTACCCTGTGCTGGATGCCGTGTTAGGCATCCGTGACACAGGGACTCGGGTGGTTCCTGAACATTCAGGAGTCAGTCCTGGTCCCGACTCAGTGTCTGGAGTATCTAGTTCTGATTCTGGACTCCTTGGAGGCAAAGGTATCCTACCTCTGGAGAAGTTGCTGACACTTCAGTCTGCGGTGCCGGTGCTGACCTCCCAAAAATGGTTGTCAATCCGTTTTTTGCATGAGAGTCCCGAAACTCGTGGTGGCCTCCTTTGCGGCCGTTCCGTATGCCCAATCACACACCAGGGCATTGCAGAAGGAGATCTTGTCCACCTGGGACAAATCCCCGTTGTCCTTGGATCTTCAAATCCAGGTGATTCACCTGGTCAGGGCGCCCCTGACATGGTGGTTGAGATCCTCGGCTCTTCGGTCCGGAAAGTCGTTCCCCTCCCATCCAATGGACGGTACTCACGACGGACACCAGCCTGACGAGCTGGGGTGGAGTCTGGGGAGTCCTGTCGGCTCAGGCCTTGGACTCCGGACGAGCCCGTTTACCAATCACTGTTCTGGTAATACGGGCCATCGGACTGTGTCTCTCCTCAGGTCAGAGAGCGTACGGGGTCGCTCCATCAGGAGCCAGTCGGACACCGCCACGGCGGTGGCGTATGTAAACCATCAAGGGGGAACTCGGAGCTCAGCTGCGGCTTCCGAGGTAGTCCGTATCCTGAAGTGGGCCGGAAGAAACGTGCCGGCTCTGTAGGCCATTTTACATTCTGGGCATAGACAATGGGCAGGCGGACTATCTGAGTCGACCAGACACCGGACCAAGAAGAGTGGTCCTTGCATATTTCAACTCCTTTACCGACAGTGGGGCACGCCGGATGTGGACCTGATGGCCTCTCGACTCAATCGCAAGGGTCGAGGTTGTTGCCAGATTCAGGGATCCTTGGGCGATGCCTCGGATGCGTTGGTGGCCCCATAGGGTCCTTATCGCCTGATATAAACTCCGACGATGCTAATTGTTTTGGATTGGCCTCAGCATCACTGGTACGCTGATCTGGTACGTCTCGTCGCGGACGTTCCCTGGCGGTTGCCGATGAGGGAGGACCTTCAGTCTCAAGGTCCTATGTTTCATCCGGCTTACAGTCTCTGGCTTTAACGGCAGGGCTGTTAAAAGCCAGGTGTTGAGGGACCGTAGTCTCTCGGACTCGGTCATTTTGACCATGTTAACCACTTAACGACCGCCCACCGCCGATTTACGTCGGCAGAATGGCACGGACAGGCAGAATCACGTAGATCTACGTGACTGCCTTTGTACAGTTGGGGGGTCCATCCGGACCCCCCTTCTGTGCCGTGAGCGGTCGTTACTTCACCGGGAGCGATCCCAGATGAGGGGGCGGCCTTTCGATTCCGGCCCCCCCCTCGCGATCGCTCCCGGCGAATGGAAATGCCTCCTCTGTCTGTTTCAGACAGAGGAGGCAGGAGGAAGTGATGTCATCTCCTGTGCGGCGCTCACATATACCGAGCGCCGTACAAGAGAAGACATCAGGTCAGTGAGCACAACACTACACTGACACCAGGACACATAGGAACACTAATCGCCCCCCCAGGACCCCCAGACCCCCCCAGATCACCCCCCAGATCACCCCCCAGATCACCCCCCAGCCCCCAGTCACAGTGTCACTGATTGCAGTGACCATTTATTTAGTGATCACTGCAATCAGTGACATTTGTGACTGTGAAAGTGTCACTAAAGTTTAGTTTTAGGTCCAGTGTAGCCCCCTAACCCCCCCTAATAAAGGTTTAACCCCCTGATCACCCCCCAGATAACCCTTTCACCCCCTATCACCGCTGTCGCTATGCGATCATTTTTCTGATGGCTGTCTTAGCATCAGTGATGGCGATCGGTAGCCAGTAATTTTTTTTAGGTTCGCCGCAGGTTTTTATAGCGTCGGGTACCCCAATATATTATCTAATAAAGGTTCAACCCCCTTGATCGCCCCCCAGGTAACCCTTTCACCCCCTATCACCGCTGTCGCTAATCGATCGTTTTTCTGATGCTGTCTTAGCATCAGTGATGGCGATCGGTAGCCAGTAATTTTTTTTAGGTTCGCCGCAGGTTTTTATAGCGTCAGGTACCCCAATATATTATCTAATAAAGGTTAAACCCCCTTGATCGCCCCCCAGGTAACCCTTTCACCCCCTATCACCGCTGTCGCTATGCGATCATTTTTCTGATGGCTGTCTTAGCATCAGTGATGGCGATCGGTAGCCAGTAATTTTTTTTAGGTTCGCCGCAGGTTTTTATAGCGTCGGGTACCCCAATATATTATCTAATAAAGGTTTAACCCCCTTGATCGCCCCCCAGGTAACCCTTTCACCCCCTATCACCGCTGTCGCTAATCGATCGTTTTTCTGATGCTGTCTTAGCATCAGTGATGGCGATCGGTAGCCAGTAATTTTTTTTAGGTTCGCCGCAGGTTTTTATAGCGTCAGGTACCCCAATATATTATCTAATAAAGGTTAAACCCCCTTGATCGCCCCCCAGGTAACCCTTTCACCCCCTATCACCGCTGTCGCTATGCGATCATTTTTCTGATGGCTGTCTTAGCATCAGTGATGGCGATCGGTAGCCAGTAATTTTTTTTATGTTCGCCGCAGGTTTTTATAGCGTCGGGTACCCCAATATATTATCTAATAAAGGTTTAACCCCCTTGATCGCCCCCCAGGTAACCCTTTCACCCCCTATCACCGCTGTCGCTAATCGATCGTTTTTCTGATGCTGTCTTAGCATCAGTGATGGCGATCGGTAGCCAGTAATTTTTTTTAGGTTCGCCGCAGGTTTTTATAGCGTCAGGTACCCCAATATATTATCTAATAAAGGTTAAACCCCCTTGATCGCCCCCCAGGTAACCCTTTCACCCCCTATCACCGCTGTCGCTATGCGATCATTTTTCTGATGGCTGTCTTAGCATCAGTGATGGCGATCGGTAGCCAGTAATTTTTTTTAGGTTCGCCGCAGGTTTTTATAGCGTCGGGTACCCCAATATATTATCTAATAAAGGTTTAACCCCCTTGATCGCCCCCCAGGTAACCCTTTCACCCCCTATCACCACTGTCACTAAGCGATCGTTTTTCTGATCGCTGTCTTCGTGTCGGTGATGCCAATCGGTAGCCAGTCATTTTTTTTAGGTTCGCCGCAGGTTTTTATAGCGTCAGGTACCCCCAAATATGATCTAATAAAGGTTTTAACCCCCTAATTGCCCCTAGTTAACCCTTTCACCAGTGATCACCATATAAGTGTTACGGGTGACGCTGGTTAGTTAGTTTGCTTTTTATAGTGTCGGGGCACCCGCCGTATATAACCCAATAAAGGTTTAACCCCCTGATCGCCCGGTGGGTGATATCAATTAGGTTTTAGCGTCAGAGAGGGTCTGCGTCACACCCCAGGCAGCGTCAGGTTAGTGCCAGTAACGCTAACACCCACGCGTAAAGCATACACCCCCCTTAGTGGTATAGTATCTGAACAGATCAATATCTGATCTGATCAGATCTATACCAGCGGTTTAGGGTTCCCAAAAACGCAGTGTTAGCGGGATCAGCCCAGATACCTGCTAGCACCTGCGTTTTGCCCCTCCGTCCAGCCCAGGCCACCCAAGTGCAGTATCGATCGATCACTGTCACTTACAAAACACAACACACATAACTGCAGCGTTCGCAGAGACAGGCCTGATCCCTGCGACTCCAGTGCTGTAGGAGGTGATTTCACCACCACAGTTAAAAAAAAAAAAGCATATATGCCGAAGCATGGGGGCAGCAGGGGCAGCAGGGCGGAGGAGCAATTTTGCTCCTAATGCCGCATACATACGGTCGAAATTCCGACGGAGGCTTGCCCGTGGAAACGTTTGACCATGTGTGTGCGGCATAACTTTTTTGCGGGAGGATGCCCCCATGCTTCGGCATATATAAATGGTGCATGTATGCCCATCATTAGAAGTGGGTGGATGAAGGGCGGTATTCTAATGGTGGGCATACCCACCGATCAATCTCTTTTTTCGTTCAGCCAACAGGCTGCATGAAAAAAAAAGATTACAATACATGTCCAACAAGGACCAGCAACGTACTGGTATGTTGCTGGACTTTGAATGGTTATACCAGATTGATGCCTGCGGGTTTAGGCATCATCTTGGTATCATTCTTTTCAGCCAGCGGCCGGCTTTCATGTAAAAGCAATCACAGCGGCTAATTAGCCTCTGGACTGCTTTTACAAGCAGTGGGAGGGAATGTCCCCCCCCCGGATATAAAAAGCGCCATTGGGAAATTGGGAAAGCATTTTATCACACCGATCTTGGTGTGGTCAGATGCTTTGAGGGCAGAGGAAAGATCTAGGGTCTAGAAGACCCCAGTTTTTTCAAAAAAAGAGTACCTGTCACTACCTATTGCTATCATAGGGGATATTTACATTCCCTGAGATAACAATAAAAATTATAAAAAAAAAAATATATGTAAGGAACAATTTAAAAATAAAATAAAAAAGCAAAATTAATAATAAAAAAAAAAAAAAAAAAAAAAAAAAAAAGCACCCCTGTCCTGCCCTGCTCTTGCCCAATGGCGAACGCAAGCGTCGGTCTGGCGTCATATGTAAACAGCAATTGCACCATGCATGTGAGGTATCACCGCGAAGGTCAGATCGAGGGCAGTCATTTTAGCAGTAGACCTCCTCTGTAAATCTAACGGGGTAATCTGTAAAGGCTTTTAAAGGCTTTTAAAAATGTATGTAGTTTGTCGCCAATGCGCGTTTGTGCGAAATTTTAAAGCATGTCGTGTTTGGTATCTATGTACTCGGCCTAAGATCATCTTTATTATTTCATCAAACATTTGGGCAATATAGTGTGTTTTAGTGCATTAAAATTAAAAAAAGTGTATTTTTTCCCCAAAAAATGCGTTTGAAAAATCGCTGCGCAAATACTGTGTAGAAAAAAAAAATGCAACACCCACCATTTTAATCTGTAGGGCCTTTGCTTTAAAAATATATATAATGTTTGGGGGTTCAACATAATTTTCTTGCAAAAAAAAAAATATGTTTTCATGTAAACAAAAAGTGTCAAAAAGGGCTTTGTCTGCAAGTGGTTAGAAGAGTGGATGTAAGCTTCCTAATGTTGTGTATAAAATGCCAGAACAGTTCAAAACCCCCCCAAATGACCCCATTTTGGAAAGTAGACACCCCAAGCTATATACTGAGAGGCATGTCGAGTCCATGGAATATTTTATATGTTGACACAAGTTGCGGAAAAAAGACAATTTTTTTTTTTTTATTTTTTTTTTGCACAAAGTTGTCACTAAATGATATATTGCTCAAACATGCCATGGGCATATGTGGAATTACACCCCAAAATAAATTCTGTTGCTTCTCCTGAGTACAGGGATACCACATGTGTGAGACTTTTTGGGAGCCTAGCCGCGTACGGGACCCCAAAAACAAAGCACCGCCTTCAGGCTTTCTAAGGGTGTAAATTTTTGATTTTACTTCTCACTGCCTATCACAGTTTCGGAGGCCATGGAATGCCCAGATGGCACAAAACCCCCCCAAATGACCCCATTTTGGAAAGTAGACACCCCAAGCTATTTGCTGAGAGGTATTGTGAGTATTTTGCAGATCTCGCTTTTTGTCACAAAGTTTTGAAAATTGAAAAAAAAAAAAAAAAAAAATTTTCTTTCTTCATTTTCAAAAACAAATGAGAGCTGTAAAATACTCACCATGCCTCCTCAGCAAATAGCTTGGGGTGTCTACTTTCCAAAATGGGGTCATTTGGGGGGGTTTTGTGCTATTTTGGCATTTTATGGCCTTAGAAACTGTGATAGGTAGTGAGGAGTGAAATCAAAAATTTGTGCCTAGAAATCCTGAAGGCGGTGCTTGGTTTTCGGGGTCCCGTACGCGGCTAGGCTCCTAAAAAGTCCCACACATGTGGTATCCCTGTACTCAGGAGAAGCAGCAAAATGTATTTTGGGGTGCAATTCCACATATAACCATGGCATGTGTGAGCAATATATCATTTAGTGACAACTTTTTGTAATTTATTTTTTATTTTTATTTTTTGTCATTATTCAATCACTTGGGACAAAAAAAAAAAATATTCAACGGGCTCAACAGGCCTCTCAGCAATTTCCTTGGGGTGTCTACTTTCTAAAATGGGGTCATTTGGGGGGGTTTTGTGCTATTTTGGCATTTTATGGCCTTCGAAACTGTGATAGGTAGTGAGGAATGAAATCAAAAATTTGCGCCCTTAGAAATCCTGAAGGCGGTGCTTGGTTTCCGGGGTCCCGTACGTGGCCAGGCTCCTAAAAAGTCCCACACATGTGGTATCC
Source organism: Rana muscosa (assembly GCA_029206835.1). Taxonomy (NCBI): domain Eukaryota; kingdom Metazoa; phylum Chordata; class Amphibia; order Anura; family Ranidae; genus Rana; species Rana muscosa. The sequence goes on from CM055119.1 coordinate 332,868,910, forward strand.
CCGTACTCAGGAGAAGCAGCTAAATGTATTTTGGGGTGCAATTCCACATATAACCATGGCATGTGTGAGCAATATATCATTTAGTGACAACTTTTTGTAATTTTTTTTTTTTTTGTCATTATTCAATCACTTGGGACAAAAAAAAAAAATATTCAATGGGCTCAACATGCCTCTCAGCAATTTCCTTGGGGTGTCTACTTTCCAAAATGGGGTCATTTGGGGGGGTTTTGTACTGCCCTGCCATTTTAGCACCTCAAGAAATGAGATAGGCAGTCATAAATTTAAAGCTGTGTAAATTTCAGAAAATGTACCCTAGTTTGTAAACGCTATAACTTTTGCGCAAACCAATAAATATACGTTTATTGACATTTTTTTTACTAAAGACATGTGGCTGAATACATTTTGGCCTAAATGTCTGACTAAAATTGAGTTTATTCGATTTTTCTTATAACAAAAAGTAGAAAATATAATTTTTTTTCAAAATTTTCGGTCTTTTTCCGTTTATATCGCAAAAAATAAAAATCGCAGAGGCAATCAAATACCATTAAAAGAAAGCTCTATTTGTGGGAAGAAAAGGACGCAAATTTCATTTGGGTACAACATTGCATGTCCGCACAATTTACAGTTAAAGCAGCGCAGTGCCGAATCCCAAAAACAGGCCTGGTCCTAATGGCCCGAAATGGTCCGGGGCTTAAGTGGTTAAGGACACGGAAGTCTTCCTCCAGGCAGATCTATCACCGTACCTGGAAAGCTTATATCGCCATGTGCGAAGCGCTGGACTGGCGTCCTCGGACGTATTCCGTCCCCAGAATCCTGCGTCCTCTGCAGTGTGGAGTGACCCAAAAGCTTGCTTTGAGTACCATCAAGGATCAGATTTCGGCCTTGGCCGTCTTCTTTCAGCGACCTCTAGCAGGTCATTTTCTTGGTTAGCACCTTGTGGGATCTGAATTTGGTGCTCTCGGTCCTCCAGGAACCTCCTTTTGGGAATAACCGGGATATTCCCCTCTTGTCTTGTCTCAGAAGGTGGCCTTTTTAGTGGCAATCACTTCTGTTTGACGAGTGTCTGAGTTGGCGGCTTTGTCCTGCAAGTCGCCATATTTAGTCATCCATAAGGATAAGGCGGTGTTGCATCCGCGACCTTCCTTTTTTGCCAAAGGTGGTGTCGACCTTTCACCTACATGAGGACATTGCCCTCCCGTCCTTGTGTCCTCACCCATCGCATCCCAGAGAGTTTGCGCTGCACATATTGGAGGTGGTACGAGCCTTATGGGTGTACCTGTCTGCTACTGCTTCTATTCGGAAGTCCGACTCGCTATTTGTGACTGTCTCTGGTCCATAACAGGGCCAAGCGGTTTCTTCTGCCATCATTTTTAGGGGAATCAGACAAACCGTCATTCAAGCCTATGCTCTCAAAGGGCGGGCGCCTCCCTTTCCGGTTACGGCGCATTCCACCAGGGCAATTGGTGCTTCCTGGGTTTCCCGACATCAAGCGTCGGTTGCACAAGTGTGCAAGGCGGCGACCTGGTCGTCTGTTCATGTCTTTTAAGTTTTATAAGGTTAATGTGGCTGCATCTTCGGATGCTTCCTTCGGCCACAGGGTGCTGCAGGCCGCTGTTTAAAGTTGCGACTCCTTCGTTGAGGAGCTCTGCCTTATTGGAGTGAAAGTTTTGGTTTTTCCATTTATACTGCTCCCATCCCTCTTGACACTGCTTTGGGACATCCCACGTGTAAAGTGTAAAGAGACACCGTGTCAGTCCATGGATGGTAAGAGAAAATAGGATTTTTTGTACTCACCGTAAAATCCTTTTCTCTGACATCCATGGACTGACACGGCACCCACCCTTCCTTTTAAGTTTGTACTGCTTTGTTACGAACTGAAGTCTGCTGACTGTAGTGGGAGGGTTATGTCCGGAGGGACCGCCCCCTGCGTGGGGCTGTTCAGCTCTGGCTTTTAGAATGTATGTATAACATTTCACATTCTGCCTAGGTCTTCTCCTGCAAGCAGGGACATAACCCACGTGTAAAGTGTAAAGAGACACCGTGTCAGTCCATGGATGTCAGAGAAAAGGATTTTACGGTGAGTACAAAAAATCCTATTTTTTTTCTGCCAGTAAATACCTTATACAGCCCACTTCCTGTTTCTTGTCTGGTCATTAGCCTAGCCCTAGGCTTATGACATCATGCACAGCTCTCTCTCTCACTCTTGTGAGAGTTTGCCAGGACGGGATGGGGGATAAGTCATAAGAGGGTCAATGAAAGTGGCAGAGCTGGAGGTGTGTGACACTGTAAATCCAGGAAGTGAACAGGCAGCAGCTTCATCTGCCCACAGGTAAAATGGCTGCAGACAGACTTAGTGGAAGGAGATTTCTGCAGCATATTTGCCAATACAGAATCCCAGTATCTATGAAACAATATGCAAAATGGTTGGAGGAAAGCTTCAGAATGTTAAAGATGTTTTTATTACAAATTATGTGAGCAGACTGCAGTTCCTATTTAGTTTATTTCGGTAATTCAAATCAAACAGTGAAACTTGTATATTATATAGATTAATTACACACAGAGTGATATATTTCAAGCATTTTTCTTTTAGTTTTGATGATTATGGCTTACAGCTAGTGAAAGACCAATAAGACCAATTAAAACCCGCTGGGTCGAAAAAAATCTAGTAGTGTGTACTAGAGGTCGACCATATATCGCCGATTGTGCTGAAAAAAAAGCTGATTTTAAAAACTTCAGTGCGACTTGCAAATAACTTCTTTCATAGAAGTCAATGTAAGTTGCCTGAAGTTTCCCGTGGAGCGACTTGTCTCTGGGCAGCCTGCCAAGTGTGAGAAAAGAAATACAATGTTTCTACTTATCAATGAACTGAACTCCATGTGTAGAAGTTCTCAGTTTAACTATTTAAAGACTAAATCTTTTCTGACATTTGTAGCTTACAAGTAAAAATCCTGTATTTTCTGCTAGAAAACCACTTGGAACCCCCAAACATTATATATTTTTTTTAGCAGAGACCCTAGGGAATAAAATGGCAGTTGTTGCAATATTTTATGTCGCACGGTATTCGTGTAACGGTATGTCAAATGCAATTTTTTGGGAAAAAATACACTTTAATGAATTTTAAATAAAACTAAACAGTAAAGTTAGCCCGTTTTTTTTTAAATTTATTTTTCGTCAAAGTTTTGATTACCTGATTTTGTGCCTGCTTCCTAATTCCCTTACCGAAGATGGCGGCGGCAGCACCCGAGAGCCGAGGGAGAGATCGGCTTTGGGTGCCGACATTGCGGGCGCCCAGGACAAGTAAGTGTCCATATAATTAAAAGTCAGCAGCTGCAGTATTTGTAGCTGCTGACTTTTAATAATTTTTTTTTCGGCGGAACTCCGCTGCTTTCACACTGGAGCGGGCAGGCGTTGACGGTAAAACGCAGTTAGTTTTAGCGGCGCTTTACCATCATTTTAGCGGCGCTATTCGGCTGCTAGCGGGGCGCTTATAACCCAGCTAGCGGCCGATGAAGAGGTTAAATGCGCCCGTGTAGCACCGCTCCAGAAGCGCTTTGCAGGCGCTTAGGCGGCAGTGCCCATTCATTTCAATGGGCAGGAGTGGTGGAGGAGCGGTATACACCGCTCCAAATATACTGCTTGCAGGACTTTTTTTTTTAACGTCCTGCCAGCGCACCGTCTCAGTGTGAAAGCACTCAGGCTTTCACACTGAGACTGCAGGGGAGCTGTTTTGCAGCCACTTTTACAGGTGCTATTTCTTTTTCGTACATCACGGGACACAGAGCGACTTAGTCATTACTAATGGGTTATATAGTTTACCTTCAGGTGCTGGCACTGGCAACTTCCAAACCGGAAGTACCCTCCCCTATATAAGCCCCTCCCATCCGGGAGCACCTCCGTTTTTTGACAGTGTCTAAGGTGTTGGCCAAAGAGTAACATGTGTTTTCACTGGGCTTGCGTACAGGTTCTTTTGGGCCTTAGTAAGCTGTTCCGGATCCCACCAAAAAAGCTTCATAGCTAAACGGTCGGTACCCGGGCCTTGCAGCAGAAGAGCAAGGTTTTGCCTGTAATGCCTCTCTTAGGAGGGCTGGACCCTGGGATCCAGAGCTCTGGTCATACCCACGACCAAGATGTTGTCTGTGCAGGGTGCTATACAGGTCCAGGGGAGTGGAATCCTTGGGAACCCGGTCCCTGAAGGTTTAATTACAATGCCTGCCGTGATAGGTGAAGTTTGGGCTTCTGTGGACCAAACAGAGTCCTGCGGCGGGGATCAGGTAAGTGGGGGCCCCCAGGAACTTGGTTCTATTGGGGGACCCCCAAGCCTAATTTGTCTTTCTTTCTGTTACCTAACGGTATTCCCGCTAATATCTGTGTATGCCTGTAACTACTGAAAATGTAAAATTTTAATAGTAGTCAAGAAAAAAAAAAAAAAAAGAGGACCGCGGTACCTGTGTTAAACCACTAGAGGCCGCTGTGGTCCATTTTTCTTGTCATGTGGATCTTTGGTTTTCTCAAGTCAAAAGATCCAGGCAGTTGGTAAGTTTCTCTGTGGGAATCCACTTCCTCTGCCCTGTTGCTGCGCTCATCCACCGCACAGGCCCTCCGGCAAAAAGGGCCCTGGCTCCTAGTCCCTGTTTGATTTTCGAAAAGGGCGCACGGGCGCGGGCGCGTGCACGCGCCTCCTATGAAAAAAAAGGGGCGGGGCGGGTGGATGACGCTCGATGCGCGCCACGGCGCTTCTGCGCATGTGCAGGCGTCCCAGCTTGTATAAAGACACAGTACAAGTGTCAGCGGGATGCAAACAGAGCTAGCAACAAACAGTGGCACACAGAGGCGGTTGATGCAGGCATCCCCATAGAAAGGCACTTTAGTGGACACCAGTTGGTATATAGCAGCAACTGTGTTAGACTATTACCAGCAAAATTGGTGTATGACGACGGGAATACCTCAGCTTTGTGCTTAAAGGATATGTCGTCCAGACGCTCCGGAAATAAGTCTTCCAGGAAGCCAAAGGGGTCTCCATCGGGCTCTGAGGATATTGGGCATGCTTGTACTGCACCAATCTCCCCTGAGAATTCAGAGGTCAGTAGCCGTAGAAACCCCGCAGGAGTGCCTGGTGCTGCGGCTGTCCCCAGTCCACCTGCTCCTGTATATAGAACAGAGGAGGTTTTATCCTCAACTCTGGGAGGATTGGAAGAGAGATTAACAGCATTGATCACTGCTTCCCTGTCACAGGGAAAGCGCGTCCGATCTCCGTCTCCTCCTTCAGAGTGCCTGTTATTGGAGGAACAGCCCCACACAGAGATCGACCTACCTGAAGGGGATCAGGATGAGGTTGATTCAGTTATGGAGGAATCAACAGTGGAAGAACCTTTCTCAGCATCTCAGGCTGAAAGATTATGGGTTCAGTCTCTGACTAACATGGTCCGATCAGCATTTAAAATGCCTCTGGCGGAACCACCAACCACTACGGTTTCCTCGCTGGGGTCGCTAAAAGCTCCCCAGGCTGTCTGTTCCTTCCCAATCCACCCTTTATTAGAAGGGCTTATTTACCAGGATTGGGAGCATCCTGATAAAATATTTGCTCCCCCCAAGAGATTTCCGGTGATCTATCCCATGGAGGATAAGTTCATAAAAAAATGGAGGGTCCCTACAGTGGACGCAGCCATCTCTTCTGTGAACAAATCACTGACATGTCCAGTAGATAATGTTCCAATGTTCAAAGACCCAATAGATAAAAAATTGGAGTCTTTACTAAAATCTGCTTTCTCTACAGCAAGCATGGTGACACAACCTGCGGTAGCAGCGATTGGAGTCTGCCAAGCAGTGAAAGATCAGTTGAAACAAGTCTTAAGGGACTTACCAGATCAGCAGGCTCTTGCCCTAGCTGACCTGCCTAGAGCCTTGTGTTTTGCGGTGGACGCCATAAAGGATACAATCCAACAGGCTTTACGCTGTCTGTAGTACATATGCGTAGGCTTCTGTGGCTCAAAAACTGGTCTGCTGAAGCTCCCTGTAAGAAACTGCTGGTTAGCTTCCCATTTCATGGAGAACGCTTATTTGGAGAAGATCTGGACAAATATATCCAGAAAATTTCTGCCGGTAAAAGTTCACTCTTACCGGTTAAGAACAAGAGTAGAAGTCCTTCTTTTAAGAGGCCTACTTCTCCAGTCCCGGGCACATCGGCTGTGAAGCAGTTCCGACGGCCTCCGCGGTCAAATTCAGGGGGCAGAAATCAGGGACAGTCACAGGGTAACAAGAAGCCCTGGATCAAGAGAGGTACAAAACCTCCCCCGAAGTCATGAAGCGTTGCCCCCACTCAATCGGGTGGGGGGAAGGCTTCAGTTGTTCACAGAGACCTGGCGGGACACCATCAGAGACAGATGGGTGCTCTCCGCAGTAAGTCTGGGATACAAGCTGGCGTTAAAAGGCACTCCTCCTGCCCAATTTATGAGGTCAAACGTGCCAAGAGATCCCCAGAAGAGAGGATCCCTCCTTCTGGCACTAGAACAACTATTGCTCCAAGGTGTAATCATGAAGGTTCCCCTGGAAGAAAGCGGATTCGGGTTTTACTCGAACCTTTTCACAGTCCCCAAACCAAATGGGGACGTGAGGCCCATATTAAATCTAAAAGGTCTAAACAAGTTCCTAAATATCAGGACTTTTCGGATGGAGTCGATCCGATCGGTGGCCACCGCCCTACAAGGGCAGGAATGGTTAGCCTCGATCGACATAAGGGATGCTTATCTGCATATTCCCATCTTTCCGGCCCACCAGAAATTTCTACGCTTTGCAGTAGAAGGGCGCCATTTTCAGTTCAGAGCCTTACCCTTCGGTCTGGCCACAGCACCACGAGTGTTCACAAAGGTTCTGGCCCCACTATTGGCCAATCTAAGAACACAAGGTGTAACGATAATGGCATATCTAGACGACCTGCTACTAATAGACCACTCAGTGGAAAAGCTGGAAGTAGCTATTCACAAGACAATCAAGTATCTGGAATATCACGGTTGGATTATCAACCGGGACAAGTCAGCTCTAAGACCAGTCAAAAGTCTGGAATACTTAGGGCTAAGGCTGGATTCAAATCGGAGAAAGATTTTCTTACCTCCAGAGAAGGTGTCGTCTTTAAAAGATTTGACCCACTTAGTGGGTACAAAAAGAAAACCATCCATACGGCTGTGCATGAGGCTGCTGGGAAAAATGGTGGCTTCATTCGAAGCGGTACCCTACGGTCAATTCCATTCAAGGAATTTGCAAAGGGCCATACTGTCAGCCTGGAACAAAAAAGTTCAGGCTTTAGACTTACCAATGTCCATGTCCCCTTCCGTTCGCAAGAGCCTCCATTGGTGGTTGGTGCCCCAGAATCTGGAAAAAGGGAAACCCTTCAGTCCGGTTTCTTGGAAGGTGGTCACTACAGATGCCAGCCTCATAGGCTGGGGGGCAGTACTGGAGCAATGGTCTCTCCAGGGCAAGTGGTCAGAAGCAGAAAAGGCCCTGCCCATCAATCTCTTAGAGATACGAGCAGCCCGGTATGCCCTAGTAGCATGGACATCCAAACTCCAAGGGTCCCCTGTCAGAATTCAATCAGACAATGCCACAGCAGTGGCATATATCAATCACCAGGGTGGCACCAGGAGTCGTGCAGCCCAGAGGGAAGCAAATTGCATCCTGGAGTGGGCAGAAAAATATGTCCCAGCCATATCCGCGGTTTTCATCCCAGGAGTGGAAAATTGGAGAGCGGACTTTTTAAGTCGCCAACAATTATGCCCGGGGGAATGGTCTCTTCACCCCGAGGTTTTCCAGGCAATATGCCAGCGGTGGGGAACACCGGATGTAGATCTGCTAGCATCCAGATTCAACGCAAAGGTGGACAGATTTGTGTCTCGCACAAGGGATCCCCTAGCTTGCGGCTCGGATGCCCTAGTGTTCCCTTGGGATCAGTTCAAGCTGATATATGCATTCCCACCGCCACAATTGTTACCGCGATTAATCCGCAGAATCAGGGTAGAAAAGAAACCAGTGATTCTGGTGGCTCCAGCGTGGCCCCGAAGGGCATGGTACGCAGAGATTGTAAAAATGTCAGTGAGGAGTCCTTGGACCCTCCCACATCGTCCGGACCTGCTGTCGCAAGGACCGATATACCACCCTTCCTTACCAGCCCTAGGTTTGACGGCCTGGCTATTGAAGCCCACATTCTGAAAAAGAGAGGGCTCTCTAATTCTGTGGTATCTACCATGATCAATGCCAGGAAGCCGGTATCCAGGCAGATCTATTATAGGATCTGGAAAGCGTACATTACGTGGTGTGAGGCCAAGAAATGGCATCCACGTAAGTATGTGATAGGGAGGATTTTGGACTTCCTACAGTGGGCTGTAGATAGGAAGCTGGCCTTGAGTACTATCAAGGGTCAGATTTCGGCCTTGTCAATATTTTTTCAAAGGCCCTTGGCTTCGCATTCACTAGTCAAAGCTTTCATACAAGGAGTGATGCGTATTAGCCCTCCGGTTAGTATTCCCATATGTCCATGGGACTTAAACCTGGTTCTGTCGGTTCTACAGAAACAACCGTTTGAACCATTGCAACACATTTCCTTGGTTCTTCTCACCAGGAAATTGATTTTCTTAGTAGCCATTTGTTCGGCTAAAAGAGTATCGGAATTAGCCGCCTTGTCCTGTAAGGAGCCATATCTGGTTGTCCATAAGGACAGAGTAGTATTACGTCCTCATCCAGCCTTTCTTCCCAAGGTGGTATCGAGGTTTCATTTGAACCAAGATGTGGTTCTTCCTTCTTTTTTCCCCAAACCTAGCTCGGTAGAGGAAAAGTTATTACATTCTTTGGATGTAGTAAGAGCAGTTAAAGCTTATCTAAAAGCCACTGCTCAGATTCGCAGAACGGATACTTTGTTTATTCTGCCAGAAGGCCCTAGAAGGGGTCAGGCAGCATCAAAATCTACTTTAGCCAAGTGGATTCGACAGGTCATAAATACAAGCCTATGGCTTGAGAAAGAGACCGCCTCCGTTCAAAGTTAGGGCGCACTCCACAAGAGCAGTTGGAACTTCATGGGCAGTGCATCACCAGGCCTCCCTGGCTCAAGTATGTAAGGCCGCAATATGGTCTTCGGTACACACGTTTACTAGATTCTACCAGGTAGACGTTAGAAGTCAGGAGGATGTCGCCTTTGGGCGCAGTGTGTTGCAGGCCGCAAAAGATCCTCATGCCTAGATGGCGCCCAGCTTATGTATCCCTCCCCTCATTTGGCATTGCTTTGGGACGTCCCATTAGTAATGACTAAGTCGCTCTGTGTCCCGTGATGTACGAAAAAGAAAAAGGGATTTTTATAACAGCTTACCTGTAAAATCCTTTTCTTGGAGTACATCACGGGACACAGAGCTCCCACCCCTCTTTTTGGGACACTTATTGCTTTGCTACAAAACTGAGGTGCTCCCGGATGGGAGGGGCTTATATAGGGGAGGGTACTTCCGGTTTGGAAGTTGCCAGTGCCAGCACCTGAAGGTAAACTATATAACCCATTAGTAATGACTAAGTCGCTCTGTGTCCCGTGATGTACTCCAAGAAAAGGATTTTACAGGTAAGCTGTTATAAAAATCCCTTTTTTTAGCCCAAAAGTGCCTGAAAAACACCCCAGTGTGAAAGGGGTCCAACTGTTAGATTTTATGAGATGAAGGGGAAAAAAACCCTGAAAAAATCGGCATCCTATATCGCTGCAATTTCTAAATAGCATCGGCCAGAGAAAAACCCATATCTGTCGACCTCTAGTGTGTACTAGGCTTACCCTCTTGTCTTGAACTGTATTATGACTGCACGGTTTCCCTTTATATTTTAAAGCTCTGTGCAATGTTTTGGTGTTACCGTATATACTCGAGTATAAGCCGAGTTTTTCAGCAAGTTTTTTGTGTGCTGAAAAAGCCCCCCTTGGCTTATACTCGAGTCTCACTGTGCCCATCTGCAGCCTCATGTATGTGATCTCCCAGCGCTGTGACATGCAGTCTAGTCTGCTGCCATCCAGTGTAACAAAGCCCCGCCTTTTCCTCGTCCTCGTCCGTGATAGGCTGAACACTGACTCACTGCTGGGAAACTGAATCAATGTTCCGTAATGGAAATTTCTGCACATCTGCAGCTTAAAATCATTCTTGCAGGCGGTGGGAGGGGACGTCCCCCTCCCACCGCCCTCCCATACTTCTCCGGGCTCTCGTCCATGTGATCGGCAAGCTGAAGAATGATTCGGTCGCCATCGGAAGTTAGCCCTAGAGATTTTTGGTGACCAGATGGCCCCTAGTCATCTCTATGACCCTCAAATGTAAACAATTCTGGGGACTTGGAAAGGCAGCGGCGGTTTATTTTTATATTTTTGATTTTGGTCTTTCCAGCATGAAGGAGATCTCCATAAAGAGGACATATCACGCACTATTCCTATTACAAGGGATGTTTACATTCCTTGTAATAGGAATAACAGTGATTAAATAAAATGTCGAATAAAAATATTTTTTTAAATCGCCCCCGTACTCGTGCACAGAATTGAATTAAATGTATACGTAAGTCGCTCCCACATATGTTAACGCCGTTCAAATCACACATGTGAGGTATCATCACGTGTGTTAGGGCAAGAGCAACAATTCTAGCTCAAGACCTCCTCTGTAACTCTAAACATATAACCAGTAAATAATTTTAAAGCGTTGCCTATGGAGATTAAGTACCAAAGTTTTGCGCAATTCCACGAGTGTGTGCAATTTTAAAGTGTGACATGAAAGATATCTATTAACTCGGAGTAACATCATCTTCCACATTATGCAAAAAAATTGGGCTAGCTTTACTGTTTGCTTTTTTTTTTTATTTTTTTTTTTAAACGCGTTTAAAAAATTGATGCACAAATACCGTGTTACATAAAAAGTTGCAACGACCACCATTTTATTCCCTAGGGTCTCTGCTAAAAAAACATATATAATGTTTGGGGGTTCTAAGTAATTTTCTAGAAAACTAATGATGATTTTTACATGTAGGAGCGAAGTGCCAAAATTGGCCCGGATGGGAAGTGGTTAAAAGAAAGAAATGCTTGAAATATATCACTCTGTGTGTAATGAATCTATATTATATGAGTTTCACTTTTTAAATTGAATTACTGCAATAAATAAACTTTTTGATGATATTCAAAGTTTTTGAGATGCACCTGTAGAGATTCCCTGTTTATAAATTATGATGCCCGATAAAATAAAATACTTTTTTGCTACTTTAGTTGTAGCTGTTAAATACTAAGGCCCCTTTCACACTGGGGCGGGAAGGTGCGCTGTGGGTATAGCGGCGCTATTTTTAGCGCCGCTATACTTTCGTTTTTACCGCGGTACGCGGCCGCTAGCGGGGTGAATTTAACCCCCGCTAGCGGCTGAAAAAGGGTTAATACCGCAGTTTCCCATTGCTTTCAATGGGCAGCAGCGGTAAAGGAGCGGTGAACACACCGCTCCTTCCCGGCTGTAAAGATGCGGCTAGCAGGACTTTTGGAGCGGTCCTGCTAGCGCACCACTTCAGTGTGAAAGCCTTTGGGCTTTCACACTGAAGACTGCAAGGCACGATTTTTTCAGGCGGTATAGCAGCGCTATTATTAGCGCTAAACCGCCTGAAAAACCTGTCAGTGTGAAAGGGGCCTTATTGCAAGATTTTGCAGACATTTCAGTAGTGCAAACATCAGGAAAAAAATGGACCAGGGGTAGCCAGGGGATGCTGACTTTAATGAAACATTTTACCCTATGAAGCGAAGGATGAGGGTTGGACTGATTATATCAAGGCAACTGGGGATCAAGGATATTTTTTATTTACTTTCACAGTTCTCCACCAATTTGCATTTTGTCAATGTTATAAGGCTGCCCTGTGCATTATGTAGTCTGTAGCTCTGCATACGTAAGCATTGAAACACTATATTAAAAGCGCCAGGTTTATCACCTGTGAATGTGTTATTTTTTATATAGAAATATTGGTAGTTTCATTCTCTGCACATCTGCACAGTTTAAAACTTAACAGAAGTATATTTTGTGCAGACTTGCAAATGTCATTGAGATCTGAGCATTCTTACAATGAAACTGAATGACATGAACTGAAAGCTTTTACGCCTTTTAGGCCTTAAAGCAATAAAAAAGTGTTTATTTTATCTCAGCCTCAAAGTTTTGGAGAGATCCCAGCTCAATACCTCACAGGATACTGAGCCACCTGCACTACGTCCCATCCACAGCTTAGGGCTGAGAATTTTACATCTCAAGGTGCTAGATGTATGACTTATTGAGGAAGGATTAAGGTGCCGTCTGTGTCTCATTAGACACGAGCCATTCTTAAACACCAGGATTTTAGATGGAAGTATTTGCCTGGAAGTCATCTACCCTTGTAGAATCCCAATATAAGCGAAGGATGTTCAGCTTGGTGGAAGTTTGAAGGTGTACTTAAATTTTTTATCCATGGATAATCTTAAATCGGCTGCCCAAAAATACTTTCAAAACAAAGTAACACCTATCAGTAAGTGCCAGAGCTCATGTGTAAAAATATTTGTTTGCCATGTATATCATTTTTAACATTTGCATTTGTGTTGCCAAATTCAAATTAAAGTTCTGAGATTCCAGAGAATCAATGTTTTTCCTGGACGGAGGTTGATTTGTGCATGTTGCATTTGGCCCTTTTTCATTAGTAGCTTGCTATTGACATAGAAAACCCTTACCAAAGAATTAAAAGGTAATTTTAGTAATCTTGCGGATGCTTTGAGTTAGGTTGCCATTTGCTTTTCAGAGTAGGATGAGCAAAAAGGTGAATCTCAAAAACAATTTTTATTATTCAATTTAAACGCTACGTTTGCTTGAAGGGTTTCTTTGTTATACTGAGGGGGCATTCACACGGCCAAACCGCAGTTAGATTAGCCATTTTTGGTGCGTTTGAGATCTGTGAATGAATAAACTACAAGTCCCATTGACAGACAAGTTTGTAGTTCTCATATTCAATACATGGCTGATGCCTGTGGCAGTGGAGAATTTCTTGTAGTAGCTGCTGCTACAGTATAAACAAAAGCAAACACACACAATCTAGTGATGTAGCTCCATAAAGGTCCCTCTATTCATTGCAGAAAGAACCACTGTAAGCAATGTGAGTTTCACGCTGAGCTACTCTAGTGGCAGGTACTGGAACTGACATTAGCAGCTTCAGCGCCAAACACTTCCGGGTGGAGGGAAGCTTCAGTATGTCTCTATGACAATATCGAGGCCTCCGCCTTTTTCTCAAGTTAGTTGACTTACAGCAGTTCTAAAACCTGGATAGGATTGATCTTTCAGTATTGATGATGCATTTCCAGATGTAAATGCTGCCCATTCCACACGCACTAATGCACTCTCATTCCATATTTTGATCTAAGCATTGATCACAGGCCAGAAGGTCCCTCTCCTCTTTAGTCCAAAGGATGCGGGACCCATGGTTGCCAAAAAAAATGTCAAATTTTGATTCTTCTGTCCACAGAACAGTTTCCCACTTGGCCACAGACCATTTTAAATGAGCTTTGGCCCAGAGAAGACGGCGGCATTTCTAGATCATGTTCAGACATGGCTTCTTTGTATGATAGAGCTTTACCTTGCATTTCTGAATGGCATGACAAACTGTGTTCAGACAGTGATTTTTGGAAGTATTCCTGAGGCCATGCAGTGATGTCCATCACATAATCATGCCTGTTTTTAATGCAGTGCCATCTGAGGGCCCGAAAATCACAGGGTTCAAATATTGTGTTTTGGCCTTGTCCCTTTTGTGCACAGAGATTTTTCCAGGTTCTCTCAATCTTATGCAGTTATGTACTGTAGATTATATATTTAAAAACTTTGCAGTTTTACATTGAGGAACATTATTGGGAAGTTGTTCAACAATTTTTAGATGCAACTTTAAACAGATTGGTGATCCTTTGCCCAACTTTACTTCTGAGACACTGATTCTCCAAGATGCCCTTTTTATACCAATCATGTTACTGACCTGCTGTCAATTAAGCCAATTGGTTGCAAAATGTTCTTCCAGCTTCCTTGTTAAAGGAGAAGTACAGCCAAAGCTCGTTTTGGCTGTACTCCTGGGGATCACAGTAGTGAAGTTTGTTCTGCACTCCAGTGCCCCTTTTCTCTTTCGTCAATGGACGGACACAGCTCCTTTTATTCTTTACAGTAGGGTTTATATTTCGTCTATCAGGAGAGGACTAGGCAGACATGTTAACAGTTAAAAACATGTAACAGCAAAGCTGAACAGTACTGGCCAGGGGGCACGGTCCCTCTGGTCATATCCCCTCACCCTGCATCTAGCAGCTCACTTTTTTTCTGCCTAGCATAGGAGAAGGACCTGGCTCCCGGTTGGGACCATTCTGGTCCTGGAGATTTTATTTTTTCTTCTACTTTTTTGATCCCGAGATCTACTATCAACTGCCGGCTGGGTGACAGGCTGGATAATATAGATCCTTGTAGTCTCCTCAGTCCGGCCATCGAGCATGAGCAGACCTTTAGCTATGCGCTGGGTCGGCCACGACATAACCCGTTTTGCTCCAGGGGGGGCCGGTGAGCTATATGCTCCAGGGCACACATATGACCGGGCTACTGCTGTCTGAGTCACAGTGGGCCGTGGCCGACAGCCACTCCGTACTGCTCTGGTGATGGGTCTGTCCGGAATGTGTCCAGCAGTCCCTGCAGGACGGGTAAGTAGGGCTCCACCTGTTTCGGCAGGATGGAACAGCTGGGCATTCCTGTGGAGGTCGACTAGGGGGTCTCTCACTCTCCCTTCTCTCCCTTTCCTTTCCCTCCTCCTCATGCTTCTGGCTGGGCCTGCTGTGTACCTGACCGGGGGGGGGGGCTCCGGGTCCTGGCTGGGGGCTGCGCAGCGTGTTTGCGGCCTTTTCTTTTACCTCAGGAAAGATCCGGCGGCCATTTTGGGTGAGCCGGCGCCATTTTCTTGTAGCCGCGCTTTGCTAATGCAGCTGGCGGCCATTTTCTTGTAGCTCGCGCTCTTTTTTCCTGAGGCAGCCATTTTCTTGTGGTTCTAGCTTATTTTTGGCCTCTATCGCTGGAAATGTCTTTCTAAACGGCGCGAACAGCACAGAACACCTCAGACGCAGGAGAACACCTCAGGCACAGGCTGTGCAGGAGAGAGAGTGGACCGCAGCACTGTGCTGTACCTGGGTCAGGGTGGTGAGTCAGTCTGTAGCAGATAGGAGGGTGGACCTTTTGTGTACCTTGCCTTTAGTCACTAAGTGGCTGTCAGGCTAGTGTGGGTCAGCATGGCGTCAGAAGCTGGCGCTTCTTCACCCAGACATCCCTGTGGTAGCAACCGGTGCCCCTGCACCTGCGGTACCTGTGGACGCTTTGTTGGCGGTCCTGGAATCATTTGTTGCCAGGGTGGAAGTGGTGTGGGGGCGCAAGGGGGGTAAAAAACGCCCCCTCCCCCCACGATCTTCTGGGGAAAGCTCTGATTCAGTCTCGGGCCTGGCTGTGGCACACGGCCCCTGTTCTGACATGTCAGAGGATGCGGACCAGGACCATTCGGACAGTGAGGAAGACTCCGTGTCCGGGTCAGCGCAGGAAAAGTGCGGGAGACCCTAAAATTGGAAGATACGGCGGGGGCATCTACTGAGGTGTCGGTCCCTTTTGGGTCCCACAAGCCGGCCCGCACTGCTAAGGTGTTTCCCTACCCAACCTATTTTGATAAGTTTATATACAAAGAATGGGAACGACTTAGAGCTGGGCGATTTTGCCCCCAAAAAAATCTGTGATTTTAAAAAAAATATTCTGATGGACACCGCGCCGGTCCTAAGGAGCTGCATGCAGGAGTTTTTAGGGGAGGCCACGGCCTAGTCCGCCGCTATCCTTGGAAAAGGCCGCAGACTAGGCCAAAGCCGCGGCCTCGCCTAAAAAATCCTGCCCGCAGCTCGCTTCGATCCTGGGAAAAGGGCGCGAGGCCGCGGCTTCGGCCTAGTCTGCGGAGCGCCGGTGCTATGGAAAAAAAATTGATTTGATCTGAATCAATTTGACCTCGCAACTCGATTCACGATTCAAATCGAAGCCCTATAACGACCGCAGAGGGTCTTTTCGGTCCCAAAACGCATGGCAGTCCGGTACACCTTTGAGGAGAGTCTCCTGAAAAAATGGACCTCTCCCCCGATTGTGGATCCCACAGGATCCAGGTTAAACAAGGTAACCACGATTCCGGTAGAGGGGACCCCTGCCTTTAAGGACCCTGCAGACAGGAGGGCCGAGGCGGTGGCCCGGTCCATGTTCACGGTGGTGGGGTCAGCATTACGGTCTGTATTGGCCACGGCCCTGGTGTCAGACACCGAATGGGCAAAATTGTTGCACCACAAATTGGTAGAGCAACAGGCTTCCCCGGTCTGCGTGGAACTGACCGACCAGTATGTGCATGGCCTTAAGTATGTCTGTGATGCGGCCTTAGATACAGCTCCCTTGCTTTCCAGAGCCTCAGTATCTGCTGTGGTGCCCCGTCACCTGATTTGGCTAAAATGCTGGTCCGCGGACCAGACTTCCAAGAAAGCTCTGGCAGATTTGCCCTTCCAGGGAGAGAGGCTATTTGGAGCCTCACTGGATGACATTATTAAGATAGGGGTGCAACGGATCAAAAAACTCACGGATCGATCCTCGGATCAGAGTCACGGATCGGATAATTTTTCGGATCAGCAAAAAAAAAAAAAGACAATCTTGTTACACCCACCAGAGTTTTAGATTTCAGTTATTTTCAACACAAACCTGAGCTTGTATGCTTAAATACAGTATTTGTAAATCCGACGGACTCTTTACATGTTAAATTTTAAAAGCAGCAGCAAACCTTACATGCTTGCTAATGTGACAGAACACCTCTGATTTTCACATTTAACTAAATGTTAAATGTGAAAATCAGTGGTGTTCTGTCACATTAGCAAGCATGTAAGGTTTGCTGCTGCTTTTAAATTTAACATATAAACAGTCCGATGGATTTCCAAATAATGTATTAAAGCTGATAAGCTCCGTTTTGCGTTGAAATGAACTGAAATCTAAAACTCTGTTGGGTGTAACAAGATGTCTGCTTGGCCCCTTCTCTATCATTACTGTGCAGGAGTGTGGGGTGGAGCAAGATGGCGGCGAAACGTCACTACAGCGGCCACCGCCGGGTGTACCAAGATGGAGCTAGGCCGAAGCCGCGGCCTTTCCTACGGCCGAGGCTCCAGAGCGCTCCTCGGATAACGTGGTGATTCGATCCGAACAGTGTGACCCGTTCGGATCACGGATCACCACCGATCCGTTGCACCACTAATTAAGAATGTCACTGGGGATAAGAGCACGCTGCTCCCACAATCCAGAAAAGGTAAGGAGACGCGCCGTTGGCCAGGGCCCTCCTTTTCCGCTCAGAAGCATTTTTTTTTTTTTCGTCAGCCCGGGCTCGCAGGTAAGAGTTCCCAGGCCGACAAGGGGCCAGCTGAGGGACAAAGCGTCCCTGGTTTCGCAAGCCAAACAAGCCTGCGAACAAATTTGCAGGGGTTATGACCAGAGGGACCGTCCCCTGGGCAGTACTGTTCAGCTTTGCTGTTATATGTTTTTAACTGTTAACATGTCTGCCTAGTCCTCTCCTGATAGACGGCATATAAACCCTACTGTGAAGAATAAAGGAGCTGTGTCCGTCCATGGACTTCAGAGAAAAGGATTTTACGGTGAGTACAAAAATCCTATTTTTCAGCAGACGGGGCTGAGGCCTGCTGTCAGTTGACGTCACAGAGGCGGAATCAGGCTCATGTAAGAACGCAACAATAAAATCGGGATCTGCCCACATTCCTGGACTGGTACCTTGCTCAGCCTCTCGGCGAGCCACTGAGAGCCTGAGCTTGGCCGCTCCCTCCCCTTTCACAGCCCAGCACTCCAGTGATTGAGGAGGGGGCAGAGCAGAGAGCTGGTGACTGACAGTCATCAGCTTTCTACTCAGGGAGCCCTGAGAACCAATCGATTGTCTCTGTTTGATCGCTCGGTTCTCAGTGTTAGAGCCAGCAGGGGACCGATGCAGCATCAGACCGATGCTTTATCCACCTAGTTCGTATCTGAAAAAAAAAAAAGTTTTTGAGACTTGTTGCTGCCATCAATTTCAAAATTACCTTTTGATTATTTTTATTTTTTTTATAATGTACATTTTCTCAGTTCAAACATAAAATATGGGATTATGAGATCAAATCATTGCATTCTGTTTTTTATGTAGATTTTACACAGCGTTCCAACCTTTTTAGAATTGGGGTTGTATAAACTGGAGGATTTTATGTTACATAATGCAACACTGAATTAATTATCCATATCTTCTCCTATGAAACTCTGCATTTCTTTGTGCCTGCTCACTGCCCGACTTGTCACGGCTGTTTATTTTTGGTTTTTGTTTACCGCACACACTTCAGTGTGGAATTAATTATGCTCAATGTTGGAACTTTTTAAATAGGCCCTCTGTTCAGCCTCACTCATGAAAGAAACAAGTCAGATTATGTTTTCAGCGTGAAAATCATAAACAGTTTATTCTGTAAATATAAATCAACATAGATTTCTGCTGGGCTGTGTGTCTCATATAAACACGGGGAGAAAGAAAAGGAGGAGATGCTGGACTTAGTAACAAAAAAGATGACATTGTTTGACCACTAATCAAGAATACTTAAGTTCTCCAAACAATGACATAGATGAGGCTGTCTGTCTTTTTTATTTTGAAATAAACTCCAGATTTAATAAGGAAGAAATCACTTCCGGGAAACTTCTTAGATTTTATGAATGTTCCAAAACTTGATCGAAGAGCCTTACCTGCTCCTGATACTGGGCTAGGCAATGTTTGGTTTTACTGAAAGATAGTGCTGGGGGGGGGGGGGTTGGTTAACAAAGAGAAACAGTTTTGTGCTCTAAATATAGGAGCATTTTCTTTAATGCTATAAGACGAGTTCTGTGTGGTGTAGTGAGGAGGGGCAAAAAGCAATAATTAGCACGGAGAGAGGGATGTGTATGGATGGCCAGCGAGGAGAGCAGAAAATTTAGGATGATCCCAGTGGAAGATTACCTCAGATTTGCACGCTCAAATTTGGTGCACAACAGTATAATCAATGGACAAATTGCAGAGGCGTAACTAAAACCTTCAGGGAACTGGTGAAAGACGCCATGAAGGCCCCCCTGACTTCTGGGGGCCCTATTTCCTCTGCTTCCGGAGCTCTTAACTTTAATGGATGCTGTCTTAATCAATGTGACTCAAGTTGCAACCACAAAAAAAAGTTATTGCACTACTTTTCTGTGACTTTGGTGTGATTTGAGTGCCATAGACTACCATGTTAAAGCAGAGCACATACTGTAGCTGCTGACTTTTAATAATAGGACACTTACCTGTCCTGGAATCCAGCGATGTCGGCACCCCAGCCGATGTTTCCATCGGCTTTCGGGTGCTGCCGCCACCATAGCCGGTAAGGCAAACCGGCAGTGAAGCCTTGCGGCTCCACAGCCGGTTCCCTACTGCATATGTATGAAGCGCGTTGTGCTCTCTAACTGGCCTGGCAGGGGGAGGAGGAGGGGGGCTGGACTTCTGACAAAAACAGGTACCCCCTCCCACTGAAAGGTGCCAAATGTGGCACCAGAGTGGGGGGGGGGGGGAGACAGATAAGCAGCGCTTCCACTTTAGCCAGTGCGACCCTGGTGTTTTCTCTTTTATTTATTTGTTACCCAAAGAGCTAATTAATCGAGCATATAGAAAGTGGTGCATTTTTTTATGTCTTGGGGCTCATTTACACTTGCTTCGGCTTCAACACACATAAACTGTGCTAGTTTACACTTGCTTCAAAACAATGCTTCAGACAGGCTTTGTTAAAGCTCTCTGAACACTAGTCAAAGCTCCTGTCACTAAATAAAATGGTTAGCTTACAGTCCTGTTTACACCTTGCTTTTGCTTTTTTTCGGCTTTGCTTCAAAAATTTTAATCCCTGTAGCTTTAGTTGTGCTTCAAAGGTCTTCAAATCCCCCATAGAAGTCTATGACAAAGTTTGCTTGAAGCCCCACCCACTGCAGCCCCACCGAAGCCTCGACAAAGGCTCATCAAAGCACCAAGCAAAAGCAAGGTGTAAACAGGACTGTAAGCTAACCATTTTATGTAGTGACAAGAGCTTTGACTGGCGTTCAGAGAGCTTTAACAAAGCGTGTTTTGAAGCAAGTGTAAACTAGCCCTTAGTCCTTCCTCTCCTCCCCTCTTAGTATGAGGGTCTGCCCACTTTAATCAATCAAGGCAAAATCGAAAAAAAACAACTTACATTAACACATTTCCCCACGTTGTATATAATAGGCTGCAAGTACAGGAGAAAACAATGTTGATATGCCAGAAATATAGTGTACTTCTACCACCTTCTTTGGTACTTAGTGTTTTGAGCTTGGGTTTGGTGCAAACTTGAATTTGGCCAGGCTTGGAAGGCAGCTGTTATTCCTGGGTAATGAACTGTGAGAGAGGGATCCCCTGCTCTACAGCTGGATGTACCCATATGGGCAGGAATGCTCCCCTTTTTGTAGATGCAGCTGCGGGGGGGGGGGCAGGGAATCCCTCCTACCGATCATTGGCTCGGCACTGACAATCTGGGTTTGAACTGAACCAAGCCCAAGCTTCTCTTTGACATGACAACACAGCTCTGAATTCCAAAGCATGTGTTGTCAGCCCTACTTCCTGATTTATACAGACCTCTCCTTATCTCCCCCTACTCATTTACATTACCCCCTCTTGTGCACAGGCAGTTATCAGCTTAGAGAATCAACGGGTAGTGTTTTTATTTGTAAAACAGAAATAAAACATTTTTGCTGGTATATTTAGCAGGCCAAAAAGGGGGGGCAAGCAAAAGCAATTTATTGTTTGGGTTTGCATATAGTTTAAAGAGAACTTTACCCAAAAGGGGAAGTTCCACTTGTTTGCAACCCACCACCCCCCACTTCCACATCTGGCACTTTTTGGGGGGAGTGGGTACCTGGTTTTCATGGGTACCGGCCCCCACTTCCAGTAAGATGCGCAACGACGATCTTAGACAGACGTACCCCCCTCCTTCCCCTGCAGCCTTTTGGGACACATCACAGGTCAATGAAGACTTCAAGACCATTCACAAAGCGCAGCGCTGCATGCGCAATTGCGAAGTAGGAAACTGATACAAAATTAGGTGTATTCCTACTATGGAGAGGGCTAGCTAGTGATATAAAACTGCTGCAAGCACCAGGGGGGGTCATATCATACCCACGGAAATTAAGTGTATAAAGAGGGGGGTGGTGCTGCGCTGTTTAGTGAAATAAATTAAGTGAAATTCTTCTAAAACTTTGTGTAAGATAATAAAACAAATGCAAATAAACAATTATTGCAAAACGCACATAAAATAGCAAGATCTTCCAAGATGTGAAAAACGCACAATAAATAATCTTCAAGTGGTGACCATAAAATACTATCTTCTAAAATAGTAAACAATGTGCAACAGGTCTAAACACTGTGTCAAGAAATCAAAATTGTGCAAATCGCAAAATAAATAATGAACTGTGACAGTAAATCATAGACAATGAAATCCAAAATGTGAAATGCAAAGCATACGTGCAACCAGTGCAAAAGATGCATAAACGCATAAATCAATCCGAGGGGATGTTGCACTTTAAAAAGTGCACGGTGCGACAGGTCTCTGAATATCCTCACGAGCTAGGATAACCAGGTGAATTGTAACATGCGTCTTTAAATTATAAATGTTGCAGGGCGGTCGCATAGAAAATTGCAAAGTGATCGCACCAAAAATTGCAGTATATGCGACTATATCAAGTGCAGGTAGAGTTAATTTGGTCAATCGTGAATGGTGAAAAAAGAAAGCAGTTAATTTATCCTGTGCAGGAAGTGCAGTGATGCATGGAACGCAGGAGGGCCGAGGGGGGGGGGGGGTGGTTGTGTGATGGGAATATCGTATTCCTCTTCCTGTGCTGGTGCACTCCGGTGGTGGTGACTTTTTGGTAAAGGTGGCCTCTTACCTGTAGGTAGAGAGGTAACAGTATGTAGCAAACAAGATGCTCTGTGTTCCTCTTGCCTGGTTCCTATAGGGGTCCGTGTGTTGTTTGGGATGGTTGTCTCCTAATAGCTGGATGCCGGGGTAATTGGGGTTTCCCTCTGGAGTATGCACTCCTATGCTAGCCATTGTATAAGTAGAAATGAAGAGGGAAGATACTATATGGTGTAGTACGTTTTTAAAACATTTATTGTTCAACACGTTAAAAGCAGTGGTACTCACATTTGGCAGTAACACAATGTAAAGGACTCCACGAGCTGCGAGCTCGTCTGCTGAGCGTCACTTCTAGTTCCTAGATTCGTCTCTACGCGTGGCATCACGGTCACGTGACTTCATCAGGAGATGAAGTAGGAAACTGGCTGTGAAGCCGCAAGGCTTTACTGACAGTTTTCCTTATAATGCAGATGCTTGCACCCAAAGCTGATTGAAGGATCGGCTCAGGTGAGGACATTGCTGGATCCCTGGACAGGTAAGTGTCCTTATATTAAAAGTCAGCAGCTACAGTATTTGTAACTGCTGACTTTTTTTTGGGGGAGCCTGGAGCTTCTCTTTAAGTACAATAATAATCCGAAGGACAGTGAAGGGGATGTCTGAACAGACTTTAGGGTCTGTGAAAAGTTACAGTAGATGATTATTGGAAGTCCTGAATAAATAATTTCTATTGTTGCAAGAAATTAGAGACTTATTTTATTTTTGGGAAATTCTAAAAAAATAATTACCACTTTTTCAAGTCTCCTGTTTTGTGTCACATTTCTCTCAAAATCTCCAATGTAGTTTGTGCATAGCAGCTGTCTGTGACATTTTGCACACAAGACTAGGTTGTAAAAGCAGTGTCCATATTTTTCTGTTGGAAATCCACTAGAGGCCAGTTGACATGATAGCAGAGGCTGAAGTGTGATTACTGAACCTGTTTGTCACCTGCCTCCTAATGAATGATCTAGGAGTGTGCAGGGTATCTACTTCTGTGGAGGATACAAGAAGCTTGACTGTTTGCTAGGCAGTGATATGTAGAGCTGTGTGGAATTCGCAGTGTAGAGATCCAGCAGTGGATTGTAGCCTCCCCATGTTCACCAACCATCTTTCATTCACATGTACAAAATATGAGGAGGACACCCAGGTATGTGTGACTAGTCCAGGGCTCGACAAACCCCGGGCGCCAGGTCGCCATTGCGACTAGAATTAGCGACCTGGCGCCTGGGGCAGCACAGCTGGGGAATCCTGTCTCAACGTGCCCCCCCCTCCGCACCGCGGGATCGCGTCGGGCCGTGCAGGCCTATGCTTCCTTCTGTGATCTAGCGCCATCTTGTGGTGGCCGTTGGTATGACAAGACAAACAGCAATGCTAATGTAGTTTCCCTGTCTGTTTTCACTGCCATCTCCTTCCCTCTAATTAGAACCCCCAAACATTTATATATATTTTTTATTCTAACACCCTAGAGAATAAAATGGCGGTCGTTGCAATACTTTCTGTCACACCGTATTTGCGCAGCGGTCTTAAAAGCGCACTTTTTTGGGAAAAAATACACTTTTTTTAATAAAAAATTAAGACAACAGTAAAGTTAGCCCAATTTTTTTTAATATTGTGAAAGATAATGTTACGCTGAGTAAATTGATACCCAACATGTCACGCTTCAAAATTGCATCCGCTCGTGGAATGGCGACTAACTTTTACCCTTTAAAATCTCCATAGGCGACGTTTAAAAAATTCTACAGGTTGCATCTTTTGAGTTACAGAGGAGGTCTAGGGCTAGAATTATTGTTCTTGATCTACCGATCGCGGCTATGCCTCACGTGCGGTTTGAACACCGCTTTCATATGCGGGCGCTACTCACGTATGCGGTCGCTTCTACGCGCGAGCTCGGCGGGACGGGGCGCGTTCCTGGCTCCTAACTTTTTTAGCCTGGACTAGTCCACAATCACTGGGGGTGTCAAAAGGGGCTTGTTTAACTGAACATACTAGGCTGTAATGGTACAGTAAGCAGGCGGCTTAATACAAACTTGTGTTTAATGAAATTATTTGTCTGTGCACTTACAGGAACATTGCTTGCGAAGTGTAGGTTGATCTTGAAGCTGCATGTCTGTTCTAAATACAGTTAAAGCGGAGTTCTACACAAAAATTGAACTTTCAGGGGGAGGAGGGAGCAGATGCCTGTGTAATACAGGTATTTGCTCCCACTTCTGGGCATAGATCACTGTGGTGATCGCGGTGACCTACGCCACATCCGGCGCCTACCCTGCCCCCCCCGCTGTCTTCTGGGAGACATACAGGTCCCAGAAGACAGCAGGGACCAGTGGGAACGCACAGCGTGAGTCGCGCATGCGCAGTAGGGAACCAGGAAGTGAGCTGCAAGGCTTCACTTCCTTATTCCCTTACCGAAGATGGCGGCGGCAGCACCCGAGAGCCGAGGAACAGATCGGCTTCGGGTGCCGACATCGCGGGCGCTCAGGACAGGCAAGTGTTCTAATATTAAAAGTCAGCAGCTGCAGTATTTGTAGCTGCTGACTTTTAATATTTTTTTTTTTTTCGGTGGAACTCCGCTTTAAGCTGTATGTATATGAATGTTAACATTAGTTTGTCGAAAAGTTTTCTGATTGTGGGTGCCCCAAATATGATTTATAGCACCAAATCCCCAAATTTGTTAAATAGACAAAGGTAGTGTTGGGATTTTTGGGGTGCAAAAAATGATATCAAATATATTATTTAAAAATATTTTACTTTTTATTTTGAAGAACAAAATAAAAAATCTGTAAAAAATATAACATATGGCAAGTACAAATATCATAGATTTTTACAGGACAGCATTGTAGGATGGATTTCCCGACATGTTTCGCCCATAGATCGGGATTCTTCAGGGGAAAAAACTGTCTGGTTTGAGAGTACAAGCCTTCTATCTCTCCTATAGTAGGTCTAAATGTTGCCACACTTTCAAAATGGCTAACTGTGCCCAAAAGGCCATATGTGCCGGGCGGCCACAGGGGGAATAGGAGGACCAGCTGTGGCCGCCCGTGTTCTGCTGTGAGCTTACTTGCAAGGAAAAAAGCGCTGTCAGTGACTTCCAGTATATAGAGATCCAGAACTGATGTTGTCTGACAGCGTGTGTAGATCACAGGGACTCCAGCATTAGTTTTGTCGTCCTGTTTCAAAATACATTTCTCTTACCATCCATGGACTGACACGGTGTCTCTTTACACTTTACACGTGGGTTATGTCCCTGCTTGCAGGAGAAGACCTAGGCAGAATGTGAGATGTTATACATACATTCTAAAAGCCAGAGCTGAACAGCCCCACCCAGGGGGCGGTCCCTCCGGGCATAACCCTCCCACTACAGTCAGCAGACTTCAGTTTTTGTTCTGCCTAGCAGAAGGAGAAGACGTGGCTCTCTCAGGAGCCAGTCTCCTGACCTATTTTTATTCCTTTTCTGGAATTCTTTTTTATTTTATATTTGAGAATCTTCTATCAACTGTCGGCTGGGCAACAGGTTGGGTACAAGATATCCTCGTAGTCTTCCCTGTCCGACCATCGAGCGTGCTGATCCTCGCCTTGTGTGCGTGAGACTCAGTTCACGACAGGCCCCATGACTCCAGGGGTGGCCGGGTTTGCTTTCATGCTCCCACGGTCCTCTCAAGACTGAACAGTTCCTGACTGACTGTATCTTTCGCGGTGGACCGGGCCGACAGCTACTCAGTACTGCACTGTGATAGTCCTGTCAGAAACACACCAGTGGGTCCCTCAGGGGACGGGTAAGTAGTCTCTCCTGCCTGCAGGTGAGTACAAAAAGCTGTGTGTTTCTCTGTGGGGGATTTTCCCTGTCTCCCCCTGTATTTCATTGTCACTCTCTGTCACCATTGCTGGCGCTGTGCTGTGTGGGGTGCCTGGGGGTCACACTGTTCTTGGAGGGGCTCATGCTGGTCTGCAGATATGCTTGGGGCCTTTTTTTGTGAGTTTTGGGGCCTGAGCGCCGAGTGGCGCTGTGTGTGTGCTGTTGTTTCACTCTAGCTGCGTCATGGCGGCCATCTTGCCGCGGATCGCCTCAGTGAAGTGCGGCGGCCATTTTCTTGTAGCCCGCGCGCTCTTCAGCACTAGTTTTGGCCTCTAGCGCTGCTGTAACAGCGCGAATCTCCTCACAATCTCCTCACAGATCACCAGCGCTGACACTGCGCGGTACAGACAGCGGAACTCAGCGGTCCCTGGTCCGGTTTGGTGAGTCCCCTGGGCGCCCCCTCCTCAGTCAGCACAGCCTGTGGGTGGACTTTTTATCTGAGGAGTCTCAGAGGGGGGCAATGTGGAGTCTCGGTCACCAGCTTCCCCTAAATGTGAGTGGACAACAGGCAGTGCTTCAGCACCTGCGGTCCCTAGGGACCAGTTGTGGGCAGTCCTGGAATCATTTCTGACCAGGATGGGAGCTGTGTGCAAGCGCAAGGGAGCAAAAAGCGCCCTCTCCCCACTTTACTACATGAGGGCAGTGCGCTGATTCAGATATGGGCCTAGCCACTACCGCTCAGGACCCTAGTTCTGAATGTATTGGATGGTTTTGAACAGGACATTCCTTATGTGGAAAACTCCAGTTCTGAGTCAGTAAATGACAGGGCGCTTGAAAGTGTACTCATGACTGCGGTGAGGGACACTCTCAGGCAAAAATGCTGCGGATGCAGAACCTCAGGCTGATAGTCTCCTTTGGTTCTTTTAAGGCCAGGCCTTCTAAAGAGGTTTTTCCATATGTACGTTCTTTGACCAGCTCATTGATAAGGTCTGGGAAAAGCCGCAGAAGAATTTTTTTATGGTCCCGCGGCGTTTGTCTATCAGATACCCCTTGAAGATGCCCTACTTAAAAAGTGGGCTTCTCCCTCCAGTGGTCGACCCTCCAGTCGCCCGGTTGAACAAGGCCATCACTCTCCTGATGGAGGGGACTCCTGCATTTGAGGACCCCACTGACAGGAGGTCAGAAGTGGTGAGCAGAGCCATGTTTGCCTTGTTGGGATCCGCCCTACGACCTGTGGTAGCAGCGACCCTTGTGTCTTAAACACTTACAGGTTGGGCAAAAATGTTGCACCTAGCTGTACAGGAGCATATTCTTCCTCCAGACACAGTTGCTCTGGCCCACCAACTGGTTCAGGGCCTGGTTTCTGTGTGCGACGCCACGCTGAACGCGGCCCCTTTAATATCCAGGGCCTCTGTCTCGGCGGTGGTATTGCGTCGTCTTATCTGGTTGAAATGCTGGTCTGCTGACCTAGCCTTAGGAAGTTCCTGACAGATCTACCATTTAAAGGCGGTAGACCTTTCGGTGCTGCTCTGGATGACATCGTCATGGTTGTCACGGGAGGTAAACGCACTCTTCTTCCTTAGACTAGCAAGGGTGGGGAGGCCCACCGCAAACAGGGGCCTTCCTTTCCAGCAATACGGGTTTTTTTTTCGTCAGTCAGAGTCCACAGGGAGGCCCTCTCAGACTGACGGCAGTGCGGCTGGTGGGCACAAGTGCCCCTGGGTGCGTAAGCCAAACAAGCGGCTCCCAAGCCCGCCTCCGCGTGAAGTCTTGCCTCCGCCCGACACTGGGGTGGGGGGACGACTTCGCAGGTTCACGAATCGGTGGACCTCCCGAATCTCCGACTGGTGGGTGTGCGAGGTGGTCACCTCAGGATATAGGATAGTATTCCGATCCTGGCCCCCACACAGATTCTTTCCCTTGAATCTTCCTCTCCTTCCTACCTGTCGGGCAGCCCTCTTGGGGGCTGTACAGGATTTGATCAGGTCCGGAGTGATTGTGCCGGTTCCGTCACAGGAGAGTTTTCAGGGATTCTACTCAAATCTGTTTGTCGTCCCAAAAATAGGACGTGGTTCGACCTATCCTGGACCTCAAGGCACTGAATGCCTTCGAGAAGGTGCAGAAATTCCGCATGGAATCCATTCGCACGGTGATCGCTACACTCCACCAAAGGGATTTTCTTCTGGCGTCCTTGGACTTCAAGGACGCCTACTTGCATGTTCCGATCTGCGCAAGTCACCAGAAGTTTCTGCGCCTTGCGATCAGCGAAGTCCACTATCGATTGTGGCTCTTCCTTTCGGCCTTGCCTCGGCACCAAGGGTGTTCACCAAGGTGCTTGCTCCGGTTCTAGCCTTCTGTTACAGCGAGGTATTGCTGTCATGGGCTATCTGGACGGTCTTCTGCTATGAGCAAAAAGTGGCTCAGACTTAGAGGAAAGGTGACTATCGTCAATTAAACCCTCAGGGACTTCGGGTGGTTCCTGAACATTCAGGAGTCAGTCCTGGTCCCGACTCAGTGTCTGGAGTATCTAGTTCTGGTTCTGGACTCCTTGGAGGCAAAGGTATTCTACCTCTGGAGAAGTTGCTGACACTTCAGTCTGCGGTGCGGGTGCTGACATCCCGAAAATGGTTGTCAATCCGTTTTTTTGCATGAGAGTCCCGGGACTCGTGGTGGCCTCCTTCGCGGCCATTCCGTATGCCCAATCACACACCAGGGCATTGCAGAAGGCGATCTTGTCCACCTGGGACAAATCCCCGTTGTCCTTGGATCTTCGGATCCAGGTGATTCACCTGGTCAGGGCGTCCCTGACATGGTGGTTGAGACCCTCGGCTCTTCGGTCCGGAAAGTCGTTCCCCTCCCATCCAATGGACGGTACTCACGACGGACACCAGCCTGACGGGCTGGGGTGGAGTCTGGGGAGTCCTGTCGGCTCAAGGCCTTGGACTCAGGACGAGCCCGTTTACCAATCACTGTTCTGGAAATACGGGCCATCAGACTGTGTCTCTCCTCAGGTCGGAGAGAGTACGTGGTCGCTCCATCAGGAGCCAGTCGGACAACGCCACGGCGGTGGCGTATGTAAACTGTCACGGGGGGACTCGGAGCTCAGCTGCGGCTTACGGGGTAGTCCGTATCCTGAAGTGGGCCGGAAGAAACGTGCCGGCTCTGTAGGGGCGGACTATCTGAGTCGCCAATCACCAGACGCCGGACCAGGAAGAGTGGTCCTTGCATATTTCAACTCCTTTGCCGATGGTGGGGCACGCCGGATGTGGACCTGATGGCCTCTCGACTCCGTCGCAAGGGTCGAGGTTGTGGCCAGATCCAGGGATCCTTGGGCGATGCCTCTGATGCGTTGGTGGCCCCATAGGGTCCTTATCGCCTGATATAAACTCCGGTGATCCTAATTGTTCCGGATTGGCCTCAGCGTCACTGGTACGCTGATCTGGTACGTCTCGTTGCGGACGTTCCCTGGCGGTTGCCGATGAGGGAGGGAGGGAGGACCTTCAGTCTCAAGGTCCTATGTTTCATCCGGCTTACAGTCTCTGGCTTTAACGGCAGGGCTGTTATAAGCCAGGTGTTGAGGGACCGAGGTCTCTCGGACTCTGTCATTTTGACCATGTTAAGGACACGGAAGTCTTCCTCCAGGCAGATCTATCACCGTGCCTGGAAAGCTTATATCGCCATATGCAAAGTGCTGGACTGGCGTCCTCGGACGTATTCCGTCCCCAGAATCCTGCGTCCTCTGCAGTGTGGAGTGACCCAAAAGCTTGCTTTGAGTACCATCAAGGATCAGATTTCGGCCTTGGCCGTCTTCTTTCAGCGATCTCTAGCGGGTCATTTCTTGGTTAGCACCTTGTGTTGGGGGTTCGCCATGTGCTCCCTCCTGTCAAGCCTTCTCTTCCACCGTGGGATCTGAATTAGGTGCTCTCGGTCCTCCAGGAACCTCCTTTTGGGAATATCCGGGATATTCCTCTCTTGTCTTGTCTCAGAAGGTGGCCTTTTAGTGGCAATCACTTCTGTTTGACGAGTGTCTGAGTTGGCGGCTTTGTCCTGCAAGTCGCCATATTTAGTCATCCATAAAGATAAGGCGGTGTTGCATCCGCGACCTTCCTTTTCGCCAAAGGTGGTGTCGACCTTTCACCTACATGAGGACATTGCCCTCCCGTCCTTGTGTCCTCACCCATCGCATCCCAGAGAGTTTGCGCTGCACATATTGGATGTGGTACGAGCCTTACGGGTGTACCTGTCTGCTACTGCTTCTATTCGGAAGTCCGACTCACTGTTTGTGACTGTCTCTGGTCCATAACAGGGCCAAGCGGTTTCGTCTGCCATCATTTCTGGGGGAATCAGACAAACCGTCATTCAAGCCTATGCTCTCAAAGGGCGGGCGCCTCCCTTTCCGGTTACGGCGCATTCCACCAGGGCAATTGGTGCTTCCTGGGTTTTCCGACATCAAGCGTCGGTTGCACAAGTGTGCAAGGCGGCGACCTGGTCGTCTGTTCATGCCTTTTTAAGTTTTTTTATAAGGTTGATGTGGCTGCATCTTCGGATGCTTCCTTCGGCCGCAGGGTGCTGCAGGCCGCTGTTTAAAGTTGCGACTCCTCCGTTGAGGAGATCTGCCTTATTGGAGTGAAGTTTTGGTTTTTCCATTTATACTGCTCCCATCCCTCTTGACACTGCTTTGGGACATCCCACGTGTAAAGTGTAAAGAGACACCGTGTCAGTCCATGGATGGTAAGAGAAAATAGGATTTTTTGTACTCACCGTAAAATCCTTTTCTCTGACATCCATGGACTGACACGGCACCCACCCTTCCTTTTAAGTTTGTACTGCTTTGTTACGAACTGAAGTCTGCTGACTGTAGTGGGAGGGTTATGCCCGGAGGGACCGCCCCCTGGGTGATTCTGTTCAGCTCTGGCTTTTAGAATGTATGTATAACATCTCACATTCTGCCTAGGTCTTCTCCTGCAAGCAGGGACATAACCCACGTGTAAAGTGTAAAGAGACACCGTGTCAGTCCATGGATGTCAGAGAAAAGGATTTTACGGTGAGTACAAAAAATCCTATTTTTGCCATTTTCACTCTGTCAGCCAGTAAAAAAGCTGAATGGATCCCTGCAGCACACATCAAAGGGGGGTCCAGTTTGCATGTATATTTGGATATGGATCTTCCACAGTTTGTACAAGCAGCCTTGTGCCTCAAGGAAATTAATCTAAAGGCCACTTTTACACTTTTGTCCATTCTGATCAGCAGGGAAACTATGAACAAGATCCCCTGTCCGAGCCAAACTATATGGATGTCACTTTTGTGACACTCATGTCCATTCGTTTTTTTATGGCCACACCCATCTTAGGACTTTTGGCAGGCAGATGTAAACATACGTATCATAAAAATAGTGGCGCTTTACCGCCGATGCCCACCCCATTGTTAAAGTGCTCTAACTGTGTACAATCATAACTGGAATTTACATTGTGATCAGCTATCGGCATTCCTTTCAGGGGAGAGCCGGTAACTGACTAGTGTGAAAGGGGACATCTGCACTGATGATCAGTGCAGCCCCAACAGTGCCCATCAGTGATGTCAATCAGTGCCCCCTCATCAGTGCCCATCAGTGCAGCCTCATCCGCACACATTTTTGGTATTTTCATTTGTTTAGCAAAAAAAAAAACCCCAGTGTTGAATAAATTCCACCAAAAGAAAGCTCTATTTGTGTGGAAAAAAATGGTAACAATTTTATATGGGTACAGTGCTGCATGACCACCCAATTGTCATCCAAAGTGCGACAGCGCTAAAAATTGGCCTGGGCAGGAAGGGGGTAAAAGTGCCCAGTAGGCAAGTGGTTCATTTGTGTATCTAATCTAGACTGTAATGTGATCCCCGTTTCAGCATGATTGGTCAACAATTATCTAAGGCACTGTTCGCACAGTGTTTTGCCATCCTGCGAATCCCAGTGGCAGGAATCGGTAGATTCCTGTTGCTGGGATTCCCAGCCTGGCAAAATTCCCATACAAATGGTTCCTAATGTTTATGGTTACATCTAGTGATGGAATGTGTGGAGAGGAGATTGTAAATGTAGTTTTTCCATTTTATAGATGGACATCTCATTTTTGGTCTTGTATGACCCTGCTGAATTTTTGGGCTTTGCACACAATATCTGTTTTATCTCTAAGCTGCCAGTGATGTTTTATTCCTTGGAGTCGCTCCCCAGCTGTGATAATCAAGAGCCTTGATGCCATTAAGATTCTTAGAACATCATCCTAGCATACTTGAAGTATGTACCGTCTTCAGTAAGTGAGGCCAGATAGCCCTTCCCAAAGAACATTTCTCATTTCTGGGCCCCAGGGACCTTGGTAATATTTCTGCGGAGCTGACATGAAATATAAAATATTTTGTTCTATGTTCTTAGAATTTTGGGAAACATTTTGTGGTGCTGTGTGTCTTTCTTTTCCTATAGACAATAAAAATTGATCTTTCTCCTCTCTGCACAATTTACTTGTAACGTACCTGGGGCGTGAGCCTGACGTGCGGAGGGAGACCTCCCGTACAACCCCGGCTCGGAGACCACTGGAGTGGAGACGGTGGTGGTAAGAGCACGGTGAGGTAAGGGTGCCCGTTTGGTCCTCACTGCTTGGAGTAGTGGAGCCAAGAGGTAGCTGGCACAGCTGGTGCAGGGAATGCAGGTCAGCAGATGCAGGTTTGCAGAACAGCGGATGTGGGTCAGCAAATGCAGGTTTGCAGAGCAGCGGAAGCAGGTCAGCAGATGCAGTTTTGCAAACAGAAGCGGAGTCAGACAAGCCGAGTCATACAAGATACAGGCACAGAATCAGGAACACAGGGAACAGAAGCAGATCAAACCGCAAGGGGCAACATCCCTAGAGTGTCTTTTATAGGCCGTTGGGCGCCTAAGCGCGTCTGACGCGCACGCATTCGCGCGTGAAGTATGTGATTCGCGCATGCGCATAGGCGTGCGCCTTCTGAAGCGGCCAGTACGTCCCTGACATTACTTCTACATTCTGGAGAGCCATTGATTTTTGTGCCCTGCACAGTGCTGTGGATATTCTTTTGGGATGTACAGAAAGCTTAGATTATATCTGATAACATAAGTAGCCTGGTAGAAAATATAAATGATTTGTTCTTAAAACACGTGATGGTTAATGAACAATGATCATGCTGACCTCGCACAATTTCATTCCCACATGTCAATCCGACTTCGGGAGCGATTTCAGAGACATCTGTGCAGGTTCCTGCACTGGAATTGCGCTGGTTTCCGCATCACATATATGTGAACCGGGACTTGGCACACTGCTGAGAGTGTAAGCCAGCCGCTCCCTTCCCCTGCACAGCCCGCTGATGGCTACAGCCATGATCTTGATATAACCACTTCCTGACGGGCTGCGTATGTGTGTATACATATATAAAACCACTTCAATACCGGACACTTTCATCCTCTTCCTGCCCAGGCCAATTTCTATCTTTCAGCGCTGTCACAATTTGAATGACAATTGCGCGGTCATGCAACCCACCCATATGAAATTTTTATAATTTCTTTCACACAGGCAAAGCTTTCTTTTAGTGGTATTTAATCACCATAAAAAAAGACTGAAAATTTTAAAAATAAAATTTTTCTTCATTTCTGTTATACAACTTTACAAATAATCTTTCTTCAGGGATTTTGGCCAAAATGTATCGATCAATCCTAAAGTACTGATGACCTACCTCATTTTTTGAGGCCTGAAAACACCAGGACAGTGCAAATACCCCCCAAATGACCCCCTTTTGGAAAGTAGACAGTCAAAAGTATTTAGTAAGAGGCATGGCAAGTTTTTTTTTTTTTAATATGTTTTTTTTGTCCAAATTTTTGGGGAAAAATTAAGAACTTAATTTTTTTTTTTTTTTACATACAGTCACCAGTGCAGTACAACGTTATCATATAATGGGTGTGGCAGTAATCAGGGACACGATTTTTCTTTAACACACTGTGGCCAGAGCAATACAGTGTTACCATAGTAACACTGTACTACTCTGGGGAAGTGATCAGGATCAAAGCTAATCACATGGTAAAGATGGGTTGTGATTGGCCCTGTCTGTACCATGTGATCACTGTGACCAATCAGCTAGCAACACAAATGTACACAATGGATGGCATGAAAGAAAGCCATCCTTTGTTTACAATTGTCATGTGATCTGCTGTGTTTGGTCACAGTGATCACATGATGGCGGTACAGTTATCAGTCATCGGCTGTATCCAGCAGATCCAGGAGAACCTCATGTGACGTTCACCCTGATCGACGAAAGCCCCGCCCGGCCGTCATTTGACTATAGGTAAGGCGGGAAGTGGAGATTGTGTGTGTGTGTGTGTGTGTGTGTTACCGGGGTTACAAACAAAATAGGGTCTCTAGGTTTGTTCTTAAGTTGAATTTGTATGTAAGTCGGAACAGGTAAATTTTTTTAAGTGTAGCTTCAGCCCAAAAAATGATTTTAAGGTTTTTGGATAGCATAGGGAAGGGTTAACACCCCTGTAACATTTTATTTGTTGCTGTCTGTGCCCCTGTTCAGAAAATATCACCTCACTTTCTGTCCCTATGACAATTGAATTACATTTTTTTTGGGTTGTAGTGGAAACAAGGATTGGTGATAAAGCTTCAGTGGAGACACCTTTTTCCCATGATAACTCTTACAGGAGAGAATTTCCCTTCCTGGGGTAGATTTCCTCTCACTTCCTGTTTTCTCCCTCTGTTTGTTAGTCAGACTCGGGGATGTGTATGTGTGTGTGTGTGTGTGTGTGTGTATGTGTGTATATATATGTATATGTGTGTGTGTGTGTATATATAATATATATATATATATGTTCAAAAAGAGATTTCTGTTTTGGGCTTACATGCTCATGTCCTTCTTCAGATCAGTCAGAACACATGTTCTGACTGATCTGAAGAAGGGTGTGAGCATAGGCGTGCATGCCGGGGGTGCCCAGGCACACCCTAATCACCTCATGCGCATTAGTGTTATCGCTCTGTGTAGCAACAGGAACATGGGAAAGATCTCCCTCTTACCGGTTTTGCCATAATAGAAGGGTTTATGCTCTTCTCTTTCACTGTGCCAGTAGGGAGATCAATGTGCTGGGGTCATATATATGTAAACACATACACATGCATGTGTGTTTGAGCTTAAGGGTGCACACCCTAATGCATTAGGCTGCGCACACCTATGGGCGTGAGCATGTAAGCCCAAAACGGAAATCTCTTTTTGAACACTTGAATATGTAACTCTTTTGAATTTTCAACAAATAAAGCATTTTTTAACCACTTAAGCCCCGGACCATTTCGGGCCATTAGGACCAAGCCTGTTTTTGGGATTCGGCACTGCGCTGCTTTAACTGTAAATTGTGCGGACATGCAATGTTGTACCCAAACAAAATTTGCGTCCTTTTCTTCCCACAAATAGAGCTTTCTTTTAATGGTATTTGATTGCCTCTGCGATTTTTATTTTTTGCGATATAAACAGAAAAAGACCGAAAATTTTGAAAAAAAAATGATATTTTCTACTTTTTGTTATAAGAAAAATCGAATAAACTCAATTTTAGTCATACATTTAGGCCAAAATGTATTCAGCCACATGTCTTTAGTAAAAAAAATGTCAATAAGCGTATATTTATTGGTTTGCGCAAAAGTTATAGTGTTTACAAACTAGGGTACATTTTCTGAAATTTACACAGCTTTAAATTTATGACTGCCTATCTCATTTCTTGAGGTGCTAAAATGGCAGGGCAGTACAAAACCCCCCCAAATGACCCCATTTTGGAAAGTAGACACCCCAAGGAAATTGCTGAGAGGCATGTTGAGCCCATTGAATATTTTTTTTTTTTGTCCCAAGTGATTGAATAATGACAAAAAAAAAATTACAAAAAGTTGTCACTAAATGATATATTGCTCACACATGCCATGGTTATATGTGGAATTTCACCCCAAAATACATTCTGCTGCTTCTCCTGAGTACGGGGATACCACATGTGTGGGACTTTTTAGGAGCCTAGCCACGTACGGGACCCCGGAAACCAAGCACCGCCTTCAGGATTTCTAAGGGCGCAAATTTTTGATTTCACTCCTCACTACCTATCACAGTTTCGAAGGCCATAAAATGCCAAAATAGCACAAAACCCCCCCAAATTACCCCATTTTGGAAAGTAGACACCCCAAGCTATTTGCTGAGAGGCATGTTGAGTCCATGGAATATTTTATATTTTGCCACAGGTTGCGGGAATATGACAAACTGTTTTTTTTTTGCACAAAGTTGTCACTAAATGATATATTGCTCACACATGCCATGGGCATATGTGAAATTACACCCCAAAATACATTCTGCTGCTTCTCCTGAGTACGGGGATACCACATGTGTGGGACTTTTTGGGAGCCTAGCCGCGTACGGGACCCCAAAAACCAAGCACCGCCTTCAAGGTTTCTAAGGGCATAAATTTTTGATTTCGCTCCTCACTACCTATCACAGTTTTGAAGGCCATAAAATGCCAAGATGGCACAAAACCCCCCCAAATGACCCCATATTGCAAAGTAGACACCCCAAGCTATTTGCTGAGAGGCATGTTGAGCCCATTGAATATTTTTTTTTTTATGTCCCAATTGATTGAATAATGACAAAAAGAAAAAAAAAAAAAAATGTACAAAAAGTTGTCACTAAATGATACATTGCTCACACATGCCATGGTTATATGTGAAATTACACCCCAAAATACATTCTGCTGCTTCTCCTGAGTACGGGGATACCACATGTGTGGGACTTTTTGGGAGCCTAGCCGCGTACGGGACCCCAAAAACCAAGCACCGCCTTCAAGGTTTCTAAGGGCATAAATTTTTGATTTCACTCCTCACTACCTATCACAGTTTTGAAGGCCATAAAATGTCAAAATAGCCCAAAACCCCCACAAATGACCCCATTTTGGAAAGTAGACACCCCAAGCTATTTGCTGAGAGGCATGGTGAGTATTTTACAGCTCTCATTTGTTTTTGAAAATTAAGAAAGACATTTTTTTTTCTTTTTTTACATTTTCAAAACTTTGTGACAAAAAGCGAGATCTGCAAAATACTCAACATACCTCTCAGCAAATAGCTTGGGGTGTCTACTTTCCAAAATGGGGTCATTTGGGGGGGTTTTGTGCCATCTGGGCATTCCATGGCCTCCGAAACTGTGATAGGCAGTGAGGAGTGAAATCAAAAATTTACACCCATAGAAATCCTGAAGGCGGTGCTTGGTTTTTGGGGTCCCGTACGCGACTAGGCTCCCAAAAAGTCCCACACATGTGGTATCCCCGTACTCAGGAGAAGCAACAGAATGTATTTTGGGGTGTAATTCCACATATGCCCATGGCATGTGTGAGGGGGTTAACTCGGTAGCGGGTGTGTGTGACCCCCTGGTTGGGCTCCCCACACAAAAACAGGGCCAGCAGACGGAGGTTGTGGTTTTCAAAATCAAAAGGTGCGGTTTATTTCTCTATGTACAGTGACAAAAACACAGCAAAGCCAAAAAGAAACATAAACAAAATAAATCCTGGTCAGTTTGACCTCTGACTAAACATGCAGGTTTCCTAAACTAACAACTGGGATCAGCCTGGTGCTGTCCTAGTCCCTAAGTCCCTGGTTTAGTAAATGTCCAAACAAATAGCCACACAGGCTTTTTCTCACCGCACAGGGGTTCACTCTCCCTAGACAGTCCACACAGGTCTGGGTCCAGGCATGAGCAAACACCTAATGAATCTGGGAGTTTTTATAGAGGCCTTAAACGAGCTGACAAGCTTCAGCTGGTCTCATCAACTCCCTGCCTGCACGACGCCCAGCCCTCTCCCTAGAGGTATGAGTCATCCATGAGCCCACTAGCCTCAGCTGGGCTTCATCAGCTCCCTAGTTGTATAAGTCGGCATAAAGCCTGAATCTGGGAGAAATATATCTACCCCCCTGGATGCAACCAGGTGACTTTACCTTCCTGCTGTCACACATGTTTGAGCAATATATAATTTAGTGACAACTTTTTGTACATTTTTTTTTTTTTTGGTCATTATTCAATCACTTGGGACAAAAAAAAAATATTCAATGGGCTCAACATGCCTCTCAGCAAATAGCTTGAGGTGTCTACTTTACAAAATGGGGTCATTTGGGGGGGTTTTGAACTGTCCTGGCATTTTATGCACAACATTATGAAGCTTATGTCACACATCATCCACTCTTCTAACCACTTGAAGACAAAGCCCTTTCTGACACTTTTTGTTTACATGAAAAAAAAATTTTTTTTGCAAGAAAATTATGTTGAACCCCCAAACATTATATATTTTTTTAAAGCAAAGGCCCTACAGATTAAAATAGTGGGTGTTGCATTTTTTTTTTCCACACAGTATTTGCGCAGCGATTTTTCAAACGCATTTTTTGGGGGAAAAACACACTTTTTTTATTTTTAATGCACTAAAAAACACTATATTGCCCAAATGTTTGATGAAATAAAAAAGATGATCATAGGCCGAGTACATGGATACCAAACACGACATGCTTTAAAATTGCGCACAAACGCGCAGCGGCGACAAACTACATTCATTTTTAAAAGCATTTAAAAGCCTTTACAGGTTACCACGTTAGATTTACAGAGGAGGTCTACTGCTAAAATGACTGCCCTCGATCTGACCTTCGCGGTGATACCTCACATGCATGATGCAATTGCTGTTTACATATGACGCTAGACCGACGCTTGCGTTCACCTTTGCGCAATAGCAGGGGGGGACAGCGGTGCTTTTTTTTTTTTTTTTTAATATAAGGTTATGCCGCGTACACACGGTCGGACTTTTCCACGGGCAAGCCTCCGTTGGAATTTCGACCGTATATACGCGGCATTAGGAGCAAAATCGCTCCTCCGCCCCTGCTGCCCCCATGCTTCAGCATATATGCTCTTTTTTTTAACTGTGGTGGTGAAATCACCTCCTACAGCGTTGGAGTCACGGCTTTATGTATCGTGGGAGCAAACGCTGTTGCTGTCAAGATAAATAGATCCTCGCTGCAACTGAATGGCGTACCTGCTAAGCAAATGGTGGTTAACATTAAAACAAAGTAACATTACAGTACAACAGTAAGACCTTACCATGCCATACCTGCAAAGCAAATACCAAAACAAAACCTAGTAAAAAATAAAAAAATGTTTTAACGCAACCTGTGCCTAAAATATATATATGCCGAAGCATGGGGGCATCCTCCCGCAAAAAAGTTATGCCGCGTACACACGGTCGGAATTTTCCACGGGCAGGCCTCCGTCGGAATTTCGACCGTATGTACGCGGCATTAGGAGCAAAATCGCTCCTCCGCCCCTGCTGCCCCCATGCTTCGGCATATATGCTCTTTTTTTTAACTGTGGTGGTGAAATCACCTCCTACAGCATTGGAGTCACGGCTTTATGTATCGTGGGAGCAAACGCTGTTGCTGTCAAGATAAATAGATCCTCGCTGCAACTGAATGGCGTACCTGCTAAGCAAATGGTGGTTAACATTAAAACAAAGTAACATTACAGTACAACAGTAAGACCTTACCATGCCATACCTGCAAAGCAAATACCAAAACAAAACCTAGTAAAAAATAAAAAAATTTTTTAACGCAACCTGTGCCTAAAATATATATATGCCGAAGCATGGGGGCATCCTCCCGCAAAAAAGTTATTCGACCGTATGTACGACCGTATGTACACGGCATTAGGAGCAAAATCGTTCCCCTGCACCTGCTGCCCCCATGCTTCGGCATATATGCTCTTTTTTTTAACTGTGGTGGTGAAATCACCTCCTACAGCACTGGAGTCACGGCTTTATGTATCGTGGGAGCAAACGCTGTTGCTGTCAAGATAAATAATTCCGCGCTGCAGTTGAATGGCGCACCTGAAAACAAAAAATTACATACCTGAAAAGCAAGCATGATAAAACATTGCAGAATAGAATACAGTAAAAAAGAGCAGAACAATAGAGAGAAAATAGAGAGAGAGAGAACAATAAAACGACAACTATTTTTGGTTTTTTTATTTTATATTTTTTTTGTGTTTTGTTTTTTACGTTTTTTTTTTTCTTTTTTACACTTTTTTTTGTAACTTTACAACTGTAATGGTTCGGGTCTCTCAAAATGTAATGGCATCTTGGGAGACCCTGTGTAAGTGTGTCCTTGTCTGTGAAATGCTGTACCCTACGCTAAAACTTTTGAGTGGTAGCGTTCAAAACATTCACCTTGGCAAAGACCAGGCTTGTCAGGACAGAGTGGACAAAAACTACGGGTGTCACGCCTAAATCCGCGCTTGCTACAGACACGACATCTTTTTTGGGGGTGGCTTTGGGTAGGGGTACTCGGGAGGACATACGAATAATGCCTCTCATGCAGCCGGCTTACTGCATTTGGTTGGGGATGGTGAGGTGCAGAACCGCCTGGATACAGGAGTTCTGTGACTATCTCATTCTGGAATTTTAGAAGAGATAACGTCCCGCCTGAAGCTCTGTATAGCACATGAGCGTTCAGCAAAGCCAATTGGAATAATGATAGAGACACTTTTTTGTACCAGCGTCTTACCTTACGGTCAATTAGATACTGCGCCATCAACTGGTCGTTGAGGTCCACCCCTCCCATATTTTGGTTATATTCGTGGACACAGAGGGGTTTCTCCACAACACCAGTCGCCGTACGAATTTGGACTGTCGTGTCTGCATGAAGGGAGGTAAGAAGGAAAACATTCTTATTGTCCCTCCACTTCATAGTGAGCAAGTTATTACACTTCAAGCAGGCTCTCTCCCCCAGCCTAAGACGGGCATCTACAAGCCGCTGGGGAAAGCCCCGGCGATTAGGTCGCACGGTGCCACATGCTCCAATCTTATGATCAAACAAGTGACTAAACAGTGGCACGCTCGTGTAATAATTGTCCACATACAAGTGGTACCCCTTTCCGAATAAGGGTGACACCAAGTTCCACACTATCTTGCCAGCGCTCCCTATGTAATCCGGGCAGTTGACCGACTCAATCTGACTGTCTTTTCCCTCATAAACCGTAAAGTTCACTACATAGCCTGTTGCCCTGTCACAGAACTTGTAGAGCTTGACCCCGTATCTGGCACGCTTGCTGGGAAGGTACTGCTTGAAAGACAAGCGGCCAGAAAATTTAATCAGGGACTCATCAACGCAGACAACTTGATCGGGAGTAAACAAGGCTGCAAAACGTTCGTTGAAGTGGTTTATGAGGGGCTGAATTTTATAGAGCCGGTCGTATTCAGGGTCCCCACGTGGACGACAAAGTTCATTGTCGTTGAAGTGCATGAACCGCAAAATCTGCTCGTATCGTGCCCTGGACATGGAGGCAGAGAACACGGGCATGTGGTCAATTGGGTGCGTGGACCAATAAGCACGCAATGACGGGAATTTATGTGTGCCCATGTTGAGGGAAAGGCCCAGAAAGGTCTTAAATTCGGAAACCGTAATTGGTTTCCAATTTCTGGCAATTTTAGGCAACTGGGGGTTAGCGGCGATAAATTGACCAGCATATAAATTACTCTGGTCCACAATAGATCTATAGAGATCTTCCGTGAAAAACAGCGAATAAAAATCAATTGGAATAAAATCAGCTGTTTCCACCTGAATACCGGGTTGGGCAGTGAATGGGGGAAGTACGGGTTCTGCAGAAGTGGTGGGGACCCAATCAGGATAGGCGAATTCTGCAGGAAGGGCAGTATGGGCACGACGGGCCTGCCTTTGTCTTCTTGGTGGCAGCGGGACACTACTTGTGCTTGCCACCTCGCCAGCTTGAACTGCACTTATGGGACTCGCCACGTCACCAAGTGTTACTGCAGTGCTGGATGTACGTCCAGGCTGTACTAGGCCGCTGGTGCTTGCCAGTTCACCAGAAGGAATAGCGGCGCTAGTACTACTCTGCTCCATGATACGAGAGACCTGCGGTTCTTGCTCCTCAACAACCTCAGAAGATCGGGATCGGGTACGCCTGACCTTAGCAGGGACCTCAACTTCGTCGTCAGAGCTATCTGACGTGGGGCCGCTGACGTCACTGTCTTCTACGGGAAGATATTCTGAGCCTGAATCTGACAGATACGTGACCTCCTCTTCACTATCTGTCATGCTCAGAATCTCGTAGGCCTCTTTACTAGTGTACCTTCGTCTTGCCATTTTGGGCTCTAAATTTAGGGGTACACTAGTAAGATTCACAGGAAAAAAAGCACCTGACTGTCGTCAGCAAATATATCAAACGCTACAAAAAAACTGTTAGCGATCGCAGGGATCAGGCCTGTCTCTGCGAACGCTGCAGTTATGTGTGTTGTGTTTGGTAAGTGACAGTGATCGATCGATACTGCACTTGGGTGGGCTGGGCTGGGCGGAGGGGCTAAACGCAGGCGCTAGCAGGTATCTGGGCTGATCCCGCTAACACTGCGTTTTTGGGAACCCTAAACCGCTGGGGATGCTAGTATAGATCTGATCAGATACTATACCACTAAGGGGGGTGTATGCTTTGCGCGTGGGTGTTAGCGTTACTGGCACTAACCTAACACTGCCTGGGGCGACGCAGACCCTCTCTGGCGCTAAAACCTAATTGATCTCACCCGCCGGGCGATCAGGGGGGTTAAACCTTTATTGGGTTATATACGGCGGGTGCCCTGATGCTATAAAAAGCAAACTAATCAACCAGCGTCACCCGTAACCTTTATATGGTGATCACTGGTGAAAGGGTTAACTAGGGGCAATCAGGGGGTTAAAACCTTTATTAGGTTAAATATGGGGGTACCTGACACTATATAAAAACCTGACGGGTAACCTAAATAACTAAATAACTTACTGGCTAACCAGTGACACCAGTGACGCTTATACGGCGATCACTGGTGAAAGGGTTAACTCTAGGGGCAATCAGGGGGTTAAAATAATATATGGGGGTACCTGACACCAATAAAAACCTGCGGCGAACCTAAAAAAAAAATAACTGCCTATCTAAAACACCAGCGACACGAATACAGCGATCGGAAAAACAATCGCTTAGTGACGCTGAAGTTAGGGGGTGAAAGGGTTACCTGGGGGGTGATCAAGGGGTTAAACCTTTATTAGGGGGGGTTAGGGGGCTACCCTGGACCTAAAGGGGCCTAATCCTAACTGCCCTGCAACTTTTTACTATCACAGATGACACTAAATGCAGTGATCAGTAAAATAAATGATAACTGCAATCAGTGACACTGTGATTGGGGGCTTTGGGGTGATCTGGGGGTGACTGGGGGGTGATTTGTGTGCCTATGTGTACCTACGTGTCAGTGGACTGTTGGAGCACTAACCTCTGTCTTCACTCCTCGGCGCCGGGAACGAAAAGACCGCTGCGAGGGAGATGACATCACTTCCTCCAGCCTGTGTTTACATCACATGGCGGAGGAAGCAATTTCATTGGCCGGGAGCGATCGCGAGGGGGGGGGGCGGCGGAATTGAGCGGCCGCCCCCTCATGCCTGATCGCTCCCGAACACTTAACGGCCGCTCACTGCAGTGAAGGGGGGTCCGGATGGACCCCCCAACTGCACAAAGGCGATCACGTAGATCTACGTGATTC
The DNA here is from genome assembly GCA_029206835.1 of Rana muscosa. Lineage (NCBI taxonomy): Eukaryota > Metazoa > Chordata > Amphibia > Anura > Ranidae > Rana > Rana muscosa. The sequence continues at coordinate 332,912,326 of CM055119.1, forward strand.
TGCCTGTCCGTGCCATTCTGCCGATGTAAATCGGCGGTGGGCGGACGTTAAGTGGTTAAGTGCAGCAAAACCCTCTGGACTTTTTCTCATATGCAGGGTCGGTGGGAAGACCTGATTGCTAGCACTAACTACAGACCAGATACGGCTTTCCTCTACCAACCTCTATAAATGTTCTGTTCTTTTATTGTTTATTTATTCGTTATACTAAAATCTGTCAAAAAATTAACAGAACAGGCGAATTTCACCTAAAAAGAGATGTTTCGCTAACCCCCCCCCCCACCACTATTGGATGTTTTTTTTAATTTTTATAATTATAGCAGTTACTTATTTATGACAGGTATCCACTCCACTTCCTCTCAGATTGCAAGTGGAAGTTCTGGGTGAGAATTGCCAGGCCTAGTTCACCATAAACATTACTTTTTAAATTACATTAACATATCAAAGTGCATGTAAATTTTTAGCAACTGGGTTTTCATACACTAACACACATATGCATACATAGACAGAGTGCATCCAACGATAATAAGCTTAAAGGGTCAAGGCCATATGTGGAGTCTATTTGCAGTTTTTGTCTGATGGCATTTTGTGTGCATCTCTGAGCAGTTGCTACAGTGAGGAAAAAAAAGTATTTGATCCCCTGCTGATTTTGTACGTTTGCCCACTGACAAAGAAATGATCAGACTATAATTTTAATGGTAGGTTTATTTTAACAGTGAGAGACAGAATAACAACAAAAAAATCCAGAAAAACATTTAAAAAAAAGTTATAAATTGATTTGCATTTTAATGAGTGAAATAAGTATTTGACCCCTTCGCAAAACATGACTTAGTACTTGGTGGCAAAACCCAAGTTGGCAATCACAGAGGTAAGATGTTTCTTGTAGTTGGCCACCAGGTTTGTACACATCTCAGGGGGGATTTTGTCCCACTTATCTTTGCAGATTCTCTCCAAGTTATTAAGATTTCGAGGCTGACATTTGGTAACTCGAACATTCGGCTCCCTCCATATATTTTCTATGGGATTAAGGACTGGAGACTGGTTAGGCCACTCCAGGACCTTAATGTGCAAGTCCATGTGCCCACGCCCGCCAGGAAGCTGACACTCCGCAGCGCTAATCACAGCCAGTGAGACATTTCCAGATTCGGGGCTGCACAGATCAGGAAATGTCTCACTGCCTGTGATTAGCACTGCGGAGTGTCAGCTTACTGAGCTCATCCTTATTCTTGAGCCATGCCTTTGTTGCTTTGGCCGTGTGTTTTGGGACATTTTCATGCTGGGATACCCATCCAGGACCCATTTTTAATGCCTTGGATGAGGTTCTCACCCAAGATTTGATGGCACATGGCCCCTGTCCATCATCCACTTGATGCAGTGACGTCCTGTTCCCTTAGCAGAAAAACACCCCCAAAGCATAATGTTTGATGGTGGGTATGGTTTTCTTGGGATCAAATGCTTATTTCACTCTTTAACCACCTCAATACAGGGCACTTTCACCCCCTTCCTGCCCAGGCCATTTTTCAGCTTTAGGCGCTGTCACACTTTGAATGACAATTGCGCGGTCATGCAACACTGTACCAAAACTAAATTTTTTTCCAACAAATAGAGCCTTCTTTTGGTGGTATTTGATCACCTCTGCGGTTTTTATTTAGTGCGTTATAAACAAAAGAAGAGGGACAAGTTTGAAAAAAACAATATTTTTAACTTTTTGCTATAATAAATATCCCAATTTTTTTTGTTTTAAAACAATTTTTTTCCTCCGTTTAGGCCAATGCGTATTCTACATATTTTTGGTTAAAAAAATCGCAATAAGCGTATATTAATTGGTTTGCGCAAAAGGTATATTGTCTACAAAATAGGGGATAGATTTATAGCATTTTTTTTTTTTTTTACTAGTAATGTCGGAAATCTGCGACTTTTATCGTGACTGCGATATTGCAGCAGACATGTCGGACACTTTTGACACATTTTTGGGACCATTCACATTTATACAGCGATCCGTGCTATAAAAATGCGTTGATTACTGTATAAATGTGACTGGCAGGGAAGGGGTTAACACTAGGGGGCGATCAAGGGGTTAAATGTGTTACCTAGGGAGTGATTCTAACTGTGGGGGGAGGGGACTCACAGGGGGAGGAGACCGATTGGTGTTCCTCTGTACAAGGAACACACCATCGGTCTCCTCTCCTCTGACAGGACGTGGATCTGTGTGTTTGCACACACAGATCCAGGGTCCTGCTCAGTTGCTGGACAATCGCGGGTGCCCTGCGGACATCGCAGCCGCCGGGCACGCGCATCCGTTCCCCAGTGACGCAGCTGGTGCGCGCGCCCCCCCCTAGTGACTCGGGAAGACGAAGACGTCCGCCCAGAATGAGAGCCTCATCGTCCCGCCGTCATATGGCGGCGGACGGTAGGCAAGTGGTTAAAATGCAAATCAATTTTTATACTTTTTTTTTCTGGATATTTTTGTTGTTATTCTGTCTTTCACTGTTAAAATAAACCTACCATTGAAATTATAGACTCATCATTTCTTTGTCAGTGGGCAAACATACAAAATCAACAGCAGGGGATCAAATACTTTTTTCCCTATCTGTAGCAGAATGTCTGCACCACTAAGCACATGACCAACCGAGCTGACCCTGCTACAACAAAGACCCGATGGCATTCATCCCCACTCTACAAAAAGTGGACTTGTTAACTGCTTACTAGGCATTTAGGCTACTCTCACACTGAGGCGTTTTTTAGACGCTAAAGGCCTAAAAATAGCACCTGAAAAACGGCACCTCTGCAGCCCCAGTGTGAGAGCCCGAGGGCTTTCACACTGGAGCAGTGCCCTTTCAAGACGGGGAAAAAAAATTCCTGCGAGCAGCATCTTTGGGATGTTGCGGGCGCAATGAATACACCTCCTAAAATGCCCCTGCCATTAAAATCAATGGGCAACGCTGCCAAAGCGCATGCAAAGCTAGCGGCTGAAAAGCGCCGCTTTACCGCCGACGCCCTTCCACCCCCCCTGCCCCAGTGTGAAAGTGCCCTTAGGGTCATGTTTGCATCCAATACCCCATGCAGTATTTACACTGCTTCATAGGATTCCTGGAATGCTTTAGGCCACACTTCTGGCTTTGTTCTTAGGAGCTACAATTTGGTGCTAATCAAAGTTGATGGGACTTTTTTTTTCTGGTGAAAAAATGAAACTGGTCACTGTTTATTTGAGGCAGTGGATGGTTAAAGAACTTTTCTTGTGTCAGTCATAAACAATGTTATTTAGATTTTTCCCTCTGGGCTTTGTACTAATTTGTGAGCTCCAGCTGCTGATAATTCATCAGTAAGTTGTGAAGGATTTTGGTACAGCGTCAGTGCGCATTACCTGGACGGGGGGGATGATATTCTTGAAACCTATCCACGTTGGCAGAATTAATGCTTTTGAAAAAGCGAGCCTGCAAGCTCTGATAGTAATTACACAGCCATGGAGTGTCTCTCCAGTAATCCCTCCCTGAGGTCCATCCGATTGCCGAATTCTGTATCTCCTAAAAAACACATTTTTCCTTTCCAGACACCCTTTGGATGGGAATTTTATCCACCTCGGTTGTCTTCCCTGCTCTGTTACTGTAATCACAAAGCTGTTTAATCCTTCAATTAGGTCTATAATTAGATCACCACTTGCCAAGTAAAACAAATTGGCAAAAATAGGTGTTTATTCCTACTAATTAAATCACTGTCTCTTGTGACAGGGCGATGTTGCTGAACTATGGCTTGGGTCTAAAATGTGTTGTTTGTAAAGATTGGCAATATTCTGAGTTAGTACCACATTCCAAAATGTGCATTCTCATTTGTTTTGATCAACTATTGAACTCTATAATGTACAAAATAGATTTCAGCTTCTTATCTAATGTTGCACACTAAGCTGACTGGAAGGTCATTGTATATTTTATGGAAGGACTGTGTCCAGTTACAATCACTAACATCAGCCTATTCTAAAACAAATGTAACTTTTACTATTAGTGATTTATAAATAACGCCCAACTAGAAAAATGAGGACTCCTCTAAAAGGGCTTGAAGGATGTAAATGGTAGAATAGAAAGATGTTCAAACCTTTTCTTAGATTTTAATATATGCCGACAGAATGTTTTGCAGATTATACATACAGGCACCAAAAAGCATAATTGAGCATGCTTTTGTGGAGTAATTTGGAGAAATTAGGGCAGAATAAAGTCACCACCAGGGAAACTCTATCCTAAAAGGGATGTATAGGAATCTGTTGTTTTTTAGTAGAAACATACTTACCTAGCTGGGTACAGTATCGGTCCGATGCTGCACGTGTCCCCCACTGGCCCTAACACTGAGAACCGAGTGATCAAACACCGCCGATCGCTCGGTTATCAGAGCTCCTTGAGCAGAGAGTTGGTGACTGGCAGTCACATTAATATGAGAAAATTCTGCGCCAACCTAATTGTGAAATATTATTATATGTAACACCTTAGTGCTAAGCTGCACCCCTGAATGATGAAGTGAATGGCTTCTATCTAGTGAATGTTGCAGGTTATAGGGGGCGCTAATGAACAAAATAATAATACTTAATAAGTGATGCAACACAAAATATAATCTAGTGACAGATGCAATTAGTGTTAATATTAATTAGTGATCAAATAATTGTCCATTAGGCAAAGTCACCTGCTTTCTGCTCTGCCCCCCTGCACTCACTGGAGTGCTGGGCAGGGGTGAGAGTGGCTGGCTCAGGGTCTCTGAGAGGCTGGTTTAGGACGGATCCCTACCATATGTTCGCAATCTTTCCCGAGCCTGGACAGGCTCTGTGATGTCACTAGACTTCAGTCCGCTGTCTGCTGAAAACGGATCACAGGAGTGCAGTTCATTCTGCACTCCTGTGATCGCCAGGAGAAGTACAGCCAAACAAGCTTTGGCTGTACTCCTCATTTAATTATAGGATTTACCTATTCAGCACCAAGGATGAGTAAAGCTGGCCATGGATGGATCAAATCTCATCCGGTTCAGCAGGGACTGACTGCGACTCGATCCATCTATGGGCAGACTGATTGTACCCAAGTCAATCTATAGATCGACCTGGGTACAACCAGCCTGTCAGATTTTTAACATGATTACTGCCCATGGTGGAGGGAAAGAAAATCGGTTAATCTTTGGCTTGCTTTAGTGGAATGTAGAGAGGTCCCCTTTAATACTCGGATGCTTTGGACATAATAATAAAAGTTAATTTGCATTATGTGTATATATAAGAAAACCTTCATACGTGCAGTGAATAAGTGTAAAATGTGCTTTAGTGCAGCCTTGCTCTTCTGTGGTCCTAAAGGCCCAGCTCACACTGACATTTTTAACCACTAGGGGTCCGCGCTATAGCCGAATGACGGCTACAGCGCAGACCTAGAATGCCGGGAGGACGTCCATTGACGTCCGCCCCTTTCCTCGTCCCCGCCGCGCGCTCCAGAGCGCGCGTCGGGGAACTTCTGTGCCCGCCGCGTCACGCGGGTGCCGATGCGCGTGCCGTAAACACAGAGATCCACGTCCTGTCATGGAGAGGAGACCGATGGTGTGTCCCTTGTACATAGGGACAACCATCAGTCACCTCCCCCAGTCAGTCCCCTCCCCCCACAGTAAGAATCACTCCCTTAGGTACACTTAACCCCTTCAGCGCCCCTAGTGGTTAACCCCTTCACTGCCAGTGTCATTTTTACAGTAACCAGTTCATTTTTTATAGCACTGATCGCTGTAAAAATGACAATGGTCCCAAAATGGTGTCAATAGTGTCCGATGTGTCCGCCATAATGTCGCAGTCACAATAAAAATCGCTGATCGTCGCCATTACTAGTAAAAAAAAAAATATTAATAAAAATGCTATAAAACTATGCCCTATTTTGTAGACGCTATAACTTTTGCGCAAACCAATCAATAAACGCTTATTGCGATTTTTTTTTTACCAAAAATATGTAGAAGAATACGTATCGGCCTAAACTGAGGAAAATAAATTTTTTTTTTTTGTAAAATAGGGATATTTATAAAAGCAAAAAGTAAAAAATATTGTTTTTTTTTCAAAATTGTTGCTCTTTTTTTGTGTATAGCGCAAAAAATAAAAACTGCAAAGATGATCAAATACCACCAAAAGAAAGCTCTATTTGTGGGGAAAAAAATACGTCAATTTTGTTTGGGAGCCACGTCGCACGGCAAGCAATTGTCATTCAAAGCGTGACAGTGCTGAAAGCTGAAAATTGGCCTGAGCAGGAAGGGGGTTTAAGTGCCCATTAAGCAAGTGGTTAAATTGAACTTCATGTATGGCTATTTTTGCATACTTGTATCAATCCAGCTTGAATCAATATAAATGTATATGTGCCACGACTGACCCGATCCCTGTGAAAGCTGGAGTCATAACCCTCCCTTACTCTATCCAAAATGGGAAAAAAAAATTGCCTTTAATTCTACTTTAACAAACTTCATCCTAATGAAAAGGAAAGTGAAAGTGTTGCCCATGAATATCAATATCATATTTGGCCATCTTGCATCTTTTTCAATTTGTTCTTGTTCTGGACCAGTAATACCGGGAATTTGTTCAGTTGCTGGGGGTAGCATGGCATTGTTCCTTTGATCTGGCTTCCACAAAAAACCTTCACTGCAAATGGAACTTTTTCATTTTGAATTTGTACAGTTATTTAACTGAAATGAAACAAGAATCCTGTAATGACACTATTTTTTTTATGAGAGAACAGACATAAACCTGTCTTCCAGCACCCTCTTAACACCGTGTGACTTGGAAAGGATGCTCAGAGCTTCACGCTCCTGACTTTAATAGCAAACCTGCAGAAAATCCCGTACTTAACGAGTTAGGAGAACTGACTGTTATGTGCTGAAGAGAACTTCATGTCAGAATCCATTTTGAACTGAAATTGTACCCATTACGCAGAGCTACTTTAGCCTCCTACATAAAGCCTGTAAAATATAAGAAAAGCAATAAATGCTATACTTTATCAATGTAATTTACTATGCACTGTGTCCTTGGAGCACATTTTACTGCGCTTTAGATCCTCCTAATATCTACGTAAGAATCATGGAATTTGTATTTTTATAGGTAGTTTTTTTTATATATATTCCCCAAACGACCACAGCAGAATAACTTTTAAAGATCGAAAGCATTTTCTGTCATTTACATGGGACAAGTGCTGCATGTCACTCGATTTAATTATAATAGGTAGGTATACGCCGGTGTGTATATATAGCTATGACCTGCCCCTGACTTTTCAGTCTGTATATTGCCTACTTGACTTTTTTTTTTTTTTATTATTATTAAAGTTTTTATTGTTGAGAGTAAAACAATGACAGAGTATACATGGTAAGTATGCTTGTACACATATCGTAATAACACAAAACAGGGTGATACAAATATTGTGGGACGTGCTTTTGTAGCACAAGTACATAGCTGGCTTAGCCATGTCAAACAGTGACAATTGTAGTCAAGAACGCATGCATTGATGGTGTACATGAGAGAGAAAAAAAAAAAATAAACTTATCTGATAATCTGTTACAAAACAAAGTATATAATATCTTCAAAAGAGGTCATGTATATCTATAACAAAAGGAATCAAGTCTACATGTGTAGGTCCATGTCTGGCCACACACCTGTAGCTCGCATTACTTAGGTACACCTGTGTTGTGAAAAATGAATAAATAGCACAATAAAAGGTGTAATTTAAAAGAGAAGTATGCGCCCCCCCCCCCCCCAAATATACTTACCTAGGTGGATGCAGCATCGTTCCGATGCTCCATCTGTCCCCCCGCCTCTCTACCAAGAACCGAGCCACCAATCGGCAGCTCTCCTGCTTTGTTCCTCCACGCTCACTGGAGCGCTGAGCTGTGGAGGGGTGGGGAGCGGCCGTTTCAGCCTCTTAGCGGCCTATCAGTCCAGGCACCTGGCGGATCCAGACTTTTAGAGTCGGGATGATGCGATGCCTGGACTGATCTTGGTGACTTCAGCAGAGAGTGGACTTCAGACCACTCTCTGCTAAAAATGAGTCACAGGAGTGCAAAACGAATTGCACTCCCGTGACCCATAGGAGAAGCCCAGCCGAAATGAGCTCAGGCTGGACTTTTCCTTTAAGTCTTTATTAAGACTAGCTGGTCAAGACTGGAAGGTGTTCCCATTTTTTATTTTATTTTTATTCAAATTTTTCTAACTTACATTTGTAAGACTATACAACCAACTTACAGTCTGTACCATCGGGTGTCACAATAACAAACTTAAAGACTAAAGCCTCGTACACACGGCCGGTTTTCTCGCCAAGAAAAATGCTGGGAGAGCTTTTTGCAGAGAAAGCCGGTCGTGTGTATGGTTTCTCTTCGGGAAAACTGCCGGGAACCTCGACGAGAAAAATAGAGAACCTGCTCTCTATTTTCTCGTCGGGATTCTTGTCGGCCTGTTTCCCGACGAGAAAACCGTGCGTGTGTACGAGGCTACAAGCTTACCTTTCCCTAAGTAAGCCCGCGCATGCTCGATGAGACTTTGCCGCATGCGTGGTAGCTTACAAGGGGTAGTGTAGGGTGAAGCAAGATGGCGGCAGCATCGAATGTGACGAGCGCATGCTCGTGTCGATGAAGTCACCACGTTCTTGCCATTCAAAAGAACGGCGGTCCTTTTGAATGTGCCGTGTGTACACAGGGCTTGGCAAGAAAAGCTTACCAGGAATCCCGTCGAGAAAACCAACATTTTTTTTTTCCGACGGGATTCTCGCCCGTGTGTACAGGGCTTTACTCTGGAAAAGGTATAAACCCTTTTTTCCAGTGGGGCTGTTCCCACACTGCAAGGGTCATTCCTTTGTTTCTGTCTGGGGGACTGGAAAAGCACTTTCACTTTCATTATCCACTGTTCCATTGGCAGACAGCACTCCCCTACACCTTGGCTGTGGACTATTCCTTAGCGTCCTCACACCCAGTGTAGGGCTATGGGCCTAACATCGCTGTTGATGACACCAGAGAATCTTAGTCCCCCAGAGTGCAGGGGAAAAGAGGCTGCTGGAGATGGTTCTAGCAGCACGTAGGAAGCTGCGGGAGCAGAAGATCAGATAAATACATTTGCTTTTCTTATGCTGCATTCACACCTGAGCATATAATTTTCAGGCATAAAGTTGCATATTTTTGCCATGATTTTTTACCGGTCAAAAGGTCACCAATGTAAGAAGCAGAAAAACACCCAAATCTGCCCAAATTGAGCTACTAAAAAAGCTCCAGAACTTTTTTGAGCTTCAGGCGTTTGGCTTCAGACGATTTGGAGTGGAGATGTGAACCATCTCCATACAGAATAATTGATTTTTTTACTCCTCCAGCATTTTGGAGCTGGTTCATATCTCCACTCCAAATCGCCAGAAGCTCAAAAAAAGTTCTGGAGCTTTTCTGGTGTGAATGGGGCCTTAGGCCCCATGCACACGAGACGCAGGTGCAAACTCTGCTGAACACACGTTTTTAAACGCTGAAACCGGCGTTTATAAACGCGCGTTTTGCCGCGTTTGCGGCCGCGTTTAGCGGCGTTTAACCGCGTTTGCGTTTATAAGCGTTTCATCATAGACCCTCCCTAAGCTCAAAAAACAGTAAATTTTAACCATTTCAGCCAGTTTGTGAGACCAGAGTGAGTAGCAGCAGCTGAGAGAGCAGCAGTGTACTTGTATTTAGCGTATCACTTGCCACATCATCTGCCACAAGTTGTGGATTGTCCACTTGCCACGTCACCTGCCACGTCACCTGGCCACATCACCTGGCCACGTCACCTGGCCACGTCACCTGCCACAAGTTGTGGATTGTCCACTTGCCACGTCACCTTGCCACATCACGTGCCACGTCACCTGCCACAAGTTGTGGATTGTCCACTTGCCACGTTACCTGGCCACGTCACCTGGCCATGTTACCTGCCACGTCACCTGGCCACGTTACCTGCCACGTCAGCTGGCCACGTCACCTGCCACAAGTTGTGGATTGTCCACTTGCCACGTCACCTGGCCACGTCACCTGGCCACGTTACCTGCCACGTCACCTGCCACGTCACCTGGCCACGTCACCTGCCACAAGCTGTGGATTGTCCACTTGCCACGTCACCTGGCCACGTCACCTGGCCACATCACCTGACACAAGTTGTTGATTGTCCACTTGCCACTTTACCTGCCACAAGTTGTGGATTGTCCACAATGCGATGCAAGCAATTACAGTTTTCTTTTATATTTTTTAATAGTTTTTCATCATTTGCCATCATTTTTGAGATTTCTAATGTTAAAAAATAGGTCACCTTTAAAAACGCTTATAAACGCAAACGCGGCAAAACGCCGGTACCGCGTTTAGCCGCGTTTAGCCGCGTTTAGCAGCGTTTAGCGTCTGAAACGTGAAAACTTTTGCGTCTGAACCCATTTTTTTGCTTCTGGAAAAACGAGGTTAAACGCAACTGCTTGTAAACGCCAAAAAACGAGAGTGTGTGCATGGACACATAGGATAACATTGAATGGGTTCAGGAGCAGTTGAAAAAAGCGTCCAACTGCCTCTGAACGCGCGTTCAACAGCAAATAACAGCGTCTCGTGTGCATGGGGCCTTAGACCTAAATAAGCGTTTACCCCTTGCAGTGCAGGTGCAACACAGACAGTCTCCTGCGCTCGGAAGCTTGATCCCTCAGTGACGCAACCAGAGTCTTCTGTTAGAAAAGGTATGACCAGGGATCTTGCTGCCCTAATTGGTGTTCTTGGAACTAAAATGCAAAAGCAAAAAGAAGGGCGCATCGACCTAGTGCATTACCAATGGCTAGGTTTATTTAAAAATTGATTAAAAGATCATAAATACTCACAAAGCAAGTAAAAAAATAGACAAACACCGCTCCATCAAAGGAATAGATGCCTTCGGAGGGCCTCCTACTGGAACCGGACAACTGGAGAGTCCAGACGACATATAATACAGCTACGGCTGACGCGTTGCGAGGGCGAACCCTCTTCCTCAGAGCCAAAAGTAATAGTTCGCCCTCGCAACACGTCAGCCGTAGCTGTATTATATGTCGTCTGGACTCTCCGGTTCCAGTAGGAGGCCCTCCGAAGGCATCTAATCCTTTCATGGAGCGGTGTTTATGTCTATTTTTTACTTGCTTTGTGAGTATTTATGATCTTTTAGTCAATTTTTAAATAAACCTAGCCATTGGTAATGCACTAGGTCGGTGCGCACTTCTTTTTCCTTTTGCAGTGCAGGTGCAACCACAATGCAAAGGAGCTTTTTTACTTTTCCTGCAGGTCAAATTTAGGAACCCTGTTTTTGCACAGAGCAGCCCTGATCCTCCTCTTCTGGGGTCCCCAGACTGCACTCATAACTCCTCCGCTCTTTGGAATACCCCTAGAGCAAGCCACTTGCTGTAGGGACACTCGTGTGGGCTTGATCCAGAGCTGGGCTATTTGTGTCCATAGACACACTCAATGTGGCTCAGCCGTGCCCCTGCTCCCTCCTCATAGGGTGTGATTGACCGCACAGTAGCCAATGGCTCCTGCTGCTGCTTCCATGTATAGTGAAGGGGGAGAGAGAGCTGCTGCTTTCAGGCACAGCACTAGATCAAGTTCAGGCTCAATAAGTATTTGGGGGGTGGGTGCGGGTGCGCTGAACACAAAAGGTTTTACACATATAGAACAAATTACTCCCCATGTAAGTTACTAATAGATCTGGATCATTGTGGGTTATTAGCCATTAATCACTACTGAATGTTGCAAAATCGCTAGGGGAGAAAAAAAAATCACCTGTGAACTCCTATCCTAATGACCTCCCTTAGATCTGGCTACTATCTAACGTCTGTGGTTACTTTGATAACTAGAAGACCATTTAGTGACCCTTCATATGCACTGTACATAGTCTTTCCACATCTTCCACTTAAAATCCTGTCTTCTGATCATTTATCATCTTGTTTACTGCCGTTTTAGATGATACTTTATGATTCTGTTGAGGATAATGGCCCATGAAACAGGTGCACAGCTGGCTCATTTGACATTGGGTTTGTTCCAATTGATATAAAGCAAATACTCCCCGTTTGTTTAGGTTAGAAAGACTGATAATATATTAGACTAGGTAAATTTCTAATGATTTTACCCAGCCTAATGAGAAGTCCCACACCATGCGCTCAGGGGAACATTTTGTTTTATGTGCACACAGCAAACAATAGCAATGTGATCAGACCTGACCTGTGATAAAGGGGCCTTTAATAGATCATTGTTCTTTTGTAATGTTTACATGAGATCAGTGACACAAGCAGTCAGGTGTTTATTTACAAAGAATAGAGTATACTTTTTATCAGTATTTTAGTATGTTTTGGCAAATGCTTTTACATGGCTTAGACATGGACTACAGAGCTGCTCTCTATGGCTTGGGTATGATTGGATGGAGTTTAATTTATAGAGCAGCCCCGAAGGAACAAGCAAAATCTATTCCTGAATTGGTAATAACAGGGAAAAAAACAGCAAACTTTTCTAAATTTAACTAAATTACCTCAGTTTGTTGCTATATAAAACTGACTTTTACAGGACTTGTTACCCATGAGCCTGGCAAATGTTGAAAACAGGGCAGCTTTTGCTTTTTACCAAAATATAAATTGGTAATGATTTACTTTGCAGATTAGCAAAATGTATGTATTTGTGCAATGCAAAAAGAGATTAAAAGGTGAGTTGCAAACAAATGCTTTTTCTTTCTGTGCTGTGCAACCTGTATATTAGTCAGATGTGTTCCGCTCTGTATGTAATGGTTGCTATATACTGGAAAAAAGGTATAGACCATTTTTTCCAGAAAAGTCAGGGTCTGCATAATAAGATTGAAGATACGCTCTCTGCAGAACCATAGCATTGGAATAGTTGTTTACCAAAAAAACAAATCAAAAAAACAAATATAACAGACTTCTGGCACTTCTGTGGACTTTACACTGGGTAGGCATGAGGGTATCCAGTTGGCATGAAAATATAAATTTCTGAGCAGGTAGTCCGTGTGCTCCTTATGTATTTCTCAATACAACTAGAGTTCACATTTAGAAGTCATAATTTTGGTTTATTTTTAAAAAGTGCATCAAGAAGTATGAAGGATAAGAATACATTACTACAGAATACAAACTCAAAAAAATAGCAATTTATGCAATTATGGAGGTGTAATATGGTAACCTTTGGGCTGGATTCACACCTATGCATTTTTAGTGCTTTATGCAGATTTGCACTTCAAGTCCATTTAACATGGTTTCCTATGGAACGCGTTCTGTAGCGCAAATCTGCTAAATGCAAAACGCACTAAAACTGCATAGATGTGAATCCAGCCTTAGTCACTGAAACCTTTTAGATCATCCATCCTGTTTGGGCTGCAGTGATGTGTTTACATGATAAGAATCTTAAAGGTGTTGCACTCCTGTCCTTGGCCTCCTGTTGGAAGAGGTGGCCTCTGTAAGGCTGGAGGCTTTACCTGTGGCCTCTCCTTAAAAATATGCTTATCTGGAACCTTATTATATAAGATATTGTTTAACCACTTCCCTACCCAGCCATAGTCAAATGATGTCCACAGATGGGATCTCCCATCCTGGGTGGACGTCATATGACGTCCTGGCTTTGTAGGGGGATATCTGAATGATGCCTGCAGCTAGAGGCATCATTCAGATATCCTTTTAAAGTGCCGGCGATTCTGTGCACCATAAGAATGATCATAGCGGCGATTCCGCCGCTTGATCGTTCTTATAGGCGGCGGGAGGGGACATCCCCCCCTCCCCCCACCATCCGGTGCTTCTCCGGGCTCTCCCGTGCGATCGGGGAACCGGAGAGAATCTTCTGGCGCCGTTGGTGGGTCACGTGACGAGCATAGAGATGACTGGTGACCAGATGGTCACCAGTCATCTCTATGATCGTCGGAGGCCCGGGCGCGATGTGATGACGTCACGCCCGGGTCCTCAAATGTAAAGAAAGCCACCATTGCGGCTGTAAGTATGAGATCAGTGTAAAATTTTTCACTGATCTCATGCTTTCCAGCCTGGAGGAGAGATGTGGGGTCTTATTGACCCCGCATCTCTCAATAAAGAGGACCTGTCACACACATTCCTATTACAAGGGATGTTTACATTCCTTGTTATAGGAATAAAAGTGATCAAAAAAAAAAGTAAAATAATTGTAAAAAAATTAATAAATAAGTTAAAAAAAAAGAAACAAAAAATAAAAAAAAATTAAAACGCCCCTGTTCCCGGTAGCTCGCGATCAGAAGCGAATGCACACGTAAGTCGCCCACATATGTAAACGCCGTTCCAACCACACATGTGAGGTATCGCCGCGTGCGTTAGAGCGCGTGCAACAATTCTAGCACTAGACCTCCTCTGTAATTATAACCTGGTAACCTGTAAAAAAAATTAAAGCGTCGCCTATGGAGATTTTTAAGTACCGAAGTTTGGCGCCATTCCATGAGTGTGCGCAATTTTAAAGCGTGACATGTTGGGTATCTATTTACTCAGCGTAACATCATCTTTCATATTTTCCCAAAACATTGGGCTAACTATACTGTTTTGTTATATTTTTAATTCATGAAACCATTTTTTTTTTTTTAAAAAGGTGATTGAAAAATTATTGCGCAAATTACATGCAAGAAAAAAAGTAGCAATGACCGTCATTTTATTCCCTAGGGTGTCTGCTAAAATCATATATAATGTTTCGGGGTTCTGAGTAATTTTCTATCAAAAGAATGATGATTTGTACATGTAGGAGAGAAGTGCCAGAATAGGCCCGGTATGGAAGTGGTACAAAAAGCCCTGTATTGAAGTGGTTAAATAGATGCCATATGGGACAAATTTTTTGATTTTGCTGTGTACCATTAACATGCAATTTTAGTACATCTGATGGCATCAGAATACAGATGTATGAACCGTTAAGGAAAAAAAAGAAAAAGATTGATGTCATACATCACAGGAGACTTCATGGGCATTTTTCCTTTTATCTGGAGGAGGGGCTTTCACAGCTAAGCCCACCTTCCTGCCTGTATGCTTGAGATAAGGGCAGACGGATTACAGGAAGTAAATGATACAAGAACTGTCTTCCCTTACTCAAAATGGCAACAATTAGAAATGCTGGGGGGGGGGGGTTGTGTTTTTATACCATGACTTATCGACAAATAAACCATGGAGACATGGATAAGTGAGTATGCTTTAAAAATTAAGACTGAATTAAAGAGCATTTTTAGTTTGTGTTGCTCAGTCTAGTTCCGCTTTAATTAGCGTCCAAGTGAATTGTCCCTAGGTTGTAAATGTGTGCCCTGTTGCTGTGGCAGGGAGAGCTTCAATGACAAGGACAGATAGAGAAAAGACTTATTTGCACTGTTCAAAGGACACACATGGGAAATAACAGCAATGGTATACACAGTCCTAAACAATAATTTCCTGTGCTGTAATACCTTATATTTGTCACAAGATGTCGCTGTTGTTGCATATAGGTGTCTATGGCACTGACTGACATGCTAGTGAATAATACAGGCTGAAAAATAAAAGAAGAGGTACTCCGTGTCTAAACATTTGCAAGTAATTTCCATTGAACAGTGAATAGGTAAAATTCCAAAGTCTTTTTTTTTTAATAGCCCAAGCTTTTTTTTTCTCATGAGGCCCCCAAAAATGATGTCATTTATTGAATTTCATAAGCTCCGTTTTTCTCTCTAATTTTTAGTATGACATCATCTATGGCTGTGATGAATGCCAGTTCCCTTCCTCGGAGAGCCATTGTGCCCCAGAATAACAACATGAACATCCTGTAACCTTGCGATACACTCCGAAAAGTAGTTTTGTTTGGATTATAGAAATATTTTGTTTCTTGACTTTCCAATAATTCAGTTCAAGCAGTGTGTACATCACTTAATTAAAAGTCATGAAGATTGGTAATTATTCTGGTGTGGGAGATTGCTGTCTCTCAGCTGCTGAGTTGTTTTAGGCTGTTTTTCAAAGTACAAAAACATTTTCACATTAGGCCTTTTACTTTCCTGTAATATCATTGTTCTGGTATTTTTTAAATTCTGACTTAAAACTGCTTGATCTTCGTCTGATTATTTCCCATGAGATGCTTTTGCTGAAAATTACAGTTCCAAGTGTATTTTGTCAGTACAAATTATTTCAATAGTTTTGCATGCTATGTATGCTCTGCAGTCAGTAATTGTAGAGGGGCACAGCATTAAAACAAATCATAGGGGGCTATCTGACTGTAAGAAATTGGCAGGTATCCTTTTTGTTTTAAAGTGTTAGTTCTGCTTTTCATAAAAAAAATTAAAAAAAATTAAAAGGAGAGCCAACTGTTTTTATATTGATATGGCTTATTGGGGCTTTAATGAAAGAAAAAAAAAAATCAAAGCTGGGAACTGACACCCCCTCCTCCTTCCCCAAGTCCCCTCTGTGCTTTCCTCAATGCAGCTGGTATAGTGGTTCAGAAATTTGAAATCTCTGCTTTTCTCCCCCTTCTTTCTGCAGGGCTTCCGGGACAGATCAGAGCAATTTTGATTGGTCAGCACTGGCACAGACAGTTGCTCTGGTCCATTCTGGAAGCCCTGCGCATACATTTCATAACCCTGGAGCACTACACCAGCTGCGTGGGAACTGAAAGCTCATCACCCCTGGAGGTAGGTACATCAGAGACAGGGAGGTTGTAGAGTATATTAGTTCACCTTTTCGTTATTTTCAGAACCCTTTAATTGAGAGTGGTATCAGATGACAGAAAAAAAAATATTTTCATATTTATGTTCGCCACGGCCACATTCTTTTCAAATTGTGACAGCAGGCGCGGGGAGAAGAACCCCTGCAGGAGTGGGAACATGTTAAATGTTCCACCCTAAAAATGGTAAAAATGTTGCCAAAGGTGAACTTCAATGGTAATTGTAGGAAAAGTGCCCCATTGTTGTCATCAACGGTTAAAGTGATATTAAAACTCTTGGCAGCTATCACAGCTCAGCCAGTCAACACCTAAACCAAATACCAGACCAACCATGTTTGATTTAACTTTAAAAAGTTCCTTCACGAATACATCGAAAGGTCAGCCGGTCAGCAGTGAACACGGGGCATTTCAACTGACAAAATTTACTATGAGGCTCCAAAATTTGTTCCAAATAATCAAAGACAATTGGCAAATGTGCTGCTTTTAGACAATGTGTGCTGTAATTCATTAAAGGGCTTTTCAAATCATGAGTTATAGAGGGTATGGGAATATATTTAAAATACGCTGGATAAGAGATTTATTGATGTTGTAAAAGTTTTGTAATATGCTTTAATTTTACAACAAATACCATTTATTTTACATCAGTCTCTCATTTTATTTGCATGGATTTTAGCTTTTAAAATGTCCATTAAGAACCAAGGGACACTTAGCGGTCATGGCATGGTATAATGTTTGTTTTCGCTGCATCCAAAATCCAAATTCACAGAATTGTGAAATGTGGAATAATGACCCCACCACGCTTTTATTTGATTGATTTTATATTGTTTTCAATAATCTAGTTCTCTTACAGTATACAAAAGCGGTGTTATTGATGTTTTATTTGTTTTTATTGTATGAACCAGGGGATTTATTAAGCTTCTTTTGCTTGTTTTAATAATACCCTAAATGCAGTAGATAAAGGAAAAGTGTAACATATTCTGTTACCTCATGTCCTTGCTATTATTTTAAAGATCACCATTAACTACTTGGCGCCCGCGCTATAGCCAAAAGACGCCTACAGCATTGGCTTAAATTGCCAGGAGGGCGTACATGAATGTCCTCCCGCGCCCCCTGCAGCGTGTGGGTGGCTCGCTCTGTGATTGCCAGGTCCTTGGGACTCGGCTGATCACAGACAAGAGCAAAGAGGCAATCACAGCCCTTTACCACGTCATCAGCTGTCAGCCAATGACCGCTGGCCACATAATGTAAATAAAAGCCGACCGCGTAAGGAGAAAAGAATAAAGCCGATTACTGGCTTCTGAAAGAGGGACATCGGTCTCACCAGTGCTGCTAACTGGTACCCATCAGTGCTGCCAATCAGTGCCACCTACCAGTGTCTATCAGTTCCACCTTATTAGTTCCTATCAGTGCAGCCTCATCAGCGCACATCAATGAAGGAGAAAAATCACCTGTTTGGAAAACTCAGCGGTGATTAAATACCACCAAAAGAAAGCTCTATTTGTGAGAAAAAATATGACAAAAATTTCATATGGGTACAGAGTAGCATGGCCGGGAAATTATCATTCAAAGTGTGTGACAGTGCTGAAAGCTGAAAATTTGCCTGGGCAGGAAGGTGGGTATATGTACCCAGTAAGCAAGTGGTTAGGTAATGTTTGATGTAACCTTCTAATTGTATATGTCTGCTGTACCAGATTTCCATTTTTTGATTAATGTGTACAATTGTTGATTCATCACATTTACAAAGCTGCATGAGTTATTTTACATAAGTATTTATTTATTATCATTGTAGTTTTCACATCAAAATATTTAACTTCATGTGAAATTGTTATTTTTGAGATTGAATCAATACAATATTTTCCCTACTTCAGAGGGCTCCTTCTCTTACTCTGCTTAGTAGATAACTCCTTATTTCCCCAAGTAGCAATTAATACAGATACCCTCTCTCTCTACAGCAGCCAAATAATAGTTTAGCCTGCTTAAAAATAAGTTTACTGAGATCTATAGGAATTTACACACGCATATAATACATTTAAGGCAAACCTATACTCATGGTAACTTGAAGCAGTATTATGAGATTTACTGCTGTGCATTCCTAAAGAATATTGGAAGGGCTGATATGTTACCCTTTCCAAGAGAAAATGCTGCAGCGCGCTCTATATAATGCTATGGTCACAGGACCAGTCACTGAAATTTAGTCTTCCCCTTTAAAAAAGATCACACGTCCAAATGACCAGGCTTTTGATGATGGGAGCATTATTTTCTCAATTAAAGGTAAGCATTTCTCGCCTCCTTATTCTGCTTGCCCAGCCCAGCAAAAATATCATAATAGAAATACAGGGGCAGGTACTAGTCAGATTCTGGAAATGCTAATTATTCTGACTGTTATACTGACCATTTGGCATAACTTTTCTAAGTCACTGACACAAAGCACGGTAGATCAAAGAAAAGTCAAAAGTTATGCTTATTTGAATCATATCCCTGACTTAAAGTTTTTGAAGCAGGATGGTCAGCATGACAGCCAGGCAACTATTATTTTCAAACAGAGGTCAGCAATGAAATCATGGTTCCTTCTTGTTAGATTTCTTCCTTGATGTACTGGCATAAAGCTGAAGTTTAGGTATGGTAATTTTTACATTTGGTACATTTGTCCAGCTTGGACCATACCTGTGGGATACTGGTGGAAGCTGGAAATCACTGTAGTAAGCAATGATCACCACTAGTTTGTGGGTCCCATGCCTAGCGGTTACGCTGCAGCTCAAGGAACACAAGAGGTTGCGCGCTCAGCTTGGCTGCAATTCAAAGAACACTTTACACTTTTTCAGTAAATGCAAAGTTTTCTCTGGACATAGTGGAGATTGTGATATCACCACCCCATCTCTATACCTTGAATAGAGCCCGCATTGAGCGAGCGACCTCATGGATCCCATGCCTAGTGGCTACGCTGCAGCGCAAAGAACACAGGAGGTTGCTCCCTCAGCATGGGCGCAATTCAGAGAACATTTTGCACTTTCTCAGTAAATGCAAAGTGTTCTCTGGATACTGGAGATTGTGATGTCCCCACCCCATCTTTATATCTTGAATGGAGCCCGCATAGAGCAAGTGACCTTTTGTGTTCACAATGTAGCTGGGCTGTGGCTCAGCATGGGACCTGGAAGCTAGTGGAGATCACTGAGGTTAAGTTCAGGCTCATCAAGCCTTTATCCCATGTTCACAACTGTTCGCTTTTTTGTGCGTTTTCTGTTTTGCAGAAACGCACTTCAAGCCATTTAAAATGGTTTCCTATGGTATACGTTCACATCTATGCGTTTTTTAGCCAGTGCTTTTTCTCTTATCATCCATGGACTGACACGGTGTCTCTTTACACTTTACACGTGGGTTATGTCCCTGCTTGCAGGAGAAGACCTAGGCAGAATGTGAGATGTTATACATACATTCTAAAAGCCAGAGCTGAACAGCCCCACCCAGGGGGCGGTCCCTCCGGGCATAACCCTCCCACTACAGTCAGCAGACTTCAGTTTTTTTCTGCCTAGCAGAAGGAGAAGACGTGGCTCCCTCAGGAGCCAGTCTCCTGACCTATTTTATTCCTTTTTGGAATTCTTTTTTATTTTATTTTTGAGAATCTTCTATCAACTGTCGGCTGGGCAACAGGTTGGGTACAAGATATCCTCGTAGTCTTCCCTGTCCGACCATCGAGCGTGCTGATCCTCGCCTTCTGTGCGTGAGACTCAGTTCACGACAGGCCCCATGACTCCAGGGGTGGCCGGGTTTGCTTTCATGCTCCCACGGTCCTCTCAAGACTGAACAGCTCCTGACTGACTGTATCTTTCGCGGTGGACCGGGCCGACAGCTACTCAGTACTGAACTGTGATAGTCCTGTCAGAAACACCAGTGTGTCCCTCAGGGGACGGGTAAGTAGTCTCTCCTGCCTGCAGGTGAGTACAAAGGGCTGTGTGTTTCTCTGTGGGGGATTTTCCCTGTCTCCCCCTGTATTTTATTGTCACTCTCTGTCACCATTACTGGCGCTGGCTGTGTGGGGTGCTTGGGGGTCACACTGTTCTTGGGGGGCTCATGCTGGTCTGCAATGTATGCCTTGGGGCTTTTTTGTGTGTTTTTTTTTTTTTTTGGGGCCTGAGCGCCGAGTGGCGCTGTGTGTGTGTGCTGTTTCATTTTAACGGCGTCATGGCGGCCATCTTGCCGCGGATCGCCTCAGTGAAGTGCGGAGGCCATTTTCTTGTAGCCCGCGCGCTTTTCAGCACTAGTTTGGCCTCTAGCGCTGCTGTAGCAGCGCGAATCTCCTCACAATCTCCTCACAGCTTACCAGCGCGGTACAGACAGCGGAACTAAGCGGTCCCTGGTCCGGTTTGGTGAGTCCCCTGGGCACCCCCTCCTCAGTCAGCACAGCCTGTGGGTGGACTTTTTATCTGAGAGAGTCTCAGAGAGGGACAATATGGAGTCTGTGTCACCAGCTTCCCCTAAAAATGTCAGTGGCAACAGGCAGTGCTTCAGCACTGCGGTCCCTATGGACCTGTTGTGGGCAGCCCTGGAATCAATTTCTGACCAGGATGGGAGCTGTGTGCAAGCGCAAGGCGCAAAAAGGCGCCCTCTCCCCACTTTATCTACTCGAGGGCAGTGCACTGATTCAGATATGGGCCTAGCCACTATCGCTCAGGACCCTAGTTCTGAATGTATGGATGGTTTTGAACAGGACATTCCTTATGAGGGAAACTCCAGTTCTGAGTCAGTAAATGACAGGGCGCTTGTTAGTGTGCTCATGACTGCGGTGAGGGACACTCTCAAGCTCAAATGCTGCGGATGCAGAACCTCAGGCGGATACTGTCTCCTTTGGTTCTTTTAAGGCCAGGCCTTCTAAAGGGGTTTTTTCCATTGTACTTTCTTTGACCAGCTCATTGATAAGGTCTGGGAAAAGCCGCAGAATAATTTTTTTATGGTCCCGCGGCGTTTGTCTATCAGATACCCCTTGAAGATGCCCTACTTAAAAAGTGGGCTTCTCCCCCCAGTGGTCGACCCTCCAGTCGCCCGGTTGAACAAGGCCATCACTCTCCCGATGGAGGGGACTCCTGCATTTGAGGACCCCACTAACAGGAGGTCAGAAGTGGTGAGCAGAACCATGTTTGCCTTGTTGGGATCCGCCCTACGACCTGTGGTAGCGGCGACCCTTGTGTCTAAAACACTTACAGGTTGGGCAAAAATGTTGCACCTAGCTGTACAGGAGCATATTCTTCCTCCAGACACAGTTGCTCTGGCCTACCAACTGGTTCAGGGTCTGGTTTCTGTGTGCAACGCCACGCTGAACGCGGCCCCTTTAATATCCAGGGCCTCTGTCTCGGCGGTGGTATTGCGTCGTCTTATCTGGTTGAAATGCTGGTCTGCTGACCTAGCCTTAGGAAGCTCCTGACGGATCTACTATTTTAAAGGCGGTAGACCTTTCGGTGCTGCTCTGGATGACATCGTCATGGATGTCACGGGAGGTAAACGCACTCTTCCTTAGACTAGCAAGGGTGAGGAGGCCCGCCGCAAACAGGGGCCTTCCTTTCCAGCAATACGGGTTTTTTTTTTCGTCAGTCAGAGTCCACAGGGAGGCCCTCTCAGACTGACGGCAGTGCGGCTGGTGGGCACAAGTGCCCCTGGGTGCGTAAGCCAAACAAGCGGCTCCCAAGCCCGCCTCCGCGTGAAGTCTTGCCTCCGCCCAACTCTGGGGTGGGGGGACGACTTCGCAGGTTCACGGATCGGTGGACCTCCCGAATCTCCGACTGGTGGGTGTGCGAGGTGGTCACCTCAGGTTATAGGATAGTATTCCAATCCTGGCCCCCACACAGATTCTTTCCCTTGAATCTTCCTCTCCTTCCTACCTGTCGGGCAGCCCTCTTGGGGGCTGTACAGGATTTGATCAGGCCCGGAGTGATTGTGCCGGTTCCGTCACAGGAGAGTTTTCAGGGATTCTGCTCGAATCTGTTTGTCGTCCCAAAAATAGGACGTGGTTCGACCTATCCTGGACCTCAAGGCCCTGAATGCCTTCGAGAAGGTGCAGAAATTCCGCATGGGATCCATTCGCACGGTGATCGCTACACTCCACCAAAGGGATTTTCTTCTGGCGTCCTTTGACTTCAAGGACGCCTACTTGCATGTTCCGATCTGCGCAAGTCACCAGAAGTTTCTGCGCCTTGCGATCAGCGAAGTCCACTATCGATTGTGGCTCTTCCTTTCGGCCTTGCCTCGGCACCAAGGGTGTTCACCAAGGTGCTTGCTCCGGTTCTAGCCTTCTGTTACGGCGAGGTATTGCTGTCGTGGGCTATCTGGACGGTCTTCTGCTATGAGCAGAAAGTGGCTCAGACTTAGAGGAAAGGTGACTATCGTCAATTAGACCCTCAGGGACTTCGGGTGGTTCCTGAACATTCAGGAGTCAGTCCTGGTCCTGACTCAGTGTCTGGAGTATCTAGTTCTGGTTCGGGACTCCTTGGAGGCAAAGGTATCCTACCTCTGGAGAAGTTGCTGACACTTCAGTCTGCGGTGCGGGTGCTGACATCCCGAACATGGTTGTCAATCCGTTGTTTGCGTGAGAGTCCCGGGACTCCTGGTGGCCTCCTTCGCGGCCATTCCGTATGCCCAATCACACACCAGGGCATTGCAGAAGGAGATCTTGTCCACCTGGGACAAATCCCCGTTGTCCTTGGATCTTCGGATCCAGGTGATTCACCTGGTCAGGGCGTCCCTGACAGGGTGGTTGGGACCCTCGGCTCTTCGGTCCGGAAAGTCGTTCCCCTCCCATTCAATGGACGGTACTCACGACGGACACCAGCCTGCCGGGCTGGGGTGGAGTCTGGGGAGTCCTGTCGGCTCAAGGCCTTGGACTCCGGACGAGCCCGTTTACCAATCACTGTTCTGGAAATACGGGCCATCAGACTATATCTCTCCTCAGGTCGGAGAGAGTACGGGGCCGCTCCATCACGGCGGTGGCGTATGTAAACCATCACGGGGGGACTCGGAGCTCAGCTGCGGCTTCCGAGGTAATCCGTATCCTGAAGTGGGCCGGAAGAAACGTGTCGGCTCTGTAGGGGCGGACTATCTGAGTCGCCAATCGCCAGACGCCGGACCAGGAAGAGTGGTCCTTGCATATTTCAACTCCTTTGCCGACGGTGGGGCACGTCGGATGTGGACCTGATGGCCTCTCGACTCAGTCGCAAGGGTCGAGGTTGTGGCCAGATCCAGGGATCCTTGGGCGATGACTCGGATGCGTTGGTGGCCCCATAGGGTCCTTATCGCCTGATATAAACTCCGGTGATCCTAATTGTTCCGGATTGGCCTCAGCGTCACTGGCACGCTGATCTGGTACGTCTCGTTGCGGACGTTCCCTGGCGGTTGCCGATGAGGGAGGACCTTCAGTCTCAAGGTCCTATGTTTCATCCGGCTTACAGTCTCTGGCTTTAACGGCAGAGCTGTTAAAAGCCAGGTGTTGAGGGACCGAGGTCTCTCGGACTCTGTCATTTTGACCATGTTAGGGACAGATCTATCACCGTGCCTGGAAAGCTTATATCGCCATATGCAAAGCGCTGGACTGGCGTCCTCGGACGTATTCCGTCCCCAGAATCCTGCGTCCTCTACAGTGTGGAGTGACCCAAAAGCTTGCTTTGAGTACCATCAAGGATCAAATTTCGGCCTTGGCCGTCTTCTTTCAGCGACCTCTAGCGGGTCATTGCTTGGTTAACACCTTGTGTTGGGGGTTCGCCATGTGCTCCCTCCTGTCAAGCCTTCTCTCCCACCGTGGGATCTGAATTTGGTGCTCTCGGTCCTCCAGGAACCTCCTTTTTGGGAATATCCGGGATATTCCTCTCTTGTCTTGTCTCAGAAGGTGGCCTTTTAGTGGCAATCACTTCTGTTTGACGAGTGTCTGAGTTGGCGGCTTTGTCCTGCAAGTCGCCATATTTAGTCATCCATAAGGATAAGGCGGTGTTGCATCCGCGACCTCCCCTTTTGCCAACGGTGGTGTCTACCTGTCACCTACATGAGGACATTGTCCTACCGTCCTTGTGTCCTCACCCATCGCATCCCAGAGAGTTTACGCTGCACATATTGGATGTGGTACGAGCCTTACGGGTGTACCTGTCTGCTACTGCTTCTATTCGGAAGTCCGACTCACTGTTTGTGACTGCCCCTGGTCCATAACAGGGCCAAGCGGTTTCGTCTGCCATCATTTTTAGGGGAATCAGACAAACCGTCATTCAAGCCTATGCTCTCAAAGGGCGGGCGCCTCCCTTTCCGGTTACGGCGCATTCCACCAGGGCAATTGGTGCTTCCTGGGTTTTCCGACATCAAGCGTCGGTTGCACAAGTGTGCAAGGCGGCGACCTGGTCGTCTGTTCATACCTTTTAAGTTTTTTATAAGGTTGATGTGGCTGCATCTTCGGATGCTTCCTTCGGCCGCAGGGTGCTGCAGGCCGCTGTTTAAAGTTGCGACTCCTCCGTTGAGGAGATCTGCCTTCTTGGAGTGAAAGTTTGGTTTTTCCATTTATACTGCTCCCATCCCTCTTGACACTGCTTTGGGACATCCCACGTGTAAAGTGTAAAGAGACACCGTGTCAGTCCATGGATGGTAAGAGAAAATAGGATTTTTTGTACTCACCGTAAAATCCTTTTCTCTGACATCCATGGACTGACACGGCACCCACCCTTCCTTTTTAAGTTTGTACTGCTTTGTTACGAACTGAAGTCTGCTGACTGTAGTGGGAGGGTTATGCCCGGAGGGACCGCCCCCTGGGTGGGGCTGTTCAGCTCTGGCTTTTAGAATGTATGTATAACATCTCACATTCTGCCTAGGTCTTCTCCTGCGAGCAGGGACATAACCCACGTGTAAAGTGTAAAGAGACACCGTGTCAGTCCATGGATGTCAGAGAAAAGGATTTTACGGTGAGTACAAAAAATCCTATTTTTTTGGAAAGGGTTGGGAACTTTTTTTCCCGCAGCAGATTGCGTTTTGCGCGTAATAGACTTCAGTGGAGTCGCACCAGAAATGCAAGTGTTGTGTTTTTGATGTGTTTTTTGATGCATTTTTTGTGGTTTTCCCCAAAAAATATGTTTCCCCTTTTAAAAACACTGTATATAGCGGGTTGTTAGGAAGCCGGCTGACGCGTCCTTAAAGGGGTTGTAAAGGTTTGTTTTTTAATTTTCTAAATAGGTTCCTTTTAAGCTAGTGCATTGTTGGTTCACTTACCTTTTCCTTCGATTTCCATTCTAAATGTTTTTTTTCTTTTTTTTTCTTAGTCTGAATTTCTCACTTCCTGTTCCTCCTCAGTAAGCTGTTCAGTAAGCTGTTCTGGCTGACTAAACACCGCTCAGATGATGGGGGTAAGCTTACTTAGAAGAAACAGGAAGTGAGAAATTCAGACAAAGAAAAAAAACATTTACAAGGGAAATCGAAGGAAAAGGTAAGTGAACCAACAATGCACTAGCTTAAAGGAACCTATTTAGAAAATAAAAAACAAACCTTTACAACCCCTTTAACAACTGAAGACAGCTGAATGTAAAAAAAAAAAGAATTGCCGGCTAAAAAATTCAAGAAAAAAACTGCGTGGGGTGCCCATTCTAAAATAAACATTTAAAAAATGGCATCCGAGCACGCAGCCCGGCAAGTCAGGAAAGGGAGGGGGATGAGTGAGCCCCCCCCCGAACCATACCAGTCCGCATGCCCCGCGGGCGGGGGGCTTATCAGAAGCGAAGGGCCTGGTATTCATATTGCGGAGGACCCCACGCCGTATTTGTGGCCATCAAGTATCTTGACGCCCCCTTTTTCACTCTCGATAGTTGCTACTTTGATCTAGTAAGTCCGCAGACGCTGCCTACCTCCTTTAGCGATCTGGAGTCTGTGCATGACAACTGTTTGTGCCAGCTGCGCTGCTCTTCACCATCCTCAGTTTTGCAACCGTTCACTTACCCATATGTACTGCAAGTGTGCTTTTATGCTTTTAATACATGCTCCTAGATTGTAAGCTCTAACGAGCAGGGCCCTTTGATTCCTCCTATATTGAATTGTATTGTAACTGTACTGTCTGCCCTCATGTTGGTGCTATATAAATCCTGTATAATAATAAGAGTAATAACATATGCTCGTAATGATGTTTGCGCTGTGGACACCTTTGTTTTCAACATGTTATTAAGATCACGCGAGTAACATTGCCTACTACATCGATTTCCAGCTTCCATACGGATCTCACAGGTATGGCACATTCATACTTTCTTTCAAGCTGGACCAAAATAGCCATGTTAAAATACCTAAACTTCAGCTTTAATAATAGTCAATCTTTATTACTTTATCAGCCACGACATTTTAATTTACAATTCTTGCCAATCCCACTCTAAAGGGTACTCAACGGCAGAAACGCTTTATTTTACGTGTGGGGTGAGCCATCTGTCCAGTCCTGGGGGGACAATAACAGGTTCTGTAACCCTAGGACCTGTCTTTATATGATAAACAGCGAGCTCAAACTTTCCACAAGCGTTTGATGTCCTCTGATTTATACAGCAGCTTCACTGAAATCTATTGCTTGTTACATTTTTTTTATAGCTGTAACTTTTTAAATGAATCCCTAATGTGGAATAAAACAAGGGGGGAAGAAAAGATTCTGGCCCATGTCTGTTTTTAGTTAGTCACACTGTGTGAGTGGTATCTGGACAGTGTCCGGCATTTTCAGATTCATTGAAGAAGTCAAGGAAATTTTAATCATCAGATGCTTTTCGAAAACTTTAAGCCTCAAAGTTTTTGTTACTACCCATAACATCACTGGGGAAGCACATACGGCAACTAAAACACCTGTTATCACTCTGTGCCCATTAGCTGATGCTCCTGTTATTATTACACCATTAGGCAAGCTAGGTCATCATTTAGAAGATTGCTTAGCTTTACATAGTAATCACCTCTTTGATCAGTAATAAACACACGGGTAGCCAATAGATTTGGCACCATAAAAAGTTGCATGGATTTCTTTTGAAGCAGAGCTTAGTCACTTGAAGCAGCCAAATATGACATTTCTTGACTTAGATAATTAATGACGAATTAATCTGAAAATATGCAGTTTGTACCTCATTAGCTATGTTGGCAAGTAGAAAATGTTTTAATAACCCTAAAATTCCAGATGTATTTGTATTGGGACCAGACTTGCAGGGCTTGTCATCATGGGCTACAAGTTAATTTATATAGAAGAACTTGCATGTAATAATCCAATACACATAGAAAAGTTCCCAACGCTTACAGAAACTTAGTGATTGCAAAGCTTCCTTTTTTTTTTAAAATAACAAACGGGTATATACTTCAAATTGCACAGAGCGACCCTGAACATCCTCCTCTTATGTGCCCCGCCGGTGCTCCTGGCTCCTGCCCTCCGGCTCCTCCCCCCATAGAAAGCCAATTTCTACGGTGGCACTCATGTGAGCTTGCTTCCAAGCTTCACTTTCTGCGTCCGTAGACACAGACAGTGGGGCTCAACCCCGCCCCCCGCTCCCTCTTCACTAGCTTTGATGTACAGCACTGGCCTCAGCAAAGCCTGTGGAGATCAGGAAGTGAGAGAAGAGCTGTAGACATGCACAGTGCTTGATCAGATGAGGGCTCAGGTAAGTAAAAGTGGGGGAGGGGAATACTGATGCCAAAACATTTTTTAGCCTAAGGCCCCTTTCACACGGTCGGACCGTTCAGGTCCGCCTGTCAGTTTTTCAGGTGGACCTGAACGGCCGCTCCATACATCTCTATGGAGCGTCGGATGTCAGCGGTGACATGTCCGCTGACATCCGACCCGATCCGATCCGGTAAAAACACGTATGGGGATATGTCCCCATACTATCCATATCGGATCGGGCAAGATCTGATGAAAACGGACATGCTGTCCGATCTCTCCATAGGAGACGGCGGCGCTGGACAAGCCCCATCCCGCTCAGTGAGCAGAGAGGGACCTGTCATCCGCCAGCTCAGCGGAGATCAACGGACTGATCTTCCGCTGAGCTTGCGGGAGCTGGCAGACTCCGTAGCCACGGAGTCCGCCTCGTGTGGAAGGGGCCTTATGCAAGAAATGGCCCCCCAGTGGGTTGAATGGAAAAAAAAAAACTAAATTCCCTCATCCACACACTTGATGTGGATGGGGGAATCCTTATACTATATTACTGCATAGGGCTGGAAGAAATACCCAAAGCACCCCAAGATTAATGTATTGAGACGATATTTGCTTATCCCAGAGTTCGGCTTTAAATTCTCCTGTTCATCTGTTTGGATTCTGTTCTAAAATATGCATTTCAACTTAATTTTTCCCATTTCTGAGGAGAAATGGCAGTCGGCTTTATGCTAACTCATAAGCTATCAATAGCCATCAGAATTTAAAAAAAAAGGATTCCAATTTATTACTAGATGGTACAGATGCCCTGATCACCCTAATCACTTGTTTTCAACCATCTCTGATGTCTGCTGGAGATGTCATAAGTTGATAGGGACAGTGACACATACAGGTATATGACAAAACTCAATTAGTGACATTACTCACCAAAGATAGCATTACTATCTATAATACCAGGCTCCCTTAAAACAAATCAGAAATATATCCTTCACCAATATGGTGTTCTCAGCAGCGAGAACAGTCTTTCTTGATTAGAGTTTGAACGCTGCTGATTAGCATTATCAATTCCTTGGATATCTTTTTATATCTCTTTCCTGTTTTATACAGTTCAACTACCTTTTCCCGCAGATCCTTTGACAATTCTTTTGCTTTCCCCATGATTCAGAATCCAGAAACGTCAGTGCAGCACTGGATGAAAGATGCAAGGGTCTGTCAGGAGTCCAGAAACTCATTGACCTTTTATACACACACACACTAATTACAAGCAAACAGATCACAGGTGAGAATTGTTACCTTTAGGTTGGGTTCACACTTGTCCTAAAAACGCTCCGACATTGGGAGCTCATGTCGCATGACGTGTGAAAATCAATGTTTCCCTATGGGAGCCGTCTTAACTGGTCTGACACATGTCGGTCCGACTTTGAAGATGCTCCCTGTACTACTTTGGTCCGACTTTGATCCTACTTCAGCCCATTGACTATCATTGAAGTCGGATCAAAGTCGGACCGCGGTCTTGCATGATCCGACTTTGGCATGCAACTTGTGCTCTGCTGATCTTGAGGGGGAACTCCACGCCAAATTTTAAATAAAAAACCGGCATGGGTTCCCCCTCCAAGAGCATACCAGGCCCTTCGGTCTGGACTGGATTTTAAGGGGACCCCCTACGCTGAAAAAACGGCGTGGGGCCCCCCAAAATCCATACCAGACCCTTATCTGAGCCCGCAACCTGGAAGGCTGCAGGAAAAGAGGGGGGACAAGAGAGTGGCCCCCCTTCCCTCCTGAACCATACCAGGCCGCATGCCCTCAACATGGGGGGGTTTGGGGCAGGGGGGCGACCTGCGGCCCCCCCACCCCAAAGCACCCTGCCCCCATGTTGATGGGGACAAGGGCCTCTTCCTGACAACCCTGGCCGTTGGTTGTCGGGGTCTGCGGGCTGGGGGCTTATCGGCTTATGATAATAAATGGCTTCAGCCAAACACTAACCATGAGTGAAATAAAAGTTTTTCTGGCAGGGTATGTAAACTTATGAGCACAACTGTGTGTGTGTGTGTGTGTGTGTGTATATATATATATATATATATATATATATATAAAGTGCCTTGAAAAAGTATTACCACATTTTGTCATTTTACAACCAAAAACATAAATGTATTTTGTTGGGATTTTATGTGATAGACCAACACAAAGTGGCACATAATTGTGAAGTGGAAGGAAAATGATAAATGGTTTTCAACATCTTATACAAATAAATATGTGAAAAGTGTGTCATGCATTTGTATAGCGCCCTCTGAGTCAATACTTTGTAAAACCACCTTTCACTGCAATTACAGCTGCAAGTCTTTTTGGGTACATCTCTACCAGATTTGCACATCTAGGGAGTGATTTTTCACATCTAGCTCAAGCTCTGTTTGATTGGATGGAGAGCATCTGTGAACAGCAATTTTCAAGTCATGCCACAGATTCTCAGTTGGATTTAGGTCTGGACTTTGAGTGGGCCATTCTAACACATGCATATGTGTTGATTTAAACCATTCCATTGTAGCTCTGGCTGTATGTTTAAGGTTGTTGTCTTGCTGGAAAGTGAACCTCTGTGAAGTGAACCTCTTTCCCAGTCCCCAGTCTTTTGCAGACTTTTCTTCTAAGATTGCCCTGTATTTGGCTCCATCCATCTTCCCATCAACTCTGACCAGCTTCCCTGTTCCTGCTAAAGAAAGACACTTTAATGTACACACAGCACCCCATATTAACAGAAAAACACAGAATTGTTGACATTTTTGCAGATTTATTAAAAAAGAAAAACTGAACTATCACATGGTCCTAAGTATTCAGACCCTTTGCTCAGGATTTAGTATTTGAACCCTTTTGATCTAATACAGCCATGAGTCTTTTTGGGAAAGATGCAACAAGTTTTTCACACCTGGATTTGGGGATCCTCCGCCATTCCTCCTTGCCGATCCTCTCCAGTTCTGTCAGGTTGGATGGTAAACGTTGGTGGACAGCCATTTTTAGGTCTCTCCAGAGATACTCAATTGGGTTTAAGTCAGGGCTCTGGCTGGGCCATTCAAGAACAGTCACGGAGTTGTTGTGAAGCCACTCCTTCGTTAATTTAGCTGTGTGCTTAGGGTCATTGTCTTGTTGGAAAGTAAACCTTCGGCCCAGTCTGAGGTCCAGAGCACTCTGGAGAATGTTTTCGTCCAGGATATGCCTGTACTTGGCCGCATTCATCTTTCCCTCGATTTAAACCAGTCATCCTGTCCCTGCAGCTGAAAAACACCCCCATAGCATGATGCTGCCACCACCATGCTTCACTGTTGGGACTGTATTGGACAGGTGATGAGCAGTGCCTGGTTTTCTCCACACATACCGCTTGGAATTAAGGCCAAAAGTTCTATCTTGGTCTCCTCAGACCAGAGAATCTTATTTCTCACCATCTTGGAGACCTTCAGGTGTTTATTAGCAAACTCCATGCAGGCTTTCATGTGTCTTGCACTAAGGAGAGGCTTCCCTTGGGCCACTCTGCCATAAAGCCCCGACTGGTGGAGGGTTGCAGTGATGGTTGACTTTCTACAACTTTCTTCCATCTCCCAACTGCATCTCTGGAGCTCAGCCACAGTGATCTTTGGGTTCTTCTTTACCTCTCTCACCAAGGCTCTACTCCCCCGATAGCTCAGTTTGTCCGGACGGCCAGCTCTAGGAAGGGTTCTGGTCGTCTCAAACGTCATCCATTTAGTCTTCCATTTAAGGATTATGGAGGCCACTGTGCTCTTAGGAACCTTAAAGCGGAGCTCCGCCGGAAAAAAATATATTAAAAGCCAGCAGCTACAAATACTGCAGCTGCTGACTTAATATTAGGATGCTTACCTATCCTGGAGTCCAGCGACGTCGGCAGCAGAAGACGAGCGATTGCTCGTCACTCTGCTGCCCCCACCGCCATCCTCGGTGAGGGAACCAGGCAGTGAAGCCTTGCGGCTTCACTGCCCGGTTCCCTACGGCGCATTCGTGAGTCGCGCTGCGCCGTTCTCACTGGTCCCCGTTGTGTTCTGGAAGCCGAGTGTTTCCCAGAACACAACGGGTATTCTGCGGGAAGTGACGTACTACCCGCAGAGAGGACTCCCTGAAGTGGGTGCAAATATCTGTCTTAGACAGGTATCTGCACCCCCCTCCCCCCTGACACCGGAGGGGGGAGGGTTCAGATGAGCGGAAGTTCCACTTTAGGGTGGAGCTCCGCTTTAAGTGCAGCAGAATTTTTTTTGTAACCTTGGCCAGATCTGTGCCTGGCCACAATTCTGTCTCTGAGCTCTTCAGGCAGTTCCTTTTTGGACTCAAATGAAGGTGTAGAACCATCTCAAGAATGATCAGAAGAAATGGACAGCACCTGAGTTAAATATATGAGTGTCACAGCAAAGGGTCTGAATACTTAGGACCATGTAATATTTTAGTTTTTCTTTTTGAATAAATCTGCAAAAATGGCAACAATTCTGTGTTTTTCTGTCAATATGGGGTGCTGTGTGTACATTTATGAGGAAAAAAATGAACTTAAATGATTTTAGCAAATGGCTGCAATATAACAAAGAGTGAAAAATTTAAGGGGGTCTGAATACTTTCCGTACCCACTGTGTGTGTGTGTGTGTGTGTGTATATATATATATATATATATATTGTGACAGCAGGAAGGTAAAGTCACCTGGTTGCATCCAGGGGGGTAGATATATTTCTCCCAGATTCAGGCTTTATGCTGACTTATACAACTAGGGTGGAGAGTTGTATAAGCCCAGCTGAGGCTAGTAGGCTCATGGATGACTCATACCTCTAGGGAGAGTGTGGGGCGTCGTGCAGACAGAGATGAGACCAGCTGAACCTTGTCAGCTCATTTAGGCCTCTATAAGGAACTCCCAGCTTCATTAGATGTTAGCTCATGCCTGGAACCAGACCTGTGTGGACTGTCTAGGGAGAGTGAACCCCTGTGCGGTGAGGCAAAGCCTGTGTGGCTATTTGTTTGGACTTTTACTAAACCAGGGACTTAGGGACTAGGACAGCACCAGGCTGATCCCAGTTGTTAGTTTAGGAAACCTGCATGTTTAGTCAGAGGTCAAACTGACCAGGATTTATTTTGTTTGTTTCTTTTTTGGCTTTGCTGTGTTTTTGTCACTGTACATAGAGAAATAAACCGCACCTTTTGATTTTGAAAACCACAACCTCCGTCTGCTGGCCCTGTTTTTGTGTGGGGAGCCCAACCAGGGGGTCACACACACCCGCTACCGAGTTAACCCCCTCACAGTTGGTGGAGAACCAGTGGCAGTTTTTTTTAAGCCAGCATGGAGGAGATACTGAAACAGCTGGCTCTAGCAAATGCCAATCAACAGCAGACAAATGCAGGTTTGCAAAGGAGCCTTGCAGCCCAGCAGCAAGCTCATCAACAAGCCCAGCAGCAATCTGAGGCCCGCTTCATAGACCTGTTACAGAAGCAAGAGCAGAGACTACAACAAATGGAAGCAGTAATGCAGCAACGTCCGCAGACCAGTGAGGAAAGCCGTCCCACTAATACCGCGTCCTTTGGGGTGAGTCGTTTATTGACAAAAATGACTGGAGAGGATGATCCAGAGGTATTTTTGACCACATTTGAAAGGACTGCTGAAAGAGAAAAGTGGCCTGAGGAGCAGTGGGCTGGACTGGTGGCTCCTCTGTTAACTGGTGAATCGCAGAAGGCTTACTATGACCTAGAGCCTGACCAAGCAAAAGACTATGTGATGCTAAAAGCTGAAATATTGGCAAGGCTGGGTGTCACCCTGGCTGTCCGGGCTCAGCGTGTGCATAACTGGACTTTCCAGCTTGGAAAACCCCCCAGGTCTCAAATGTATGATCTCATTCACCTGAGCAGGAAGTGGCTACAGCCAGAGACTTTGTCCGCACCAGAGATTGTGGAACGTGTTGTAATGGATCGGTTTTTGAGAGCTCTTCCTACTGCCATCCAAAAGTGGGTAAGCCATGGAGACCCAGAGACGGCCGGTGGTCTTGTGGATCGTGTAGAGAAATACTTGGCTACAGAGAACCTGACGGCCTCTTCCAGAGACACTCGGACTTTCCACCCTAAGACCAGACCATCCCCAGGGGCGGATAAGAGGATTCCAAGGGGTGAGGGTGGAGAGAGTGAGAGGGTGGGAGCTCTACCCCAAGTTTGGCGAGAACAGCCTGGGAAATCAGCGGCTCAAGAGGCCGCAAGAAGGATCGTTTGCTACCGCTGCCGGCAAGCGGGACATATTGCAGCCAATTGCCCGGTTGTGGAGGAACCCATGCAGTGTGACTTTCTGACGGACAGACATCAGTCGCTGTGTGCGACAGTCGCATGCACTGCCATTCGGGGAACTGAGAAACATTTATGCAAAATGTGTATTAATGGTAGAAATGTTGTGGTATTGCTGGATTCAGGTAGCCTTGTGACCCTGATAAAGGCTGAATTAGTTAAAACAGAGGTCTCTGGGAATAGCAAGGTAGCTGTTATTTGTGTGCATGGGGACACCCGAGAGTATCCAGTGACTACAGTGTGTTTCGAGACCCCCAAAGGTACCCTCTCTCATCCAGTGGGGTTAGTATCTCAATTACCGCATGATGCCATTGTGGGAAGGGATTTTCCGAAGTTCTGGGAACTGTGGGATGATCCTGAGCCCCCCACTGGTGCCCCTATGTACCAGGAATGTGATAGCCAGAACTCCTCTGAGAGTGGGGAGGACTCTCCAGAATTTCCCTTGTCAGTATTGGCAGGGGAGACTCAAGAAACTGGAGAGGAGCCCACCTCCTCAGACGAAAACCTACCGTCTGTGGAGTTTTCTGATCTGGAGGTTCACAGGGAAAATTTTGCCACAGAACAGTTAAAAGACCCCGCCCTAATAAAGGCACGGGAAAACGTAGTGGAAATAGATGGCGAGTTAGTGAACCCAGATAATACCTGCACTTACCCATACTTCAGCGTAGAGAAGGACCTACTGTATCGGGTGGCAAAAAGGGCAGAAGAAACCGTTGAGCAGCTGGTGGTGCCCAAACCTTACAGGAAGTTGGTGTTGGAGTTGGCCCATGGGCACATTCTTGGAGGTCATCTGGGGACAGAGAAAACCCAAGAGAGGGTATTACAGAGATTCTATTGGCCTGGGGTGATGAAGGACATAGAAAATTATTGTTCCTCCTGCCCTGTGTGTCAGAGGTCGGCCCCGATGCCACATTTCCGTAGCCCGCTGGTCCCTCTACCCATCATTGAGGTCCCGTTTGAGAGAATCGCAATGGATTTGGTAGGTCCTATAATCAAGTCCGCTAGGGGGCACCAGTACATATTGGTTATAATGGACTATGCCACCCGTTATCCAGAAGCGATCCCTCTCAGAAATACCTCGGCCAAAACCATAGCCAAAGAGCTATCTCTTGTTTTTAGCCGGGTGGGTATTTGTAAAGAACTGCTTACGGACCAAGGTACACCCTTTATGTCCCGGGTTATGAAAGAGCTGTGTAAATTGTTCAAAGTGACGCAATTGCGTACATCTGTGTATCACCCCCAAACCGATGGGCTGGTTGAAAGATTCAACAAAACCCTAAAACAAATGTTGAAGAAAGTGGTGGATAGAGATGGAAAGGATTGGGACTGTCTACTTCCTTATTTGATGTTTGCTATTAGGGAGGTGCCCCAATCCTCTACGGGATTCTCCCCCTTTGAGTTACTGTATGGGAGACACCCAAGAGGGCTGTTGGATATTGCCAAGGAAACTTGGGAAAGTGAGAGTTCTCCCCACAGGAGTGTGATTGAGCATGTCGCCCTGATGCAAGATCGAATTGCACAGGTAATGCCCATCGTGAAGGAACATTTGGCCCAAGCGCAGTTGGCACAGCAGAGAGTGTACAACCGTGGAGCAAAGACCCGTACCTTTTCCCCGGGGGATAGGATATTGGTACTTGTCCCTACGGTTGAAAGTAAATTCCTTGCCAAATGGCAAGGCCCCTACGAGATAATGGAAAAAGTGAGCGAAGTGAATTACAAGGTCAGACAACCAGGAAGGCGAAAGCCCGAACAGATATATCACGTTAATCTGTTGAAAGCCTGGAGGGATAGAGAGTCCCTAGTCGCAGAAACTTGGTCACCAGCTCAAACTGGTTGCGTGATTCCGGAGGTTGGAATAGCAGCCACCTTGTCACAACCCCAACAACAGGAGGTTAAGGAGTTTGTGCTTCGCAACAAGGAGGTGTTCTCTGAGCTGCCGGGACAAACATCTGGGGTAGAGCATGATATTATTACCCCGCCCGGTGAAAGGGTGAAGTTAAAACCCTATCGGATCCCAGAGGCCCGACGGGAGGCAATACGGGAGGAAGTACAGAAAATGCTGAACTTAGGGGTGATAGAGGAGTCCCAAAGTGATTGGTCTAGTCCCATTGTGTTGGTGCCTAAACCGGATGGGAGCTGGCGATTTTGTAACGATTTTCGTCAGTTGAACAAAGTTACAAAATTTGACACCTACCCCATGCCACGTATAGATGAGTTGATCGACCGGCTGGGAACAGCCCGATACATGACGACTCTTGACCTCACAAAAGGGTATTGGCAAATTCCCCTGGCCAAGTCGGCCAAAGAGAAAACCGCATTTGTAACCCCAGACGGGGCGTTCCAATATAAGAGAATGCCGTTCGGGTTACAGAATGCGCCGGCCACATTCCAGCGGAAAATGGACCAGATACTGAGGCCCCATCGGAAGTATGCTGCGGCTTACCTGGATGACGTAATTGTCCATAGCACAGATTGG
The DNA here is from genome assembly GCA_029206835.1 of Rana muscosa. Classification (NCBI taxonomy): domain Eukaryota; kingdom Metazoa; phylum Chordata; class Amphibia; order Anura; family Ranidae; genus Rana; species Rana muscosa. The sequence continues at coordinate 332,949,361 of CM055119.1, forward strand.
GCCTCACATCTGCCAAAAGTGCAAGCAGTCCTAGACTCTATCCGGGAAGCGGGGTTTACGGCTAACCCCAAGAAGTGTACCATTGGGCAGGAGGAGGCCAAATATCTTGGGTACACCATTGGCAGGGGAGTGATAAAACCCCAACTCAACAAAGTCGAGGCCATCCAGAGTTGGCCACGTCCCAACAGCAAGAAGCAGGTACGGGCCTTTCTGGGAATCGCGGGTTATTATCGGCGCTTCATTCCCCACTTTGCTTCTAAGGCTGTGCCCCTAACCAACCTGACGAAAGGGAAAGGGTCGGTCATGATTAAATGGACCCCCGAGGCTGAGGCAGCATTCCAATTCTTGAAACAAGCCTTATGTAGCCAGCCAGTGTTGTACTCACCCGACTTCTCTAAAGACTTTGTCGTACAAAGTGATGCGTCAGATGTGGGGTTAGGAGCAGTATTGTCCCAGGTCTGGAACGGGGAAGAGCACCCAGTCATTTACCTCAGCAGGAAGTTGAAGTCCCATGAGGTAAATTACGCCACGGTTGAAAAGGAGTGTTTAGCGGTGAAGTGGGCTCTAGATTCCCTTCGGTACTATCTGCTAGGTAGGCACTTTGACATGGTTACGGATCACGCTCCGTTAAAGTGGATGGCTCAAAACAAGGAGACAAATAGAAGAGTGAATAGGTGGTTCCTGGCCCTACAGGAATTCAACTTCACAGTAAAGCATCGCCCTGGCGTTCAAATGGGGAATGTGGATGCTTTGTCTCGAGTACATGAATGCCTGATTGCTGGTGTTCCAACCCCAAGGTTAAAACAAGAGGGGGGGGTATGTGACAGCAGGAAGGTAAAGTCACCTGGTTGCATCCAGGGGGGTAGATATATTTCTCCCAGATTCAGGCTTTATGCTGACTTATACAACTAGGGTGGAGAGTTGTATAAGCCCAGCTGAGGCTAGTAGGCTCATGGATGACTCATACCTCTAGGGAGAGTGTGGGGCGTCGTGCAGACAGAGATGAGACCAGCTGAACCTTGTCAGCTCATTTAGGCCTCTATAAGGAACTCCCAGCTTCATTAGATGTTAGCTCATGCCTGGAACCAGACCTGTGTGGACTGTCTAGGGAGAGTGAACCCCTGTGCGGTGAGGCAAAGCCTGTGTGGCTATTTGTTTGGACTTTTACTAAACCAGGGACTTAGGGACTAGGACAGCACCAGGCTGATCCCAGTTGTTAGTTTAGGAAACCTGCATGTTTAGTCAGAGGTCAAACTGACCAGGATTTATTTTGTTTGTTTCTTTTTTGGCTTTGCTGTGTTTTTGTCACTGTACATAGAGAAATAAACCGCACCTTTTGATTTTGAAAACCACAACCTCCGTCTGCTGGCCCTGTTTTTGTGTGGGGAGCCCAACCAGGGGGTCACACACACCCGCTACCGAGTTAACCCCCTCACAATATATATATATATATATATATTTATATTAATAAATATATATATATATATATATATATATATATATATATATATTTATATTAATATTAATATATAACGTGTGTGTGCGTACTGCATGTATGTGTTAATCTTATTGGATTAACCTGATATTCTGTTTGTTTTGCATTTGTTTGATGCATAACACTTTGTTGAAAATAGCAATAAAATATGATTGCACTAAAATATACATTAATATAAAGTAGAAGGGACAAGTTCTCTTGTTGGGGTTTTGGTCACCTTCATTGTTGGCACCATTGCACATTTGTCCTCATTAATACTCTTGAGAAGAAAATTCCTTCCCAGTGTCTCATGTGAAGTCTGCAATGCAAGCCAGCAGGCATTTTTAGAGATTCTTATTTTGTGTCCGGAAAAACAGATTGTACCGTTTTTATACAGCTAATTTGTGCGTTTTTGTTTTATTTTCTTGCGAGGAAACAAAGCATTCGTTGTGATAGAAACGTTACAACCATTTGAGATTCGGCTCTTTAAAAACATCCCCTTGGCTTTGAGTTGGCTCTTCCATTTGTGTGCTAGACATCTGTTGGGAAGTAAAAGTCAGCAAGTGCATCGTAGCAGAACGCTGGAAACCTCTCTACAGGAGTAGAATGAGAATCGCATGCATGAAGCCAGTGCTTGCCATTACCACTGCCTTTTTAGGCTAGTTGCTGCCAGGACTATGTGGTTAAATTTGGAGTCCCGTAAACTTGCTAGCAACTATGGCTTTGTTTTTTAAACAAGTTTCAGTATTTTAAATAGAGGGCTGACGATTTGCCCACTACCTTTGAAACCTGGGGCCTGTGATTTATTTACCTTAAAATGTATACCTAAACCCAAGAACATAACTGTAATATATTCCAGCTTACCAGTCTAAAGCACCATTCCTGTTCACATTGCCAGATCCGTTGACCCTCATGACTCAGGTCGTAGGTTGATGTCTGCAGATAATCACACTGTACTGCTACCTTGTCTTTTAAAGCTGAACTCCAGCTTTTGTAAGTTTGTTTGCGCCAGCTTGTAAAGTCTATGTTCCTCACATGTGAGGCCGCTGGATGTGCGGTATAAACTGTATGTAGCTGAGGCAACAGCATACAGAACTCTGCTACGAAGTGCGAGTCGAGACTTGCTGTCTCATACCCGGAACACAGTAGGGTTCATCTGATCGGCGCTCAGCCATTCAGAGAAAGCAATATTCAGAGAGGCACGCTGATGATGTCGCCAATTAGTGAAAGCTTTGTATTCATTGCTAAAATACATTGCTTTCTCTGAATGGCTAAGCACCAATCAGATACTCTCTACTGTGTTCCGGGTATGAGACATGTTAGTGAGGGACAAGTTGGCCCAAACAAACTATGTAAAGTATAACAAAAGCTGGAGTTCAGCTTTAACTTCAAGGGGTGTATTTATAAAAAATGCACACAGGACTATTTATCATATAAAACTGCATATACAGTACATTTGTTCTGTGCAAATGGGGGGCAAAATTTTTTGTTTTTAGGCTATTTTCTCTCTAGGTCAAATGTGTGAATTGTGAAAATATTGCCAAACGGCCACTGGATGGGGAGCCGATGATCATAGGAAATAAATACTTATGTACTATGACCCTCAGCTACATCTAGTGGCTATGATGAAATAGTTTCCGAATTCGAACATTCACCCTGGAGATGTAATTGCCAAGTAACATTCAATTTCCCCCCATTTGCACAGAATAAATATCACAGGACAAAGAGCTCTATAAATTATTTATAAATACAACAACAAATGTACACTGAAGCTTCCCACAGGTTAAATTATATTAAAGGAGATCTATGTTCACAGCAAATACTTTATAACATCAGCAACACAAACAATAGTTATTCTTGACTATCCAATATTAGTGTGCTTGAAAAATCTCCTTTTATGCTGTGAGTTTTGCCGGCTGTCTCTTTAAACACTTCCTGGATTCCCTGCATGCTTTGCGGCTTTCCCTTTGCTGTAGTGTTTACTATTTATATTTCTAAGGACATGTACCTTGCCGCCTGCAGGGCTGTGATTTCTGTACTGACTCCACCTCCGAAGAGACTCCTCCTCTCAGCACCTCTGTTGTTCAGAAGGCATCCTCTGTGAAATGTGTGACGCAGCAATGCTTACTCACAGGGCATATTGAATGTACCACAGAATTCAAGGAAATAAATGTTTTGGGGTTCTTCACATAGTAAATGAACAAACTTCAAGATTGTTCAGATTAAAGGCCAAAGCTATTTTGGCTATACTTCTACTGTAGGTCAAAGAAGGGAAGTTTGTTCTGCACTCCTATGAGCCGTTTTCAGCCAGATGAAATCACTCAGCCATATGGTCAGGATTCACCCAGATTCCTGGACTAGCACCTACCCCAGACTCTCAGCAATCCGCTAAGAGCCTGAGCCAGCCCCTTCCACCCCCTCCACAGCCCAGCACTCCAGTGAGCGCTGAAGGGGCAGAGTGCCAGTGCCTAACGGTCATGACTCTGCTCAGAGTGGAGATGAGAACTGAGCAATGCTGCATCCACCTAAGTGAGTATTAATATATATATTTTTTTTTTTAAGTCCATATTTCTAATAGAAATTATTGAATGTGGAAATGAATATATAGAAAGAAAAAAACTGTGCCAACCCACTTTGTCCCAAAAAACGGTTTCCCATCAAATGTAAATAGGACCGATAAATAAGTCCAAACACTATTTAGGGCAAGTACAAGTCCAACAAACACTTCACAGTGAGTGATCCAGGGGAACAGAATTAGGTCCACTTCCTCTTTCAGTTGCAAAAGCACACCTCCACCGTGACTTGTTCAAAACTTTGTGAAAAAATGGCCACCACCAAGGACAGGGGGAGCAGCTTACCAGAAGGCAAGCGGTATGGGACATTCGACTGTTACCCAGCCGCGGCCTTTATGATGCAACAGTAATCCTCCCTCAGTCAGCAGCGGTGTTCATCCAAAGTAATTTCCACACGTAATCACATCATGGACCCCAAACATAGATTGAAAAATAGAGAGGGCAAGCCAATAGCGTAATTCCGTATAGAAAATTTTATTTAAAAAAACGTAAGTTGTACTTACATATTAGAAGAGTAAAAGTAGCTTTTCATTAAAAGATACACTGTATCGCCGGCCGGCATATCAAGAGCCTCACTCCTTGAGCGTGGTGACGTCACTGAGCGTCCTCCTAGACGCGTTTCATCATTACGCAGACAAAACGCGTCTAGGAGGACGCTCAGTGACGTCACCACGCTCAAGGAGTGAGGCTCTTGATATGCCGGCCGGCGATACAGTGTATCTTTTAATGAAAAGCTACTTTTACTCTTCTAATATGTAAGTACAACTTAGGTTTTTTTAAATAAACTTTTCTATACGGAATTACGCTATTGGCTTGCCCTCTCTATTTTTCAATCTATGTTTGGGGTCCATGATGTGATTACGTGTGGAAATTACTTTGGATGAACACCGCTGCTGACTGAGGGAGGATTACTGTTGCATCATAAAGGCCGCGGCTGGGTAACAGTCGAATGTCCCATACCGCTTGCCTTCTGGTAAGCTGCTACCCCTGTCCTTGGTGGTGGCCATTTTTTCACAAAGTTTTGAACAAGTCACGGTGGTGGTGTGCTTTTGCAACGTACGTGAGACGTAACCCGCTTAGTATGGCACCACATCCATAGACAACACAAAAGAACAAAAAACAGAGGATAGGACATTAACAGTTGCCATTTGCAATCCCAAATAGGAAAGCGAAGTACTAATTTATAAAAAAAAAAAATCCAAAGTTTATTTAACAACATAGTTAAATATCATAAAAACATATATCAAAATTTTATGCAATAAAAGTGGACCTAATTCTGTTCCCCTGGATCACTCACTGTGAAGTGTTTGTTGGACTTGTACTTGCCCTAAATAGTGTTTGGACTTATTTATCGGTCCTATTTACATTTGATGGGAAACCGTTTTTTGGGACAAAGTGGGTTGGCGCAGTTTTTTTCTTTCTATCTGTTTTGGTGCTTTCTCACTATTACTGCTGCCTATATTTATAGCTGTTTTATCCTAGCGCAGTTTTTTTTTTTTACCTTTTATGGAAATGAATATATGATTTTTACATTTTGACCATAAGTACACTTTAACTGTGAAAGGTTTACATAGAATATTCCTTTTGATGTCATAGGTGTTTTTAAAGAACAAAAAACAGAGGATAGAACTTTAACGGTTGCCATTTGTAATTCCAAATAGGAAAGAGAAGTACTCATTTATAAAAAAAAAAATCTAAAGTTTATTTAACAACATAGTTAAAATATAAAAACATATATCAAAAATATTGTGCAATCAAATGCATGTAACATTCCCCCATAGGCTAAATAGCAAAAGCATGTACATATACAAAGAGACCTACCTGTCTTTGTATATTTGTATATGCAGACACTTTAGCTATTTAGCCTATGGGGGAATGTTACATTCATTTTATTGCATAAAATTTTGATATATGTTTTTATGATATTTAACTATGTTGTTAAATAAACTTTGGATTTTTTTTTTTTTATAAATTAGTACTTCGCTTTCCTATTTGGGATTGCAAATGGCAACTGTTAATGTCCTATCCTCTGTTTTTTGTTCTTTTGTGTTGTCTATGGATGTGGTGCCATACTAAGCGGGTTACGTCTCAAAAAATGTCACGGTCATGCTTCACTTTGCAAAACTTTAGTAAAAATACTTAGGCCCCTTTCACACTAGCGGACCGTATGTCCGCTATTTCATCCATCCGTTTACGGATGAAAAAGGGACATACATTGGGTCCCTAAGAGATCGCTGGTGTCAGTGGATGAACATCCGCTGACACCCGATCTCATCCGGGTCTGCAATCCTCCGATTCTGCAGACGGAGGAAAATCCTATTTTTCTATCCGTCTGCAGAGCGGATCGGATGAACACGGACAGACGGTCCGTGTTCATCCGATCCCCCCATAGGGGAGAGCGGAGATCTGACATCCACCGGCTCAGCGGGGATCAGCGGAGGTTCACAGAGCGGATCTTCACGGATCCGTCCCGTGTGAAAGGGGCCTTAGGGCAGGGTTCGACAAAACCCGGGCGCCAGGTCGCAAATGCGACTAGAATTAGCAACCTGGTGCCTGAGGCAGCACAGCTGAGGTTTCCTGTGTCTCCGTGCAGCCCCCCCCCCCCGCGATCTCGTCGGGCCGCGCTGGCCGGTAATTGAGGCCGCGGCTTTGCGGCCTTCTGCAGGCCTATATGATTCATTCTATAATCTGGCGCCCTCTTGTGGTGGCCGTTGGTATGACAAGACAACCAGACAACCAGCAATGCTTGCCTGTTTCACTGCCCGCCCATCTCCTTCCCTTTACTTAGAAGTTAACCCCCAAACATTATATATATTTTTTATTCTATCACCCTAGAGAATAAAATGGCGGTCGTTGCAATACTTTGTCACATCGCACAAGTGCACTTTTTGAGGAAAAAATCCACTTTTTTAAATTAAAAAATAAGACAGTTAAAGTTAGCCAAATTTTTTTTTTTTTATATTGTAAAAGATAATGTTAAATTGATACCCAACATGTCACGCTTCAAAATTGCGTCCGCTCGTGGAATGGCGACAAACTTTTACCCTTTAAAATCTCCATAGGCGACATTTAAAAAATTCTACAGGTTGCATGTGTTGAGTTACAGAGGATGTCTAGGGCTAGAATTATTTCTCTCGCTCTACCGATCGCGGCGATATCTCACATGTGTGGTTTGAACACCGCTTTCATATGCGGGCGCTACTCACGTATGCGTTCGCTTCTGCACGCATCGGTCGTTAAAAAAAAAAACCTGGCTTTTAACTTTTTTAGCTGGCTCCTAGATTCCAAGCAAATTTGTCAAGCCCTGCCTTATGCGGCGTACACACGATCGTTTTTCATGCCATTTTTTAAACCGACGTTTTTCTCTTCATTTTTTTTTCATGTTTCCTCTCAAGCCTGTCTTGCGTACACACCATCATTTTAAAAAACGTTCAAGCAAAGCGCGGTGGCGTACAACACGTACGACGGCACTATAAAGGGGAAGTTCCGTTCGGATGGTGCCACCCTTCATGTTAGTAAAGTTTGTTGAGCGACGATTCGCGCTTTTCAGCCTCCTGCTTTTCAGTCCGTTACAGCGTGACGAATGTGCTATCTCCATTACAAATGCTAGTTTTACCAGAACGTGCGCTCCCGTCTCATACTTGATTCTGAGCATGCGCGTTTTTTTCCACCTCGTCAAAGCATACACACCATCGTTTTTCCCGTCGTTAAAAAAAAACGACGTGAAAAAATAGAGCATGTTCGAAATTTTTAATGGCCGTTTTTCACGTTGTTAAAAATGCTCTGGAGCATACACACGATCGGTTTTATTGCCCATTTTTAAAAATGGCATTTTTAACGGCATGAAAAACGATCGTGTGTATGGGGCATTAGGGTTAATAAAGTCTGTTAGCAGTATATTAGCACGGATAATAGGGCTTTTCTTTTTCTTCTTGGTATAATTGCATTGTCTTTATATGAGCAACATCTACTAATTTGTTGTCATAAGGCTTCATGTACATGGGATGTTGTTCAACCTCTCTTGAACGATTTAATTTGACAGCTAGAAGCCATTGTCTAAAAACGGCCGTTTAGCCGCATTTACATGCCGCGTTTACATGCCGCGTTTGCGTCTAGAAGCATTTGAAAAATGTCTTTTTTCTTTTTGTTAAAATGAAAAATGTCTGTAAACGAAACGCTGTTAAACGCGAGTTGCCGCGTTTAGCCGCATTTGGCGCTTCAACTGCCTCTAAACACAGCTTCTGAATGCATTTTGTTGGGTTCAAGAAAAAGCCTCTAAACACAACTGCCTAGAAACAACTATAAACGAACCAGTGTACATGTACTGATAAGATAACATAGAGGAGAGTTCAGGAACAGTTGAAAAAAATGCCCAACTGCTCCTAAACGTCCGTTTACCAGCAGCAGTGTACATGAAGCCTTATGCCCTGTACACACGATCCGAATATCGTACGACAGATCGTACGACTTTTTCCGCTTAATAGTCGCAAGTAGAAATTAAATAGGTTATTAAAGTCACGAAAATTCTTGTACGACAGAAAAAAAAAATCGGAAGTGATGTCATGTGTTGTAATGTATTTGTATTGTATTTTCGGACGACAACTATACTGACTAAACAAAAATCGTACGATCTGGTATCATATGACGAAAATTTTCGTGCTTGTCCGATTAAAATAATATCGGATGAACTGTCATGATCGACTCTCGGAAGCTCTGTACTAACGATCCGATTATCGTACGATTCTTCCTCGGATGACATTTTTCATACGATATTTGGATCGTGTGTACGGGCCCTCAGGCCCCATGTACACGGGATGCTGCTAAACGTACGTTCAGAGGCAGGTGGATGCTTTTTTCAACTGCCCCTAAACTCATTCAATGTTATCCTATGTGACCATGCTTGTTTATTGACGTTTTTAGGCAGTTGCGTTTAACAGCGTTTGTTTGAAAGCAAAAAAATAGGTTCAGATGCCTAAGATTTCTACATTTCAGACACCAACTGTGACTAAACGTGGTAACCCGCGTTTAGCAGCGTTTAGTTTATAGGCGTTTTTGGTCATTTAAATTTTTTTTTTTTTTTAAACGCTTCTAAATGCAAACGCAGCAAAACTGACGTTTTAAACGTGGGTTTACTATCTGTCAAGTTAAATCGTTCAGGAGCAGTTGTAAAAACGTCCCGTGTACATGGAACCTAATGCCCCATACACACGATCCGAAAATCGGACGACAGATCGTCCAACTTTTTTCGTTTACTAGTCGCAAATAGGAATGGAATAGGTTACTATAGTCCCGAAAATTTTTGTACAACAGAAAAAAAAATCGGAAGTTATGTCATGTGTTGTAATGTATTTGTGTTGTATTTTCGGACGACAACTGTACTGACTAAACGAAAATCGTACGATTAGGTATCGTACGAGGAAAATTTTCGTGCATGTCCGATAAAATAATATCGGATAAACTGTCATGATCGGCTCACGGAAGCTCTGTACTAACGATCCGATTATCGTACGATTCTTCCTCGGATGACATTTTTTGTACGATATTCGGATCATGTGTACGGGCCATTAGTCTTCCCTTGTTTATCTGAAGATTCTTAGCTTACAAAAGTTTGAAATTTTAAGTCACAACCCTTGCTGAGGTATTAAATACGTTCTTTGTGTATTTTTTGCAGGACGATTCATCGCATTGGCAGTTATCCATGATGTCAGGCGAGGAGCTGACAGAAGTGGTTCAAATAACGGTTGATGATTTACATGTTAACCACCCTGGTGAGTTAATTTCTAATTGCCTTTTATAACTTACCTGTCATGTACGTTGATTAGGCAGTACCTGTCAGTTCTGCTGAGTAAGGACCTATGTCGGCGGGCTTTTGTCTGTGTTAGAACTTTGTCTCTCATGATACAAGTCAATGGAGATGCAAAAGCAGGTTGATGCAGCTTTGGTGGTCAAATGCATGTCTGAGGGAGATCAAAAGTACCTGTCGGTGAAATCCTAATGCAAGTATTAATGATCTCAGAGGCAACTCAAATTTTTCAAATGCAAGCAGAATACACCCAAATGCAAGCTGCATTTTCTCACGAACACAAGCCTTAAAACGTTTGTTACCCCACCACTGCATATTCCTGATACGTCCCTTCTGTACCATGTACTTGTATCACAAAGTATCGTGTTCTCTTTGTATTGCTTCCTTTATGTGAAATCCCTGGTGTTCATTTATAAATCAGTGCATTTTTTTTAGCACTTATCACTGTATTGGTGTCGCTGGTCCCCAAAAAGTGTCACTTAGGGTCAGATTTGTCCGCAGCAATGTGGTAGTCCTGCTAAAAATCGCAGATCGCCACCATTACTAGTAAAAACAATAAAAAAATAAATAAAAGTCCCTAAATCTATCCCCTATTTTGTAGACGCTATAACTTTTGCGCAAACCAATCAATATACGCTTATTTTTTTCTCCCCTAAAATATGTAGCAGAATACATATCGGTCTAAACTAATGAAGAAATTCGTTTTTTTTTTTTTTTAATTGTCTGTCTTTTTTTGTTTATAGCGCAAAAAATAAAAACCGCAGAGGTGATCAAATACCACCAAAAGAAAGCTACATTTTTGGGAAACAAAAGGATATCAACTTTTGTTTGGGTACAGCTTTGCATGACCGCGCAATTGTCAGTTAAAGTGACGCAGTGCCGTATTGCAAAATATGGCCTGGTCATTAAGGGGGTAAATCCTTTCAGGGCTGAGGTGGTTAATTAAAAGAGGCAATGGACTGAATTTTTTTTTTTTTGTGGCCCAGCTAAAGTTGGGCTCCGGTGTACACCAAAAAATTAAGCATGGAGGTAAATATGCTTTTTAACCACTTAAGCCCCGGACCATTTCGGGCCATTAGGACCAGGCCTGTTTTTGGGATTCGGCACTGCGCTGCTTTAACTGTAAATTGTGCGGACATGCAATGTTGTACCCAAATGAAATTTGCGTCCTTTTCTTCCCACAAATAGAGCTTTCTTTTAATGGTATTTGATTGCCTCTGCGATTTTTATTTTTTGCGATATAAACAGAAAAAGACCGAAAATGTTGAAAAAAAATGATATTTTCTACTTTTTGTTATAAGAAAAATCGAATAAACTCAATTTTAGTCATACATTTAGGCCAAAATGTATTCAGCCACATGTCTTTAGTAAAAAAAATGTCAATAAGCGTACATTTATTGGTTTGCGCAAAAGTTATAGCGTTTACAAACTAGGGTACATTTTCTGAAATTTACACAGCTTTAAATTTATGACTGCCTATCTCATTTCTTGAGGTGCTAAAATGGCAGGGCAGTACAAAACCCCCCCAAATGACCCCATTTTGGAAAGTAGACACCCCAAGGAAATTGCTGAGAGGCATGTTGAGCCCATTGAATATTTTTTTTTTTTGTCCCAAGTGATTGAATAATGACAAAAAAAAAAAAAAATTACAAAAAGTTGTCACTAAATGATATATTGCTCACACATGCCATGGTTATATGTGGAATTGCACCCCAAAATACATTCTGCTGCTTCTCCTGAGTACGGGGATACCACATGTGTGGGACTTTTTAGGAGCCTAGCCACGTACGGGACCCCGGAAACCAAGCACCGCCTTCAGGATTTCTAAGGGCGCAAATTTTTGATTTCACTCCTCACTACCTATCACAGTTTCGAAGGCCATAAAATGCCAAAATAGCACAAAACCCCCCCAAATGACCCCATTTTGGAAAGTAGACACCCCAAGCTATTTACTGAGAGGCATTTTCAGTCCATGGAATATTTTATATTTTGCCACAAGTTGCGGGAATATGACAAACTTTTTTTTTTTTGCACAAAGTTGTCACTAAATGATATATTGCTCACACATGCCATGGGCATATGTGAAATTACACCCCAAAATACATTCTGCTGCTTCTCCTGAGTACGGGGATACCACATGTGTGGGACTTTTTGGGAGCCTAGCCGCGTACGGGACCCCAAAAACCAAGCACCGCCTTCAAGGTTTCTAAGGGCATAAATTTTTGATTTCACTCCTCACTACCTATCACAGTTTTGAAGGCCATAAAATGCCAAGATGGCACAAAACCCCCCCAAATGACCCCATTTTGGAAAGTAGACACCCCAAGCTATTTGCTGAGAGGCATGTTGACCCCATTGAATATTTTTTTTTTGTCCCAAATGATTGAATAATGACAAAAAGAAAAAAAAAAAAATGTACAAAAAGTTGTCACTAAATGATATATTGCTCACACATGCCATGGTTATATGTGGAATTGCACCCCAAAATACATTCTGCTGCTTTTCCTGAGTACGGGGATACCACATGTGTGGGACTTTTTGGGAGCCTAGCCGCGTACAGGGCCCCAAAAACCAAGCACCGCCTTCAGGATTTCTAAGGGCGTAAATTTTTGATTTCACTCCTCACTACCTATCACAGTTTCGAAGGCCATAAAATGCCAAAATAGCACAAAACCCCCCCAAATTACCCCATTTTGGAAAGTAGACACCCCAAGCTATTTGCTGAGAGGCATGTTGAGTCCATGGAATATTTTATATTTTGCCACAGGTTGCGGGAATATGACAAACTTTTTTTTTTTTGCACAAAGTTGTCACTAAATGATATATTGCTCACACATGCCATGGGCATATGTGAAATTACACCCCAAAATACATTCTGCTGCTTTTCCTGAGTACGGGGATACCACATGTGTGGGACTTTTTGGGAGCCTAGCCGCGTACGGGACCCCAAAAACCAAGCACCGCCTTCAAGGTTTCTAAGGGCATAAATTTTTGATTTCACTCCTCACTACCTATCACAGTTTTGAAGGCCATAAAATGTCAAAATAGCCCAAAACCCCCACAAATGACCCCATTTTGGAAAGTAGACACCCCAAGCTATTTGCTGAGAGGCATGGTGAGTATTTTACAGCTCTCATTTGTTTTTGAAAATTAAGAAAGACATTTTTTTTTCTTTTTTTTTTTTCTTTTTTTACATTTTCAAAACTTTGTGACAAAAAGCGAGATCTGCAAAATACTCAACATACCTCTCAGAAAATAGCTTGGGGTGTCTACTTTCCAAAATGGGGTCATTTGGGGGGGTTTTGTGCCATCTGGGCATTCCATGGCCTCCGAAACTGTGATAGGCAGTGAGGAGTGAAATCAAAAATTTACACCCATAGAAATCCTGAAGGCGGTGCTTGGTTTTTGGGGTCCCGTACGCGACTAGGCTCCCAAAAAGTCCCACACATGTGGTATCCCCGTACTCAGGAGAAGCAACAGAATGTATTTTGGGGTGTAATTCCACATATGCCCATGGCATGTTTGAGAAATATATAATTTAGTGACAACTTTTTGTACATTTTTTTTTTTTTTTTTGGTCATTATTCAATCACTTGGGACAAAAAAAAAAAATATTCAATGGGCTCAACATGCCTCTCAGCAAATAGCTTGGGGTGTCTACTTTACAAAATGGGGTCATTTGGGGGGGTTTTGAACTGTCCTGGCATTTTATGCACAACATTAGGAAGCTTATGTCACACATCATCCACTCTTCTAACCACTTGAAGACAAAGCCCTTTCTGACACTTTTTGTTTACATGAAAAAAAATTTTTTTTGCAAGAAAATTATGTTGAACCCCCAAACATTATATATTTTTTTAAAGCAAAGGCCCTACAGATTAAAATAGTGGGTGTTGCATTTTTTTTTTCCACACAGTATTTGCGCAGCGATTTTTCAAACGCATTTTTTGGGGGAAAAACACACTTTTTTTATTTTTAATGCACTAAAAAACACTATATTGCCCAAATGTTTGATGAAATAAAAAAGATGATCATAGGCCGAGTACATGGATACCAAACACGACATGCTTTAAAATTCCGCACAAACGCGCAGCGGCGACAAACTACATTCATTTTTAAAAGCATTTAAAAGCCTTTACAGGTTACCACGTTAGATTTACAGAGGAGGTCTACTGCTAAAATGACTGCCCTCGATCTGACCTTCGCGGTGATACCTCACATGCATGATGCAATTGCTGTTTACATATGACGTAGACCGATGCTTGCGTTCGCCTTTGCGCAAGAGCAGGGGGGGACAGCGGTGCTTTTTTTTTTTTTTTTTATTATTTATTTGGCTTTTTTATTTTATTTTTAAACTGTGCCTTCCATATTTTATTTTTTTACCATTTTTATCGTTATCTCAGGGAATGTAAATATCCCCTATGATAGCAATAAGTAGTGACAGGTACTCTTTTTTTGAAAAAAATTGGGGGGTTAGACCCTAGATCTTTCCTCTGCCCTCAAAGCATCTGACCACACCAAGATCGGTGTGATAAAATGCTTTCCCAATTTCCCAATGGCGCTTTTTATATCCGGGGGGGGGGGACATTCCCTCCCACTGCTTGTAAAAGCAGTCTAGAGGCTAATTATCTGCTAGAATTGCTTTTACATGAAAGCCGGCTGCTGGCTGAAAAGAATGATACCAAGATGATACCTAAACCCGCAGGCATCATTCTGGTATAAACATTCAAAGTCCAGCAACATACCAGTACGTTGCTGGTCCTTGTTGGACATGTATTGTAATCTTTTTTTTCATACAGCCTATTGGCTGAACGAAAAAAAGAGATTGATTGGTGGGTATGCCCACCATTAGAATACCTCCCTTCATCCACCCACTTCTAATGATGGGCATATATGCCGAAGCATGGGGGCATCCTCCCGCAAAAAAGTTATGCCGCGTACACACGGTCAAGCCTTCGTCGGAATTTCGACCGTATGTACGCGGCATAAAAGGTTATGCCGCATACACACGGTCGGACTTTTCCACGGGCAAGCCTCCGTTGGAATTTCGACCGTATATACGCGGCATTAGGAGCAAAATCGCTCCTCCGCCCCTGCTGCCCCCATGCTTCGGCATATATGCTCTTTTTTTTAACTGTGGTGGTGAAATCACCTCCTACAGCGTTGGAGTCACGGCTTTATGTATCGTGGGAGCAAACGCTGTTGCTGTCAAGATAAATAGATCCGCGCTGCAACTGAATGGCGTACCTGCTAAGCAAATGGTGGTTAACATTAAAACAAAGTAACATTACAGTACAACAGTAAGACCTTACCATGCCATACCTGCAAAGCAAATACCAAAATAAAACCTAGTAAAAAATAAAAAAATGTTTTAACGCAACCTGTGCCTAAAATATATATATGCCGAAGCATGGGGGCATCCTCCCGCAAAAAAGTTATGCCGCGTACACACGGTCGGAATTTTCCACGGGCAGGCCTCCGTCGGAATTTCGACTGTATGTACGCGGCATTAGGAGCAAAATCGCTCCTCCGCCCCTGCTGCCCCCATGCTTCGGCATATATGCTCTTTTTTTTAACTGTGGTGGTGAAATCACCTCCTACAGCACTGGAGTCACGGCTTTATGTATCGTGGGAGCAAACGCTGTTGCTGTCAAGATAAATAATTCCGCGCTGCAGTTGAATGGCGCACCTGAAAACAAAAAATTACATACCTGAAAAGCAAGCATGATAAAACATTGCAGAATAGAATACAGTAAAAAAGAGCAGAACAATAGAGAGAAAATAGAGAGAGAGAGAACAATAAAACGACAACTATTTTTGGTTTTTTTATTTTATATTTTTTTTGTGTTTTTGTTTTTTACGTTTTTTTTTTCTTTTTTACACTTTTTTTTGTAACTTTACAACTGTAATGGTTCGGGTCTCTCAAAATGTAATGGCATCTTGGGAGACCCTGTGTAAGTGTGTCCTTGTCTGTGAAATGCTGTACCCTACGCTAAAACTTCACTTTTGAGTGGTAGCGTTCAAAACATTCACCTTGGCAAAGACCAGGCTTGTCAGGACAGAGTGGACAAAAACTACGGGTGTCACGCCTAAATCCGCGCTTGCTACAGACACGACATCTTTTTTGGGGGTGGCTTTGGGTAGGGGTACTCGGGAGGACATACGAATAATGCCTCTCATGCAGCCGGCTTACTGCATTTGGTAGGGGATGGTGAGGTGCAGAACCGCCTGGATACAGGAGTTCTGTGACTATCTCATTCTGGAATTTTAGAAGAGATAACGTCCCGCCTGAAGCTCTGTATAGCACATGAGCGTTCAGCAAAGCCAATTGGAATAATGATAGAGACACTTTTTTGTACCAGCGTCTCGCCTTACGGTCAATTAGATACGGCGCCATCAACTGGTCGTTGAGGTCCACCCCTCCCATATTTTGGTTATATTCGTGGACACAGAGGGGTTTCTCCACAACACCAGTCGCCGTACGAATTTGGACTGTCGTGTCTGCATGAAGGGAGGTAAGAAGGAAAACATTCTTATTGTCCCTCCACTTCATAGCGAGCAAGTTATTACACTTCAAGCAGGCTCTCTCCCCCAGCCTAAGACGGGCATCTACAAGCCGCTGGGGAAAGCCCCGGCGATTAGGTCGCACGGTGCCACATGCTCCAATCTGATGATCAAACAAGTGACTAAACAGTGGCACGCTCGTGTAATAATTGTCCACATACAAGTGGTACCCCTTTCCGAATAAGGGTGACACCAAGTTCCACACTATCTTGCCAGCGCTCCCTATGTAATCCGGGCAGTTGACCGACTCAATCTGACTATCTTTTCCCTCATAAACCGTAAAGTTCACTACATAGCCTGTTGCCCTGTCACAGAACTTGTAGAGCTTGACCCCGTATCTGGCACGCTTGCTGGGAAGGTACTGCTTGAAAGACAAGCGGCCAGAAAATTTAATCAGGGACTCATCAACGCAGACAACTTGATCGGGAGTAAACAAGGCTGCAAAACGTTCGTTGAAGTGGTTTATGAGGGGCCGAATTTTATAGAGCCGGTCGTATTCAGGGTCCCCACGTGGACGACAAAGTTCATTGTCGTTGAAGTGCATGAACCGCAAAATCTGCTCGTATCGTGCCCTGGACATGGAGGCAGAGAACACGGGCATGTGGTCAATTGGGTGCGTGGACCAATAAGCACGCAATGACGGAAATTTATGTGTGCCCATGTTGAGGGAAAGGCCCAGAAAGGTCTTAAATTCGGAAACCGTAATTGGTTTCCAATTTCTGGCAATTTTAGGCAACTGGGGGTTAGCGGCGATAAATTGACCAGCATATAAATTACTCTGGTCCACAATAGATCTATAGAGATCTTCCGTGAAAAACAGCGAATAAAAATCAATTGGAATAAAATCAGCTGTTTCCACCTGAATACCGGGTTGGGCAGTGAATGGGGGAAGTACGGGTTCTGCAGAAGTGGTGGGGACCCAATCAGGATAGGCGAATTCTGCAGGAAGGGCAGTATGGGCACGACGGGCCTGCCTTTGTCTTCTTGGTGGCAGCGGGACACTACTTGTGCTTGCCACCTCGCCAGCTTGAACTGCACTTATGGGACTCGCCACATCACCAAGTGTTACTGCAGTGCTGGATGTACGTCCAGGCTGTACTAGGCCGCTGGTGCTTGCCAGTTCACCAGAAGGAATAGCGGCGCTAGTACTACTCTGCTCCATGATACGAGAGACCTGCGGTTCTTGCTCCTCAACAACCTCAGAAGATCGGGATCGGGTACACCTGACCTTAGCAGGGACCTCAACTTCGTCGTCTGAGCTATCTGACGTGGGGCCGCTGACGTCACTGTCTTCTACGGGAAGATATTCTGAGCCTGAATCTGACAGATACGTGACCTCCTCTTCACTATCTGTCATGCTCAGAATCTCGTAGGCCTCTTTACTAGTGTACCTTCGTCTTGCCATTTTGGGCTCTAAATTTAGGGGTACACTAGTAAGATTCACAGGAAAAAAAGCACCTGACTGTCGTCAGCAAATATATCAAACGCTACAAAAAAACTGTTAGCGATCGCAGGGATCAGGCCTGTCTCTGCGAACGCTGCAGTTATGTGTGTTGTGTTTGGTAAGTGACAGTGATCGATCGATACTGCACTTGGGTGGGCTGGGCTGGGCTGGGCTGGGCGGAGGGGCTAAACGCAGGCGCTAGCAGGTATCTGGGCTGATCCCGCTAACACTGCGTTTTTGGGAACCCTAAACCGCTGGGGATGCTAGTATAGATCTGATCAGATACTATACCACTAAGGGGGGTGTATGCTTTGCGCGTGGGTGTTAGCGTTACTGGCACTAACCTAACACTGCCTGGGGTGACGCAGACCCTCTCTGGCGCTAAAACCTAATTGATCTCACCCGCCGGGCGATCAGGTGGTTAAACCTTTATTGGGTTATATACGGCGGGTGCCCTGATGCTATAAAAAGCAAACTAATCAACCAGCGTCACCCGTAACCTTTATATGGTGATCACTGGTGAAAGGGTTAACTAGGGGCAATCAGGGGGTTAAAACCTTTATTAGGTTAAATATGGGGGTACCTGACACTATATAAAAACCTGACGGGTAACCTAAATAACTAAATAACTTACTGGCTAACCAGTTACACCAGTGACGCTTATACGGCGATCACTGGTGAAAGGGTTAACTCTAGGGGCAATCAGGGGGTTAAAATAATATATGGGGGTACCTGACACTAATAAAACACCAGCGACACGAATACAGCGATCGGAAAAACAATCGCTTAGTGACGCTGAAGTTAGGGGGTGAAAGGGTTACCTGGGGGGTGATCAAGGGGTTAAACCTTTATTAGGGGGGGTTAGGGGGCTACCCTGGACCTAAAGGGGCCTAATCCTAACTGCCCTGCAACTTTTTACAATCACAGATGACACTAAATGCAGTGATCAGTAAAATAAATGATCACTGCAATCAGTGACACTGTGATTGGGGGCTTTGGGGTGACCTGGGGGGTGATCTGGGGGTGACTGGGGGGTGATTTGTGTGCCTATGTGTACCTACGTGTCAGTGGACTGTTGGTGCACTAACCTGCTTCTTCTCTTCTCGGCGCCGGGAACGAAAAGACCGCGGCGAGGGAGATGACATCACTTCCTCCAGCCTGTGTTTACATTTCAGGCAGGAGGAAGCAATTTCATTCGCCGGGAGCGATCGCGAGGGGGGGGGGCGGAATCGAGCGGCCGCCCCCTCATGCCTGATCGCTCCCGAACACTTAACGGCCGCTCACTGCAGTGAAGGGGGGTCCGGATGGACCCCCCAACTGCACAAAGGCGATCACGTAGATCTACGTGATTCTGCCTGTCGGTGCCATTCTGCCGACGTAAATCGGCGGTGGGCGGTCGTTAAGTGGTTAAAGTGAGGATTTGTTGTACATTGGGTTAACCCCTTACAACCGTGTAACACATATAAAGCATCCAGAAAGTAGTCTTTATACCTGGACGCCACATATATGCCCCCTGTGTTTGTGCTGGAAGTGTGCTCCCACCACTGAGACCGAGCTGTTACTGACAGCTCTGGGTCTTGTTCTAAAGACTGGGAGCTGAGAGAACCAGCTCTCAAAAACATGGTCACATAGCCTGTGATTGTGAGTGTTGTTTCTTCTCTGAGTAATGGAAAATATACTTTGTGTCTAAAAAAGAAGTCTGTTAAAAATAAATGTAAGATTTGAGTGTAACTTTGTTCAGAATATTAAGTCCTGATAGAGCACTTCGGGGTGGCTTCTTTTGCAGGTATAGCTATGTAAAACCTTTAAAGCGGAGCTCCATCCAAAAAGGGAAGCTCCACTTGTTTGCACCCTCCACTGCCACATTTGGTACTTTTGGGGGGGTACCTGGTTTTGACAGGTACCCGCTCCCACTTCCGAGTAAGATCACTATCTGTGATCTACAAAAATTCCGGTCCCTGCTCCTACCCCCTTCTGGGACACACACAGGTCCCAGGGACCATTCAGAAAGCACAGCGCAACTCGCGCGTGCGCAGTAGGAAAGCGGCTGTGAAGCCTGAAGTATTCACTGCCGGTTCTCCTTACTTACAATGCCGGTGCCTGCACCCAAAGCCCGATTGACGAATCGACTATGGGTGCCCACATTGCGGGATACCTGGATAGGCAAGTGCTGTATCCCTGGGACATGGCACATCCCCGATCTTGGTAAAGAGCCGATGACACGGCTCTTTACCCATGTTATCAGCTGTGTCCAATCACAGCTGATCACATGTAGACAAGGAAATGCCAGTTATTGGCTTTCCTCTCCTCACACTGACAGAGTGTGAGGAGAGGAGAGAGCCGATCAGTGGCATTTTCTCACAGGGGAGACCTGCACAGATCAGTGCAGCCCCAACAGTGCCAATCAGTGCTGCCTTTCTGTGCCTTTCAGTGCTGCCTATCAGTGCCCATTAGTGCCTCCTCATCAGTGTCCATCAGTGCCACCTATCAGCACACATCAGTGAAGGAGAAAAAATACTTATTTACAAAATTTAGAAACTAAGAAAAACTTTTTAAGTTGTTCAAAATTTTTTGCCCAAAAATTTAAAAACCCTGTGGTGATTAAATACCACCAAAATAAAGCTCTATTTGTCTAAAAGAAATGTCAAATTCATATGGGTACCGCGTTAGATGACCGCGCAATTGTCATTCCTGGCCTGGGCAGGAAGGGGTGTAAGTGTCCTGTATTGAAGTTGTTAAACATGCTGGAGGATGTCCTCTTCATCTCAATTCGATGTGGGCCTCATAAGAATCTAAATTGTTCAGTATAATTATAAATACTTTTGTTAGAGGCACTTTCATGCGGCATGAATTGCCATGTTTCTTTAATGGTCATTTAGGGCTTTGTTTATGAAAGGACCTCTTGAGCTTTCGTATATAAAGCTAAGATGTAACTTGTCCTGGTCCTGTCAGTTGATTTTTATTGGGTAGTAAAATGTTGTACAGATTGCCTGGTGTTTATTAACTGTTCCTTTAGCTTTCTTCATTTGCAGTTTATTTGGCAGTTAATTAGACTTGCTGGTCTTTGGTACAGATAGCTCACTGTTCTCCTCCACCATATCTATGCTTGTCTCATTCCTCGCCTGCTTTTAAGATGTCTTAAAGATTTGTGATGTAAGTCCTTATCTCTTGCTTTCTCCAGCAGTAGTTTCAATTCCATTTTAAAATACACATTATCTATTTGTGCAGCTGTGACTGGGAAATAGCGCGATGGGGAGGAGAGGTTGTTGCTGTAAAGCGGTATAATCGCTCCTTATAGTGCAAGGAGCCGACCTTGTTTTTGTTTGCTGAAGAGATTGTAATTGGCATCTTTAGATTGTGATCAGGGTGATATACCCCTTGGCCTGCCCTTACTTGCTTTCTGACTCTGCCGCTATCCCTGTACCCTCCTCTGTGTTACCAGCCGAAAATTCTTCACGCCTCCTAACTTCTCAACGGTGTGATTGAAATGGCATATAGCCCGTATAGAGTCCTTCCGTTGACTATTGCTAATTGAATGGGCTCTGTGCTGGGTTTTTTTTATTGAGACAGTGAAAAATAATTCAGAGGAGGCATGTAATCATAGGGGAACATCACTGTTTTTGCTATAGATGTGTATCTGAATATAGTTTTCTCTTATCATCCATGGACTGACACGGTGTGTCTTTACACTTTACACGTGGGTTATGTCCCTGCTTGCAGGAGAAGACCTAGGCAGAATGTGAGATGTTATACATACATTCTAAAAGCCAGAGCTGAACAGCCCCACCCAGGGGGCGGTCCCTCCGGGCATAACCCTCCCACTACAGTCAGCAGACTTCAGTTTTTTTCTGCCTAGCAGAAGGAGAAGACGTGGCTCCCTCAGGAGCCAGTCTCCTGACCTATTTTATTCCTTTTTGGAATTCTTTTTTATTTTATTTTTGAGAATCTTCTATCAACTGTCGGCTGGGCAACAGGTTGGGTACAAGATATCCTCGTAGTCTTCCCTGTCCGACCATCGAGCGTGCTGATCCTCGCCTTCTGTGCGTGAGACTCAGTTCACGACAGGCCCCATGACTCCAGGGGTGGCCGGGTTTGCTTTCATGCTCCCACGGTCCTCTCAAGACTGAACAGCTCCTGACTGACTGTATCTTTCACGGTGGACCGGGCCGACAGCTACTCAGTACTGCACTGTGATAGTCCTGTCAGAAACACCAGTGTGTCCCTCAGGGGACGGGTAAGTAGTCTCTCCTGCCTGCAGGTGAGTACAAAGGGCTGTGTGTTTCTCTGTGGGGGATTTTCCCTGTCTCCCCCTGTATTTTATTGTCGCTCTCTGTCACCATTACTGGCGCTGACTGTGTGGGGTGCTTGGGGGTCACACTGTTCTTGGGGGACTCATGCTGGTCTGCAATGTATGCCTTGGGGCTTTTTTGTGTGTTTTTTTTTTTGGGGCCTGAGCGCCGAGTGGCGCTGTGCGTGTGTGCTGTTTCATTTTAACTGCGTCATGGCGGCCATCTTGCCGCGGATCGCCTCAGTGAAGTGCGGCGGCCATTTTCTTGTAGCCCGCGCGCTTTTCAGCACTAGTTTGGCCTCTAGCGCTGCTATAGCAGCGCAAATCTCCTCACAGTCTCCTCACAGCTTACCAGCGCTGACACAGCGCGGTACAGACAGCGGAACTAAGCGGTCCCTGGTCCGGTTTGGTGAGTCCCCTGGGCGCCCCCTCCTCAGTCAGCACAGCCTGTGGGTGGACTTTTTATCTGAGAGAGTCTCAGAGAGGGACAATATGGAGTCTGTGTCACCAGCTTCCCCTAAAAATGTCAGTGGCAACAGGCAGTGCTTCAGCACTGCGGTCCCTATGGACCTGTTGTGGGCAGCCCTGGAATCAATTTCTGACCAGGATGGGAGCTGTGTGCAAGCGCAAGGTGCAAAAAGGCTCCCTCTCCCCACTTTATCTACTCGAGGGCAGTGCGCTGATTCAGATATGGGCCTAGCCACTATCGCTCAGGACCCTAGTTCTGAATGTATGGATGGTTTTGAACAGGACATTCCTTATGAGGGAAACTCCAGTTCTGAGTCAGTAAATGACAGGGCGCTTGTTAGTGTGCTCATGACTGCGGTGAGGGACACTCTCAAGCTCAAATGCTGCGGATGCAGAACCTCAGGCGGATACTGTCTCCTTTGGTTCTTTTAAGGCCATGCCTTCTAAAGGGGTTTTTTCCATTGTACTTTCTTTGACCAGCTCATTGATAAGGTCTGGGAAAAGCCGCAGAAGAATTTTTTTTTTATGGTCCCGCTGCGTTTGTCTATCAGGTACCCCTTGAAGATGCCCTACTTAAAAAGTGGGCTTCTCCCCCAGTGGTCGACCCTCCAGTCGCCCGGTTGAACAAGGCCATCACTCTCCCGATGGAGGGGACTCCTGCATTTGAGGACCCCACTGACAGGAGGTCAGAAGTGGTGAGCAGAACCATGTTTGCCTTGTTGGGATCCGCCCTACGACCTGTGGTAGCGGCGACCCTTGTGTCAAAAACACTTACAGGTTGGGCAAAAATGTTGCACCTAGCTGTACAGGAGCATATTCTTCCTCCAGACACAGTTGCTCTGGCCCACCCAACTGGTTCAGGGCCTGGTTTCTGTGTGCGACGCCACGCTGAACGCGGCCCCTTTAATATCCAGGGCCTCTGTCTCGGCGGTGGTATTGCGTCGTCTTATCTGGTTGAAATGCTGGTCTGCTGACCTAGCCTTAGGAAGCTCCTGACGGATCTACTATTTTAAAGGCGGTAGACCTTTCGGTGCTGCTCTGGATGACATCGTCATGGATGTCACGGGAGGTAAACGCACTCTTCTTCCTTAGACTAGCAAGGATGAGGAGGCCCGCCGCAAACAGGGGCCTTCCTTTCCAGCAAACAGGGGTTTTTTCGTCAGTCAGAGTCCACAGGTAGGCCCTCTCAGACTGATGGCAGTGCGGCTGGTGGGCACAAGTGCCCCTGGGTGCGTAAGCCAAACAAGCGGCTCCCAAGCCCGCCTCCGTGTGAAGTCTTGCCTCCGCCCGACTCTGGGGTGGGGGGGACGACTTCGCAGGTTCATGGATCGGTGGACCTCCCGAATCTCCGACTGGTGGGTGTGCGAGGTGGTCACCTCAGGTTATAGGATAGTATTCCGATCCTGGCCCCCACACAGATTCTTTCCCTTGAATCTTTCTCTCCTTCCTACCTGTCGGGCAGCCCTCTTGGGGGCTGTACAGGTTTGATCAGGTCCGGAGTGATTGTGCCGGTTCCGTCACAGGAGAGTTTTCAGGGATTCTGCTCGAATCTGTTTGTCGTCCCAAAAATAGGACGTGGTTCGACCTATCCTGGACCTCAAGGCCCTGAATGCCTTCGAGAAGGTGCAGAAATTCCGCATGGGATCCATTCGCACGGTGATCGCTACACTCCACCAAAGGGATTTTCTTCTGGCGTCCTTGGACTTCAAGGACGCCTACTTGCATGTTCCGATCCGCGCAAGTCACCAGAAGTTTCTGCGCCTTGCGATCAGCGAAGTCCACTCTCGATTGTGGCTCTTCCTTTCGGCCTTGCCTCGGCACCAAGGGTGTTCACCAAGGTGCTTGCTCCGGTTCTAGCCTTCTGTTACAGCGAGGTATTGCTATCGTGGGCTATCTGGACGGTCTTCTGCTATGAGCAGAAAGTGGCTCAGACTTAGAGGAAAGGTGACTATCGTCAATTAGACCCTCAGGGACCTCGGGTGGTTCCTGAACATTCAGGAGTCAGTCCTGGTCCCGACTCAGTGTCTGGAGTCTCTAGTTCTGGACTCCTTGGAGGCAAGGTATCCTACCTCTGGAGTAGTTGCTGACACTTCAGTCTGCGGTGCGGGTGCTGACATCCCGAACATGGTTGTCAATCCGTTGTTTGCATGAGAGTCCCGGGACTCCTGGTGGCCTCCTTCGCGGCCGTTCTGTATGCCCAATCACACACCAGGGCATTGCAGAAGGAGATCTTGTCCACCTGGGACAAATCCCCGTTGTCCTTGGATCTTCGGATCCAGGTGATTCACCTGGTCAGGGCGTCCCTGACAGGGTGGTTGGGACCCTCGGCTCTTCGGTCCGGAAAGTCGTTCCCCTCCCATCCAATGGACGGTACTCACGACGGACGCCAGCCTGACGGGCTGGGGTGGAGTCTGGGGAGTCCTGTCGGCTCAGGACCTTGGACTCCGGACGAGCCCGTTTACCAATCACTGTTCTGGAAATGCGGGCCATCAGACTGTGTCTCTCCTCAGGTCGGAGAGAGTACGGGTCGCTCCATCAGGAGCCAGTCGGACAACGCCACGGCGGTGGCGTAAGTGAAAACAATCACGGGGGGACTCGGAGCTCAGCTGCGGCTTCCGAGGTAATCCGTATCCTGAAGTGGGCCGGAAGAAACGTGCCGGCTCTGTAGGGGCGGACTATCTGAGTCGCCAATCGCCAGACGCGGGACCAGGAAGAGTGGTCCTTGCATATTTCAACTCCTTTGCCGACGGGGGGGCACGTCGGATGTGGACCTGATGGCCTCTCGACTCAGTCGCAAGGGTCGAGGTTGTGGCCAGATCCAGGGATCCTTGGGCGATGACTCGGATGCGTTGGTGGCCCCATAGGGTCCTTATCGCCTGATATAAACTCCGGTGATCCTAATTGTTCCGGATTGGCCTCAGCGTCACTGGTACGCTGATCTGGTACGTCTCGTTGCGGACGTTCCCTGGCGGTTGCCGATGAGGGAGGACCTTCAGTCTCAAGGTCCTATGTTTCATCCGGCTTACAGTCTCTGGCTTTAACGGCAGAGCTGTTAAAAGCCAGGTATTGAGGGACCGAGGTCTCTCGGACTCTGTCATTTTGACCATGTTAAGGACACGGAAGTCTTCCTCCAGGCAGATCTATCACCGTGCCTGGAAAGCTTATATCGCCATATGTGAAGCGCTGGACTGGCGTCCTCGGACGTATTCCGTCCCCAGAATCCTGCGTCCTCTACAGTGTGGAGTGACCCAAAAGCTTACTTTGAGTACCATCAAGGATCAGATTTCGGCCTTGGCCGTCTTCTTTCAGCGACCTCTACCGGGTCATTTCTTGGTTAGCACCTTGTGTTGGGGGTTCGCCATGTGCTCCCTCCTGTCAAGCCTTCTCTCCCACCGTGGGATCTGAATTTGGTGCTCTAGGTCCTCCAGGAACCTCCTTTTTGGGAATATCCGGGATATTCCTCTCTTGTCTTGTCTCAGAAGGTGGCCTTTTAGTGGCAATCACTTCTGTTTGACGAGTGTCTGAGTTGGCGGCTTTGTCCTGCAAGTCGCCATATTTAGTCATCCATAAGGATAAGGCGGTGTTGCATCCGCGACCTTCCTTTTTGCCAAAGGTGGCGTCTACCTTTCACCTACATGAGGACATTGTCCTCCCGTCCTTGTGTCCTCACCCATCGCATCCCAGAGAGTTTGCGCTGCACATATTGGATGTGGTACGAGCCTTACGGGTGTACCTGTCTGCTACTGCTTCTATTCGGAAGTCCGACTCACTGTTTGTGACTGCCCCTGGTCCATAACAGGGCCAAGCGGTTTCGTCTCCAATCATTTTTAGGGGAATCAGACAAACCGTCATTCAAGCCTATGCTCTCAAAGGGCGGGCGCCTCCCTTTCCGGTTACGGCGCATTCCACCAGGGCAATTGGTGCATCCTGGGTTTTCCGACATCAAGCGTCGGTTGCACAAGTGTGCAAGGCGGCGACCTGGTCGTCTGTTCATACCTTTTAAGTTTTTTATAAGGTTGATGTGGCTGCATCTTCGGATGCTTCCTTCGGCCGCAGGGTGCTGCAGGCCGCTGTTTAAAGTTGCGACTCCTCCGTTGAGGAGATCTGCCTTCTTGGAGTGGAAGTTTTTGGTTTTTCCATTTATACTGCTCCCATCCCTCTTGACACTGCTTTGGGACATCCCACGTGTAAAGTGTAAAGACACACCGTGTCAGTCCATGGATGATAAGAGAAAATAGGATTTTTTGTACTCACCGTAAAATCCTTTTCTCTGACATCCATGGACTGACACGGCACCCACCCTTCCTTTTTAAGTTTGTACTGCTTTGTTACGAACTGAAGTCTGCTGACTGTAGTGGGAGGGTTATGCCCGGAGGGACCGCCCCCTGGGTGGGGCTGTTCAGCTCTGGCTTTTAGAATGTATGTATAACATCTCACATTCTGCCTAGGTCTTCTCCTGCAAGCAGGGACATAACCCACGTGTAAAGTGTAAAGACACACCGTGTCAGTCCATGGATGTCAGAGAAAAGGATTTTACGGTGAGTACAAAAAATCCTATTTTTATTTGATGTTCACTTACATGCTTGCTGTGCCATTATTTCATATACAGAGTTGTCATAGTAGTGGCTATCTGTATATCTTCACAGTCAGTGATTTGTAATTGTAAACTCTTGTAGGCAGTGTCCTGCAACCTATTTTAATGTCTTCTTACCTTATGTTTATTCATACATAATTATTTTTGTGACGATAGTGCTACAGAATACGATCATTGGTCACTTTAATCTTGACACCTACCTAGTACCCAAAAGCGTATACAGTGGAACCTTGGTTTACGAGTAACGCGGTTAACGAGCGTTTTGAATAACCAGCAACTTTTTTTTTTTTAATTCTGACTCGGTTTGCGAGTGTTGTCTTTTAAAACTAGCAAAATTCAAGCTAATGGGGTGTGCAGTACCGCATTTGGCCAGCGGTGCGGGGGCGCCGATGACACTCGGAATGGTTCGGAGCCACTCGGAAATACTCTGTTCCCGAGTGTTTCCGAACCTTTCCAAGGGTTTCCGAGATCAGCCGAGCTGTCCCCGAGTATTCCCGAGTCTCTCCGGCGCCCCCCCACCTCTGGCCACATGCGGTATTGCATGCCATAGAAGTCAATGCAGAACTAATTATCTTAGTTTCCATTGACTCCTATGGGGAAACTCGCTTTGATATGCGAGTGCTTTGGATGACAAGCATTCTTCTGGAATGGATTATGCTCGTAATCCAAGGTTCCACTGTACATGGTAACCAACATTAAAGTGGTTCTAAAGGCTGAAGGTTATTTACCTCCATGCATTCTATACATGAAGTTAAAAAACTTCTGTGTGCACTCACCCAGCCCCCCTCCAATATTACTTTCCTGAACCTGATCTCGATTCAGCAATCTGCACAAAAGCAGCTGCTCTCCTGGCTCTCTTCCTCCTCATTGGCTCAGACATAGCAGTGGGAGCCATTGGCTGCTATCAATCACAACCAGTAAAGAGGGAGCAGAGGGCAGGCCTGAGCACCGTTCTTTGTGTCACTGGACACACAGAGCAGGGCTCAGGAGCGAGCACGCATGAGTGCCCCATAGCAAGCGGCTTGCTATGGGGGCACTCGGCAAGAGGGAGGAACCCAGAGTGCCGACGGGGGACCCAAGAAGAGGAGGATCGGCGCTGTCCTGTGCAAAACCATTACACAGAGCAGGTATGTATGCCACGTTTGGTATTTAAAGGGGTAGTAAACAGCAGGAAAAAAAACATCTCTCTGCAAATTAATCTCATAATGTGCTAGCATGCATCGCCGGCTGGGGAGAAAATGGACTAAAACCTTGAAGCTGATTGGTTACTATGCACAGCTGCACCAGGTTCTGTGTGTACAAGTTTTAGTAAACCCCCCCCCCCCCTCCACTGTCTTCATTCACAGAACTGTTACTTCTGGATGGTTCTTGCATCGTTCTCTGTAAAATATAGACTTTACTGCCTAAAGTGTCATGCTGATGGAAGAAGAAAACAGAGTGAGCAGAGAGAGAACATCAGTCTGCTGTTGCTTTTTCATTATCCAGTAGACATGTGCACTGACGAAAAATTTGTTCATTTTCGTTTTCATTTCATTTGTTTTTTAGCTTTTTTTGGAAATACGGAATTCGAAAGTTCGGAATTCCGGAAATTCGAAGATTCAAAAATTCTGAAATTTGAGAATTCGGAATTTTCGAATTTCCGATTTTTGAATTCAGAATTTCAGATTTTCGAATTTCAAATTTGAGAATTTCCGAAATTAAAATTTCCAAATTTCCGAAATTAAAATTTCCGAAATTTAGAATTTTCAAAATCTCAAATTTTCACATTTCCATAATTTCGGAAAATTCAAATTTCGGAAACTCGAAATTTCGGAAATTTTTAAATTCTGAAATTTCGGAATTAATGAATTTGTCAAAATTCGTTAAAAAAACGAATTCGGAACTAAACGTATGCCTATTATCCAGTCAGCAGGCCGGGGGTGCAGCGATGGCACCTCTGTATTTTAAGTAAAAGGTGGTTTCATCCACCTTGCTGTGCTCTTTGGCAGAGCTGTGTACATCTCAGGACTGGATGAACATACATGTATATACTTTGGCAGGTAAAACAACTCCTGTATGTGTATTTTGTGTATTTTTATGTTTACCTGGATTTACACTTTTTAACACTGTGCTCCTCCTTCATTTTAAAAGTTTCCTGGTGGAAGCTGTCAACTGTTTATAAAGTCTTTTCTTAAACCTTCCAAAACACCAGCTGCTTCTTTCTTCTCAAATACTCACCATATTTCAAAATAAGTAGAGCAACCTTTGCTTGTGAGATAAAACCAGCTCTGCACTCTCCCATGCTGGTCCAGACTTTCTCTTGTCATCCAAGTTTGGCACAGTGAACCCACACATCAAGACAACATGCAAAGCTAGTATTACCGGAAGACACAATATCCAGAATGGGAACACAACGTAACACACTTTTTTAGACTGTCCATAACAAAACTTTGAAAAGAAACTCCTGAATTGTGTTATGCTCCACTTGAAATTTATATTTCTATGACTCATCAGGAATCCTTGATGAATTTTACTATTAGGCCTTATGCACACTGGACGTTTTTGGATGTTTTTACAGCAGCTGTTTTTGGCTTCAGACATTTTTTTCTACAGTCAATAAACTCTCCATCATGTTATCCTATGTGTCCATGCACAAATAGGCTGTTATCAGCAGTTTTTGGCTGGGTTTTTTTTTTGTGGCTTAAACCCTCCCCCCCCCCCCAAAACTAGAGGGTTCTGAGAGGAGTTTCTTTCTCGTACATCACGGGACACAGAGCGGCATAGTCATTACTATGTGGGTTATATAGATACCTTCAGGTGCTGGCACTGGCAACTTCCAAAACCGGAAGTACCCTCCCCTATATAAGCCCCTCCCATCCGGGAGCACCTTAGTTTTTTGCCAGTGTCTAAGGTGTTGGCCAAGAATTAACATGTGTTTTTCACTGAGCTTGCGTACAGGTTCTTTTGGGCCTCAGTAAGCTATTCCGGATCCGACCAAAAAAGCTTCATAGCTAAACGGTCGGTACCCGGGCCTTGCAGAGAAGAGCAAGGTTTTGCCTGTAATGCTTCTCTTAGGAGAGCTGGACCCTGGGATCCAGAGCTCTGGTCATACCCACGACCAAGATGTTTTCTGTGCAGGGTGCTATACAGGTCCAGGGGAGTGGAATCCTTGGGAACCCAGTCCCTGAAGGTTTAATTACAATGCCTGCCGTGATAGGTGAAGTTTGGGCTTCTGTGGACCAAACAGAGTCCTGCGGCGGGGAAAAGGTAAGTGGGGGCCCCTCAGGAACTTGGTTCTATTGAGGGGACCCCCAAGCCTAATATGTCTTTCTGCCTGTTACCTAACGGTATTCCCGCTAAATATTTATGCATGCCTGTAACTACTAAAAAATTTAATAATTTCTTTTTCGTACATCACGGGACACAGAGCGACTTAGTCATTACTAATGGGTTATATAGTTTACCTTCAGGTGTTGGCACTGGCCAATTCCAAACCGGAAGTACCCTCCCCTATATAAGCCCCTCCCACCCGGGAGCACCTCAGTTTTTTGCCAGTGTCTAAGGTGTTGGCCAAAGAGTAACATGTGTTTTCACTGGGCTTGCGTACAGGTTCTTTTGGGCCTTAGTAAGCTGTTCCGGATCCCACCAAAAAAGCTTCATAGCTAAACGGTCGGTACCCGGGCCTTGCAGCAGAAGAGCAAGGTTTTGCCTGTAATGCTTCTCTTAGGAGGGCTGGACCCTGGGATCCAGAGCTCTGGTCATACCCACGACCAAGACGCTGTCTGTGCAGGGTGCTATACAGGTCCAGGGGAGTGGAATCCTTGGGAACCCGGTCCCTGAAGGTTTAATTACAATGCCTGCCGTGATAGGTGAAGTTTGGACTTTTGTGGACCAAACAAAGTCCTGCGGCGGGGATCAGGTAAGTGGGGGCCCTCAGGAACTTGGTTCTATTGGGGGACCCCCAAGCCTAATTTGTCTTTCTGTCTGTTACCTAACGGTATTCCCGCTAAATATCTGTGTTTGCCTATAACTACTGAAAATGTAAAATTTTAATAGTAGTCAAGAAAAAAAAAAAAAACAGGGACCGCGGTACCTGTGTTAAACCACTAGAGGCCGCTGTAGTCCATTTTTCTTGTAAATGTGGATCTTTGGTTTTCTCAACTCAAAAGATCCAGGCAGCTGGTAAGTTTCTCTGAGGGAATCCACTTCCTCTGCCCTGTTGCTGCGTTCATCCACCGCACAGGCCCTCCGGCAAAAAGGGCCCTGGCTCCTAGTCCTCTGTTGGTTTTCGAAAAGGGCGCCATTGGCGCACGGGCGCGCGCGCGGGCGCGTGCACGCGCCTCCTATGAAAAAAAAGGGGCGGGGCGGGTGGATGACGCTCGATGCGCGCCGCGGCGCTTCTGCGCATGTGCGGGCGTCCCAGCATGGTTAAAAGACACAGTACAAGTGTCAGCTGCATGCAAACAGAGCTAGCAACAAACAGTGGCACACAGAGGCGGTTGATGCAGGCATCCCCATAGAAAGGCACTTTAGTGGACACCAGCTGGTATATAGCAGCACCTGTGTTAGACTATTACCAGCAAAAATTGGTGTATGACGACGGGAATACCTCAGCTTTGTGCTTAAAGGATATGTCGTCCAGACGCTCCGGAAATAGATCTTCCAGGAAGCCAAAGGGGTCTCCATCGGGCTCTGAGGATATTGGGCATGCTTGCACTGCACCAATCTCCCCTGAGAATGCAGAGGTCAGTAGCCGTAGAAACCCCGCAGGAATGCCTGGTGCTGCGGCTGTCCCCAGTCCACCAGCTCCTGTATATATAACAGAGGAGGTTTTATCCTCAACTCTGGGAGGATTGGAAGAGAGATTAACAGCATTGATCGCTGCTTCCCTGTCACAGGAAAAGCGCGTCCGATCTCCGTCTCCTCCTTCAGAGTGCCTGTTAGTGGAGGAACAGCCCCACACAGAGATCGACCTACCTGAAGGGGATCAGGATGAGGTTGATTCACTTATAGAGGAATCAACAGTGGAAGAACCTTTCTCAGCTTCTCAGGCTGAAAGATTATGGGTTCAGTCTCTGACTAACATGGTCCGATCAGCATTTAAAATGCCTCTGGCGGAACCACCATCCACTACGGTTTCCTCGCTGGGGTCGCTAAAAGCTCCCCAGGCGGTCTGTTCCTTCCCAATCCACCCTTTATTAGAAGGGCTTATTTACCAGGATTGGGAGCATCCTGATAAAATATTTGCTCCCCCCAAGAGATTTCCGGTGATCTATCCCATGGAGGATAAGTTCATAAGAAAATGGAGGGTCCCTATAGTGGACGCAGCCATCTCTTCTGTTAACAAATCACTGACATGTCCAGTAGATAATGTTCCAATGTTCAAAGACCCAATAGATAAAAAATTGGAGTCTTTACTAAAATCTGCTTTCTCTACAGCAAGTATGGTGACACAACCTGCGGTAGCAGCGATTGGAGTCTGCCAAGCAGTGAAGGATCAGTTGAAACAAGTCTTAAGGGACTTACCAGATCAGCAGGCTCATGCCCTAGCTGACCTGCCTAGAGCCTTGTGTTTTGCGGTGGACGCCATAAAGGATACAATCCAACAGGCCTCCCGCTTTACGCTGTCTATAGTACATATGCGTAGGCTTCTGTGGCTCAAAAACTGGTCTGCTGAAGCTCCCTGTAAAAAACTGCTGGTTAGCTTCCCATTTCATGGAGAACGCTTATTTGGAGAAGATCTGGACAAATATATCCAGAAAATTTCTGCCGGTAAAAGTTCACTCTTACCGGTTAAGAACAAGGGTAGAAGTCCTTCTTTTAAGAGGCCTACCTCTCCAGTCCCGGGCACATCGGCTGTGAAGCAGTTCCGACGGCCTCCGCGGTCAAATTCAGGGGGCAGAAATCAGGGACAATCACAGGGTAACAAGAAGCCCTGGATCAAGAGAGGTACAAAACCTCCCCCTAAGGCATGAAGTATTGCCCCCGCTCAATCGGGTGGGGGGAAGACTTCAGTTGTTCACAGAGACCTGGCGGGACACCATCAGAGACAGATGGGTGCTCTCCGCAGTAAGTCTGGGATACAAGCTGGAGTTAAAAGGCACTCCTCCTGCCCAATTTATGAGGTCAAACGTGCCAAGAGATCCCCAAAAGAGAGGATCCCTCCTTCTGGCACTAGAACAACTATTGCTCCAAGGGGTAATCATGAAGGTTCCCCTGGAAGAAAGCGGATTCGGGTTTTACTCGAACCTTTTCACAGTCCCCAAACCAAATGGGGACGTGAGGCCCATATTAAATCTAAAAGGGCTAAACAAGTTCCTAAATATCAGGACCTTTCGGATGGAGTCGATCCGATCAGTAGCCACCGCCCTACAAGGGCAGGAATGGCTAGCCTCGATCGACATAAGGGATGCTTATCTGCATATTCCCATCTTTCCGGCCCATCAGAAATTTCTACGCTTTGCAGTAGAAGGGCGCCATTTTCAGTTCAGAGCCTTACCTTTCGGTCTGGCCACAGCACCACGAGTGTTCACAAAAATTCTGGCCCCATTATTGGCCAATCTAAGAACACAGGGTGTAACGATAATGGCATATCTAGACGACCTGCTACTAATAGACCACTCAGTGGAAAAGCTGGAAGTAGCTATTCACAAGACAATCGAGTATCTGGAATATCACGGTTGGATTATCAACCGGGACAAGTCAGCTCTAAGACCAGTCAAAAGTCTGGAATACTTAGGGCTAAGGCTGGATTCAAATCAGAGAAAGATTTTCTTACCTCCAGAGAAGGTGTCGTCTTTAAGAAATTTGACCCACTTAGTGGGTACAAAAAGAAAACCATCCATTGGTGGTTGGTGCCCCAGAATCTGGAAAGAGGGAAACCCTTCAGTCCGGTTTCTTGGAAGGTGGTCACTACAGATGCCAGCCTCATCGGCTGGGGGGCAGTGCTGGAGCAATGGTCTCTCCAGGGCAGGTGGTCAGAAGCAGAAAAGGCCCTGCCCATCAATCTCTTAGAGATACGAGCAGCCCGGTATGCCCTAGTAGCATGGACATCCAAACTCCAGGGGTCCCCTGTCAGAATTCAATCAGACAATGCCACGGCAGTGGCATATATCAATCATCAGGGTGGCACCAAAAGTCGTGCAGCCCAGAAGGAAGCAAATTGCATCCTGGAGTGGGCAGAAAGATATGTCCCAGCCATATCCGCGGTTTTCATCCCAGGAGTGGAAAATTGGAGAGCGGACTTTCTAAGTCGCCAACAATTATGCCCGGGGGAATGGTCTCTTCACCCCGAGGTTTTCCAGGCAATATGCCAGCGGTGGGGAACACCGGATGTAGATCTGCTAGCATCCAGATTCAACGCAAAGGTGGACAGGTTTGTGTCTCGCACAAGGGATCCCCTAGCTTGCGGCTCGGATGCCCTAGTGTTCCCTTGGGATCGGTTCAGGCTGATATATGCATTCCCACCGCCACAATTGTTACCGCGATTACTCCGCAGAATCAGGGTAGAAAAGAAACCAGTGATTCTGGTGGCTCCAGCGTGGCCCCGAAGGGCATGGTACGCGGAGATTGTAAAAATGTCAGTGAGGAGTCCTTGGACCCTCCCACTTCGTCCGGACCTGCTGTCGCAAGGACCGATATACCACCCTTCCTTACCAGCCCTAGGTTTGACGGCCTGGCTATTGAAGCCCACATTCTGAAAAAGAGAGGGCTCTCTAATTCTGTGGTATCTACCATGATCAATGCCAGGAAACCGGTATCCAGGCAGATCTATTATAGGATCTGGAAAGCGTACATTACGTGGTGTGAGACCAAGAAATGGCATCCACGTAAGTACAGGATAGGGAGGATTCTGGACTTCCTACAGTGGGCTGTAGATAGGAAGCTGGCCTTGAGTACTATCAAGGGTCAGATTTCGGCCTTGTCAATATTTTTTCAAAGGCCCTTGGCTTTGCATTCACTAGTCAAAGCCTTTATACAAGGAGTGATGCGTATTAGCCCTCCGGTTAGTATTCCCATATGTCCTTGGGACTTAAACCTGGTTCTGTCGGTTCTACAGAAACAACCGTTTGAACCATTACAACACATTTCCTTGGTTCTTCTCACCAGGAAATTGGTTTTCTTAGTAGCCATTTGTTCGGCTAAAAGAGTGTCGGAATTAGCAGCTATGTCCTGTAAGGAGCCATATCTGGTTGTCCATAAGGACAGAGTAGTATTACGTCCTCATCCAGCCTTTCTTCCTAAGGTGGTGTCGAGGTTTCATTTGAACCAAGATGTGGTTCTTCCTTCTTTTTTCCCCAAACCTAACTCAGTAGAGGAAAAGTTATTACATTCTTTGGATGTGGTAAGAGCAGTTAAAGCTTATCTAAAAGCCACTGCTCAGATTCGCAGAACGGATTCTTTGTTTGTTCTGCCGGAAGGCCCCAGAAGGGGTCAGGCAGCATCAAAATCTACTTTAGCCAAGTGGATTCGACAGGTCATAATACAAGCCTATGGCTTGAGAAAGAGACCGCCTCCGTTCAAAGTTAGGGCGCACTCCACAAGAGCGGTTGGAACTTCATGGGCAGTGCATCACCAGGCCTCCCTGGCTCAAGTATGTAAGGCCGCAACATGGTCTTCGGTACACACGTTTACTAGATTCTATCAGGTAGACGTTAGAAGTCAGGAGGATGTCGCCTTTGGGCGCAGTGTGTTGCAGGCCGCAAAAGATCCTCATGCCTGATGGCGCCCAGCTTATGTACCCCCCCCCTCATTTGGCATTGCTTTGGGACGTCCCATTAGTAATGACTAAGTCGCTCTGTGTCCCGTGATGTACGAAAAAGAAAAAGGGATTTTTATAACAGCTTACCTGTAAAATCCTTTTCTTGGAGTACATCACGGGACACAGAGCTCCCACCCCTCTTTTTGGGACACTTATTGCTTGGCTACAAAACTGAGGTGCTCCCGGGTGGGAGGGGCTTATATAGGGGAGGGTACTTCCGGTTTGGAATTGGCCAGTGCCAACACCTGAAGGTAAACTATATAACCCATTAGTAATGACTAAGTCGCTCTGTGTCCCGTGATGTACTCCAAGAAAAGGATTTTACAGGTAAGCTGTTATAAAAATCCCTTTTTTAATAGTGGTCAAGAAAAAAAAAAAATATATATATAGACTGCCGTACCTGTGTTAATCCACTAGAGGCCGCTGTGGAACGTTTCTTGTCATGTGGACTAGTTTCTTTTCATCAGAGCAAGTCCAGGCAGATGGTGAGTTCTCTTGTGGGAAACTGCTTCCTCTGCCATGTTGCAATGCTCGTCCATCCCCCGGCCTGCGGCAAAAGGGGCCCTAGCTCTTGTCCCTAGTTTCCTTTTTCAAAAAAGAGCGCCGAAGGCGCACGTGGCCGCGTGCACGCGCACGCGCCTCTATATATAGAGGTGAGCTGGGAAAGGGGGCGGAGCTTGGGGGATGACGCTCTGTGCGCGCCGCAGCGCTTCTGCGCATGTGCGGGCGTCCCAGCATGTTAAAAAAGCACAATTATGTGTTGTGAGCTGGCTATGGAGTGCAGAGACAGAGCTGGCAACATTTAAAAAAGGCATACAGCAAGCGGTTGATGCAGGCATCCCCATAGAAAGGCACATTAGTAGACACCAACTGTTTTTATAGCAGCATTTGTGCTAGACTATTGTCAGTAAGTGGTGTATTTCGGCTGGAATACCTCAGCTTTGGGCTTAGGAATATGCCGTCTAAAAACTCCGGGACTAAAAATCCCAGGAAGCATAGGGGGTCTCCATCGGGCTCTGAGGATCTTGGGCATGCTTCGGCTGCACCAATCTCCCCTGAAGAATCAGAGGTTAGTGACCGTAGAGCACCCTCAGGAGTACCTGGTACTGTGGCTGTCCTCAGTTCACCTGCTCCTGTGTATGTAACAGAGGAGGTTTTTTCCTCAGCTCTGGGAGGGCTGGAAGAGAGATTGTCAGCATTGATCGCTGCTTCCCTGTCACAGGGAAAAAGCGCTCGATCTCCGTCTCCTCCCTCAGAGTGCCTGTTAGCGGAGCAACAGTCCCATACAGGGATCGACCTACCTGAAGGGGATCAGGATGAGGTCGATTCTGTTGTAGAGGAATCAACAGTGGAAGAGCCATTCTCAGCATGGTCCGATCAGCATTTAAAATGCCCCTTGCGGAGCCATCATCCACTTCTGTCTCCTCATTGGGGTCGCTAAAAGCTCCCCAGACTGTTTGTTCCTTTCCGATCCATCCTTTACTGGAAGGGCTCATTTACCAGGATTGGGAGCATCCTGATAAAATATTTACTCCTCCCAAGAGATTTCAGGTGGTCTATCCCATGGAGGATAAGTTCGTCAAAAAATTGAGGGTCCCTACAGTGAACGCAGCCATCTCTTGTGTGAATAAATCACTGACATGTCCAGTGGATAATGTCCAAATGTTCAAGGACCTAATAGATAAAAAATTAGAGTCCTTATTAAAATCTGCTTTTGCTACAGCAGGCTTGGTGACACAACGAGCAGTGGCAGCTATTGGGGTCTGCCAAGCAGTGAAGGATCAGTTGAAACAGGTCTTAAGGGACTTGCCAGTTCAGCAGGCTCTTGCCCTAGCTGATCTACCTAGAGCCTTATGCTTTGCGGTTGACGCTATAAAGGATTCAATCCATCAGGCCTCCCGCCTTACGCTGTCTGTAGTACATATGCGCAGGCTTCTATGGCTCAAAAACTGGTCTGCTGAAGCTCCCTGTAAAAAATTGCTGGTCAGCTTCCCATTTCATGGTGAACGCTTTTTCGGGGAAGACCTGGACAAATATATCCAGAAAATTTCCAGCGGTAAAAGTACACTTTTGCCGGTTAAAAACAGAGTTAGAGGTCCCTCTTTTAAGAGACCTGCTTCTCCAGTCCCTAGGACATCGGCTGTGAAACAGTTCCGACGGCCTCCTCGGTCAAATCCCGGAGGTAAAAATCAGGGACAATTGCAGGGTAACAAGAAGCCCTGGAGCAGGAGAGGTACAAAACCTCCCCCAAAGTCAAATGCATGAAGGGTTGCCCCCACTCAATCGGGTGGGGGGAAGACTTCAGTTGTTCACAGAGACCTGGCGGGACACGATCAGAGACAGATGGGTGCTCTCCGCAGTAAGTCTGGGATACAAATTGGAGTTAAAAGACTCCCCTCCTTCCCACTTTATAAGGTCAAACGTGCCAAGGGATCCCCAGAAGAGAGGATCCCTCCTGTTGGCACTAGAACAATTATTGCTCCAAGCAGTAATTATAGAGGTTCCCCTGGAAGAATGGGGGTTCGGGTTTTACTCAAACCTCTTTACAATCCCGAAGCCAAACGGGGACGTGAGGCCCATATTAAATCTAAAAGGGCTAAACAAATTCCTACATATCAGGACTTTCCGGATGGAGTCGATCTGATCGGTGGCCACTGCCCTACAAGGGGAGGAATGGTTAGCCTCGATCGACATCAAAGATGCTTATTTGCACATTCCCATCTTTCCAGCCCACCAAAAATTTCTACGCTTTGCGGTAGAAGGGCGCCATTTTCAGTTCAGAGCCTTACCCTTCGGTCTGGCCACAGCACCACGAGTGTTCACAAAAATTCTGGCCCCATTATTGGCCAATCTAAGAACACGAGGTGTAACGATAATGGCATATCTAGACGACTTGTTGCTGATAGACCACTCAGTGGAAAAACTAGAAGTGGTTGTTCACGAGACAATCGAGTATCTGGAATATCACGGTTGGATTATCAACCGAGACAAGTCAGCCCTAAAACCAGTCAAAAGTCTGGAATACTTGGGGCTAAGGCTGGATTCAGACCAGAGGAAAATTTTCTTGCCTCAAGAAAAGGGGTCGTCTTTGAGAGATTTGATCCACCTAGTGGGTACAAAAAGACAGCCATCCATACGCCTGTGCATGAGGCTGCTGGGAAAAATGGTGGCATCATTCGAAGCAGTCCCTACGGTCAATTCCATTCAAGGAATTTGCAAAGGGCCATACTGTCAGCCTGGAACAAAAAAGTTCAGGCCCTAGACTTACCAATGTCCTTGTCCCCTTCCGTTCGCAAGAGCCTCCGTTGGTGGTTGGTTCCCCAGATTCTGGAAAGAGGGAAATCCTTCAGTCCGATTTCTTGGAAGGTGGTCACTACAGATGCCAGCCTTATAGGCTGGGGAGCAGTACTGGAGCAATGGTCTCTCCAGGGCAGATGGTCGGATGCAGAAAAGGCCCTGCCCATCAATCTCTTAGAGATACGAGCAGCCCGGTATGCCCTGGTAGCATGGACATCCAAACTCCAAGGGTCCCCTGTCAGAATTCAATCGGACAATGCCACGGCAGTGGCATATATCAATCATCAGGGTGGCACCAGGAGTCGTGCAGCCCAGAGGGAAGTAAATTGCATCCTGAAATGGGCAGAAAGATATGTCCCAGCCATATCTGCGGTATTCATTCCAGGAGTGGAGAATTGGAAGGCGGACTTTCTAAGTCGCCAACAATTATGCCCAGGGGAATGGTCCCTTCATCCCGAGGTTTTCCGGACAATATGTCAGCGGTGGGGAACACCGGATGTAGATCTGCTAGCATCCAGATTCAACGCAAAAGTGGACAGGTTTGTCTCTTGGACAAGGGATCCCCTAGCTTGCGGCTCGGATGCCCTAGTGTTCCCTTGGGATCAGTTCAAGCTGATATATGCATTCCCACCGCCACAATTGTTACCTCGATTACTCCGCAGAATCAGGGTAGAAAAGAAACCAGTGATTCTGGTGGCTCCAGCGTGGCCCCGAAGAGCATGGTACGCGGAGATTATAAGATGTCTGTGGGGAGTCCTTGGGCCCTCCCACATAGTCCGGACCTGCTTTCGCAAGGACCGATATACCACCCTTCCTTACCAGCCCTAGGTTTGACGGCCTGGCTATTGAAGCCCACATTCTAAAAAAGAGAGGGCTCTCTAATTCTGTGGTATCTACCATGATCAATGCCAGGAAGCCGGTATCCAGGCAGATCTACTATAGAATCTGGAAGGCGTACATCGCCTGGTGTGAGGCCAAGAAATGGCATCCACGTAAATACGTAATAGGTAGGATTCTGGACTTCCTACAATGGGCTGTAGATAGGAAGCTTGCCTTGAGTACTATCAAGGGTCAGATTTCGGCCTTGTCAATATTTTTTCAAAGGCCCTTGGCTTCGCATTCACTAGTCAAAGCCTTTATACAAGGAGTGATGCGTATTAGC
The DNA here is from genome assembly GCA_029206835.1 of Rana muscosa. NCBI lineage: Eukaryota > Metazoa > Chordata > Amphibia > Anura > Ranidae > Rana > Rana muscosa. Next base: position 332,989,768 of record CM055119.1, read on the forward strand.
CCTCCGGTTAATATTCCCATATGTCCATGGGACTTAAACCTGGTTCTGTCGGTTCTACAGAAACAACCATTTGAACCATTACAGCATATTTCCCTGGTTCTTCTCACCAGGAAATTGATTTTTCTAGTAGCCATTTGTTCGGCTAAAAGAGTGTCGGAATTAGCCGCTATGTCCTGTAGGGAGCCATATCTGGTTATCCATAAGGACAGAGTAGTATTACGTCCTCATCCAGCCTTTCTTCCTAAGGTGGTATCGAGGTTTCAATTGAACCAAGATGTGGTTCTTCCTTCTTTTTTCCCCAAACCTAGTTCGGTAGAGGAAAAGTTATTGCATTCTTTGGATGTAGTAAGAGCAGTTAAAGCTTATCTAAAAGCCACTGCTCAGATTCGCAGAACGGATACTTTGTTTATTCTGCCGGAAGGCCCCAGAAGGGGTCAGGCAGCGTCAAAATCTACTTTAGCCAAGTGGATTCGACAGGTCATAATGCAAGCCTATGGCTTGAGAAGGAGACCGCCTCCGTTCAAAGTTAGGGCGCACTCCACGAGAGCAGTTGGAACTTCATGGGCAGTGCATCACCAGGCCTCCCTGGCTCAAATCTGTAAGGCCGCAACATGGTCTTCAGTACACACGTTTACTAGGTTCTACCAGGTGGACGTTAGAAGTCAGGAGGATGTCGCCTTTGGGCGCAGTGTGTTGCAGGCCGCAAAAGATCCTCATGTCTGATAGCGCTCAGCTTATGTATGGTGTACCCCCCCCCCTCATTGGGCATTGCTTTAGGACATCCCACATAGTAATGACTATGCCGCTCTGTGTCCCGTGATGTACGAGAAAGAAAATAGGATTTTTATAACAGCTTACCTGTAAAATCCTTTTCTTGGAGTACATCACGGGACACAGAGCTCCCGCCCCTCTTTGGGGACACTTATTGCTTTGCTACAAAACTGAGGTGCTCCCGGATGGGAGGGGCTTATATAGGGGAGGGTACTTCCGGTTTTGGAAGTTGCCAGTGCCAGCACCTGAAGGTATCTATATAACCCACATAGTAATGACTATGCCGCTCTGTGTCCCGTGATGTACTCCAAGAAAAGGATTTTACAGGTAAGCTGTTATAAAAATCCTATTTTTTCAGCTCTAAAAACGCTCTAACGTCAAGAAACGCTGATAAACACTCAAAAAACGCAGCTCACCATCGGTTTTTAAAGTTTTTGATCCATTGAAAAAAAAAAAACGCAAAAAAATGCTTTTGCAAAAACATTAAATAACGTTGAAAAACTCACTGCAAAGCTGCTGGTGTTTTTATAACATTATATGTGGTCCACCTTGGCTGGCAAGTGTTCTAACTGTTGGGTTTATTGGTCCAGGGACCAAAAACTGTTCTAGTTTCATTATAATGTTTCTGTGCGTTAAAGTCAGAAGGTTTTTTATCTTAACCACTTAAGCCCCGGACCATTTCGGGCCATTAGGACCAGGCCTGTTTTTGGGATTCGGCACTGCGCTGCTTTAACTGTAAATTGTGCGGACATGCAATGTTGTACCCAAATGAAATTTGCGTCCTTTTCTTCCCACAAATAGAGCTTTCTTTTAATGGTATTTGATTGCCTCTGCGATTTTTATTTTTTGCGATATAAACAGAAAAAGACCGAAAATTTTGAAAAAAAATGATATTTTCTACTTTTTGTTATAAGAAAAATTGAATAAACTCAATTTTAGTCATACATTTAGGCCAAAATGTATTCAGCCACATGTCTTTAGTAAAAAAAATGTCAATAAGCGTATATTTATTGGTTTGCGCAAAAGTTATAGCGTTTACAAACTAGGGTACATTTTCTGAAATTTACACAGCTTTAAATTTATGGCTGCCTATCTCATTTCTTGAGGTGCTAAAATGGCAGGGCAGTACAAAACCCCCCCAAATGACCCCATTTTGGAAAGTAGACACCCCAAGGAAATTGCTGAGAGGCATGTTGAGCCCATTGAATATTTTTTTTTTTTGTCCCAAGTGATTGAATAATGACAAAAAAAAAAAAAAAATTACAAAAAGTTGTCACTAAATGATATATTGCTCACACATGCCATGGTTATATGTGGAATTGCACCCCAAAATACATTCTGCTGCTTCTCCTGAGTACGGGGATACCACATGTGTGGGACTTTTTAGGAGCCTAGCCACGTACGGGACCCCGGAAACCAAGCACCGCCTTCAGGATTTCTAAGGGCACAAATTTTTGATTTCACTCCTCACTACCTATCACAGTTTCGAAGGCCATAAAATGCCAAAATAGCACAAAACCCCCCCAAATGACCCCATTTTGGAAAGTAGACACCCCAAGCTATTTACTGAGAGGCATGTTCAGTCCATGGAATATTTTATATTTTGCCACAAGTTGCGGGAATATGACAAACTTTTTTTTTTTTGCACAAAGTTGTCACTAAATGATATATTGCTCACACATGCCATGGGCATATGTGAAATTACACCCCAAAATACATTCTGCTGCTTCTCCTGAGTACGGGGATACCACATGTGTGGGACTTTTTGGGAGCCTAGCCGCGTACGGGACCCCAAAAACCAAGCACCGCCTTCAAGGTTTCTAAGGGCATAAATTTTTGATTTCACTCCTCACTACCTATCACAGTTTTGAAGGCCATAAAATGCCAAGATGGCACAAAACCCCCCCAAATGACCCCATTTTGGAAAGTAGACACCCCAAGCTATTTGCTGAGAGGCATGTTGACCCCATTGAATATTTTTTTTTTTGTCCCAAATGATTGAATAATGACAAAAAGAAAAAAAAAAATGTACAAAAAGTTGTCACTAAATGATATATTGCTCACACATGCCATGGTTATATGTGGAATTGCACCCCAAAATACATTCTGCTGCTTTTCCTGAGTACGGGGATACCACATGTGTGGGACTTTTTGGGAGCCTAGCCGCGTACAGGGCCCCAAAAACCAAGCACCGCCTTCAGGATTTCTAAGGGCGTAAATTTTTGATTTCACTCCTCACTACCTATCACAGTTTCGAAGGCCATAAAATGCCAAAATAGCACAAACCCCCCCCAAATTACCCCATTTTGGAAAGTAGACACCCCAAGCTATTTGCTGAGAGGCATGTTGAGTCCATGGAATATTTTATATTTTGCCACAGGTTGCGGGAATATGACAAACTTTTTTTTTTTTGCACAAAGTTGTCACTAAATGATATATTGCTCACACATGCCATGGGCATATGTGAAATTACACCCCAAAATACATTCTGCTGCTTCTCCTGAGTACGGGGATACCACATGTGTGGGACTTTTTGGGAGCCTAGCCGCGTACGGGACCCCAAAAACCAAGCACCGCCTTCAAGGTTTCTAAGGGCATACATTTTTGATTTCGCTCCTCACTACCTATCACAGTTTTGAAGGCCATAAAATGCCAAGATGGCACAAAACCCCCCCAAATGACCCCATTTTGGAAAGTAGACACCCCAAGCTATTTGCTGAGAGGCATGTTGAGCCCATTGAATATTTTTTTTTTTTGTCCCAAATGATTGAATAATGACAAAAAGAAAAAAAAAAATGTACAAAAAGTTGTCACTAAATGATATATTGCTCACACATGCCATGGTTATATGTGAAATTACACCCCAAAATACATTCTGCTGCTTCTCCTGAGTACGGGGATACCACATGTGTGGGACTTTTTGGGAGCCTAGCCGCGTACGGGACCCCAAAAACCAAGCACCGCCTTCAAGGTTTCTAAGGGCATAAATTTTTGATTTCACTCCTCACTACCTATCACAGTTTTGAAGGCCATAAAATGTCAAAATAGCCCAAAACCCCCACAAATGACCCCATTTTGGAAAGTAGACACCCCAAGCTATTTGCTGAGAGGCATGGTGAGTATTTTACAGCTCTCATTTGTTTTTGAAAATTAAGAAAGACATTTTTTTTCTTTTTTTTTTTCTTTTTTTACATTTTCAAAACTTTGTGACAAAAAGCGAGATCTGCAAAATACTCAACATACCTCTCAGCAAATAGCTTGGGGTGTCTACTTTCCAAAATGGGGTCATTTGGGGGGGTTTTGTGCCATCTGGGCATTCCATGGCCTCCGAAACTGTGATAGGCAGTGAGGAGTGAAATCAAAAATTTACACCCATAGAAATCCTGAAGGCGGTGCTTGGTTTTTGGGGTCCCGTACGCGACTAGGCTCCCAAAAAGTCCCACACATGTGGTATCCCCGTACTCAGGAGAAGCAACAGAATGTATTTTGGGGTGTAATTCCACATATGCCCATGGCATGTTTGAGCAATATATAATTTAGTGACAACTTTTTGTACATTTTTTTTTTGGTCATTATTCAATCACTTGGGACAAAAAAAAAAAATATTCAATGGGCTCAACATGCCTCTCAGCAAATAGCTTGAGGTGTCTACTTTACAAAATGGGGTCATTTGGGGGGGTTTTGAACTGTCCTGGCATTTTATGCACAACATTAGGAAGCTTATGTCACACATCATCCACTCTTCTAACCACTTGAAGACAAAGCCCTTTCTGACACTTTTTGTTTACATGAAAAAAACATTTTTTTTGCAAGAAAATTATGTTGAACCCCCAAACATTATATATTTTTTTAAAGCAAAGGCCCTACAGATTAAAATAGTGGGTGTTGCATTTTTTTTTCCACACAGTATTTGCGCAGCGATTTTTCAAACGCATTTTTTGGGGGAAAAACACACTTTTTTTATTTTTAATGCACTAAAAAACACTATATTGCCCAAATGTTTGATGAAATAAAAAAGATGATCATAGGCCGAGTACATGGATACCAAACACGACATGCTTTAAAATTGCGCACAAACGCGCAGCGGCGACAAACTACATTCATTTTTAAAAGCATTTAAAAGCCTTTACAGGTTACCACGTTAGATTTACAGAGGAGGTCTACTGCTAAAATGACTGCCCTCGATCTGACCTTCGCGGTGATACCTCACATGCATGATGCAATTGCTGTTTACATATGACGCTAGACCGACGCTTGCGTTCGCCTTTGCGCAAGAGCAGGGGGGGACAGCGGTGCTTTTTTTTTTTTTTATTATTTATTTGGCTTTTTTATTTTATTTTTAAACTGTGCCTTCCATATTTTATTTTTTTACCATTTTTATCGTTATTTCAGGGAATGTAAATATCCCCTATGATGGCAATAAGTAGTGACAGGTACTCTTTTTTTGAAAAAAATTGGGGGGTTAGACCCTAGATCTTTCCTCTGCCCTCAAAGCATCTGACCACACCAAGATCGGTGTGATAAAATGCTTTCCCAATTTCCCAATGGCGCTTTTTATATCCGGGGGGGGGGGGGACATTCCCTCCCACTGCTTGTAAAAGCAGTCTAGAGGCTAATTATCTGCTAGAATTGCTTTTACATGAAAGCCGGCTGCTGGCTGAAAATAATGATACCAAGATGATACCTAAACCCGCAGGCATCATTCTGGTATAAACATTCAAAGTCCAGCAACATACCAGTACGTTGCTGGTCCTTGTTGGACATGTATTGTAATCTTTTTTTTCATACAGCCTATTGGCTGAACGAAAAAAAGAGATTGATTGGTGGGTATGCCCACCATTAGAATACCTCCCTTCATCCACCCACTTCTAATGATGGGCATATATGCCGAAGCATGGGGGCATCCTCCCGCAAAAAAGTTATGCCGCGTACACACGGTCAAGCCTTCGTCGGAATTTCGACCGTATGTACGCGGCATAAAAGGTTATGCCGCGTACACACGGTCGGACTTTTCCACGGGCAAGCCTCCGTTGGAATTTCGACCGTATATACGCGGCATTAGGAGCAAAATCGCTCCTCCGCCCCTGCTGCCCCCATGCTTCGGCATATATGCATTGTGGTGAAATCACCTCCTACAGCGTTGGAGTCACGGCTTTATGTATCGTGGGAGCAAACGCTGTTGCTGTCAAGATAAATAGATTCGCGCCTGCAACTGAATGGCGTACCTGCTAAGCAAATGGTGGTTAACGTTAAAACAAGTAACATTACAGTACAACAGTAAGACCTTACCATGCCATTACCTGCAAAGCAAATACCAAAACAAAACCTAGTAAAAAATAAAAAAATGTTTTAACGCAACCTGTGCCTAAAATATATATATGCCGAAGCATGGGGGCATCCTCCCGCAAAAAAGTTATGCCGCGTACACACGGTCGGAATTTTTCCTCGGGCAGGCCTCCGTCGGAATTTCGACCGTATGTACGCGGCATTAGGAGCAAAATCGCTCCTCCGCCCCTGCTGCCCCCATGCTTCGGCATATATGCTCTTTTTTTTAACTGTGGTGGTGAAATCACCTCCTACAGCACTGGAGTCACGGCTTTATGTATCGTGGGAGCAAACGCTGTTGCTGTCAAGATAAATAATTTCCGCGCTGCAGTTGAATGGTGCACCTGAAAACAATAAAATTACATACCTGAAAAGCAAGCATGATAAAACATTGCAGAATAGAATCCAGTAAAATAGAGCAGAACAATAGAGAGAAAATAGAGAGAGAGAGAACAATAAAACAACTATTTTTTGGTTTTTTTATTTTATATTTTTTTTGTGTTTTGTATTTTTTACGTTTTTTTTTCTTTTTTACACTTTTTTTTGTAACTTTACAACTGTAATGGTTCGGGTCTCTCAAAATGTAATGGCATCTTGGGAGTCCCTGTGTAAGTGTGTCCTTGTCTGTGAAATGCTGTACCCTACGCTAAAACTTCACTTTTGAGTGGTAGCGTTCAAAACATTCACCTTGGCAAAGACCAGGCTTGTCAGGACAGAGTGGACAAAAACTACGGGTGTCACGCCTAAATCCGCGCTTGCTACAGACACAACATCTTTTTTGGGGGTGGCTTTGGGTAGGGGTACTCGGGAGGACATACGAATAATGCCTCTCATGCAGCCGGCTTACTGCATTTGGTTGGGGATGGTGAGGTGCAGAACCGCCTGGATACAGGAGTTCTGTGACTATCTCATTCTGGAATTTTAGAAGAGATAACGTCCCGCCTGAAGCTCTGTATAGCACATGAGCGTTCAGCAAAGCCAATTGGAATAATGATAGAGACACTTTTTTGTACCAGCGTCTCGCCTTACGGTCAATTAGATAACGGCGCCATCAACTGGTCGTTGAGGTCCACCCCCTCCCATATTTTGGTTATATTCGTGGACACAGAGGGGTTTCTCACCACAACACCAGTCGCCGTACGAATTTGGACTGTCGTGTCTGCATGAAGGGAGGTAAGAAGGAAAACATTCTTATTGTCCCTCCACTTCATAGCGAGCAAGTTATTACACTTCAAGCAGGCTCTCTCCCCCAGCCTAAGACGGGCATCTACAAGCCGCTGGGGAAAGCCCCGGCGATTAGGTCGCAACGGTGCCACATGCTCCAATCTGATGATCAAACAAGTGACTAAACAGTGGCACGCTCGTGTAATAATTGTCCACATACAAGTGGTACCCCCTTTCCGAATAAGGGTGACACCAAGTTCCCACACTATCTTGCCAGCGCTCCCTATGTAATCCGGGCAGTTGACCGACTCAATCTGACTATCTTTTCCCTCATAAACCGTAAAGTTCACTACATAGCCTGTTGCCCTGTCACAGAACTTGTAGAGCTTGACCCCGTATCTGGCACACTTGCTGGAAGGTACTGCTTGAAAGACAAGCGGCCAGAAAATTTAATCAGGGACTCATCAACGCAGACAACTTGATCGGGAGTAAACAAGGCTGCAAAACATTCGTTGAAGTGGTTTATGAGGGGCCGAATTTTATAGAGCCGGTCGTATTCAGGGTCCCCACGTGGACGACAAAGTTCATTGTCGTTGAAGTGCATGAACCGCAAAATCTGCTCGTATCGTGCCCTGGACATGGAGGCAGAGAACACGGGCATGTGGTCAATTGGGTGCGTGGACCAATAAGCACGCAATGACGGGAATTATGTGTGCCCATGTTGAGGGAAATGCCCAGAAAGGTCTTAAATTCGGAAACCGTAATTGGTTTCAATTTCTGGCAATTTTAGGCAACTGGGGGTTAGCGGCGATAAATTGACCAGCATATAAATTACTCTGGTCCACAATAGATCTATAGAGATCTTCCGTGAAAAACAGCGAATAAAAATCAATTGGAATAAAATCAGCTGTTTCCACCTGAATACCGGGTTGGGCAGTGAATGGGGGAAGTACGGGTTCTGCAGAAGTGGTGGGGACCCAATCAGGATAGGCGAATTCTGCAGGAAGGGCAGTATGGGCACGACGGGCCTGCCTTTGTCTTCTTGGTGGCAGCGGGACACTACTTGTGCTTGCCACCTCGCCAGCTTGAACTGCACTTATGGGACTCGCCACGTCACCAAGTGTTACTGCAGTGCTGGATGTACGTCCAGGCTGTACTAGGCCGCTGGTGCTTGCCAGTTCACCAGAAGGAATAGCGGCGCTAGTACTACTCTGCTCCATGATACGAGAGACCTGCGGTTCTTGCTCCTCAACAACCTCAGAAGATCGGGATCGGGTACACCTGACCTTAGCAGGGACCTCAACTTCGTCGTCAGAGCTATCTGACGTGGGGGCGCTGACGTCACTGTCTTCTACGGGAAGATATTCTGAGCCTGAATCTGACAGATACGTGACCTCCTCTTCACTATCTGTCATGCTCAGAATCTCGTAGGCCTCTTTACTAGTGTACCTTCGTCTTGCCATTTTGGGCTCTAAATTTAGGGGTACACTAGTAAGATTCACAGGAAAAAAAGCACCTGACTGTCGTCAGCAAATATATCAAACGCTACAAAAAAACTGTTAGCGATCGCAGGGATCAGGCCTGTCTCTGCGAACGCTGCAGTTATGTGTGTTGTGTTTGGTAAGTGACAGTGATCGATCGATACTGCACTTGGGTGGGCTGAGCTGGGCTGGGCTGGGCGGAGGGGCTAAACGCAGGCGCTAGCAGGTATCTGGGCTGATCCCGCTAACACTGCGTTTTTGGGAACCCTAAACCGCTGGGGATGCTAGTATAGATCTGATCAGATACTATACCACTAAGGGGGGTGTATGCTTTGCGCGTGGGTGTTAGCGTTACTGGCACTAACCTAACACTGCCTGGGGCGACGCAGACCCTCTCTGGCGCTAAAACCTAATTGATCTCACCCGCCGGGCGATCAGGGGGGTTAAACCTTTATTGGGTTATATACGGCGGGTGCCCTGATGCTATAAAAAGCAAACTAATCAACCAGCGTCACCCGTAACCTTTATATGGTGATCACTGGTGAAAGGGTTAACTAGGGGCAATCAGGTGGTTAAAACCTTTATTAGGTTAAATATGGGGGTATCCAACGCTATATAAAAACCTGACGGGTAACCTAAATAACTAAATAACTTACTGGCTAACCAGTGACACCAGTGACGCTTATACGGCGATCACTGGTGAAAGGGTTAACTCTAGGGGCAATCAGGGGGTTAAAATAATATATGGGGGTACCTGACACTAATAAAAACCTGCGGCGAACCTAAAAAAAAAATAACTGCCTATCTAAAACACCAGCGACACGAATACAGCGATCGGAAAAACAATCGCTTAGTGACGCTGAAGTTAGGGGGTGAAAGGGTTACCCTGGGGGGTGATCAAGGGGTTAAACCTTTATTAGGGGGGGGTTTAGGGGGCTACCCTGGACCTAAAGGGGCCTAATCCTAACTGCCCTGCAACTTTTTACAATCACAGATGACACTAAATGCAGTGATCAGTAAAATAAATGATCACTGCAATCAGTGACACTGTGATTGGGGGCTTTGGGGTGACCTGGGGGGTGATCTGGGGTGACTGGGGGGTGATTTGTGTGCCTATGTGTACCTACGTGTCAGTGGACTGTTGGAGCACTAACCTCTGTCTTCTCTCCTCGGCGCCGGGAACGAAAAGACCGCGGCGAGGGAGATGACATCACTTCCTCCAGCCTGTGTTTACATTTCAGGCAGGAGGAAGCAATTTCATTCGCCGGGAGCGATCGCGGGGGGGGGGGGCGGAATCGAGCGGCCGCCCCCTCATGCCTGATCGCTCCCGAACACTTAACGGCCGCTCACTGCAGTGAAGGGGGGTCCGGATGGACCCCCCAACTGCACAAAGGCGATCACGTAGATCTACGTGATTCTGCCTGTCGGTGCCATTCTGCCGACGTAAATCGGCGGTGGGCGGTCATTAAGTGGTTAATGCATTCTATGCAATAAGATAAAAAGCCTTCTGTGTGCAGCAACCCCCCTCAGCTCACCCTAACACTTACCTGAGCCCACCTCGATCCAGCGATGTTGCACCAGAGATTTGGCTGTCCGGGACTCTCTTCTCTCATTGGCTGACTCCTACTGCTGTCAATCAAAGTCAGTGAGCCAATGAGAAGTGATAGGGGGCAGCGCCCAGCCATGGCTCAGCTCAGGTGCCCCCATAGGGAGCTGCTTGCTGTGGGGGGGGGGGCACTCAACAGGAGGGCGGGGCCAGGAGCACCAAAGAGGGATTCGAGAAGAGGAGGATCTGGGCTGCTCTTGGCAAAACCACAGCACAGAGCAGGTAAGTATAACATGTTTGTTATTTTTAACAAAAAATAAAAAAGTTGAGACTTTAATACACGGTATATAAGTGTGTGTGGAGACTAAGTACAGCTGCTAGATTTACATATGAATGTAAAATACATAATAGAATTAGGCTTCTAGAAACATTAAAACATCCCACAACTTTGAAAATAATGCGTGCTTCATTATCCTGATCCTGACTTCATTAGCTAGTAAGTTTCTAACCTGGAACAAGCTTGTAGCCAGAGAAGACTGAAAAAAGTGTTTTTTTCGTATGTTTGGTCCAATTAAAGACTTTTTTTTTTTTTTAAAGTATAAACACACAAACATGTATACATGGGTACAACCCCAATTCCAAAGAAGTTGGGATGCTGTGTAAAATCTACATAAAAACAGAATGCAATGATTTCAAAATCTTATAAAATCATATTTTATTCACAACGAAAAACATATCTAATGAGAAAATGTACCATTTCAAGAAAAATAAGGTCATTTTGAAATTCATGGCAGCAACAGGTCTCAAAAAGTTGGGATAGGGCAACAAAAACCTTGCAAAGTACAACCTCAATTCCAAAAGAGTTGGGACAGTGCCATATTTTACAATGGTATGGCATCCCTTCTTCTTTTTACAACACTGTAAACATCTGGGAATTGAGGAGACCAGTTGCTGGAGTTTTGGGAGAGGAATGTTGTCCCATACTTGCTTGAGCACTTGCTGCTCTAAAACCTGGATATATCTTTCAGCATTGATGGTGCCTTTTCAGATGTACACGCACTAATGGATCCTCATACCATCAGACATGCAGACTTTTGAACTGAGCACTGATAACACACTGGAAGGTTCTTCTCCTCTTTAGTCCGTTAGATGTGGTAGCCATGGTTGCCAAAAAGAATGTCAAATTTCGATCTTCATCTGACCACACAACAGTTTTCCACTTTGCAACAGACCATTTTAAATGAGCTTTGGCCCAGAGAAGAGTGCAATGTTTCTGAATCATGTTCAAATGCGGCTTCTTCTTTCCATTCCAGATATGGCTTCTTGCATTTTAGGATGGCATGGCAAACTGAGTTCACAGACAGTGATTTTTGCAAGTGTTCCTGAGCCCATACAGTGATGTCCATCACAGAATTATGCCTGTTTTTTACTGCTGTGCCGTCTGAAAGCCCAAAGATCATGGGCATCCAATATTGCCTTGTCCCTTGCGCACAGAGATATCTAAAGATTTTTTGAATCTTTTGATGATATTATGTACTGTAGATGATGATATTTTAAGGCTTTGCAATTTGGAATGGTATTCTTCGACACAGCTTTTCATAGATTGGTAAACCGTTGCCCATCTTTATGAGACACTGACTTTTTAAAATGCCCTTTTTTTTTTTACCCAATCATGTTACTGAGCCATTGCCAATTAACCTAATTTGTTGTAAATGTTCTTCCAGTTCTTCCTTGTTCATATCACTAGCCAGGTTTTTGTTTCTCTGTCCCAACTTTTTTGAAATGTGTTGCTGCCATCGATTTCAGAATTTCCTCGATTTTTTTTCCCCTAAAATTATAAATTTTCTCAGTTTAAACATGTGATCTGTTTTCTGATTTTTATTGTGAATAAAATATGGGTTTATGATGCCGCGTACACACGGCTGTTTTTCTCGTTGAGAAAAACGAAATTTTCCCCATTCGACGAGAAAAACGATCGTCTGTGGGCTTTCTGTCGTTTTTTCGATGAGAAAAACGGCATTAAAAACGACGAGAAAAATTAGAACATGTTCTAATTTTTCTCGTCGTTTTTTTCGACATGTTTTCCGCGGCAGTGTTTCCCATAGGGAAACACTGCCGCGGAGCCCACACACGGTCGTTTTTTTCGACCAAAAAAAAAATGACATTTAAAACGGCCGTGTGTGGGGGGAACAAGCTGTTACTCGTTTTTAACGTCGATTTTCTCGACGGTGTTTTCACCGTCGAAAAAATCGATCGTGTGTACGCGGCATTAGATTTGCAAAAAAGTGCATTCTGTTTTATTGTAGATTTTACACAGTGTGCCAACTTTTTTGCATTTGTATATAATGTTTATATAGGTTGTGGAGTTTGCAGTTGGGTAAGAGATACTACACATGCGCTAGCACAGACCATATCAAAACAACACATAAAAACAGATGCATCTGTGGCTGCGGACCAAGCATGTGGTCACTTGGGGAGATATTTAGACACTTGGATTTTATGCAGATCCTGCTAAGTATTTACTCTTTCTAGGTTTTACAAATTGTTCACACATTGATCTTTTCGCAGCCAGTGGAAGAGCTGCCTAACCCAAGGAATCTGTTCACACGTGCCATTACTCCACCCAATCAGTGCCATCTGTTATGATTGCGAGTGTACTCGCTGCCACAGGACAAAGGGTCACAGGGTGAACAGCCTGGGCAGCAATACCAACAAACATATCAGTTGTTGTGACAGACTCTTGTCACATTTATTGTTTACATTTTTTTTCTCTGTTTCTCCACAGTCATGTTAGAAAATCATGAGGTAACAGAAGACGACATACCACCTTCACTGAAACGCCAGCGGATAGAAATCAACTGCCAGGACCCATCCATAAAGGTTTTCACATTCACCATTTATTTCTGTAGCTTATTCTTTAATGCAGTTATGCCATGATGGGATAACTGCTTGTCTGGAAATGAGACGTAGCCCAAGGAGGTGTAAATCCTTGGATGATAAGAGCTAGGGCTGGTTCTATGTCCAAGTCACGCCAGTGGCATTAAGCTTCATGAGAACTAAAGTGTCTTAAGTGCTCCATTTCCCATTTTCCCACAGTAAATCAACCTCTATATGAAAGTGTTGGGCCTAAGTGCCTAGAAGAGACTCGGAGGGAATTATTTCTGGAAAATGATTTTCTCTTTCGTCCATGAACGGACACAGCTTCCTTATATTCTTGACAGTAGGGTTATGTTCCCGTATATTCGGAGAGAACTAGGCAGACATGTTAACATTAAAAACATGTAACTATAGCAAAGCTGAACAGTACCGCCCAGGGGGCGGTCCCTCTGGTTATAACCCCTCACCCTGCACTCAGCAGCTCAGCTTTTTTCTGCCTAGTATAGGAGAAGGACCTGGCTCCCTTGGGGCCCATGGTCCTGGAGAACTTTTCTTTTTCTTTTTTTCTTTCTACTTTTTGACCCTGAGATCTACTATCAACTGCCGGCTGGGTGACAGGCTGGATAATATAGATCCTTGTAGTCTCCCCAGTCCGGCCATCGAGCGTGAGCAGACCTTTAGCTACGCGCTGGGTCGGCCACGACATGCCCCATTTGCTCCAGGGGTGGCCGGTGAGCTATATGCTCCGGGGCTCACATATGACCGGGCTACTGCTGTCTGAGTCACAGTGGGTCGTGGCCGACAGCCACTCCGTACTGCTCGGTGATGGGTCTGTCAGGAACGTGCCAGCAGTCCCCGCGGGACGGGTAAGTAAGGTTCCTCCTGTCTTGGCAGGATGGAACAGCTGGGGATTCCTGGGGTGGTCGATTAGGGGTCTCTCACCCTCCCTTTCCTCTATCCCTGTCCCTTCCCCGCTCCCCATGCATTGCTGGGCCTGCTGTGTACCTTACCGGGGGGTCCCTGAGTGGGGGGCTGCGGGTCATGGCTGGGGGCTGCGCGGTGAGTCCAGGTCCGCTCTTAGTGTGGGTGGTCTGCCATTTGGGGGACCTCCACTCAGAGGCCCTATGTTTTCGCGGCCTTTTCATTTTTACCTCAGAACGATCTGCGCCATTTTGGATGCGCCTGCGCCATTTTCCTGTAACCGCGCTGATCCTCATGCTAATACAGCTGGGGGCCATTTTCTTGTAGCTGGCACTCTTTTTTTTCCTGAGGTGGCCGGCGGCCATCTTTTTGTGGCTCTAGCATTGGCTTTGGCCTCTAGCGCTGGAATTGTCATTCTGAACGGCGCAAACGGCACAGATCACCTCAGACACCCCTCAGGCACACACTGTACAGGAGATAGAGCGGACCGCAGCACTGAGCAGTGCCTGGGTCAGGGCGGCGAGTCCTCTGGGGAACCCCTCGGTCTGTAGCAGCAAGGAGGGTGGGCCTTTTTTGTGTACCATGACTTTAGTCCCTGAGTGGCTGTCAAGTGAGCGGGTCAGCATGGCGTCAGAAGCTGTCGCTTCTTCCCCAGACATTCCTGTGGTAGCAACCGGTGCCCCTGCACCTGCGGTACCTGTGGATGCTTTGTCGGCGGTCCTGGAATCCCTTGTTGCAAGGGTGGAAGCGGTGTGTGGGCGTAAGGGGGGTAAAAAGCGCCCCCCTCCACCCACCATCTTGTGGGGAAAGCTCAGACTCGGGCCTGGCTGTGACACAGGGCCCCTGTTCTGAAGTGTCAGAGGATGCGGACAAGGACCATTCGGACAGTGAGGAAGACTCCGTGTCCGGGTCAGCGCAAGACAAGGCGCTTGTTCAAGCACTTATTACCGAAGTGCGGGAAACCTTCAAGCTGGAGGACACGGCCGGGGCATCTGCTGAGGTATCGGTCCCTTTTGGGTCCCACAAGCCGACCCGCACTGCTAAGGTGTTTCCTTACGTAACTTATATTGATACGTTTATAGACAAAGAATGGGAGCGACCGCAGAGGACCTTTTTGGTCCCAAAACGCATGGCGGTCCGTTACCTTTTTGAGAAGAGCCTCCTGAAAAAATGGGCATCTGCCCCGGTTGTGGACCCCCCGGTATCCAGGTTGAACAAGATAACCATGATTCTGGTAGAGGGGACCCCTGCCTTTAAGGATCCTGCAGATAGGAGGTTCGAAGCGGTGGCCCGGTCCATGTTCACCATTCTGGGGTCAGCATTACGGCCAGTATTGGCCGTGGCCCTGGTGTCACAGACCCTTAAAGAATGGGCGAAATTGTTGCACCGTGAGTTGGAGAAGCAGCATGCTTCCCCGGTCTGTGTGGAACTGGCCGACCAGTTGGTGCATGGCCTTAAGTTTGTCTGCGATGCAGCCCTGGATACAGCTCCCTTGATTTCCAGAGCCTCAGTATCTGCTATGGTACTGCGTCGCCTGATTTGGCTAAAATGCTGGTCCGCGGACCAGACTCCCAAGAAGACTCTGGCGGATTTGCCCTTCCAGGGAGAGAGACTATTTGGAGCCTCGCTGGAAGACATTGTTGAGAAGCGTTTTTTTCATCAGTCTGGGCCCCTAGGTAAGCGTTCCCAGGCCGACAAGGGGCCAGCTGAGGGACAAAAGCCAAACAAGTTTGCAAGCCAAACAAGCCTGCGAACAAATCTGCTACAGCAATGAAGGTTTGCCCCCGCCCGACTCTCGAGTGGGGGGTCGCCTTTGCGAGTTTGCAGCTTGATGGACCTCCCTTCTTTCCGACCAGTGGGTTTGCAAAGTGGTTTCATCAGGGTACAAGATAGAGTTTCTTTCTTGTCCACCAAACAGATTCTTTCCCTCGAACCTTCATCTTCTTCCGGCTCGTCGGGACGCCCTATTTGGGGCAGTGCAGGACCTGCTGAGGCGTGGGGTAATAGTACCTGTGCCGCTGCCAGAAAGGTTTCAGGGATTCTACTCCAATCTGTTTGTAGTCCCAAAAAAGGATGGGGTCCGTCCAATCCTGGACCTCAAGGCCCTCAACACCTTTGTAAATGTACGAAGGTTCAGGATGGAATCAGTTCGCTCTGTGGTCGCTGCACTCCATCCTGGAGATTTTCTGGCATCCTTGGACATCAAGGACGCATACTTGCATGTCTCCATATTTGTCAGGCATCAGAGGTTTCTGCTCTTTGCGGTCGGGGACGACCACTACCAATTTGAGTCTCTCCCTTTTGGCCTGGAATCGGCACCAAGGGTTTTCACCAAGGTGCTGGCCCCGATTCTGGCCTTGCTGAGACAGCGAGGAATCGCTATCGTGGGCTACTTGGACGATCTCCTTCTGAGAGCAGCTTCAGACTCAGAATTAGAGGAGGATGTGGCTATAGCCAGTCAAACCCTCCGAGAGTTTGGTTGGGTACTAAACCTCCAGAAGTCGGTGTTGGTGCCGACTCAGCGCCTGGAGTACCTGGGCTTAATTCTGGACTCCTCAGAGGCGAGGGTTTTTCTCCCTTTAGAAAAGTTGCAGACTCTCCGGGCTGCAGTGAAGCTGTTGGCATCCCGCAGGTGGTCGTCGCTACACTTTTGCATGCGAGTCCTGGGTCTCATGGTAGCCTCCGTTGAGGCGGTACCGTATTCTCAATTCCACACTCAAGTTTTGCAGAAGGAGAGCCTGTCCAAATGGGACAAATCTCCGTTGTCCCTGGATTGTCAAATCCGGGTGAGCCAACTAGTCGGGGCTTCCCTGGTCTGGTGGCTAAGATCTCCGGCCCTTCAGTCCGGAAAGTCGTTCCTTCCCTTTCACTGGACGGTGATCACGACGGACGCCAGCCTGACCGGTTGGGGGACGCAGAAAGAATCCCGCCTGCCGATCAATGTGCTGGAACTTCGAGCGATCAGGCAGTGCCTCTCCACATGGTCACAGAGGCTACAGGGGCATCCAGTCAGGATCCAGTTGGACAACGCCACGGCGGTGGCATATGTCAACCATCAAGGAGGAACAAGAAGCTTGGCTGCAGCATCGGAGGTCGCTCACATTCTGCGGTGGTTAGAAAGGAGCGTGCCGGCTCTATCGGCCATATACATTCCGGGCGTAGAAAACTGGCAAGCGGACTACCTAAGTCGCCAGATGCTGGACCAAGGAGAATGGTCGCTACACCCGGATGTGTTTCGACTCCTTTGTCTGAGATGGGGCACGCCAGACGTGGATCTCCTGGCTTCTCGACTCAATTTGAAGGTATTGAGGTTTGTGACCAGGTCAAAAGATACTTGGGCGGACACGACAGACGCGTTGGTGGCTCCGTGGGGACAATATCGGCTAATGTATGCCTTCCCCCTACTTAAACTTCTTCCTCATCTGCTCCGCAGAGTGGAGACCGAGGGTATTCCGGTGATTATAATTGCCCCAGATTGGCCTCGGTGTCCCTGGTACGCCGACCTAGTACGCCTGGTGGCTGATGTCCCTTGGCGACTGCTGATGCGAGAGGACCTTCTATCGCAAGGTCCTTTACTTCATCCTGCTTTACAGTCACTGGCTTTAACGGCATGGCTGTCGAAAGTCAGGTACTGAGGGACAGAGGCCTGTCGGATTCAGTAATTTCCACCATGCTAAGGGCACGGAAGTCATCGTCTCTGAAGATTTATCATCGCACGTGGAAGGCCTACATCTCTGTGTGAGGAGATGGGGTGGCGTCCACGGGCATATTCGGTTTCCAGGATCCTGCTGTTTTTACAGCGTGGAGTGGATCAAAAACTTGCCCTAAGCACCATTAAGGGACAGATTTCAGCCTTGGCTGTTATCTTTCAACGACCCTTGGCGGCTCATTCCCTGATGAGTACGTTTGTGCAAGGGGTTCGACATGTGGCTCCTTCAGTTCGACCACCACTTCCTCCGTGGGTCCAAAAAAAGGCCTGGCGGTCTCGTCGGCCACCATTTCTAGGTGGATCAGACAGATCGTGATTCAGGCTTATGCCCTGAAGGGGCGGGCGCCTCCCTTTCCTGTCACAGCGCTTTCGACCAGGGCTATTGGTGCCTCCTGGGCTTTCCGACATCAAGCGTCTGTCTCACAGGTGTGTAAGGCGGCGACCTGGTCGTCCGTTCACACTTTCACTAAGTTTTACAAGGTTGATGTGCATGCATCTGCGGATGCTTGCTTCGGCCACAAGGTTTTACAGGCGGCTGTTTAAGGTTGCAACTCCTCTGTTGAGGAGCTCTGTTTGTTTTGGGGTGAACTTTGTTTGATTGCTGTTCCCACCCCTCGTTTTTTTTTACACTGCTTGGGGACATCCCTATTGTCAAGAATATAAGGAAGCTGTGTCCGTCCATGGACAAAAGAGAAAATAGGATTTTTGTACTCACTGTAAAATCCTTTTCTCTGAAGTCCATGGACGGACACAGCACCCACCCCTCCTTTTTGTGTTTTATACTGCTTTTTGACGAACTGAGCTGCTGAGTGCAGGGTGAGGGGTTATAACCAGAGGGACCGCCCCCTGGGCGTTACTGTTCAGCTTTGCTATAAGTTACATGTTTTTAATGTTAACATGTCTGCCTAGTCCTCTCCTAATAGATGGGAACATAACCCTACTGTCAAGAATATAAGGAAGCTGTGTCCGTCCATGGACTTCAGAGAAAAGGATTTTACGGTGAGTACAAAAATCCTATTTTTACAGTGTGCGCAGAAATCCTATTTTTTTTTTTTGTTTAAACATTAGCATGCAATTTGCAAATATTTATGTATATGGTTGTACAAATATGTGTAAAATGTTTGAAAGAATCTAGAATCCATTTAAATATTTTTCCATTCTCAATCAAAGCAGAAGTAACTAATTCTATTTATTCAAATAGGGGTCAACCATATGTTAGAAAACCTGAAAATAGATTATGATATTTAGGTTTGGTGTCCTGATTTGTAATCTCAGTGTATGTGTGTGGGGGTCTTAGTACAGGGATACTTTAATATGTTTGTGGAAGTGGATTATGCTGCTTGGGAATACATCTGTTATATATAGGATACAAAGTAAGTTGCGCTAAGTAAACATAATAGTAAATGTGGATGGATGGTAAAGTCCAAAAAAGTGTCAGCAAAATAAATTAATAAGTCCAATTCCTTGAAACATAAGCTGAATAAAGTGCTGGGTGCTGGGAACTCCAAATGGTATCCTGATAAATACAAAATTTGATACTGTGCCATCTAAACACATACTGTATAGTGTAGGAGCCAAATGGTTGTACAGTAAAACCTTGGTTTGAGAGTAACTTGATTTGAGGGCGTTTTGCAAGACCAGCTAAATTTTTTTATTAATTTTGACTTGATATACAAGCGATGTCTTGATATACAAGTAGCGTCATGTCACAACTGAGTATGAAAGGGAAAAGAGGTGCCTCTAAGTGTAGCAATATGGTTACATTTAATGAAGGTACAACATTTAGCAACTCACATGGTTGATGATTAAAACAGACACATCTAAGTATGCAAGCATCCGGGGTAAAGCTGTTCACATAGACCGTCCTCCGCACCACCATCGATGTCGTCCCTTCCACTCTGCACTCCACGAGCGGTTCAAGCCTCGCTTTCAGATCACTCTACTGCATAGTAGTCTTCCCGGTCACAATTACAGACTGACAACTGTAAGAGCTGGCGGTGCGGGGGATGGTCTATGTGGACAGCTTTACCCCGGATGCCTGCATACTTAGATGTGTCTCTTTTAATCATCAACCATGTGAGTTGCTAAATGTTGTACCTTCATTAAATGTAACCATATTGCTACACTTAGATGCGCCTCTCTTCTCTTTTATACTCTGTAGCTCCTGATGGATTTTGCTTCTAATCGCCTTGTGGAGGCTTCCAGTTGTGGATGGACATTTTATGGTTACACAACCTATCACATTGCTGTAAACTTTTTTTCTTTATCGTACACCACGGGACACAGAGCTAGTCATTACATAATGGGTTAAGGGTCACCAGCGGTGATTGGACACTGGCACAACCAATGGAAGACAGTTCCCCTCCATATAACCCCTCCCATCAGGGAAGTACCTCAGTTTTTTCGCCAGTGTCGAAAGGTGTTGGACGCGTTAGGAGGTGCTAAAGGAAAGCTCTACCAAAGAGACCCTCTGGGGGTAAAAGAGCTATGCTTTCGGATCCATCCAAGACGCCTACAAATAAGCCGAATCTGGATGGGATCCGGGCCTCATCCATGAGGCGTCGCCTGTAATGTCTCTCTTCGGAGGACTGGGCTCTAAGATCCAGCACTTTCGCTATTTCGCTATAAAGTCCTGGTAAGAGTCTTGTACAAGGCCCAGGGGAGAGGTATCCTTTAAATAGGAACCCATATCCCTGAAGGTTGGCACACATAGCCCACCGTGAAGGGTGAAGTTTGGTATCTGTCTGAAAACTTTCAGCAGAAAAACCTGCGGCGTGGACAAGGTAAGATTAGAAGGTCCATAACTAGGTTGGGACCTTTTTTTCAAACAAGTGGATGTCTTCTTTTTTTCCACCACTGGGGGGAGTAAAGAGCTGAATATACTCACCTCACTCTGTTCAGTGTCGGCTTCGGCGAAGTACACTGCTCGTCACCTCCGCTGCTGAGCTTGCTTGGGCACCCCGCTCCTCCTTTCGGTGGCCGACACAGACACCTGCAGATGCAGGTAAGTGGGACAGGGGCTGATGAGAGTCCTCTCTCACTATGGCCACCACCATAGCGCTAAGGCCGCGCGCACGGGAGCGCGCTTTATCGGAGGGGGGGGCCGAAGGCGTGCGCGGGCACGTGGCGTGCGCAGGCACAGAAACGGCGCCAAGTTTAAAAGACTGTCAGTGTGAGAAGTACTGCAGCAGCAAGCAAGCTCGTTAGTTCTCTTGTTCCTGGCAGAGAAACACAGCAGCTATACAGGGACGTAAGACTCCATGTGGTTGGACTGGGTACTTCCTAGAAGACATCCATGATATGCATAGTTATGTGTTAAAAGTTGCATACTTAATGTAATTGCTAAACTAAACACGGTAGTGTATGCATTTAGGTACCTTGTATTTTGTCTAAACAGTAAGTCTTCCAGGGGAAGTAATGCAGACAAAAAGAGATAAAAGAGCACCGCCGCCTGAGACAGGAGGCTCTAGCTGTGCTGACTCGGTACCTTTCTCTCCTGGGTTGCCAAATGCACCTGTACAGGATAAGCCATTACCGCTGTCAGGTATGGCGGCTTCCCCAGTGAAGCCGGGGCCTGCATATGTCACTGAGGACACTTTATCAGCTGCCCTAAATAATCTGGAGAAGAAAATTGCTACCTTAATCGCTAAATCCTCTAAAAAGGACAATAAGCGAAGCAGATCTCCTCCAGTATTGGACCTTCCTTCAGAAGTACCTGAGGAGGAGGAGGATGAGGAGGAGGCTACATCAGCAGAGGATGAGGAGTCAGGCTATGCAGGAGCCGTGCGATCTGCATTTAAGTTACCCTCTTTGGAGGTAACAGAATCACCTGTCTCCTCCCTAGGATGCATTAAGATCCCTGCAAGGTGCATGCTCCCTCCCGGTTCATCCGTTACTAGAGGATCTAATGACGCAGACTGGCAACATCCAGATAAGCGTTTTTTACCTCCAAAAAAGTTTAACATTCTTTATCCTATGGAGAATTTTTTTTTTTAAAGAAATGGAGCCTGCCTGCGGTAGATGCGGCTATTTCTTGTGTAAATAAAAACCTGACATGTCCAGTGGATAATGTACAAGTGTTTAAAGATCCTTCTGAGAAGTTGGAATCCCTACTGAAATCCTCCTTCCTTTTGGCCGGCTCAATTATCCAACCTGCAGTAGCAGCAGTCGGTATGTGTCAGGTCATCAGCCAACAGGTAAAGCAGGGGCTGAAGGAGCTGCCTTCAGAGCAGGTTAAAAATTGGGAGAATTTGCCTAAAGCCTTATGCTTCACAGTGGATGCCATGAGAGATTTTATCATACAGGCATCACGCCTTACACTCCAGCTGGTACAGATGCGCAGAGTACTTTGGCTTAAGCATTGGTCAGCGGAAGCCCCATGCAAAAAGTTGTTGGCAAGTTTCCCGTTCCATGGCGAACGCCTTTTTGGGGAAATCAGACTCCAGCCAGTGGCGACGGCCTTTTCAGCCGCCCACAAAAGCCAAAGAACAAGAAGCCGTGGGGTTCAAGAGCTAATAAGCAAGCCCCCAAAACCTCTCATTGAAGGGGCGCCCCCGCTCGGCCGAGCGGGGTGAAGGCTTCGTCAGTTCTCAGCGACTTGGCGGACAGAAACCTAGGACAAATGGGTGGTATCCACAATATCCTCAGGGTACAAACTGGAATTTCGAGAGATCCCATCTTCTCAATTCCGAAGTTCAAGACTCTCCAAGGATCCATAAAAAAGAGGATCCTTCTTCAAAGGTTTGAATCACTTAATAGCTCAAGGTGTGGTTACAGAGGTACCCCAAAGGGAGCGAGGTTCAGGTTTTTACTCAAACCTCTTTGTGATTCTAAAACCGAACGGAGAAGTTAGACCCATCCTGGATCTAAAATCTCTAAACCGGTTTCTGAACGTTCGCCATTTTCGAATGGAAACGATTCGATCCGTGGTCGCTACTTTAAAAGGCGGAAAATTCATGGCGTCCATAGATATCAAAGACGCATATCTACACATACCAATCCTCCCCGCTCACCAAAGATTCCTAAGGTTTACGGTAGAAGATCGCCACTTTCAATTTGTGGCCCTGCCATTTGGTGTAGCCACCGCGCCCAGAGTATTCACAAAGGTGCTAGCTCCTCTGTTAGCAAACCTGAGAACACGGGGCATTGCGGTAACAGCCTATCTAGACGATCTACTATTAATAGATCAGTCAAAGGAGGGATTGGATCACGCTGTAGACACTACAGTAGGATACCTGGAGCATTTAGGATGGATTATAAACTTACAAAAATCCTCTCTCCAGGCCCGAAGAAGGATAGTGTACCTGGGCATGATCATAGATACAGCCCAAAACAGGGTATACCTGCCAGAGCCAAAGATACAGTCTCTGAAAGACCTGATCCACAAGGTCAAAGCAAACAAAAGGCCGTCTATTCGCCTTTGCATGAGACTATTGGGAAAGATGGTAGCCTCCTTCGAGGAGGTCCCTTACGCCCAGTTTCATTCGAGACTACTTCAAGGCAATATTTTAGCCTCCTGGAACAGGAAGAGCCAAGCTCTGGATATACCCATGCGCCTGTCCTCACAAGTACGCCACAGCTTCAATTGGTGGCTAGAAGCCAAGAATTTACGGAAGGGAAAGTACTTCCTCCCAGCAGCCTGGAAGGTGGTGTCTACGGATGCCAGCCTATCGGGCTGGGGTGCAGTATTCGAAGAGGCTTCTACCCAGGGAACCTGGGCCAAGACTCAGGGGATCCTGCCCATCAACGTGCTAGAGATCCGGGCAGTATATCTAGCCCTCAAAACCTGGACATACAGGTTACAGGGCTACCCAGTTCGGGTTCAATCCGACAATGCTACTGCAGTAGCTTACATCAATCACCAAGGAGGCACCCGCAGTCGGGCAGCCCAAAGAGAGGTGAACCGGATCTTGGCATGGGCAGAAGAGCATGTACCTTGCATCTCTGCAATCTTCATTCCAGGGATAGAAAACTGGCAAGCAGACTACCTGAGTCGTCAGCAGCTGCTACCAGGAGAGTGGTCTCTTCACCCCGAGATCTTTCAGGCCATATGTCTGAGATGGGGAAACCCAGATGTAGACCTGCTAACTTCCAGGTTCAACAAGAAATTGGACAACTTTGTGTCCAGAACAAGAGATCCTCTAGCCTACGGGACAGATGCTCTAATAACTCCATGGAATCAGTTCTCACTGATCTATGCATTCCCTCCGATCCCTCTTCTACAAAGACTGCTTCGCAGGATCAAGGAGGAGGGAATACCAGTAATCCTAGTAGCCCCAAACTGGCCCAGGAGGCCTTGGTACGCCGAGATCGTAAAGATGGCGATAGGAAGGCCCTGGAAGCTTCCACTTCGACACGACCTGCTGTCACAGGGTCCAGTATTCCACCCTTCCTTACAAAGGCTAAATTTGACGGCCTGGCTGCTGAGACCCACATTTTGAAAAAGAGAGGGGTCTCTGGTCCGGCTCTTTCTACGCTCATTAATGCTAGAAAGCCAGCCTCCAGAATCATCTATCATAGAGTCTGGAAGGCATACGTTTCCTGGTGTGAATCCAGAAGTTGGAATCCTCTGAAATATGAAATAAGCAGGATTCTTGCTTTTTGCCAGTTAGGAGTGGATATGAAATTAGCCCTTAGCACCATCAAAGGGCAAATATCGGCTCTATCAGTCTTCTTTCAGAGACCATTGGCATCTCACTCCCTAGTTCGGACATTCATTCAGGGGGTACTGAGGATAAATCCTCCAGTTAGGTCTCCCTTGTGTCCATGGGATTTGAATTGGTATTGTCAGTGTTGCAAAAGCAACCTTTTGAACCTATTCGCCATATTCCTTTAATTATATTGAGTAGGAAGTTGGCCTTTCTGATTGCTATAGCTTCTGCTAGGAGAGTATCAGAGCTAGCAGCTCTTTCTTGTAAAGAGCCTTATCTAATTTGTCACAAGGACAAAATCGTACTATGACCCCATCCGGCTTTTCTGCCTAAGGTGGTGTCGGCTTTTCACTTGAAACAAGACATTGTTCTGCCTTCCTTTTTCCAAACCCGCGGACGGCGGGGGAAAATTATTACACTCTCTAGATCTAGTGAGAGCGGTAAGGGTGTATCTGCAAGCAACCGCTCAGATACGTAAAACAGATGTTTTGTTTATTTTACCAGATGGTCCCAAGAAGGGCCAAGTGGTATCAAAATCCACCATTTCCAGGTGGATTAGACAAGTAATTGTTCAAGCTTATGGTTTAAAGAACAGGACTCCTCCTTTTCCTGTTAAGGCGCACTCTACCAGCGCGATAAGTACTTCATGGGCAGTGCACCACCAGGCTTCGATGGCTCAGATCTGTAAAGCTGCAACTTGGTCTTCAGTCCATACATTTTCCAAATTCTATCAAATAAATGTGAAAGGACATGAGGATTCCGCCTTCGGGCGAAGTGAGCTGCAGGCAGCAGTATAGGGCTTCTGGTCCGCAAGCGGCCTGTTTGATCTGTGTCTCCCCCCCTTCATATGAGCATTGCTCTGGGACGTCCCATTATGTAATGACTAGCTCTGTGTCCCGTGGTGTACGATAAAGAAAGTAGGATTTTTATAACAGCTTACCTGTAAAATCCTTTTCTTGGAGTACACCACGGGACACAGAGGTCCCCCCCTTCTTATGGGAACCTTACTGCTTTGCTACAAAACTGAGGTACTTCCCTGATGGGAGGGGTTATATGGAGGGGAACTGTCTTCCATTGGTTGTGCCAGTGTCCAATCACCGCTGGTGACCCTTAACCCATTATGTAATGACTAGCTCTGTGTCCCGTGGTGTACTCCAAGAAAAGGATTTTACAGGTAAGCTGTTATAAAAATCCTACTATATGGACTATAAACTTGAAGGTGTAAAGTGGGCAATCCGCGCTATCTCCCTAGACTATACTGATATCCTGAGTGTGAACACACTGGGTACAAATTATAGTAAATAGATAAAAAGTGTATGTATGCTAGTCATACAATGAGACTATAACACAAAATTGAATAAAAAGTATGACTGGTGCTGCAAATAAAACTTGGCTGGAATATTCAGCTAAAAACATGTGCAAAAAATATATATTAATAAATGCGCAACCATGTGAAAGGCAAACAATGTGCCAAAGTAAAAACCTATATGACATAAGGGTGAATTAAAAATAAAATAAAAAATGAATGCGTGAACACACGTTTAGGAAGTCCATTCACTTCTGCTGCCCAGCTGACATGACATCAGAAAAGAAACAAAAAAGCACACAACTTCACTTCAAGAAAGAAAAAGAAAAAGGGAAGAAGTGTCCACTGATGAAGTGATGCAACCAGTTATATCAGAAAGGCTGTGGATCTTCAAACATAAAAATTTCACTCCGGCAGAAATGTGCAAACAGGAGGCTTACCAGAGCAGATGGGTCCCTGTCACGGGGACCAAACGGGCTCAGCAAAAACACCAGGTCCAGGTGTCAGCAATGTAGTCCTATAAATCCTCGCTCCGCTCACCGGTCTGCAGTTGTTGGTGCCCCCTTCGGCCGTAGGAACATTCGCACAGCGTGATGTTTTTAGAGGGAGAAATAAAGAAGCTTCATAGTGTAGATCGGTAAAAAAAACAAATACCCTTTATTGAAAACGGGTAGGCTAACATCCATGTAAAAAATAAAAACTTTTTTTCAAAACAGCACTGCAACCCCGCCGCGGCGTGAGCCAATCAGCTGGGGGCGTGGTGACGTCAGGGTCCTGAGCTCCACCCCGCAGTGCTGTTTTGAAAAAAAGTTTTTCTTTTTTACATGGGTGTTAGCCTACCCGTTTTCAATAAAGGGTATTTGTTTTTTTTTTTACCGATCTACACTATGAAGCTTCTTTATTTCTCCCTCTAAAAACATCACGCTGTGCGAGTGTTCCTACGGCTGAAGGGGGCACCAACAACTGCAGACCGGTGAGCGGAGCGAGGATTTATAGGACTACATCGCTGACACCTGGACCTGGTGTTTTTGCTGAGCCCGTTTGGTCCCCGTGACAGGGACCCATCTGCTCTGGTAAGCCTCCTGTTTGCACATTTCTGCCGGAGTGAAATTTTTATGTTTGAAGATCCACAGCCTTTCTGATATAACTGGTTGCATCACTTCATCAATGGACACTTCTTCCCTTTTTTCTTTTTCTTTCTTGAAGTGAAGTTGTGTGTTTTTTTGTTTCTTTTCTGATGTCATGTCAGCTGGGCAGCAGAAGTGAATGGACTTCCTAAACGTGTGTTCACGCATTCATTTTTTTTTTTTTTTAATTCACCCTTATGTCATATAGGTTTTTACTTTGGCACATTGTTTGCCTTTCACATGGTTGCGCATTTATTAATATATATTTTTTATAAACTTGAAGGACCTAAGAATAAATGGCTGTGGAACAAATCATCTGAGTATCCATTATTTCTTATGGAGAAATTCGCTTTGATATACAGGTGCTTTGGATTACAAGCATGTTTTCGGAACAAATTATGCTCGCAATCCAAGGTTTTACTGTATAGATAACAATTTTCCGTTTGTCATTTTTACCTTATACCACTAGATGGCAAGCTTGGCATTCCTCAAATATAATCCTACAAATGATATGTTAATGCAAATCATTTTCTGAGCAAAGGTAGAGATTAAATTCCTGCGTTACCTCTGTTTCTCTGTCAGCGAGCTTGTAAAGAATGAAGGTAAATTATGGCCAAGCTTAATCTCGTAGCTAGATTTATTTCTGAAAATTACACATCTGGAATATGCAGCAAGGTTTGTAATATAGGTTTTGATGTTTTAGGGCATCGTAGGAAGCATAATGTGACTTTCATATATAAATATTGCTAGCGAGGACACTTAAGCTTTCAATTCCTATGTTGTAAATATTAAGCTATATTAAAGGTCAAGAGAAGTGAACTGCTCTCTTCTTACATAGAGGCTGTGTCCCATTGGTCCCATTATTTCACTCGCTGTTCCCAATACACCACATCAGAGTCATACAAAATATCTAGTATCAGAGACATAACATAAATCCCTGCTTGCAAAAAGCTGTGTTTAAATAACTGATCAGCTTCCAATAACAAGTAATATGTTCAGTAGTCTGTTAATTTGGGAGAGCTGCAAGTTCTGTTTAAACTTAAATTGTACTTTGTAAACCTGAGCTTTATGGGGGGCGGAGAGAGATAGTAGTCTTGGCCTTTTCTAGTAATGAGAGTTTAGTATAGAAGCCTTTCATCTTAAAATAAGAATTTCAGGAAAGCGGCTAAATACACAACTGAAATCCATATATGTGAATTGGGTGACCTCCTAGAGCAGGGGTGCTCAAACCGTGGCCCGTCAAGCCCTCTGATGTGCCCAGATTCTGATCAACGGCTTGCTGATCCACCATTCCAGAGCATCAGAGTGTATGGAGATGGCGCCGGCAGTGGAGGAAGCAAGTGGCCGTGGAGGGGGCAGGTGCCGCATGAGCTGATGCTTTCTCTGTAGCACCGGTCTCCTGTCCCAGGTGCACTTCACCTGGGACCTTCCTAGCAGCTTGGAGAGCGATGCCAACAGGAGCTGGAAGAGGAAAAGGTCAGTGTATTAAACATCACATACACTGCACTTTTGGAAATAAGAGGCATATTAGGCTGCTTTTACACTGATCTGCAGGTACAGCTCCATGCACCTGTGGTTTTCCTGCGGGTTAGCTGCTCTAAGTCATAGACTTTTATTATATCCTAGTGATTTTTGGTAAAATAATAATTTCTAGGGATAGTTTTAAACCTTCCTCCTGCTAATAGGAGGTCATGCCTCCTGGTTCTTGGTTTAGGAAGGCTGAACCTTATGCATACTGTAACGGCACCCCAAATACGAAAGGGGTTTAAACGCCGTTTAGATATCTTCCCTCTCCTGGACACAAATTCACTGCCGATACTCCACAGCCAGCCGACCCCTTCCCATAGGAATTAATCCTTCTGAAAGAACGAGACGCACTCTGTATCTTTCCAAGGATAGACTGACTTTATTGAAAAAACATTGTACTTTTTATACACATCCAATACTGCATTAATCTAAAATGAACAATGGTCCAGCTCCACCCACAACATAACAAGACCCAATACACATTATTTTGACACCTGTTAGGAAACAACAGGTTCTAATCCCCTTTTAGTTTAAATGACTTGTTAGGCTAGCTTTTGTCTCCCAATCAAAAGACTTTACACAATAGAAACCTAACGACCTTCAATACACATCTCACAATGAAAGGATTTGTAGCCTGTCTGTCTGAGTACAATCCACACAAGTATAGAATTAATTATCCCTATTCACACTAAAAGGGTCTTCAGACGCCCTTTTAGATTCATTTACATCACAACTGGCAGGTAACACATCTCTCAATTAGCCTGTTGAGTTCAGAATAAAACAATCAGTACATATTGTGGACTAATATTACTATTTCAATTTCAAGCAATCCAAGCCATATTCTTAATGTCCATGGTTTCCTGGCTCACCCTGTGTCCAAAGTGACCCCCCTGTCACACATCTCCCCTTTCGGCAGGAGACTAACGCAGGAGGTGGCCCCAGACGGGTTGACTCCGAAGTTAGTCCATAGGTCCATTCTTCTAATGCCGGTATCCACACAGTACCCCCAATAAATAGCCCCAAACAGAGCATTACTTACCCAGCTAACCTCTGCCTCTCTCAGAGAACATACCCGCCGCTGGGGAGAAGACAGGGGATCTGGGCCGACTGCCCAGCATCCCTGGGGTATACAAGTGGAGACTGAAGTCCCATCCACTTGTGGTAGGTGAAAATCCCCCAGTGCTTGCAAAGCAAGACTGACATCCTCCTGTCTCAGTGTCACACCATTTTCTGGGGTTGGGTCAGTGAAGACCGAAGTCCCATCCAGTACCACAGGAACTCCCTCTTCTGTTAGTTGAGAGCAGAGGCCCGCGGCACTCTGCTCTGTTGCCAGCTCTTCTGCTGGGTTGCTGTGAGTGGAGACCGCAGTCCCATCCACCGATATCAGCTCAAGTTGCAGTTGTGTGCAGAGGCCAGTAGCATTCTGCCCTGCTGCCAGTGATTCAGCTGGGGGTAAAAGCTTTACTAACTCAGCTTGTTGCTAGAAAGAGGGGCCAACTGCCCCGGCTCCCTGAAACTCCACAGTTGTTTCCGGTGCTGGACAGAGGTTGCTATCACTCTGCCCTGTTGCCAGCACTTCTGCTGGGGACTCCACACCATCTGCTCTGGCTAACTGTTGGGGAGGGAAAAGGGCTGCTTCTCCTCCCTGCATCTCTGAAATCCCCTGGGAAAGAGGAACCATCACCTTCTCACCTCGGGCCTCCAAAACTGCCACGGGTGTAGAGCAGGGGTCTGCAGTACTTTGTCCTGCTGCCAGTACTTGAGCAGGCGATGCATAATCCATAACATCCGCTGAACAGTCCCTTAAGTCCATACCTTCTGTAATCTGTGGCTGGGGAGATGAGCCAACTGCCCTAGCTCCCTGGAACTCCATATCATCCACTTCGGCTTTAGGGATGGCAATCTTTAGATTTTCCACTGCCGATTCTTCAGCCAGGCTAGCTCCCTGGAACTCCATATCATCCACTTCGGCTTTAGGGATGGCAATCTTCAGATTTTCCACTGCCGATTCTTCAGCCAGGATTTCAGAGTTGTCCACTGGTATTCCTGATAGTCCCAGGCAAAGGTAGCACCACCCTGCTGCTGAGCAGATTCTAGCAGCTGTCTGTAGGCGATCTCCGATTGCCGTATCTCCGCCGTTCTCCGCTCATGTTGCCGCTCTAGTTCTCTCTTTTGTCGCTCTAGTTCTCTCTTTTGTCGCTCTCGTTCTCTCTCTTGTCGCTCTAGTTCTCTCTTTTGTCGCTGTAGTTTTTTCTCTTGTCGCTCATCCTGCAGCTGGGTGCCTCTAATGGCTTCCTGTATGGCGGTCTCTGATGGGTTAGCACCATATAATGCCAACCGCTCTCGAACTCGTTGCTGAAACAAATCTTCAATTGACCGGGGTCTTGCATCACCATCCCTCTGGTCCATCTCGGCTCTCAAGTAGGTCTTTCAGCGTGGCTTTCCTGCAGGCTGCATAGCTGGTCATTCACTGTGGTGGTTTGGAGTGTCCCAGGAACTGGAGGGAAAATCCCGCTGCTGCCAACCAATGTAACGGCACCCCAAATACGAAAGGGGTTTAAACGCCGTTTAGATATCTTCCCTCTCCTGGACACAAATTCACTGCCGATACTCCGCAGCCAGCCGACCCCTTCCCATAGGAATTAATCCTTCTGAAAGAACGAGACGCACTCTGTATCTTTCCAAGGATAGACTGACTTTATTGAAAAAACATTGTACTTTTTATACACATCCAATACTGCATTAATCTAAAATGAACAATGGTCCAGCTCCACCCACAACATAACAAGACCCAATACACATTATTTTGACACCTGTTAGGAAACAACAGGTTCTAATCCCCTTTTTGTTTAAATGACTAAATGACTTGTTAGGCTAGCTTTTGTCTCCCAATCAAAAGACTTTACACAATAGAGACCTAACGACCTTCAATACACATCTCACAATGAAAGGATTTGTAGCCTGTCTGTCTGAGTACAATCCACACAAGTATAGAATTAATTATCCCTATTCACACTAAAAGGGTCTTCAGACGCCCTTTTAGATTCATTTACATCACAACTGGCAGGTAACACATCTCTCAATTAACCTGTTGAGTTCAGAATAAAACAATCAGTACATATTGTGGACTAATATTACTATTTCAATTTCAAGCAATCCAAGCCATATTCTTAATGTCCATGGTTTCCTGGCTCACCCTGTGTCCAAAGTGACCCCCCCTGTCACACATACCCTTCATGAAATTAAAGCAGAACTACACTGCATCTGAGCACCACAAACTAAAAATGCTATTATATTATTTTAATAGTCAAAGCAAACTCCCATATCCATTTATGTCTCCATGCTTTATTTTGCTGACATATCACATTCAAAAACATTCCAAAGCCATGGCCATCTTGATGAGTAAGGGCAGATGATTCATGTAGCATTTACTTCCTGGAATCCATGTGCCCTTAGCTCAGGCATGCATGCAGAGGTGTGTGCTTAGCTGAGAAAACCCCTTCTCTCCTGAAGACTCCTGGGATTATAACATAATTTGCCTAGGCTTGGAAACCAGGAATGTAAAAAAAAAGTTTAAAACAAGTAAATATGATATACTTTCCTATCTATTTACTAATGCTAGCAGCATAAGGATTAAAAATAGTCAATGTTTATTGAGAAAATTAAGTTCAGTTTAAAGGGTTCAGTCATGTCCTTTCTTTCCTTTCTTTACTCCAGACTGTACCTATTATGTTCCTGCAGTCTCTCCTGGTATGTTTTATCCCTCAGACCTTTCACCATTTTGTTGCCCATCTCTGAACTTATTTTATATTATCAAAATCTTTATGTATGTGAGGTCTACAGAAGATCTGTATAGAAAAATCAGGACCTTTTTTCTTCCCACTGGGGATTCCGCAGGTGATAATTAAAGATCTATATAGGGGAAGTAGGACTCTTAAGGCCATACATGGTCGAATTTCGAAATAATTTTCTTTTAAAAATCAGAAAATGTGTGCGTTTTGTGATTCGATGGTGCCACCATTGATTTCGAAATTCAGCCAACCAAGCCTTCAATGTCACCTCCTGGTGCTACAGAAAATAATTTTCGTAGCTGCGAATTTTCTTTTCTTTCCGGGAATTTTCTTATATTGCACATACGCATTTCTTTTTCGATTACGGTTCTCACACGATTCTCCCATCATTGATTAGAAAATCGTTAGTTTTTCAAAAAAATTCCAACATGTTCAATTACTCAAATTCGGTGGCCGCACGAAAATCGGCAGTTGCTGCAGCCCACTAATGGTGCAAAATACGAACGAAAATTCGTAGATAAGATTTTCGAAAGCCTTACTCCTGCCCTGCCTTGCTCTAATAATATCTTAAAGAGGAAGTAAACCCCAAAAAAAATTTCCTGTAAAAAAAAAAAAAAACCCTGCAAGAAAAAGTCATAATGAGATAGTATGCACATTATGTGGCACTTACCTGAGATCGAAGTCCCTGAAGCGCTCCTCGTTCCCCTTTGCCGCCATGTCCCCTCGGAGCGTCTTCCTTGTATCGATGCTCTGGCGCTGTGACTGGCCGGAGCGGTGATGACGTCACTCCTGCGCATGCGCGCGGGAACGGCACAATCCCCGCGCATGCGCGCGGTTTCGGCATTATCCATTGATAAAACCGGCACGCTCAGTGCGCCTGCGCCGTAGATATCGGTGCAGTGTTTTCTGCAAATATCTCCTTAACCGTGTAGGTTAAGGAGATATTTCTTGCACCTACAGGTAAGCCTTAATCTAGGCTTACCTGTAGGTGCAAGTTGTCTGGTTGGGTTTACAACCACTTTAAGACCTATATAGAGGAATCAGGACCTCCTTCCTCCTGCTGGTGATCCCTCTAGTTATGCCCAGAATTGTATTCACTTTCCACACTGCCAGGACATACAGTTTTCTCATCTCTTTGCTATAATCTGAAAAAAGCACCCCCCAAAATATTTTTTCTTCTTAGTTCTGGCCAACATTGTAACCCCAGTATTGTGCTCCTATTCTATATTGTACTCTATTAAAGGATCCTTTTTCCCATGTCACCCTTCTGCCTCCATGTTGCTTTTTGGACAATAAGTCAGTGTTGTTATACTGCTTATTTATTGTCCAGCTGAGAGGACAACATGGGAAGCTATAAAGTTAGACCAATAAACCACCAAACCTAGACACGTCCATTTGATTTCCAGACAGAGAAGCTTGATTCCTCACTCCAGAGAACATGTCTCCACTGCTCTAGAGTCCATTGGCGGCATACTTTACATCACTGCATCCGATGCTTTGCATTGCACTTGTTGATGTAAGACTTGGATGCAGCTGCTCGGCCATGGAAACCCATTCCTTGAAGCTCTCTATGCACTGTTATTATGCTAATCTGAAGGCTACACAAAGTTTGGAGGTCTGTAGCTATTGACTCTGCAGACATTTGGCAATTTCTGCGCACTGTGAGCTTCAGCATGCGATGACCCCGCTCTATCATTTTATGTGGCCTAAAACTTTGTGGCTGAGTTGCTGTTGTTCCCAGTTGCTTCCACTTTTTTTAATAATACCACTAACAGTTGACAGAGGAATATTTAGTAGCAATGACATTTTATGGATGGACTTATTGCACAGGCGGCAACCTATCACAGTACTACGCTTGAATTCACTGAGCTCCTGAGAGCGACCAAATGTTTAGCGAAGCAGTCTGCATGCCTAGGTGCTTGATTTTATACACTTGTGGCCATGGAGTTGATTGAAACTCCTGAATCCAATGATTTGGAGGGGTGTCCCAATACTTTTGGCAATACAGGGTATATGTATTTCATCTGTCTATTAGGCTGTTTGCATGGAGTGCTGCTTTAAAGTCAGTACTAGCCCTATAAAGCTCAGTTCTGTAACTTTTACAATGGTGGTAGGAGGTTAGGCTGGGCAAGTTAGGTTTGACTATATCAGCTGTTATTTAACATCTTAGGTTATACAAGTTATACCAATAGGCTTGGTTTTATTTTCTGCGTGAACATTGCTGTTCGATCTTGAAGAGCGGTGCTTTTCCTTTGCAGTCGTTCCTGTTCTCGATCAACCAGACCATCTGTCTGAGGCTGGACAGCATCGAGTCCAAGCTGCAGGTTCTGGAGGCCACTTGTAAATCACTGGAGGAGAAACTGGATATGATCATGAACAAAAATCAAAACCCCATCCAAGTACCCATGGTGGCAGGATCACCACTTGGAGCCACTCAGACGTGGAACAAAGTGCGATGGTAGGAGAACAATACATCCAACAGACAATAGCCACAGTTTGTTACTGTTTGTTTATTTATTTGATCTGTTTTGTTTACAGTGTTTATACTTTAGAATGTGCATGCCTATAAGGCCCCTTTCACACGGACGGATAGAATGGTGCTTTTAGCTGCAGATTTTCTAGTTTTCTACTGCAGCTAAAAGCACACAATGCTTTCCTATGGCCCCATTCACACACAGCGTTTAGCTGCGATTTAGTTACATATGGTTCGGTGCGAATAGAAAAAATAGAATTGAATGCGTCCAGGTGCGATGTAGCGCAGCTATCTGCACATAACTGCAGGTAATCGCAGTGCACTGTGTCAGCTGCGGATAGCAGCGTGCACAAAAGAAAAAAACAACAGGAAGCACATCAAAATAAAAATGGTTGCTATGGGGATGACAATAATAGCCAACCGCAGCTAAACGCAGCCGCATGTAAACGCAGCTAAAAGCAGTGTACAAATGCAGCTGATCGCTGTGCCTGGGGGTCTTTGAATTTCAAAAGAAAGAAACATGCTTTCAACTGCGGCAGAACAGCCGCCCGTGTGAAAGGGGCCTTAAAGAATTCTTTCCTAATGTGTAAGAGAAATTTAGTGTTTAATCTAATTCATCAGTTCTCATCATACAAGACAGTCTTAATAGTGTAATAGTGATCTTTTTGAAGATTAGTTCACTCTGAACTGGTCTTTCAGTTTCTGCCGATGCTTGCAAATCAAAGCTGAACTTCAGGCAGATAGAAAAGACACAAATGAAGATACTTCTGTATTTATTCCTACATCAATAAATGTATTTTTTAAATGCAAGCATTGTAAGTAAAATATGGCCTAGTGTCAGGAATCCCTGTGGAGCAGAGTTCTGACGGATAGAGAAAAGTTGCCAATCTGTTGTGCCTCATTGCTCATTTGCTAACAAAGGACAGGTTGAGAAGAGAGGAGAGCAGAGCACACTGAGATAAACTTATCAGTCTTCTGCTTCTCTTTCTACTGTCCAGTCATGGTCTGGAGGAGGGGCAAAATCTGTAAGTTTTACTGAACTGCATCAGCGAAAATTCAGGACTGCTGCTTTGCTGAACAGGCTTTTTAAGTGGCAGAGCTGTATAACTCTCTGGACTAGTGGAAAGAAATACAAATTCTTAGGCTGGTAAAGCCCCCATATATATATATATATATATATATATATATATATATATATATATATATATTTCATCTATGTTAAAATATATTGAAGTGCTATGTGAATAAAATAGGTGCAAAAAAATCTAATGATAAAGTGTATCACAACAGTGTATTAATATAAAGTCCATGAGCATAAAATATAATAAACTGAAACCACTCTTCATCTTGCTCATCTATGAGACCATCCTGCTGTTGTAAGGACTGATTTGCTCCCTGGATGATCAGATTTTCTGTGGATGCACTATTTACAAGCACTTTTCATATGGACTTGGTTTCAGTTTATTATATTTTTATCCTCATGGACTTTATATTAATACACTGTTGTGATACACTTTATCATTAGATTTTTTTGCACCTATTGTATTCACATAGCACTTTGTTAAATAGGTATCTAGCACTACTTCAATATTATTTTAACATTTTCTGGGTGCTGGACACACTACAGTAGTCAGCTGCTGTTTACGGCCTTACTAAGAAAATAGCACTTTATTATTACTGTAAATTTTGTTGAACATTTTTGGTAGCGCATTAGTACCTTTTTGTTTATTTATATTTCATCTATGCATTTCATTTTTTTTTCTGGAGTTTAGCTTTAAACCATTTAATGGTTCAGTAAATCCAAGAGAACAGGGGGAATCTCTTTGTGCTCGGGTTCTTAGATCTCTATACCAAACACAGCCATTAGGATGGAATTGTTCTCTTTAAATGGCATGACATCACCAATTTCAAAAGAAGTGAGACTCCTGTAGAGAACATTGTCAGGGAGATCTCACACTGAAGTCGCCTAAAGATATAAGATTCCTGCTTGTGATTCCACAAGATAGTCCATTTGATTATTAGTATTATTATTATTATTTATTGATTTTATATTTGTACAGGATTTATAAAGCGTCAACATTTTACGCAGCACCTTACAATATAAAGGGGGACTGTAAATTACAATACAGTTCCATACAGAAGGAATAGGAGGGCCCTGCTCATGGAGCTTACAATCTAAAGGATTCCACATAATAACTGAACTAGGTGTTCTATAAATTGTTTGGATATTAAAGTAACATCAACTTCAAAAAAAACAGTTTGATCTCTGTTACGTGAAAACTTGCCAATACGGTGTAATTATCCCCTCTATATGGCGCCATCATACTGTGGAAAACTGTACAAAAAGCTTCACTAAAAAAAAAAAAAAACTGTCACTGGATTTGTTTCCAGTTTTTCTCATCAGTGATCTCATTTAACATGGTCTGATTGTTTTCATAACTGATATATTCATTGTGAAGAGTTTGACAAGTGTATTTAGTTATGTAAAAAAAAAAAAGTGAGTTATGCGCATATTTAATACCAACACCTAAGTACAAGTATTACATTTTTTTATTTTTGCATTTAATATTATAAAATTCTTCTGGTCAATCCGTAAGCAAAAGAAAATCCAATAAAATTCCATTCCACACATCACAGATTATCTTGCATATGGTGATTTTTATCCAGTGCGCTTCTTGGCACAAAGCCTACTTTTTCGAGGAATCATATGCTGTTCAAATGGCAAGAATAATCTCATGGAAAACTTTTATATATCATCCAAAGTTCCAAGATATACATATATTGTTTGCTTATTATAAAGTAATCCGCGAACACAAACATCATGTAATGGATTATAATGAATTACTGTATTTACTGACGCAACTCTAATTATTGGCAAAATGTCAAAAGATCACCCCTCGCGCGTTTTTACTGCTTTTTTGCTGCGATTTTGTACAGGTCAAAATGCCCAAAATCTGCCCAAAAAGAAGCTCATGTACTTTTTTGAGCTTCAGGCGTTTTTCTTCAGGCGACAGAATGTTTAGATGTGAACAGGGGCCATTAAAATGAATGGGATTTGGTTTGTTGGGCGTTTTGGAACTTTTGAGATGATCGTTTTACGAGCTGAAAACGCTCAGGTGTGAATGGGCCCTTAGAGTGCAGAGTGTTTAGGACTCATTTATAAGGTTTGGTTAAGTGTTAGCATTTAAGTAGGGGGAGGAGTCAGTATTAGGGTTAGTTCAAAAGGAGCAAGTGCTCACTACTGAAACACATTGCATTATTATATATATATTTAATGCATGTTAAAAGTTCACCTTTTAAAAAAAAATTAAATGCACATATTTTTTAAATATTTTTTTTTTTTCACAGAAGCCTGCAAAACATTGCACGATCAGTGGGTGCCAGGCTCCTTCAAACTCTTCCTCCAGCTCTCTTTTCATACCTCTGTTTGGGCTTTCAGGTAGAGAGCCGGAGGAGGTGTCAATGAATTATGAGTATGGTGATTACCGCACTTGCAGTTAATTCATTCACAGATCTCTTTGGGTGTGAGAGGGTTGCATAGCAACATGTTACACCCTAAATACAGATGTAAAATGTTGGTAAAAGTGGAGTTAGCCTTTAATGCTGTTGG
Organism: Rana muscosa; assembly: GCA_029206835.1. Lineage (NCBI taxonomy): Eukaryota > Metazoa > Chordata > Amphibia > Anura > Ranidae > Rana > Rana muscosa. The sequence continues at coordinate 333,028,046 of CM055119.1, forward strand.
TTGGGTTTGAAGGGCCACCAGTTATGCCAAGTTTACGTAGGCAATGATAAAAATAATCAGTTTTACCAACACCCAACTGAGGTTAACATGGCCACCAATTATGGCTGTGCAAAAAATCGATTTGATTTAAAAATCGAGTTGGTAGGTCAAATTGATTCAGATTTTGACAAAATCGATTTTTTCTTTTTTTTCCCCAGGACCAGCGCTGACACCCCGCCAGTCCTGAGGAGCTGCGGGCAGGAGTTTTTAGGCGAGGCCGGACGCCGCGGACTAGACCGAAGCCGCGGCCTCGCCTAAAAACGCCTGCCTGCAGCTCCCCAGGACTGGCGCAGTGTCCATTAAAAAAAAATCTTGATTCGAATCGTAAATCGAGTTTTTTATAAACAAAATCGCAGATTTTTTTTAGGGGAAAAAATCGCCCAGTTCTACCACCAATCATGTTAGTACACATTGCTGAGGTTCAATGGGGTGTGACAAAATTTATACAACAGGTCACATTTGGTGGGCAGTAATGTTGCAAACCATGACCCATTTATGTAAGTAGGTGTTTTGCCACAACCATGCCATGGTGTTGCAGGCTTTCACAGCTTAAAGAGTATGTTACCCCAACATTTCATATTCCTGATTTGTGTCTGTTGTACCATGTGCTTGTCCTAAAAAGTATTCTGTTCTCTTTGAATTGCTTCCTTTGTGTGAAATTCTTGTTGATCCTGCCAGTCCCCCTGCTTAATTGAAAATGACTGCTAGAGCACATCCATCCCACCATGGTCAGTTTTCTGGCTGTGCTGGATGCGCAGCCTGTCTGTCCTCCAATGGTCAGACTTGTGATGACATGACCAGCTGCACAGCTCTTCACTGCTTTCTCCTGCTGACACACCCCACTGCAGTCTCCACCCCCCACCTCTCTAAGCTCCTTATGAAGCTGATCACAGAGGTCATGTGATCACTTAGAGAAAAAGAAAAAAGGTGTGTGTGTGTGTATATATATATATATATATATTTTTTTTTTATGTTTATATACAAATGTTTTGCCATACATTTATATTTTTAACTGAATGGGTTGTTTTACAAGGTTAGGGTTAACATATACTTTAATACAGGCATTCAGAAGGCAGCACATCGCCTCCGAGCTGTCTGTCAACCAGCTCTAGAAAGCGATCCACCGTGGTCTGCTTTTCATAGCGGTCAAAAGTCCAGCCGCAGATGTAAATGAGGCTTTACAGTGCAGATCAGCGTCTGTGCTCTATTACATTTTTTACATTTAGATAAGAACTGTCCTGGCCTCGCCCCCCGTACTCCTGGATTCTATGGGTGGCTATCTAGGCAGATTACCTTTTTCTGCGCACACAATAATAGACTGCTGTTTCTTGTCTGTGTCTTTTATTGGCACGTTGCAGATTTTAATATATGTGTGAATGACACATGTGATATGCGGTAAAACTGAAAACAACAAGAATAATATAACATTACAATACAATAGTAAACATCATATAAAATAATAACTAAAATGACTAATTCCTTTCCCTAATAGCCAGTAGAGGAGGAAGGGGAAGATTGCTTACCTCCGATGCCATGGATGGGAAGAGATAGCATCTAGGCTGCTACCATGATACTGAACATGCTGATCCCTAAGGCTGTTTCACTTCCTGACTAAAGAGGATGTGATGATTTTTATGCAGTTTCCTTAAAGGGGAGTTCCAGCCTTTTTTATGTTTATTAAAAGTCAGCAGCTTCAAAAAATGACAGCTTTCGGCTTCACGTCCAGGCACTCGCTGCACATGCACGAGCGGCGCTGCACTCCCTGAGTGGACAGGCGATCGCCTGGGACATGTCACGTGTCCCAGGTGATTGCCTACAGGGAGGGGCCGCCAAAAGGCAATATGACGAGCCGCCTAAGTGGTCCCTGGACGGAAGGAGGAAATGGGACAGGAAGTCCCACTCCTACTGAAGCCCCCACTCCCCCCCCCAAAAAAAAATTACATGCCAAATGTGGCATGTAAGGGGGCGAGGAGTGGTTTAAGCGAAAGTTCCACTTTTGGGTGGAACTCCGCTTTAAGTGGTTGGATAGCTTTGTTAAAAACAATATTAATGTTTGGCCAGTAGGTGGCGCAAGCGGAACAGCTAACCTGGAACAAACATAATTTATAACTTAATAATACAACAACACAATATACAAATGAAATGACAAGGTGAATTCTCTTTTCTGAACCTCAGGAGAGAGAAAGGTATCCTGGAGACATAACAAGAACTATTTTAGTTTTTTCCAACTGAGGAATAAAAAGAGATTTTATGCAGCAGGCAGTATGAACGCTTTTTGATTAAAATTTGATAATGTCACTATGACTCATGTTGCATAGATGGCTGCTTCTTCTGTTTATATTCTGTGTTTGCCTGCTGTCTTTGTTTCCGAAATTGGCTTTCAACATGACTTCATGCACTAATATCTTTATTATTGTAACATCACAAACAGCATTTAAAAACATAAAAGCTAGATCAGAAATGCCTAACTACAGTAAACAACAAAACCTCATCTATTGTACCTAGATTGGTTTATAAACCTATAGGGATCATGTGAATAATGTGATCCACCTTGACTGATTAATTCTCCTAAGTCATATTTCCCGAACACTGACTGATGGGTTTTTCTCAAGGGCGCTCACAAAGTTATATGTACATAAATGTATTGTTTCTTTTTCATGTCTTTTTTCCCGTAAGTCCTCTCTGTCATGTTCAAACAGTGCTCGGCATAGTACCCTAGAGGCTTTCATTTATCCAGTCACTTGCCACACATGGTTCCATCTTTTTGCTAGGGGAAAGTAACTTAATCTAAATTTTTTTTTTACAATTCAGCCAAATTTACTAAATCAGGGATTTCTTGCTTCTTAAGGTTCTGTTCACACCTAGGCGTCCCAGGGGCGTGGTTGGAATCGCCGCGATTCTGCCCACGATCCCAAAACACGCCAAATGGCTGGGCCCTTCCCGCGATTCCCATCACTTACAATGACACCCGGATCGCGGCGTGATTTTTCCCGTAATTGTTGTCCGACGAATTGCGTTAGAATTGCGGTTCCGCACCCGATTCGGGATGCCTAGATGTGAACGGAGCCTAAAGCTTGCATTAATTCAATTTGGATCTTTGCAGACTGCAGTTGATGAACAGTTTTCTTTACCTGTCAGGTACATGTAAAACTGGCCATACACTATGGGCTGAAGTAAAAAAAAAAATGTAACACATTCCTCTATCCATGTTAAACAGAGTGGATGGATGTGGGCTCGTTCACACCATACCTGCATGAAAACTGATGGAAACTGAAGGTAAAACCGTGCAGATTTCGTTTGCAGAGACATCAGTTTTCATGCATGTCTGTTATGTGCTCTATTCACACCAATGTTAATGTCTTGTCAGTTTATATTCCCATATATGTTACAGATTCCTGCACAGAAGAAAATGTGCATGTTGTGGTGTGAACAGGGCACTTAGAGAACAATTGTTTTTTTTGTGCCCTTGCAGAAAAACTGACGTCTCTGCACCATGGTGTAAACGAGGCCTGAATCTCTCGCTTTGCCTATTGTATAGGTATAGTTGCTGCAGGAGGCTGTGAGAATACCTGAAAAGTGTCTGCATTTGAATAGTTTGCATTGCATTTCAATCTAAGGATGTTGGGTGGGAGGAGCAAGATAGGGCCACCCACGTAGCAAATTTTGAACGAATCATCTGGCACCAGATGAAATTTGTATAGTGCTCATCTTTTCAGAAAAGGTGAACTAACACATTACACCATGAGTGCTGAACCTGTGGCCCTCCAGCTGTTGTGAAACTACAAGTCCCATGAGGTATTGCAGGCCGCTGACAATTACAAGAATGCCTCCCAAAGGTAGAAGCATGATGGAAATTTGTACTTCCGCAACAGCTGGATGGCCACAGGTTGAGCGCCCATGCCATACACCCTTCCCACCCCACCTGATTAATGCCGCACCAATTCTGCTGGTGATTCAGTTTCACCATTCACACAGCTTGCTGCAACGGTCCTGGGGTTTGAAAACCACGCTGTTCTTCCTCTTCCTTTCCTAGGGTTGCCAGGATGGATCAGAGCGGTTCTGATTGGTCAGTATTGGTACTTGACTGTGCTGACCAATCAAAACCAGTCAAACTGTATCACTCACGTGAACCAAGGTGGGTGTAGGGTGTTAGCTCACCTTTTCATTTTTTCTAAGTCTCTAAACCAAGAATATCCCTCATGCTCAACTTAATGGGGGAGAAGAGGTGGTCCGCCACCACTGCATTAGCAGAACAAGTGTAGAAAATGTTTGTTTCCAACTGCAGTTAAAAATAAATAAAAATAGTTATTGTAGATATGGCTCATAACCTGGATAATATATCACCAGGTCTCATTGTTTGGTTGACTGTGTACAGTAGTTATATTTCATGGGTGACTCCACCATTTCACATTGGTGTACAAGTAAAGAAGTTTCCACCTTTCTTTTTAGAAGCAGGAAGCCCCTTTAGGATTTGACTGTTGGTGATCAGTTGCTCCTTTATTGAGACTGCATGTGATCAGCACAGAAAGCAGCCATTGGCTTAAGTCCTTTCATCTGTTCTGCACTTTATCCAGAAAATAAGGTTTTATAATTTGGCGAAGAGTGCAGGACTTTTTTGTGTATGTTGTACTTTTGACTGTCTGAGCATTGTTGGAGTAGGCTCATATCTAAAGCCCAAACGTCTGTTTTTCTTATATTATAATCACTATTAGAAAGAAGCTAGCATTTCTTCCCACCAAGTGATCCTTTTGAGGTAAATATTATTTATCTGAAGGGAATTTTGCACATGGCACATTTCTTAGTGCTTGTTGTCCTATGCGATAATTTGTTACCGTATTGTTACAGTATTTAGTTAGTTTTCATACATGTATGTGGGGGAAGCCATATTTGCTTATTCCTTATACACCGCTTTCATTTGTGATTTACTGTGCCGCAGAACTCCCCTTTTACCTTAGCATTTTTCTTATACTCACTGTCGTATCTAAGGGGTTAATCCTCCGCATTGTGTAAAAATGCTGTTTAATACTCTCTTCTGTGATCCTCCCATTCTTTACTGTTATCAATCCATCTGCTGATAGAACAGAGGCTGCACATGCTCAGTTTGGTGTGTACAGCACATGGCCAATCAGCACTGTCCAGACAGAAAGTCAGGGGTCATGCAGCCTTATAGGACAGTCAGAGGAGCTTTAACCAGTGCTCGGCCAGACACTGATTAAAAGTCACAAGACTGCAAATGAGAAAAGGTATTTTAGCTGTTTACATTTATTAAAATAATTGCATTTCCATGACCTGTGTACTGTGGGAGACCAGACATAGCAAATGCAGAATCCAGGGTTTAGTAACACTTTAAAGCGGAGCTCCACCGCTCATCGGAACCCCCCCCCTCCGGTGTCACATTTGGCACTTTTCAGGGGGGAGGGGGGTGCAGATACCTGTCTAAGACAGGTATTTGCACCCACTTCCGGGAGTCCTCTCTGCGGGTATTCTGCAGGTAGTACGTCACTTCCCGCAGAATACCCATTGTGTTCCGGGAAACGCTCGGCTCCCAGAACACAACGGGGACCAGTGAGAACGCCGCAGCGCGACTTGCGCATGTGCCGTAGGAAACCGGGCAGTGAAGCCGCAAGGCTTCACTTCCTGGTTCCCTCACCGAGGATGTGGCGGTGGGGCCAGCAGAGTGACGAGCGATTGCTCATCTTCTGCTGCCGACGTCGCTGGACTCCAGGACAGGTAAGTGTCCTAATATTAAAAGTCAGCAGCTGCAGTATTTGTAGCTGCTGGCTTTTAATAATTTTTTTCAGGGCGGAGCTCCGCTTTACTTTTAATAGAAGCTCCTTTGCAGCACCCCAAATACTTGCCTGATCTTGATCCAGCACTGTGCACGTCTGTAGCAGCTCTTCTCCCCTCTCCATGCTCTTACAGGCTTGGCTGAGAGCAGCGGAAGCCATTGGCTCCTGTTGCTATCAAAACCTGTGAGCAGAGAGCAGGGGGTGGCTCCGAGCCAGGCTGTGTTTCTGAATAGACTGGCAGTTTGGCTCGGGTTCGAGCATGCATGAGTGTCCCCATAGAAAGCAGCTTCCTATGGTGGGCACTTGGCGGGCGGGGGAGCGCCAGTGGGGGACCCCAGAAGGAGAGGATTGGGGCCGCTCTGTGCAAAAACCAGTGCACAGAGCAGGTAAGTATGGCATGTTTAATATTTTAATCAAAAAATTAAATAAAGCTTAACAATCACTTTAAACGTGGTGTGGTGTTAGCATTTTCGAATTGCATTCACAGCCTGCGTTTTTCACCCAACAGCCGAAATGGAAATGAAAGGTACAGTGGGTGGATTTGTCTGGAGGTGGAGATGCAGAACATCTGAATGTAATTTGTTGAAATGGTCTAATGCTTCAAAAATATAATTATCACAATTCTTTAAAGAGTAGCTGCAGACTTCCCTATTTAAAACTACGAGGGGACTGCAATTAAGAAGGAAGTAGTTTTAGAAAGATTATCTGTTGGAATCGCCTTTTGTGTTTTTCAGGGGAAGAAAAGGTAACACCCGGAGGAAAGTGGGCGGTAGTTACAGTTGGGCATTTGTGGGTGTCATTCTGTAGAATCAGCTGTGTTTTGATGTCATTTTCAGATGTATGTTTACATCTGCCGGTAAGCTGAGAAGCTGAAGGGCCCGCATCCTTGTCTCAAATGTACAATTGATTATAATATTTATTTCCGTTTTGTATCAGGATGAATCCTTCTCCTAGAGGGAATAATCTGATATCGTTAGTGGTCATTGCAAATGTTTGCTTTGTTGCTCATTAGAGACACTTCATATTAACTTGATATTTTTGTTTATAAACTGTATGTGCTGCTTTGAATCAGTTTATAAAAGCAGAAAATTCCTTGTTTTGTTGAATCAGACAGAATAATATACAAGCTGCTCACTGCTGAAGGACTATAAGTACCACAGTGTGCTGTCCCCAAACATGTAAATATACAGTTAGGTCCATATATATTTGTAAACAGGCACAATTTTCATAATACTTTTGGCTCTGTATGCCACCAGAATAAAATTAAAACGAAACAATCCAAATTAATTTGGAACGTGCAGCTTTAATGCAAGGGGTTGAACATAAATATCAATTACAAATTTTAGGAACTGCAACCATTTTTATACACACTCCCCCCCCCCCCTCAAATGTATTTTGACAATTTAATGTAATCATAAATAAAATTAATATTTTGTTGAGAATCCTTTACTGGCAATGAGTGCCTGAAGTCTGAAACCCATGAACATTACCAAAGACTGGGTTTCCTCCTTTCTGATGCTTTGCCAGGCTCTAACTGCAGCTGTCTTCAGTTTTTCTTTGTTTGTCTTCTGCCTTTGGTTTTGCCTTCATTAGCATGCTTAATTGGGTTGAGATCAGGTGATTGACTCGGCCATTGCAGAATATTCCACTTCTTTTCCTTCAAAAGCTCCTGGGTTGCTTTTGCAGTATGTTTTGGATCATTGTCCATCCGTACTTTGAAGCGCCGTCCAGTCAACTTTGCTGCATTTGGCTGAATCTGGACTGACAGTATATCTCTAAACACTGCAGAATTCATCCGGCTGCTTCTGTCACATCATCAATGAACACCAATGACCCAGTGCCTCTGGAAGCCGTGCAAGCCCATGACATCACACTGCCTCCACCATGTTTTACAGATGACGTTGTGTGCTTTGGATCATGAGCTGTTCCAAGTCTTCTCCACATTTTTTTCTTCCTGTCATTCTGGTACAGAATAATATAAGTTTCATCCGTCCTAAGAATGCTTTTCCAGAACTGGTCTGGCTTTTTTAGATTTTTTTGGCAAAGTCTAATCTTTTCTATTCTTCAGGCTTGTGAATGGTTTGCACCTTGTAGGGAACCCTCTGTTTTTGCTCTTGTGAAGTCTTCTTTAGATTGTAGACTAGGGCAGCTTTATTGTTAATTTCTGTCTAAATGAATACCGTATATACTCGAGTATAAGCCAACCCGAATATAAGCGAGGCACCTAATTTTATCACAAAAAACTGGGAAAATGTATTGTCTCGAGTATAAGCCTAGGGTGTCCATCTGCATGCCTCACTGTGCCTCACTTTGCCTCACTGTGTCCATGTGCATGCCTCACTGTGTCCATGACTAGACTGACGTTTAACATGGGAGTCTATGGAAGGGGTGCCAGGCTTTGAAAAATCGCTGCTCCCCGGCTGTAGGTCCCCCAGACAAAAAACTTTGCACACTTATAAAGGAGAAATGGGGCTACATGTGTGCCAAGTTTCGGGTCCAGAGGACCTACGACCGGCCAGTACCGGGTCCCCAAAGCCACCGGAGAAATTACAGTTTAACATAGGAGTCTATGTAAGGGGTGCCAGGCTTTGAAAAATCGGTGCTCCCCGGCCATACGTCTTCCGGACAATAAACTTTGTACACTTGTAGATGAAGAGTGGGGGCTACATGTGTACCGGCCGGTACCGGGTCCCCAAAGTTCGGGAGATCAGGCGCAAAAAGGTGATTTGAGTATAAGCCGAGGGGGGCATTTTCAGCACAAAAAAATGTGCTGGAAAAATCGGCTTATACTCGAGTATATACGGTAAATGGATTTTGCTAGACCACACCTTCACTCTTACTTACATTTCCCTGGGCCCCTTTAGGTTAACAGAGGGGGCTCAGGAGGTGGGGAGCAGAGGAGGGACTTTTTCATAATTTTTTTTTTCATTTTCGGGTGTAGGTGCGGAAAACAGTGCTGCTTTTCCAGGGGAGTGGGTGTAGGTGTGCTTGGGGGGCCCTGTCAGGAGGGCTGTATGGGGCCCTATGATTTCTAAAAGCAACACTGGCCCTAACCTACCTCTAGCCAATTGGCAGTAAAAAAAAAATGTTTTTATCTAAATTGTCAAAGTACTCACCTAAGTCCCCATGGTCACGTTATGTGCTGGGTCCCCAGTTTTCTGTATAATGGGAAAGTCCTTCTTTGGATTGTTCCTCCCACCAGCTATGATCAGTGTGTATTGCATAGAGAAGCACAAAGGCCTGGAGATAATGACACTAGTTGTTAAATATGTAATGTAATCAAAACAAATTATATTAACAGATTTATTCAGCGTGCTGTTAAGGGGTAGGGAGGAAACGTTAAAGGCAACATTATGCACAGATTAATCTTTTAATTTTTCTTAGCTTTGCGTAGATATCTAATGGTTATTTTTTTTCCTGTAGACCGCTCATGCAAATGTATTTTCATCCAAATAATAGTCAGGTTGGCAGCATGTATACAAGATGCTCACAAGCTCTTTTTGAAGTTTTACAAGTTTTGGATAAGTAGGGCCAGGCAGCTCCGGCTTTTTATGAGCAGAAAGACAGCGGCAGAGGATGTGCTGGAAAATAGCTAAAATAATGGCTTTTCATTGAGCTCTTTTTCCAAACAAATGGTGTTTTGAAGCACGCTCCAGCTATTGTTCTGTACAAAACTCCCTGTTTTCCTGCACTCATTCCATACGTTCAGTTCAGTTTATTGCAACCGGCTCTGGGAACTCTGTATATACAATTTACCACATAAAAGGACAATTAAGAGTAAAACACAAGTTGATACAATATATAACAGAAGTATATAAAGTTAACAAAGGCTTGGATAACATTTCAGAATGTAAAATATTTGATTGGGTGAACATTTATGTGTGTTTAAAAAAACAAAACAAACAAAAACAAAACAGAGTTCCAATCTTATGCCCTGCAACATACCACCATAGCAGGAAGCTGCACATTACTGTTCCATCAGGCATAAAACAACTTTTAACTTTACTGCTAAATACACTTTATCCAGCATCCCTCAATGACACAGTTTGCCTCGTACTGGGGCCTAAAGAATAATTCCAAGCCTTGGCATGTTATATATAGTTAAATTGGTCCAGCTTGGACAAATGTGACTGCGCGTATGGCATACCAGGAAAATGCTGCTGAAAGCTGGAAATCACTGAAGTAGACCACCACTGCTCCATGGATCTCCATCTGCTTCTGGGCCCATGCCGATTGGTTGGCTGGATGCCTTGTGAATTCAGGAAGTCGGACGCTCAGTATGGGCACCATTCGGAGAACGCTTTGCATTTTTCGAATGAATGCAAAGTATTCTATGATTGGATGAGGCAGAGAGCGTGATGTCACTGCTTTATCTCTCCACCTTGTCCAGTCAGAGAGCGCTTTGCATTCAATCAGAAAATGCAAAGCAGTCTCTGATTGGTCATAGAAAAAAGGTACATGGTTTGTGGCGCTCACTGAAATATAGCATGGGACACTAGGTCCAAAGAAGTCCTTTAAGCAGTTTGCTTTGTGGTGAGGTAACAGTCTTTTTGCACTTCTAGGCTGCCATGCAAAAAAGGGGGAGTAGAAGCTGTACTCCAGAGCATGTAAAGAGATAAAAAAACAAAGGCAGGCGCCGCTGAAGTAAAACTCTGTGATTTTAATATAGCAGTAACATTAAAACACTCACATTAAGGTGGCTTTTTAGATCGTCATGTGGGGGTCCTGTGGGATGTGCACCTCTGCTCGTGCCAGAAATGTTCAAGCCAAGTGCAGTGGAGCCGGTGTTCAATCCTGTGGAGAGTTTTCCGGGTCTTATGCGGCGACCGAATGGAGGCCTGGAGCGCAAGCGGCTCGTCTGTGCTGAGTGCTGAGGCGCAGCGTGGGGCGGGATGGCGTCACAGGACCAAGATGCAATGCATTTCGGTGCATGCGCAGTGAGAGGAGGAACACACTACGCTCACCTTTTTCAAGCTGGCACGAACGGAGGTGCACATCCCACAGGACCCCCACATGCCGATCTAAAGACACCCTAATGTGAGTGTTTTAATGTTACTGCTATATTAAAATCGCACAGTTTTACTTCAGCGGTGCCTGCCTTTGTTTTTTATTCTCTGATTGGTGCCCATGCTGAGCAGCTGACCTGAGTTTTCAGCAGGGCTGTATCCTGGCCTAGGCAAACAAGGCCCAGGCCTAGGGCAGCACTTTGCAGGGGGGCAGCACGGAAAGAGTCCCCGCCGGCTTGCGCTACACTGTTACACCGCCAGTCTTATGGGGCGGACTGGGCTGAGAGGCAAATTAGTCTAGCGCCCTCATAAAGCGGCCCCACTGCTTCCGGTGTGCGGGCTGCCGGCATTTCGCAACTATGGGGGGGGGGCGCTGCTTCTAATTTTGACTGTCCTATCATCCTGGACCACAAACCTTCCTCACTGTGCATTATGTTTTCTGCTGCACCATTGGCATGGTTATATCTTCTTAGTCCTCTCCATAAAATTATCAGAAATTTGTACTTAAAGTAGAACTATAGACAACACTTTTTTGTTTCATTTTGGATAGAGTAAGGGAGGGTTATAACCCCTGTCAGTTTTACCATCCGTGTCCCATTGCAGAGATTTCCCTTCACTTCCTGCCTGCCCTTAGCCAAACAGGAAGTTAGAGGAAATCTATTCAAATTAAGGGAATCCATCCCCCCCCCCAGGCCCTCAGAACTAGTGTCCCCACTCGAAAATTTCAGGGCGGCTCTTAAACAGAATGGGGTGTGGCCTTGACAGGAAGGGGTGGGTCATATTTAAATTAGGGGGTGCACGGGTTTAGTCAGGCCTAGCGCAGCACAAAACCTAAATACACTACTGGTTTTAAGTGCAGGAGAGCAAACCCCTCAGAGTAGGACCCAGAATCAAGTGGAAAACACTGAAGTAGGGGTGTATACTTTAGCGTTTCTCAGCTTCAAACACCATTGGCCAGGTATGTCTATATATGTAGTTACATTGGGCCAATGTAACTATGTATAACATGCCGTTGGCTGGAATTATTCTTTAACCGTCAAGGTTAATTAAGTGGCATTAAGGGTGAAACGTGTCAGTGAGAGGAGCTGGGTGGATTTTTCTCAACAGTGCTGGAGTAATAAAGTTGTTTTATGCCAAATGAAACAGCGCTGTGCAGCTTCCTGCTACATTATGTGGACTGGTTTGGAAAGACCTGATTCCAGAGGTGTGAACACCTGCAACGGAAGTGGTGACGGCAATGAATCTTCGGGCTTGTTCACACTGGACAAAATTTCTAACTCTTGACAAACGCTCCTCATAGTGTTAATGCACTTTACTATAGGCGTTATCAACCAAAAACATAGACGTTAGACTGGCATTTTACAAGCATTTATGCTTTTAAAATGGTACCCAAACACCATATGCGTAGTTTTGACGTGTTTGATCCATGATAAGGCATGTTAAAACTGCTTCACAAATGCCTATTTTTTAATTTTTTTAAAGGGAAGTGATGTCATGTTTCACATGCCTTGTGATATGCCTTTAACCACTTGCCGCCCACCCTATAGCAAATTGACGGCGGCAAAGTGGTTTCAATATCCTGACTGGACGTCATATGACGTCTTCAGGATATTGAGCCGCTGCGCGCCCCCGGGGGCGCGCATCGCGGCGATCGTTGTTGCGGGATGTCAGTCTGACACCCCGCAACACCGATCTAGGTAAAGAGTCTCAGATGGAGACTCTTTACCACGTGATCAGCCGTGTCCAATCACGGTTGATCACGATGTAAATAGGAAAAGCCGGTCATCGGCTTTTCCTCACTCGCGTCTGTCAGACGCGAGTAGAGGAGAGCCGATCGACTGCTCCTCTGACAGGGGGGGTTTGTGCTGATCCATTATCAGCGCAGCCCCCCGAGGATGCCCACACTGGACCACCAGGGATGCCACCCTAGACCACCAGAGATGGCAATTAGATATGCCTAATGGATGCCAATCAGTGCCCACAATGGATGCCAATCAGTGCCCACAATGGGCACCACTGATTGGCAGGCATTATTGTTTGGCACTGATTGGCATCCATTAGTACAAAACATTACAGTACAGTGCCGCCTATCTGTGCCCATCCGTGCCGCCTATCTGTGCCCATCCGTGCCGCCTATCTGTGCCCATCCGTGCCGCCTATCTGTGCCCATCCGTTCCGCCCATATGTGCCCATCCGTGCCGCCTATCAGTGCCCATCCGTGCCGCCTATCAGTGCCCATCAGTGGCACCTCATCGGTGCCCATCAGTGCCGCCTTATCAGTGCCCGTCAGTGAAGGAGAAAACTTACTTATTTACAAAGTTTTGTAACTGAAACAAAAAAAACTTATATTTTTTTCAAAATTTTCGGTCTTTTTAAAAAAAAAATTGCAGAAAATAAAAATCGCAGAGGTGATCAAATACCACCAAAAGAAAGCTCTATTTGTGGGAACAAAATGATAAAAATTTTGTTTGGGTACAGTGTAGCATGACCGCGCAATTGTCATTCAAAGTGCAACAGCGCAGAAAACTGAAAATTGGTCTGGGCAGGAAGGTGTATAAGTGCCCAGTATGGAAGTGGTTAAATGTTATATGTATTATTCTGTCCCTGGTTCCTCCTCTTCCTCGATCTCAGCTTATCCTGTATAGTTAGCCCCACCCCATTTTCCCAGTAATGCATCAGCACACATGTGGACTAGATCACATTATGATCTTTTGACCTATCCGATGTTCATTGTTGTAAGATCATCACAGTTTGTGGATTAAACTTCACAAGATCAACAAGGTGTCTTCTGGATCGAGTCACTGTCTGTTTATCCTAATAAGATTGGGGTTATCGACATCTCAACACAACTAACTGTAAGTTAAGGAGATCACACTTTCAATGCTTAGATTGGAGAGACAGAACAAGTGACATTACAGGAAATAAACAATCTGAGGTGTGGCTTGTCATGCTGAATGTTTCCTATGCATACTCCATTAGCAGGGAAGGCAGCAGCATGGATTCCTTTACTATGCTTCATCTCATGTTTGGCCTCCTGTAGGTGATGCTGATGTATGAGCAATTGGTTGAGCAGAGGAAGAGGAGGACAAACAGGTGCTATTGGGCACATCCAATTTTCTCTCAGAGATATTCTAAAGGGCACTTTCATGTCCTGTATCATAATTTACGCACCTACCCTCAGAAGTTCAAGTCAACCATCTTCAAGCAGCACAAACAGGAAGTGCATAGAAGGACTCTATGTTCTCCTCTATCTTACATGGTATTGTGTGACATTATATTCCTTCTGCATGATTTTTTTTTAAAACTCATTTTAAGATTTGAATAGGAGTCTTCAAACTCCTCCAAACTCAACATGAGATTTAAATTTTGAACGCTTTGTGTTTTGATAATGTGAACAGCACTGTGTGCTGTCCATAGTATCATTTGCATAGGTGTTTGAGGAGCGTTAAAAACTACTTTCAATGCCAGTGTGAACTTGGCCATATAGCGTTACTCGGGACACCGTGAATAGTAAATGCCCTGCAAAGTGTAAAAATGTTTGTATTAAATATAAATAGAATTTAGCGTATACAAACCTAAAACTTTTTGTTTTGAGTAAAGTATGGAAGGGTTTTCCCTTCTTGTAAAAAAAAAAAAAAAGTATGGAAGGGTTATAACCCGTATCCACACAGGGGAGATTACCATGCTCTGTTGGTGCTGGTGATCATTGTCTCGAAATCTTCCAGTGGGAACATCTGTTCTGCTAAACAAATGTTTTTTTTTCTCTCAATGGAGAGACTTTTGTTTAATTGCTTCATTGTGTGTCTCTGGTGCAGGGGGTGATGGGTGTAAGGGTTAACATATAGTTTCTCTTATCTAGCTTACTTATTTGGCAGGGATAGGGTTACATTTAAGAAGTATCATAAGAACTGATGAATTTTGTATAGTTGGAGACAAGACACTGCTACTTCCCCGTTTAGTTGTTAGGCAGAAAAGAACAGTATTTCACAAAAGTAAGTACACCCCTCACATTTTTGTAACTATTACATCTTTTCATGTGACAACACAGAAACGACACTTTGCTACAATGTAAAGTAGTGCGTGTACAGCTTGTATGTAGGAGTGGAAGAGGACTCCAGTGGCAACCTGTGAAGCTCTGGTGAACTCCATTCCCAAGAGGGTTAAGTCAGTGCTGGAAAATAATGATGACCACACAAAATAGTGACACTTTGGGCTCAATTCGGGCATTTTCACTTGGGGGTTTACTCACTTTTGTTGCCAGCGGTTTAGACATTAATGGCTGTTTGCTGAGCAATTTTGAGGGGACAGCAAATTTACACTGTTATACAAGCTGTACACTCGCTACTTTACATTGTAGCAAAGTGTAATTTCTTCAGAGTTGTCACGTGAAAAGGTATAATAAAATATTTACATGTGAGGGGTGTACTCACTTTTGTGAGATACTGTATAAATATCAATTGTCATATCCTGATCACACGCTATCGATTCGTTTTTATAACATACTGGGGGTACCACTATTGGATGAATAGTTATCGGAAGTACCACCCTCATTGGTGGAAAGGAATATTACCACCCATATGTCTTTGTATACTTAAAGTGGTTGTAAACCCACTTTGTAAACAAACACCTACAGGTAAGCCTAGATTAAGGCTTACCTGTAGGTGCAAGAAATATCTCCTAAACCTTCACGGTTTAGGAGATATTTGCAAAAAAAAGACATGCACCGATGTCTACGGCGCATGCGCGCCGTAGACAACGGTGCATTCACAGGGTTAATCCCATTCACAATTCCGGCTCTGCCGGAATAGACAGCTCCTGTGCGCATGCGCGGAGTGACGTCTTCGCCGCTCCGGCCAATCACAGCGCCCCGCAGCGGCGCTGTGATTGGCTGGAGCGGCGATACCCAGAAGTAACCTTCCGGGTATCTGAGGAGCGATGGCTGCGGACGGAGCGGGGGACGAGGATGGCTTCGGGGGGTCCCGATCTAAGGTAAGTGATGCATAATGAGCTAGTATGCTAGTCATACTAGCTCATTATGGCTTTGTCTTGCAGGTGATTTAAAAAAAAAAAAAAATTATCTGGGTTTACAACCGCTTTAACCACTTCAATACAGGGCTTTTATACCACCTACATACCGGACCTATTCTGGCACTTCTCTCCTACATGTACAAATCATCATTCTTTTGCTAGAAAATTACTCAGAACCCCCAAACATTATATATGTTTTTTTAGCAGACACCCTAGGGAATAAAATGACGGTCATTGCAACTTTTTATCTTGCACGGTATTTGCGCAATAATTTTTCAAACGCCTTTTAAAAAAAAAAAATGGTTTCATGAATTCAAAAATAACAAAATAGTAAAGTTAGCCCAATTTTTTTATAAAATATGAAAGATGATGTTACGCCGAGTAAATAGATACATAACATGTCACGGTTTAAAATTGCGCACACTCATGGAATGGGGCCAAACTTCGGTACTTAAAAACCTCAGTAGGCGACACTTTGAATATTTTTACAGGTTACCAGTTTAGAGTTACAGAGGAGGTCTAGAGCTAGAATTGTTGCACACGCTCTAATGCACGCGTAGTTTTCGTCACATATGTGGTTTGAACGGCGTTTACATATGTGGGCAGGACTTCCGTGTGCGTTCGCTTCTGAGCGCAAGCTTCCGGGGACAGGGGCGTTTTAATTTTTTTTTATTATTATTTCTTTTTTATTTTACTTAATTTTTTTTTATTTTTACACGTTTTTTCCATTTTTATTTTTTTTGATCACTTTTATTCCTATTACAAGAAATGTAAACATCCCTTGTAATAGGAATGGTGTGTGACAGGTCCTCTTTATGGAAAGATGCGGGGTCAATAAGACCCCACATCTCTCCTCCAGGCTGGAAAGCATGAGATCGGAAAAAATAAATCACTGATCTCATGCTTACTAGCCGCAATCACGGCTTTGTTTACTTCCGGGAACCCGGCGTGACGTCATAAAGTTGCGCCCGGGCTTCCGATGGTCATAGAGATGACTGGTGACCATCTGGTCACCGGAAATCTCTATGCTCGTCATCCGGTGCCGGACGATTTTTTCTCCGGGCCCCCGATGGCACGGAAGAGCCCGGAGAAGCACCGGATGGCAACGGGAGGGGGGGGGGGTGTCCCCTCCCGTCGCCTATAAGAACGATCAATCGGCGGAACTGCGGCTATGATCATTCTTATCGTGCGCAGAATCGCCGGCATGAAAGAATGATATCTGTATGATGCCTCTAGCTGCAGGCATCATTCAGATATCCCCCCACAAAACCCAGGACGTCATATGACGCCCACCCAGGATGGGAGATCCCATCTGTGGACGTCATTTGACTATAGCTGGGTAATGAAGTGGTTAAAGAGGTTGTAAAAGGCAGAAGGTTTTTTATCTTAATGCATTAAGATAAAAAGCCTTCTGTGTGCATAATACTGCATAATATTACCCGAGCCCCCTCTCTATCCAGGGATGTCCACGATCCCTCAGTCATCCCGGGACTCTCCTTTGGCTGAGACACAGCAGCGGCGCCATTGTCACCCGCTGCTGTCAATCAAACTGTGTTAGCCATTCAGGAGAGAGAAGGGACGGGGCCTTGTCCGGGCCCAGCTCCTTGTCTGAATGGATACACAGAGCTGCAGCTTGGCTTCTGTGCCCCCATAGAAAGCTGCTTGCTGTGGGGGCCCTCAACAGGGGGGAGGGGCCAGGAGCTTCAGAGAGGGACAGGAGTAGAGGAGGATCTGGGATTTTCTGTGCAAAACCAACTGCACAGAGCAAGTAAATATGATATGTTTGTTATTTTAATAGAAAAAAAAAAAAAGAGACTTTACAATCAATTTAAGAAGATGTGATGAACTAAATAAATGAGTTCTGCTTTTCATGATCCACATAAAAACAGAATGCAATGAACTGCATCACTCCCAGGGCCCTGTGTCGAGGTAAGGTGGAATGGAGGTTAACGGTAAGAAATTAACAATTTCAATGGGAAACTTCAACTAGACACAGGCAGACCCATTCCCCTAAAATAAATAAAAAAAATTACATACACTTTACACAACTTCTGAAGACATAATAATAGAGAAATGGCTGCTTTCAAGAAGCTCTTTCATTTTGGCCATTTAGGTCAAGTGACAAGAAAGCTCACCTTTTGACTTGCTTATAGTCACACCCCCCCCCTAATCATTGCTCCATCACTTTGTCTGAGCCATCCCAGAACCCGATGCTTCGGGTATAGAGGGACAATTCAACCTCCTCCCAGTATGCTGTGCTTGGGCCTGAGCAACCATTCACTAGGCCTGATCACTGTCACTATTCGTAAGTAGTGGAAATGTTTGGCCAAGTTAACTGGTGATTTCCAGAAAGTCAGAATTTTTGGGCCAAGACAATTATGCAGTGTACAGCTATTCTTTTAGCTAGCAGAACTCTATTTGTGAGACCTGGACGGTGAATGAGCTGTCATTTTCATTTTATTGCTGATTGATTTATGCGCAAAGCTCATCTTATAAAAAATAAATAAATAAAAATTCATGCAGTAACAATGAAACTTCCAGTTTTATGAATTTTTGGCTGCGTTAGAGGATTTGTTATTTTCTCTTGTGAATTGTTTCTGGACGATGGTAGTAGCTTTATATTAGCACTCATGGTTTTGTTGTCATTTAGTGACCTTCTGAATATCTTTTGGTGAAGTCTTTCATAATAAGTCACGTCACAAATCCTATGTGTGCCCAGCCCTTGTGTGTACAGTTCTTCCTTTATGTGGTTGCTTTGCTATGGCTGTCATTCAGATGGCGTGCTTATTTTAAATACATCGGAGATGAAGTGTAGATTACATCCATAAAATACATTCTTGGAGTACATCAGGTTATCAAGTTGTTTTGTGTTTTTCGTGTAACTGTATTAGAAACATCTGGACTTTAGTCGATGGCTGTTGGCTTAAATTTGTTTAAAAAAAAATAAAATAAAAGGGACTGTATCAAAGATGTGAAGCAAGCAGCTACTCCCATACTCCAAGGCCACATATTTTTTTTTTTTAAATATGTATGTATAGCAGAAAATCCAAATGTGGGGTTGCGGCATTTAAAGTGTTACTAAACCCAGGAGCCTACATTCACTATATCTGATCTCCCACAGTACACAGAACATGGACATTTTATTATTTTAGTAAATATAAACTGCTAAATACCTTTTCTCATCAGCAGTATATATTGCAGGACCCCTGACCCTCTGTCTGGACAGTGCTGATTGGCCCTGTGCTGATCACATGCACCCTCCCAAAATAAAATAAAAACCCTTTTAGCAATGCACACCGAAATGAGCAGAGTGATTTCAAACGCTCTGTCATATAAAGAGATGGATTGGGGACAGTGGCAGAAGGGGAGGATCAGAGAACACCAGATCAAACTGACTTTTTACACTATGCAGAGGATTAACCCCTTAGGTTCCACAGTGAGTATAACAAGCATGCTTTACTGCATATACAGACTGATTTTACTGTTGTGGGTTTAGTAACACTTTAAAGGGTTTATTTAAAGCAGTATTAAAGCTAAAATCAAGAATGTAATATATTGCAGCTTGTCAGTCATTAGGTGTGGTGACCGCATTTGTTTTCTTTGTTTATTCTTTTTCCCCTCTGTTTTTACCTGGTGATCTGGCCAGTAACACACCTCCTGTGTTAGAGTGCCTCCACTCTGGCTGAATGAGAACAGGGGGCACCTTTTGGACAGCAGTGGTCACGGCTGGGGGGAGGGGAATGTTGGACGTTTTAGCAAATTTACATACACTGACAAATGGAAACCAAACTTCAACTCGCACTGCAGTTACACAACCAGTTACAGCAATCGTTTTTTTCCTTTTTTTGGGGGGGATAAATGTTTTACATAAATAAATAATAATCTTTATATGCTGCAATCTCATGTCTGTATTCTCTGCCAGGATATCAGGGCTCTGGATGCTGTCATTCATTTTATCAGAAGGTGCTGTTTGCTATATATTTGATATATACTGCACATTTGATATGTTTTCTGTTCCCTATTGTGAATTAAAGTCTAAGGCCCCTTTCACACTGGGGCGGTGGGTGTGTCGGCAGTCTGGTCATATCCAGGTATAGGATATGTTGAATCCTGTGCTCCTTGCTTATTCTCCAGATGCCCTTTGTGGGCACAAAAACTGATTTACACACTGACTAGTCATATAGCATTTGTTTAGGCCCCATTTTCACATTAATGTAGCTTGCCAACTCACACCAAATTTTCCAAGCAAGACATGCATTTCTGTGATGCAGTGTCAATCATTCCGATGTGTGTTGCAGTGTGCTGCCAAAAATGGTGCATGAACCATTTTTGGTGCGATTTGGGGTGTTGACAGCTTATTATTCTATAATGAGCTTCCTTAGGCCCCTTTCACACTGGGGCGGTGGGTGCGTCGGCGGGAAAGCTATTTTTAGCGGCGGTGGCGGGAAAGCTATTTTTAGCGGCGGTTTACCGTTAATTTCGCGGCGCTATTTGGCAGCTAGCGGGGTGATTTTACCCCCCCCCCTAGCGGCCGAGAAAAGGTTAAAACCACCCGCAAAGTGCTGCTGCAGCAGCGCTTTGCCGGCAGTATAGCCACGGTGCCCATTCATTTCAATGGGCAGGAGCGGTGGAGGAGCGGTATACACACTGCTCCTTCACCGCTCCAAAGTTGCTGCTAGCAGGACTTTTTTACCGCCTTGCTAGCGCACCGCTCCAGTGTGAAAGTCCTCGGGGCTTTCACATTGAAGAGACAGCAGCGGCTCTTTCAGGGTGCTTTGCAGGCGTTTTTTTTAGCGTTGTAGCGCCTCAGTGTGAAAGGGGTCTAAGTCCAGCCTAATGCTAAAATCCCTGCATCTACAGACATCCACGATCTAGCACTGACCTATCTAGCCCTGTAAAGAAGAAATCCGTTTACACACCTTTTTTTTAAGCCGATCCGGTCTCCAGTGACTGAAGCTCTGTACAGGACACAGCCGACAATGGCTGTGAAATGAATGGGGAGTGAAATCACCCATAGACTTACTATGGGGCTTCCATTGTCAGATGTGTCCTCTGCACCTGTCTCCACAGTGAAACCGCAGCTGACAGCTCAGCGTGGGATCGGGTCTGATTGGCTTCAGAAAAGGTATGTATACTGATTTCTTCAGGGCTAGATAGGATAGTGTTAGATCGTGGATGTCTGTAGATGCAGGGATTTTAGTGTTAGGGTGGACTTCTACTTTAACCACTTGCCTACAGGGCACTTTCACCCCCTTCCTGCACAAGTCATTTTTCAGCTTTCAGCGCTGTCACACTTTGAATGATAATTGCGCAGTCATGCAACACTGTACCCCAACAAAATTTGAGTCCTTTTTTCCCCCACAAATAGAGCTTTCTTTTGGTGCTATTTGATCACCTCTGCGGTTTTTATTTTTTGCGCTATAAACAAAAGAAGAGCGACAAGTTTGAAAAAAACATAATATTTTTTACTTTTTGCTATAGTAAATATCCTTTTTTTTTTTTCCCTCAGTTTAGGCCGATACGTATTCTTCTACATATTTTTGGTAAAAAAAAAATCGCAATAAGCGTATATTGATTGGTTTGCGCAAAAGTTATAGCAGCTACAAAATAGGGGATAGATTTATAGCATTTTTAATATTTTTTTTTTTTTCTACTAATAATGGCGGCGATATTGCGGCGGACACTTTTGACACATTTTTGGGACCATTCACATTTATACAGCGATCTGTGCTATAAAAATGCATTGATTACTGTATAAACATGACTGGCAGGGAAGGGGTTAACACTAGGGGCGAGGAAGGGGTTAAATGTGTTCCCTAGGAGTGATTCCTACTGTGGGGGGAGGGGACTGACTGGGGGAGGTGACCGATGGTTGTCCCTAGGTACAAGGGACACACCATCGGTCTCCTCTCCGTGACAGGACGTGGATCTGTGTGTTTACACACACACACATCCTCGGTCTTGCCCGGTTACTGGGCAATCGCGGGTGCCCGGCGGTCGGCGGGCACGCGCATCGGGTCCCCAGTGACGCGGCGGGCGCGCGCCCCCCTAGTGGCTTTGGAAGGCGCAACGTCATATGATGTCCGCCCAGAACAACAGAGTCTTCCGCCCGCCGTCATTTGACGGTGGGCGGTTGACAAGTGGTAAATATGGGCTTATGAGCTTGACAAATCATTGCGTTCTGTTTTTATGTAGATTTTTATAAATTGGTGAGCTCCTAAATTTCCGTTGTCAGCCCTGCCTGGGTTTTTCCCTGTTGGACTACATAATACATCCCCTTATTATATGGAGACAAGGACATGGAGGTGTTCTGTAGTCCAGCATAGGATAACAGAGCTGTGCTGACAGTGCACATTGTTGTCGGCTCACTGGATTTTGGATACATTTTTTTTACATTTTCCCACACGTACACTTTAACGTTTTTAGCAATGAGGAAAAGATGGATTAGGAGAGAGAGGCTTTTAGGAAATGTTTTAATATATTCATCTATATAATGACACATTTTAGGTAATTGTATGTACTTTGTCTGTTGGCAGTAGTAGCAAATTAGCTTATTCCTTTTATTTTGTAACTCACCTTGGCAAAAACTACAGCTGTAATCTTGCAGTGGAGGCAGATCCTTTTACAAAATCCTTAGGCAGAAGGATCATTTTGAGGCCTTTAAAAATGAGCACACAGTTCAGCATAGGCCAAGGTGATCTCCCTGCATGCGACGCAAGCCTCTAAGATTGGCCAAAGTGTGCTACGCCATCCGGCTATCAAACACAACAGCTTGTAGAGAGTGTTGTGTCCCACCTCTGGGGAAAAAAATGACACTTCTTTGGCTTGCTTTTGCTCTCCTCTGGAGTCCAGCCCTGAAATTTATTGGACTTTTGTAAACAATAAAATACATTTTACAGCAATAAATACAGTTTTTTCCTCTCTCATTCTGAGTCCTTTTTTTTATGAGTACTAAGTGACAGTTCAGGGCCTATAAATCGAAATGTGCTCTCTCCTGCCATGGAGTACAGTAAAAATCCAGTGACTAACCCTCGGTGTATCCTTTCGGGGAACAGCTGGAATTGTCTCCTATAGTTCAGGCCTGAGTGTTGCAGACAGTTTATCTGGCAGTACTAACGGAAGATAAAACCGCAGGGGAAAATGTGTTTTACTTAAAGATGCTTTCGGCTCTCGTAAAGCTGGGAGAATAGAGATTGGTAGAGTGCAGCGAGTTATACTTCACAGTCTAGTTTTAAAAAGTTTTGGCGGAGTCCAAGCCAGCAGCAAAGTTCACTGAAATCACTTGGCTTTACTAATTTATTTCGATTTTCACATTCCCATCATATCTCGGGGGGGGGGGGGGGGGGGGCGGAATTGGTGTATGAGTTAATAGAAGATCACTCAGTGTGATTATTTGTCATGTTTAAATGTGGAAGTGTTGATATGGCATGCTTGTATTTTTTGCATCTCGTGTGTACTTTCTCTTATACTAAAAAAAATTAAAAAAAATAAAGTAAAGTCACTTGGCTATACATAGAGGAATGTTTTTAGAACTTGGACGCTCTTAAAAGAAGTAGGAAATCTGTTGAAGCTCCAGCTATTATTGAGCCACATTTACCCATCATAACAGGCTAATCACTTTCTTCACCCTGGTATTAAGGGATGTTTGTTGGTTTTGGCTGTTTTATGTGCCTTTTCGCAAAACAACAACTTTTTTTTTTTTTATACCTCAGAAAGTTTAGACTATCTTTCATTATATTGTAAACCTGTGTCCACACTGTGGACATTTCCCCTCAAATTTTCTCTGTGATACAAGATGTGTAAACAAATCTTCCCAATACAGTGGAACCTCGGATTATGAGCATAATCCGTTCCAGGAGAATGCTCGTAATCCAAAGTACTCGCATATCAAAGCGAGTTTCCCCATTGAAGTCAATGGAAACTAAAATAATTTGTTCCGCATTGACTTCAATGGGATGAAATAAGGCATGTGGCCAGAGGCGGGGACGCGCCCGAGAGCCTCAGAAATGGCCGAAAAGGCCCGAGGACACTTCAGCTGACCTTGGCAAACCTCAGACTTCCTACCCGAGATTTGCCGAGGTCAGCCGTGCTGTCCTCGGGCTGTTCCGTGCATTTCCGAACGGCGCCGATCAGCTGGGATCGGCGACGTTCGGCTCTGCTCGGCTCCGGCGCCCCCCCACCTCAGGCCAAAAGCGGTACTGCACACCACTTTGGCCTAAATTGTGCTTGTTTTGCGAGACAACACTCGCAAACCGAGTCACGATTTTTTAAAATACAGTGCTCAAATTGCGAAACGCTCGTTAACCGCGTTACTCGCAATCCGAGGTTCCACTGTATATAAGAACATGACAGTTTCCAATACTTAACGTTCTCTATTTAAGCTGGGAATAGAAATTGGATGGATATTTGGCTGGTATAACAAGGCCAATCATTAGATCGCCTTCTGTTGAATGGACATGCTGGAAAACCGATTCCTCCATCCATCTTGCTTGCATGGATGGAGGAATCTGTTAATTTTTTTTTCATTCAGCCTGCTGGTTTAATCACTTGCCTACTGGGCACTTTCACTCCCTTTCTGCCCAGGAATATGTTCAGCTTTCAGCACTGTCACACTTTGAATGACAATTGCGCTGTCATGCAACCCTATACTCATATTACATTTTTATCACTTTTTTCACTCAAATAGAGCCTTCTTTTGGTAGTATTTAATCACCGCTGTTTTTTTTTTTTTTTTTTTTGCTAAACAAACGAAAAAAGACTGAAAATCTTGAAAAAAAAACAACATTTTTTTTCATAGATTTTTTATAAAATTTTGCAAACAGGTAGTTTTTCCTACTTCATTGGCGTGCACTGATGAGGCTACACAGATGGACACCGATGAGGAGGCACTGATTAGGCTGTGGCTTAAAGTGGAACTAAACTGTAGCACCACAAATTAAAAACACCATTTAAATCATTTTTAATTTTTACGCGTGGGTGTATTGAGTAGATGATTCATGTAGGTACTTCCTGGAATCTATCTACCCTTAGCTCTGGCATGCAGGCAGGAGGGTGTGCTTGCCTGAGTAAGCCCCCCCCCCCCCCGGCCTGCATATAAATGGAAAAAAATGCCCATTAAGACTCCTAAAATGCATGACTTCATTTTGGCCTAGGCCATAAACCAGGAATCGAAAAGTTTAAAATTAGTAAATATAATACACCTTCCTATCAATTTACTAAGGCTATAACAGCATAAGGACTACAAATAGTTAATGTTGATTTAGAGAGTTTAGTTCCAGTATAAGTCAGTAGTTGTTTGGCTATTTTTCCCAATTAACATAGTTTACCTCACTTCCTACCCTGATGAGGAAGTGCGGACAAATCTCACCAAACAGAACATTGGCAGAAGTTAAAACCTAACAGAGATTCTTAGACTCCATTCACACAGGGGCAACACGACTTCCAGCATGACTTTGGGAGGCAACTTGAACACGACTTGAGTAGGAATCACAGCGCGACATGAGGCAACTTACAAGGCAACTTCAAGTTGCCTCCAGGACAGGAGGCTTTCCAGTGGCCAATCAAACAAGAATCGGCTCTGTGGGAGGGAGGGGGGAGAGAGGGGTTTGCCTGAGAAATGTATGTTCTCTTCCTGTATTGTTGCTTCAGTTAAGACAGTGATCCGACTTCTGAGGCGACTTCCATTGAAATCAATGGGTACAAGTTGCCTACAAGTCAGTAGTTGTTTGGCTATTTTTCCCAATTAACATAGTTTACCTCACTTCCTACCCTGATGAGGAAGTGCGGACAAATCTCACCAAACAGAACATTGGCAGAAGTTAAAACCTAACAGAGATACTTAGACTCCATTCACACAGGGGCAACACGACTTCCAGCATGACTTTGGGAGGCAACTTGAACACGACTTGAGTAGGAATCACAGCGCGACATGAGGCAACTTACAAGGCAACTTCAAGTTGCCTCCAGGACAGGAGGCTTTCCAGTGGCCAATCAAACAAGAATCGGCTCTGTGGGAGGGAGGGGGGAGAGAGGGGTTTGCCTGAGAAATGTATGTTCTCTTCCTGTATTGTTGCTTCAGTTAAGACAGTGATCCGACTTCTGAGGCGACTTCCATTGAAATCAATGGGTACAAGTTGCCTACAAGTCAGATTGAAGTAGTACAGGAACCTTTTCTGAAGTCGGAGCGACTGCAGTAGTGTGCATTAAGACGGCTCCATTCACTTACATTGATTTTCTCATGCAGCTCGACTTGAGGCGACTAGGGGCGACATGGGGCGACTTGAAGTCGGATCCAAAGTCGTCCCTGTGTGAATGGGCTCTAAGAGTTCCCCCATACCAACAAAACCAAGAAACCGCAATTGAAGACACTAAATATAATGTCCTTTTAGTTATTCGGGATATATTACAACTATGCTAAATAAGAAAAGTCTGCTCCAAGTTCCTTTCAGTTGATTTTTATATAATTCACTGAAGTCAGATTCAGCAGGCTTTTTTTCAGTGCAACATGCTTTCAACATTATGAAAGTCTCCTTTCACATGACACTCTGTGGCCTATCCCAGAGTTAAAAGGCACAGAGCTCACTCTTACACACCAGTTGATCCCGGTTATACCATGCCCCATTATGCATTACATTAACCACTTCAACCCCGGACCATTTGGCTGGCCAAAGACCAGAGCACTTTTTGCGTCGCTTAAACTGACAATCGTGTGACGTGGCTCCCAAACAAAATTGACGTCCTTTTTTTCCCACAAATAGAGCTTTCCTTTGGTGGTATTTGATCACCTCTGCGGTTTTTATTTTTTGCGCTATAAACAAAAATAGAGCGCCAATTTTGAAAAAAAGCTATATTTTTTACTTTTTGCTATAATAAATATACCCAAAAAATATATAAAAAAACAAAAAAATTTCCTCCGTTTAGGCAGATACGTATTCTTCTACATATTTTTGGTAAGAAAAATCGCAATAAGCATTTATTGATTGGTTTGCACAAAAGTTATAGCGTCTACAAAATATGGGATAGTTTTATGGCATTTTTATTAATATATATATATATTTTTACTAGTAATGGCGGCAATCAGAGATTTTTTATCGTGACTGCGACATTATGGCGGACACATCAGACACTTTTGGCGCTATTTTGGGACCATTCACATTTATACAGCTATCAGCGCTATAAAAATGCACTGATTACTGTGTAAATGTGACTGGCAGTGAAGGGGTTAACCAGTAGGGGCCGCTGAAGGGGTTAAGTGTGTCCTAGGGAGTGATTCTAACTGTTAAGGGTGTGGCTTCCTGTGTCACGACACTGATCACTGCTCCCGATGAGAGGAAGCAGACGATCAGTGTCCTGACACTAAGCAGAACGGGGAGATGCTTGTTTACACAGGCATCCCTCGTTCTGCAGCTCCGTGACACACGATCGCGGGACACTGATGGACATCGAGTCTGCGGGTCCCGCGGGCACGATCACGGAGCTCGTAGCAGGGGCGCGTGCCGTCGGCAAATTTAAAGGGACATACCTGTACGCCCATTTGCCTGTCTGTGCCATTCTGCTGACGTAAATGTTCGCGCGGCAGTTGGCAAGTGGTTAAGGAAGCTCATTATAGAATATTGAGCTGTCAACACCCCAAATCGCACCAAAAATGGTTCATGAACCATTTTTGGCAGCACACTGCAACACACGTCGGAATGATTGACACTGCATCACAGCAATGCATGTCTTGCTTGGCAAATTTGGTGTAAGTTGTCACGCTACATTAATGTGAATGGGGCCTAAACAAATGTTACATGACTAGTCAGTGTGTAAATCGTTTTTTGCGCCCACAAAGGGCATCTGGAGAATAAGCAAGGAGCACAGGATTCAACATATCCTATACTAGGCTATGGCCAGACTGCTTGGGATGGGTAGCTTGGGCTGAGGTCTCTGTTAATGCGTGGGTTTCCTCCAGGTTCTCCGTTTTCCTCCCACACTCCAAAGACATGCTCTTAGGTTAATTTGCTCCTCGAGGGCAGGGACTGATGTGAATATATAATAGCTCCCTGTAAATTGATGGCGCTATATAAGTACCTGTTAGACCCTTTTCACACTGAGGCGCTATAACGCTAAAAATAGCGCCTGCAAAGCGCCCTGAAAGAGCCGCTCCTTTCACTCCAGTGTGAAAGCCCCGAGGACTTTCACATTGGAGTGGTGCGCTGGCAGGACGGTAAAAAAGTCCTGCTAGCCACAACTTTGACGTGCTGTAGGAGCGGTGTATACACCGCTCCTAAAGCGCCCCTGCCCATTGAAATCAATGGGCAGCGCCGCTGCAGCGGTGCTTTGCGTGCGGTTTTAACCCTTTTTTTGCCGCTAGCGGGGGTTAAAAGCACCCCGCTAGCGTCCGAATAGCGCCGCGAATATGACGGTAAAAAAAAAATAGCGGAGCTTTACCGTCGACGCCCCTACCGCCCCAGTGTGAAAGGGCTCTAATAAATAATCAGTAAACACATGGCTGTTATATTGTATCTGAATTTCAGCGATCAGAGTATGCTCAGAGTTTACTCCAATGATAGGAATGAAGAAAACTCATGGCTGCAGGCTCTTACTAGAGGGTAGAATTGAAGACACCGCTTAGAAGTGCTGGGACTTGTATTTTATATTGACTGTTTGCTGCTACCTGGACACTTGGATCGCTGGAACTTGTGGTGCTACCCTGACACAAGTGTAATCTTTGCTGAAGTTGGTGGAGCCCCTGGATTGCTATCTGACCCGTGCTTTTTTTTGCCATTCTCATACTTTCTGCCCTATTGTTTGCTGAAACTCCCCCCCCCCCCTCCCCCAGTAAACATCCAAGATGTTGGGTCCTGTGTGCTTAGCCCCAGTGTGCTCTCTCTGTGCTCCTAGTTTGTCTCGGTGTTCTCTCTGCATAAGATATGTGACCGCCAATACTTTTTACTGAACCTGGGGAACCTTTTTAATTGTTGTACATGATGATCTATTCTAAGAACACAGAGGTACCTTCCCAGCCGTTGCCATGTACATAATTGTAAACATTCCTGGGAAACATCAATTTAATAGCTTTCCTGAAATCTATTTTGTATCATTAGACACTGAGATTCCATAATTTCCCTTTACTTCCTTGTCCCATACGTGAACCCTGGCTCTAAATTGTTTTATAATCCTTTACAATCTTTCATTTATTTCTAATCATTAATTTGCCCCTTTAAGGAGGCTTGGATGACGAGAGACCTTCCACTGCAGCTCTGGCAATTGTGGCGACCTCCTCCTGAAGGCTGAGACCTTTTTTCCTTGTCCAACAAACAGTAGAGTGTGATTTATTAAAAATCCTTGTCTGTGATTTGGTTTCCAGTTTGCAGATTTGAGACTTCATTTCCCTCTGACTATTTGTGGAAGGATTTCGGGAGGCATTTGTGAGTCCACAGGACCGCTTTCAAACTTTCCGTGTTTGTGTTGAAATTGAAATGAACTGAAAATGTAACATGGCAAAAGGTTTGGTGATCAGCTCTGACAGAGGCAGGACACAGGAAAATGCAGCGATAAGTAAGCTGAATGTGCTCCATTTTTCATTTTAGTTTGCTTCATGAGATAAAGATGGCAAAGATATATGGACTTGTTAAGATGTTATAATTAATACAGAGGAGTCAGAAGAGGAAAAGATAGTTCCTATGATTTATTGCATTTCAACATTATTATGTGTTATTAAATTGAGGTCAAGATGCATAGACATCAATATACTTTCATTAGTACTGTACTGTAGGACTTTAACTATTTACGTTGCTTCAAAGTACATTATATGGCAAAACATTTGTGGACCACTGACCATTACACCTATATGACCTTGTTTGACATCTCAGGGGAATATGTTATTTGAGACTCATCAGCTCAAATCACCTGCTGCACCCTGCAAACAGCAATAATTCGGTAGATAAGCTCACCCTGCCACAGCTTCATTATCCAACATAATGGCTCAGCTCCCCCTCTCTCAGCAATGACTCGGTAGCTCAGCTCATCCTGCCACAGCATTGTCACCCAACATAAAGGTCCAGTTCCCCCCTCTCTACAATGACTCATCAGCTCAGCTCACCCTGCCACAGCATCATCACCCAACATTATTGCTCAGCTAACCCTTCTCTCATCTCTCGGTAATGACAAATCAACTCAGCTCGCCCTGCCACAGCATAATCACCCAACATTATTGCTCAGCTTACCCTTCTCTCATCTCTCAGTAATGACTCTTCATCTCAGCTCGCCCTGCCACAGCATCATCACCCAATGTAATGGCCCAGCTCTCTCTGCTCACACCTCTCAGCAATAACTTAGCAGCTCAGCTCACCCTGCCACAGCATTATTACCCAATGTAATGGCCCAGCTCTCTCTGCTCACACCTCTCAGCAATAACTTAGCAGCTCAGCTCACCCTGCCACAGCATTATCACCCAATGTAATGGCCCAGCTCTCTCTGCTCACACCTCTCAGTAATAACTTAGCAGCTCAGCTCACCCTGCCACAGCATTATCACCCAACATAATGGTTCACCCCCCCCCCGCTCTCCACAAGGACTCATCTACTCTGCTCACCCTGCCACAGCATCATCACCCAAAACTATAGCTCGGCTCCCCCTGCTCCCACCTCTCAGCAATAATTTAGCAGCACAGTTAACCCTGCCAGAGCATCATCACCCAAAATAATGGCTCAACTCCCCCTCCCAACAATGACTCAGCAGCTCAGCTCACCCAACGTAATGGCTCAGCTTTCCCTACTCCCACCTCTCAGCAGTAACTCAGCAGCACAGTTCACCCTACCACAGCATCATCACCCAACATAATGGCTCAACTTATCCTGCTCTCCCCTTTCAGCAATGACAGCAGCTCAGCTCACCTCACCCTGCCACAGCAGCTTAGCTCCCAAATGCTCCCGCCTCTCAGCAGTGAGTCAGCAACTCGGTCCATCATGCTTCCCCATCTCAACAATGACTCTGTAGCACAACTCAGGAGTAGCCCCCGCTTAGCTCACCTCAGGAGTAGCCGAATTAGAAGGGAATTACTTAATCTACCGCTTGTTAAAAATATGTAAATGCTTGAATGTTTATAGTCTGGTTACAGGTTCACTTTAAAGGAGTGAGGACAGCAGGGAATCTCATTTGACTTTAGTTTCATTTTATTGTTCCCCAAAGCTGTGATGTTGAGATTCATAGTGCTGACTTTCACTATAGTAATACATTGAAATGAGAAGCTCAGCAGGAATTCTAATTGCATGGAAACCGCTGCTTATATATACTGTATGTTCAGTGTCGCTTTGTAAATCCAGTAAGTGTAATGTGGTGTTTCATTCTTGTCCTATAGCCACAAGACATTCTAACTGTAACTGCTGAAGAGATTTAAAGGGCATTTGAGGTAATTTTACATTAGCAGCACTCAGTGTAATGTACAGCTCTCCAAATATCTCAGACGTTCTGCTGGCAGCTCTGTGATTTTCTTCAGATAGGTAAAGGAATTGTAGCTGATCAGGGAAAGGAATTTTAGCTTGGTGCGATTTACTTCCAGCAATGGTCGGAGGGGTCAGAGATTTAACATTTTGTTATAGGAATACTTTTCACGTTAAATGGTGTTAACCACCTCATTGGCAGAACTGAGTACAAAATTTCTCCTAAATGCAGGAAAAGGTGTATTATGCATCATTTTAATACCATCTCGGTTTGTACTGTTACAGGAAATATTTCTTTAGTCTCCTCAATGACTTTTTTTTTTGGAATGTGAAAGCTTTCAGTCTGCCTCCTCTTGAAAAACGATACTATACTGTTTTTGCTTCCAGTATAGCATTCCATGATGCAAGAATATGTACTTTAAGTAATTAAAGGTAAACGTCACCCAAAACAGATATTTCAGTCTTAGATGGACACTAGCAGTCAGCATTGGCTGCTGTCTTTCTGCATTTCTCAGGGACACTAGTGGTCATGTTTTCCTGCAGTAGAGTCTGTATCCACAGGCTTTGGCCTTTTTTTTTTTTTTTTTAATAGCAACCATTTGACATCAGGTTGAGATGCTGCTGAGATCATTCAGAATTTATTGGCAGGTGCATTTGACCTTCTCCTGACCTACATTTGACCTGCTTCAAGCAGGCTTTGCATTCTCATCGACATGTATGGGGATATAAAAACCCATTTGATGCAAACACAGGCAATTAAAGAGGTTGTAAACGTGAGAAAAAAGAAAAAGGAAAAAAAAAAACACCCTGTAAAACAAAGACATAATAATCTAGTATGCAGTAGGTCATTATGAAATACTTACCTCTGAACGCAGCCCTGCAGTGGCGCCTGCACACCGCCGAGACAGCTGACAGCTTCCCCAGTGTCTCTTACGAGTTTAGAAGGGGAAGGGATTACCGCTCCAGGTGGATTTTGTGGAAAAGGCACTCTCCTCAGGGTGGAAAAAACAGGTGCAGGCTAAGCATATAGCAATTAGAAGAGGGAAGGTCTGGACAGTCGCACTCTCTTCTGGGTTTGCGAACTCCGGACCACAGATGACGTCACTCCTGCGCATGCACGTGTGAGAGTGCCATTCACGGCACAGGGCTCTGAAGTAAGTAACAGCACGGATGGCCGTTCCTTCAGTGCCCAATGCGCCAATGACGTCATTGGCGGCCTATATAGTAAATATCTCCTAAATGGTGTAAGTTTAGAGATATTTACAGTACCTACAGGTAAGCCTTATTATAGGCTTACCTGTAGGTACAATTAGTAAAAAAGACTTTACTTCCTGTTTAACAAACCATAATGACAGTGCCTCTCACAGCTGAACTCCCAAATTATTTGCTTAGATCGATCATCATAGCATGAATCCAACCTTTGGCTAAAATTGGGACCCTTGGAGCCTGCTAGGTTTAAAATAAAAATCATAATATCATTAAAATATAACTACAGACAGTTTTTTTTTTTTTTTTGGTTCTAGTTTGTGAAAAGGCAAACAATACTTTGTCATGATCTTTTTCTGGTCTCTGATGCCATTGGGAAGATTTTCCCTCACTTCCCTTGCCTGTGACACATACAAAAGAATTGGGGGGAGTAGTTGTCACTGGGCCAGGATAGCACAGACAGCAATAAAACAATTATCAGAAGTTCTGATCCTTCCCCATTCCGCTAGAGATGTGCTTTTGTATGTGCAAAGTCACAAATGTCTGACACAGATCCTCCCCTTACTGAGGAAATGCTTCCACATGCGTGCAGCAGACAGGTGACATCATCCAGTCACTGGACTCAAATGGATTCAACTGAATGGGGCCGGTTTGCAAGTGCGCTATTGCAGGGATCAAGCCAATAAAGTCAAATGCTCTCTGAAGAGCAATCCGCATACATGTAAACAAAACCTAAATGCTGGTGCCTGTGCAAAATTTGACTGTGTTCACAAATGTCTGACTCTGTTGCAGCTTCTCAACTTGTGGCTTGCTACAAAGTTGCAATGATGCAGTCTGATAACTGGAGGAGGGGAGACTGAGTAAATGATTCCTTCTGCCTGCAGGAGACTGATAGCATCATTTCAGCTAAGACAAAGTCACTGACTGGAGTCCAATGATTTTTCATTTATTTTTTTAATGATAAATGGTGGAGCTTTTTTTTGAGAAGTTATTTTGCTGCTGTATATTGTGACATGTCATGAAGTTATTTGTATAGACTTGTAAAGTTACTGCCAGGTCCACTTTAAATGTTGAATTATGTTTTTAGTTTTGATTGTAATTTCTTTATTGTAGATATATTGAATAGAAGCACATATACTAAATCAAGGAAAATCTACTTGTGCTGTGGGTGGGAATCCATTTTCCCCACAAGGGTTAGACAGCAAATATTAGGAGCTGAACTGTGTATTACTTATTTTGGCTCATTTGATTATGAAAGATGATTCTTCCATTATATTGCTTTGACATTTACTTCCAATCTACTTAAAAAATATGCTACAGATATTTTTATTCCTGCTCAATGTTATTAAATTGTGCATTTACAGAGCAATAACGGTTATCATCATTGTGCGATATTGTTTGCGGGGAGAGGAATAAGGGCTATACTCTCTGTGCATTGACCGTTGATCTGTAGACAGAACACACACCCTCCACATACCGCAGGTCAGCTGTCTGTGTGCGCTAATACAGTTTCCCAGGACCTCTCACTTTGTGTATTACCTCTTCACTCCCGAGAAAATTCTTTCCATTTCTTCAACAAGAGAGAAAGATAAAACCGTTTCTATGAAGAATTTCATTTCATTTCATCTAAAGGTCAATCATATTGTTCATTTATTAACTGGGTAAGGGAGTGCCGCTTTGCAATTTCTTTAATAAAGTTCTTGGGATTTCCATTCAGGATTGATTCCAAAGTAAAGGGATTGGCTTGGGGTTGAGCGACAGGGGCAAAGGTTTGTGTGGGAAAATGTACATTTGGACCATTTTATGAATAACCCAAAATACTGGCAATTCTCAACCATAATTTCCATATATTCAACAGGTAAGAAAACGGATCAGACAGGAATAGGACAATATTGTCTTCATAAAGGCTCACTCTCACCCGATGTCTGCTACCTTTTGTCCTCTTATTTGAGGTTGGGGTCTATGTAGGGATTGTAAAGGGCTCCTTGTCAACAAGGTGAAGTCAATTAATAAGGGAGACCCCTGATTATTACCTTGGCCTGATGGGAATGGCTCTGAGATCTATTTGTGTAGATGTATGCCTAAATTTGTATAGTTTGTTTTCCAAACCAGCAAAGTTCTATGTTAAAATCTTGCAAGGACCACTTATTATGGAAAGTCTTTTACATCTATGTCCTTATGTATGTTTGTACCCTGATATTTGTCTGAATAAAAAGCTCCCTCCTCACAGAATTTAATTGACATCAGCTGGAGCACAACACTGGATCAAAAGAAGAGCGAGGTGGGGCGGGGGCGGGGTAATTTGCATGGGAGTGGGGAAGCTGATCATGGAAAGCCTTTTGTCTTAAAGGGGTTGTAAAGGTTTAGGTGTTTTTAAAAACAAAAAAACAAACATGTCATTCTTACCTCCGCTGTGCAGTTCTGGGGTCCCTTAGCGGCGCTCCTGGCTCCTCCTCTTCTCAAGTGCCCCGTTGGAGAAACGCTCTCCTTCGGGACACCTGTGCGGGCGCACTCCCATGTCCTGCGTATTGACACAGAAAGCAGGACTTGGCCCCGACACCCTCTTCATTGGAGTTGATTGACAGCAGCGGGAGCCAATAGCTGCGCTGCTATGAATCTATCCAATCGGGACACGAGACACCGGCCGGAGCTGGTGTGCTCGTTCCCGTTGTGGGAAACACAGGGCTCAGGTAAGTATAACGTGGGCTTCG
The DNA here is from genome assembly GCA_029206835.1 of Rana muscosa. Taxonomy (NCBI): domain Eukaryota; kingdom Metazoa; phylum Chordata; class Amphibia; order Anura; family Ranidae; genus Rana; species Rana muscosa. The sequence continues at coordinate 333,063,247 of CM055119.1, forward strand.
GGGGCTACTGAGTGACAGAAGGTTTTTCACCTAATGCAAAGTATGCATTAAGGTGAAAAACCTTGGGGGGGTTACAACCCCTTTAATGCAGAGAATGCATTAACATGGAGGAACTCTTTAAATTACTTTTAGGTCTCGGGGAACCCCTGCTAATAAATACTATCTAAAGCTTGCTACGTAAAGAATGAGGAATGTGGTTTATTTGGTGCATTTCATAACTAGAGCTGCTCTATATAAGAAAATTATTTTTTGTAATAATGATGGGAATAGATTTAATAATAATAATGGTCAGAAAATAAATGCAGACAGTGAAAATTGTGGTGTTCACTTACATTGGCGGTTAGCAAGGAAATACCGTATATACTCGAGTATAAGCCAACCCGAATATAAGCCGAGGCACCTAATTTTACCACAAAAAACTGGGAAAATGTATTGACTCGAGTATAAGCCTAGGGTGTCCATCTGCATGCCTCACTGTGTCCATGTCCATGCCTCACTGTGCCCATGCCTCACTGTGTCCATGACTAGACTGACGTCTAACATGGGAGTATATGGAAGGGGTGCCTGGCTTTTAAAAAATCGGTGCTCCCTGGCCGTAGGTCCCCCAAAGAACAACTTTGCACACTTGTAGAGGAGAAATGGGGCTACATGTGTGCCAAGTTTCGGGTCCAGAGGACGGTACCGGGTCCCCAAAGTCACCAGAGAAATGACCGTTTAACATGGGAGTCTATGGAAGGGGTGCCCGGGTTTGAAAAATCGATGCTCCCCGACTGTAGGTTCCCCGGACAAAAAACTTTGCACACTTATAGAGGAAGAGTGGGGCTATATGTGTGCCAAGTTTGGGCTCCAGGGGAACTATGGCCGGCCGGTACCGGGTCCCCAAAGTCCGGGAGATCAGGCACAAAAAGGTGACTCGAGTATAAGCCGAAGGGTGCATTTTCAGCACAAAAAAATGTGCTGAAAAACTCGGCTTATACGGTATCCACTTACTTTGGTGATCAATATAAAGGTGACCCTTTTGTTGGTCAGTGAAAGGCTTCCTCACAGAACCATGTTATATTGGTGGTCAGTAAGAGAAATGCCCTATTACATTAGTGGCCTTTGGGGAGGATATCCCTTACGTTAGTGGTCAGTAGGAAGAATGCTCCTTTTATTAATGGTCAATAGGAAGGAATGCCCCCTTACAAATCCCTAAAAAGATCATCGGTGTCTCTGTGTCAGAAATTGGCCGATGCTCAATGAACCCCTGGAGAAAACCTATGGTTCTATGGAATCCTAGGTGATAAAGGCTGGTGTGCATGAATAGCTGTACGTTTTTCAGGTATAAAATCTTAACACCTTATGTAGACGGGCCGAAGATCAGTCTTGTCCTATTTTTCTTTTATTCCTGCAAATTGCAACTGCTTTTAATGATCCTAATCAAGAACATTAGTATTTTTGCTTACAGTGGAAAAAGTTTTTAAACAATACCAGAGATGGTTTCTTGGCCTATGATTGTCCTTTCCTTGCGAAACTTTTTTTTTCTGCATCCCAAAATTTCTTTTGTCATGTGTCAGACTGTAAAATACTATTGATCAGCAAAAAGCGAAGCTCCCAAAAAAATAAAAAGAGAAAGAAAAATGTATTCCATTTATTGAAAAAATCTGATGTGAATCATTTCTCTGGAGTCGAAGTATATTTGAGGAAGAAAAGAATTTAAACATCGGCAGATGGGAGAATTTGGATAGAGTTTCCAGTTTGGTTAAATGCGGGGAATGCCTATGCAAAGTATGTAACCTTCTATAAAGTATGCAGGTTTCACCAGGGAATGGGTGAAATTAGGTCATGCATAATCCGATACCTGAAGCGTGAGAGGAAGTAGTATTACTCCAGAAATATAGAGTAAGTCCTTATTTAGAGCTAGTTCTCTGCTTGAACAGACGTGACTTCACAGTTGTTCTTACTGCTTGCCTAAGCATTAGCTTTTAAGCGTTTAATATAGTACCACTTATTTCAACAGTATATACCATGATCACTTGTGTACGCGTTGTTACATTTGACTGTCCAGGGGATTTTAAGCAGTGAGACTAATGAGAAATTCCCTTAAAATTACAATTGGCTGGTCATTTAGAGTTTGTGGTTCTAGGCTTTTTAAGGGCAGGTAAAGTGTTAATTTGCAAACAGGTTTAAATATGAACATTTCATATTATGTTTTTTTTTTTTTAAAACCAGTTTAGTCCCTTTTAGACTCGCTCATTTCAGCATGGTTGGACAAATCCGAGACCGATCCAAAACTGCAGCCAGTTAATGTCAATATCTTGCTTTCATTGTAGTTTTGGGTGTCAGAAACAGTAACTATATATGAAGTGTGCCAATCTTTGGGCCAGAAATCCATTATTCTGGCTATGCCTACGTAGTGACTCCCCATACCTTTGAATATTACTGTACTTCTAGGGGGCTTTACTGTATATAAAACATTTGTTGGACAAATGTTAAACACATTCCTGCAACTATTTGTTAAAACTCCTATCTTGATGCTTGTAGTTTACAAATTTCAGTGCTGCCAGCTCCTGCTCTCTCAGTGATGCTTCCCTGAACTTCAGCTCTTCACTAGAAAGAGTTAACAGTGGAAAGTGTAGTCTGGGGCCAGTCTGATAGTTTGGAGGAGGGAGAGGGTAGGAAGAATAATGAGTAAAGGAGTTGCCTGCCATTCTATGCTATGGGGCTGTTTCTATTGATACACACAGTTCTAGTCCCTGCATGCAAAGGTTGGCTCCATAGGGTGCTGCAAGAAAAAGGAGCTATCCTGAAACAGGAAACGGGGGCTGTGACCATGGCACCAGCTTAACCACTAGGGACCCGTGCTATAGTCGAATGACGGCTACAGCGCGGACCCCAATTGCTGGGAGGACATCAATAGACGTCCTCCCCTTTGCACGCGCCCCCTCACGTGATGAAAACAAAGTTCGGTGATCTTTTTTTTTTCTCCTCGCACTGACAGCGCGAGGACAAAAAAAAGCTGATCACCGGCTCCTGTGTGCGGGACATCGGTCCCCAGTGGAAGAGGCACATCAGCCTTGTTAGTTCACACCAGTGCCCCCTGCCAGTGACCACCAGTGCCACCTGTCAGTGCCAAACAGTACCACCTATCAGTGCCCCTCACTGGTGCCAGTCAGTGCCTCATCAGTGTCACCTAGTACTGCTGCCTTTTAGTCTCGCCTATCTGTGCCCATCATTGCCACCTATCATTGCCCATCACTGCCACCTATCATTGCCCATCACTGCCAGCTATCAGTGCCACCCATCAATGCCACCTATTAGTGACAATTCTCAGTGCCCACCAGGGCCACCCATCAGTGCCCACCAATGCCACCTCTCAGTGCCTCCTATCAGTGCCCAACAGTACTGCCTATCAGGGCCCACCAGTGCCACCTTATCGGTGCCCATCAGTGCAGCCTCATCAGTGTACATCAATGAAGGAGAAAATGTACCCGTTTGCAAAATTTTATAACAAAATATAAAACGGTTTTGTATTTTTTTTTTTTAAATTCGGTCTTTTTTATTTTTTTTTAACAAAAAATAAAAACCACAAAGGTGATCAAATACCACCAAAAGAAAGCTCTATTTGTGGGGAAAAAAATGATAAAACATTAATTTGGGTACAGCGTTGTTAGAATGAGCCCAGGTAGCATCATGACCTGACAAAAGCCTTGGTGGCTGTGCACTGCTGAACAAACGAATTAAACAATGTATAAATAGACCATTGTTTAAAACGGCAGATCAGAATATGACCCGTGGACTTTTTAATGTCAGCTGTGGTTAGCAATAAGATTTTACAAGTCTTATAACATGTCTTGGATTGCTATATATATTCTAAACGTTTAATAAAAATCCCAAATCGCCAAGTCATAACACTTTTTTGTAAGTGCTTTGAGTTTATGTTGGTCTCCATTCAGATAAAAAAAAAAAACACCCGTTTATAATCATAGTTATGTGATTATGCCAAGTTGCATAATTTTATACTTTTATTGTATGTGTTTAATTACACATTTGGGGAATTTCATCTTTTTTCATATGAGGTTGCCAATTTTTTTTTAACATCCTGGAAACACGTTTTCAATGAACTCGGTTGGGAGGTGTCGTTTTATGTGTGGACTCCACAATTTGTTTGTTTAATATAGCAGTGACCGACACGTAATTATGGGGTCTCCAGTGCGCTGGATTCTCTGTTGATGGTGCACATCAAAGGTGGGGAGCCATTGCCAGTGAGGGAATGGGGTGTTCGTATGATGTATGTGTTTTGTAAGCTGTGGCACAGTATATCATTCTCGGCGGACACACTTGATAAGCTCACTTTACGTTCTCTTACACATCTCTTGGTTCCGAGTGCCAGCCACACATTTCTAATATTCTCCTTCACTCAGGAAATATGTTATTAATTTGGAGAGTGCTGTAATATGTGCGGTTTCAGTGTTTAAACCCATCTTTGTGATTCCATATGTTTATTCACTATTCAGCGTTAACTCTTACAACTGTCGCTGCTGAAAATCTTCATGCATTTGCCCTCTAAGGCCTAAGTTCTGTACTTTTTTTAATCCTTTACATATATTTAAAGTGTACCTTCAGTCAGATGTTATCTTAAGGGTTTGTTATATGTTTTTTAAGGGATACATTTGGAGAATAGCTGAAACTTTTATCTCCATGGAGAAAATTCTGCTAATTGAAAAAGTTAATTTAATAATCATAGTGAAATGTTCCCCATATGGATACTGTAAGATTAGGGGTTATCAGCTCTTGTAGTAGATGCATTTTTCCAGTGATTCAAGCCAGTCAGGAACTCTATTTAAGGGCATGGTAGCCCACTTTTATTTAAAAGCACAAACAGTTCACAAATACATCAGTTGCCGTCGCAGGGGGGTTCCACCATTACTGTGTCTTGCATACTCAACAGTTTACCTCCTGGCTTCCCCTCTTGTGATCTGGCTATTCAGGCCTTTAGCCTAGGCCTTAAGTCTGCTCCTCAGAACAAACAGTTTCCAAGAGATAAGCTCACTCCTTGCTTACTCCCGGTCAGCACCTGGTTGCTTAATTCACCAATGACATCTGCCTCCTGCAGACATGCATACTCTGGCTGCACCCATGCAGCGCCTGACTTCTCTCCAAGGGATGGGAGTCCACCTGACTCCCATGCACAGACTTCCTGTCTGTTGGGTGGAGCCCTGATCCATAGTCATGTCAGAACTAAATAGCCGAACACACAGCTGTTCAATCAGCATGTCTTTCTCTACCAAATCTGGTGTAAACCAACACACTTTAAGAACACACAGGCTCCCACTGCCACAATAGTTAAAGCGGAGTCCCATCTGCAAAAAAATAAAAGTCAGCAGCTACCTGTCCAGGGCACCCGCGATGTCCTCACCCGAAGCCGACGCGCCCCGCGGCTCCGGGTGAAGGCGTCGGCATTTTAAGTAAGGGAATCAAGAAGTGAAGCCTTGCGGCTTCACAGCCTGTTTCCCTACTACGCATGCACGAGTCGTGCTGCGCGTTCTGACTGGTCCCTACTGTCTTCTGGGACCTGTGTGTCTCCCAGAAGCGGGGAGAATGGAGGAGGGGCCGGACATGGCGTAGATCGCTGCAGATACTGCGGCGGTCTTTTGCCGGAAGTGGGAGAAAATGCCTGGTTTAGACAGATATCTACTCCCCCCTGAAAGGTGCCAAATGTGACACCGGAGGGGGAGGAACCGGATCAGCGGAAGTCCAATTTCTGGGTGGAACTCCGCTTTAACATTTGATATATGAGGCTATGTTTTATCTTTGATTACAGTCCATACTTTTTCTTTGTAGAAATACTGGACTATATACAATGGTCACATACCCCACTTGTGGCTTCGAAGTGTTGCATTTTCACAGCTGTGATCTCTTAAATATGCAGTTGGACATTCTCTTGATGCTCCACGGTGTGCTGGAAATATATGCTTCTATATATACAATGAAGTCCATGTGATAAAGCTGCTGCGCTTGTATCAAACACAACTGTGCTTAAAATGGGAGAAAACTCACATCTCTGACTATATAATAGACTTATAAACCTATAATAAGGCTTAACTATAGGTAGTGTAAATATCTCCTAAACATGCACCGTTTAGGAGATATTTATGTAGCACACGGACCCTTTTTCCTACCTTTGGCTCACTTGCAGGAAAAGGGCACACTGTACTATATGCCCGTACCCTCCTGGTTGAGGAGGTTGAGCGGTGTCATGTATTTGGGTCCCACAGCTAGGTTCTCCATCAGTTGGTTCTCATCTCCTAGGGTATAGGGACAAGTCTCTGTTTTCCCCAAAGTAATTCCAATGTCCACACCACTCTAAACTCCAACGTTGAGTTTATTTTTCTCAATATTCAGCAGATAGGAAAGGGTGGATAAGAGACAGGACAGCAAGGTTTTGGGAGGTAGGTCCAGGCACAAGTAGATATTACAATCACCACTCTATCCAAAAGTAGGATCAGCTCACCCGGATAGTCTCCTGTAAAAGTGGATCCTAGCAGCCGAAGTGATGCTCGAACGCTTAATTTGGTTCTTTTCCTAGATACGATCGGGTGACTCTCTGCCACAGAATCTATCAGGTCCCGAACGTCTCAGCTTTTTGCAATACAAGGACAGGTGCCACTAACAGCACATTACTATGCCCTTGGTGGATAGATGAATCCCTCCAGAAAGTTACCGGGCTCCTTCCTTCACCGTGAACTCTCATCGGTCCTTCGGAAAGGTCCTCCCCCGGCCTCCTCTTCTTAGAAGTGAGCTCCCTCGCAAGGGACACCCTGGGATTCCTTTTCCCAGAAGTGGGCTCCAGCTAAAGGTGCTGGGCCCAGTGTTAAAGTTGCAGCCCCAGGGCTAAAGGTGCCTGGGACTGATGCGCACGCGGCTCCATGGCCTGGAGGGCCGAGCGCCACGCGCCTGGACTCCGACTCCCCTCGCGAACTCCAGAGAGCGACCCCTCCCAGGCGGCGTCTGCCCCTTATATATCCTCTCCCAGCAGGCCAACCACGCCCACTGTACCGCTGCCGAGAGAGGACACCCTAAGGTACAGCTCTAGTACTGATGGTTCAACCCTGACCTGGCAGTGCCACCTACAGGCCACAGGGAACTGTACACCAGTATACCACCTGGAGAAATAAAGTAGCACAACCTATCAATGAGAACGGTCTAAGTCCAACTACTAACTCAGACCAGCCCCTAAATTTGGGTATATAGCACCCCTAAAAGGGATGGGCGCTACATTTACATTACATGCAGCCAGGGACATCACTGGTGCAAGCGCTCTGAAGGAACGTCCACCCGGGTCTTTCCTTCAGAGCCCTGTGCCGTAAACTGCGGCTCCCGTGCGCATACGTGTTTACGAGTGACATCTTTGTGGCTCTGGCCAGTCACACAACCGGAGTCCACGGACCTGGAAGGAAGACAGGGGAAGATGGGAGTGCCTGCACCTCTGACATCTCAGCGCTGGAAGGGCTTTGTTCTATGGTAAGTTTAACATAATGTGCTAGTATGCGATGCATATTTGTTTTGCACATGCAATTTTTTTTTTTTACCAGCTTGTTTTTTTAAGTTCAACGTTACTGCTATCACAAAAGATGACCAACACCCCCAGTGATAGCTTGGGCAGTGACAAGTACTCTTTATGGAGAGATCAGGGGTCTATTAGATTCCTCCTCTGTCCTCCAAGGATTTTGTCACTCCCGCTTACGGTGCTGCCAGAGAAACAAATATTGTAGTATACTGTACTATGTGTTCGGCTGCTTCCCCAGCAGCCCCAAAACCAGAAGTGATAAATTCCTCATCACTTCCAGGTTCTTTCAACATAGAGAAGAACGGATGTCCCTCCATCTTCTTTCTGGAAAGCCGACCCAACCAATTGGGAGGGGCCCCTTTTTGGGCCCTATAAAACTGATTGGGCAGCTGTAGATTCGCTCAGAACCCAATTGCCTGCTGAGAAAAATCACACCACAATCAATGGCTACAGCTGCAGTCATGATCTTGGTAAAACTGCTTCCCAGCAGTAGGGTTATATATGTACTCTGGCAGTAATCTGTGTCTGTTGCTGCTGTGGTAATTTGTACCAATGTGTTTTTTGTTTTTTTTGGTGTAATAAAGCTATTTGATGTTTGATTAGCCAAGATGTTCTATTCTTAAACACCCAAAGATGGACGCTTCTGCGGATTGGACCTCCAACTGACTTTTTTTTATTTTTTTGTCTTTCTACTTGCCCTTTGCTCTGTGGCTCAAATGTGATATAAGTTCTCATTGTGGTATTTCAGAAAACTATAATGCATTTTGACCAATCAATTGAGCGAACGATCGTAGGGATCCATTAGACAAAGTAGAGCCAGAATTCAGCAGCATGTATGAAAGTGTGTAACGTTTGTCCAACGAATGTTTTATAAATAGACTCCAATGTGAGGTCGGGCACTTGGAAGTCATGGCAGCAGCATGGTTTTGCTTGGAAGAAATACATGTATACTTGTGGAGGAGGGCAGATATAGGCCAAATTCTGTAGTCCACAGGGGACAACTCGGGCACGGCTGACAACACCTTGTGTAATTTCTGTGCAGCAGAGGTAGATATGTCGGCAACAGGAGGAATTTTCGAACATACTGGATTTCTGGCAGAAGCAACATTTTTGTTTTCTTTTGTACTTGTATTTCTTTCTCGTACATCACGGGACACAGAGCGACATAGTCATTACTAATGGGTTATATAGATACCGTCAGGTGCTGGCACTGGCAACTTCCAAAACCGGAAGTACCCTCCCCTATATAAGCCCCTCCCATCCGGGAGCACCTCAGTTTTTTTGCCAGTGTCTAAGGTGTTGGCCAAGAAGAAACATGTGTTTTTCACTGAGCTTGCGTACAGGTTCTTTTGGGCCTCAGTAAGCTATTCCGGATCCGACCAAAAAAGCTTCATAGCTAAACGGTCGGTACCCGGGCCTTGCAGAGAAGAGCAAGGTTTTGCCTGTAATGCTTCTCTTAGGAGAGCTGGACCCTGGGATCCAGAGCTCTGGTCATACCCACGACCAAGATGTTTTCTGTGCAGGGTGCTATACAGGTCCAGGGGAGTGGAATCCTTGGGAACCCGGTCCCTGAAGGTTTGATTACAATGCCTGCCGTGATAGGTGAAGTTTGGGCTTTTGTGGACCAAACAAAGTCCTGCGGCGGGGAACAGGTAAGTGGGGGCCCCCAGGAACTTGGTTCTATTGGGGGACCCCCAAGCCTAATTTGTCTTTCTGTCTGTTACCTAATGGTATTCCCGCAAAATTCTGTGCATGCCTGTAACTACTAAAAAAATGTAATAATTTTTAATGGTGGTCAAGAAAAAAAAAAATAAAAAAAAAAAAAATATTTTTTATATATATTTAATATATTAGACTGCGGTACCTGTGTTTGTCCACTAGAGGCCGCTGTGGAATGTTTTCTTGTCATGTGGACTAGCTTCTTCTCAGCAGAGCAAAGTCCAGGCAGATGGTGAGTTCTCTTATAGGAAACTGCTTCCTCTGCCATGTTGCAGTGCTCGTCCATCCCCCGGCCTGCGGCAAAGAGGGGCCCTGGCTCCTGTCCCTTGTTACCATATTTGAAATTAGCGCCGAAGGCGCACGTGCCCGCGCGCGTGCGTGTGCACGCGCCTCTATATATAGAGGTGAGCCGGGAAAGGGGGCGGAGCCTGGGGGATGACGCTCTGTGCGCGCCGCAGCGCTTCTGCGCATGTGCGGGCGTCCCAGCAGTTTAAAAAAACCACAATATTGTAGTGAGCTGGCTATGAAGTACAGAGACAGAGCTGGCAACATTTAAAGGCATACAGCAAGCGGTTGATACAGGCATCCCCTAGAAAGGCACATTAGTAGACACCAACTGTGATATAGCAGCAATTGTGCTAGACTATTCTCAGTAAAAGTGGTGTATTACGGCTGGAATACCTCAGCTTTAGGCTTAGGAATATGCCGTCCAGAAGCTCCGGAACTGAATCTTCCAGGAAGCGAAGGGGGTCTCATCGGGCTCGGAGGATCTTGGGCATACTCCTGCTGCACCAGTCTCCCCTGAAGTTCAGAGGTAAGTGACCGTAGAGACCCCGCAGGGTACTTGGTACTGTGGCTGTCCTCAGTTCACCTGCTCCTGTGTATGTAACAGAGGAGGATTTTCCTCAGCTCTGGGAGGATTAGAGAGAGATTGTCAACATTTATCGCTGCCTCCCTGTCAGGGAAAGCACGCCCGATCTCCGTCTCCTCCTTCAGAGTGCCTGTTAGCAGAGCAACAGTCCCATACAGGGATCGACCTGCCTGAAGGGGATCAGGATGAGGTTGATTCTGTTATAGAGGAATCAACAGTGGGGGAACCTTTTCTCAGCATCTTAAGCTGAAAGATTATGGGTTCAGTCTCTGACTAACATGGTCCGATCAGCATTTAAAAATGCACCTTGCGGAACCATCAACCACTACTGTATCCTCGTTGGGGTCGCTAGAAGCCCCCAGACTGTTTGTTCTTTTCCACTTCACCCTTTACTGAAAGGGCTCATTTACCAGGATTGGGAACGTCCTGAGAAAATATTTATTCCCCCAAGAGATTTCCGGTGGTCTATCCCATGGAGGATAAGTTCATCAAAAAAAAAAAAAAAAAAAAGAAAAAAAAAAAAAAAAAAAATGGAAGGTCCCTACAGTGGACGCGGCCATCTCTTGTGTGTATAGATCACTGACATGTCCAGTGGATAATGTCCAAATGTTCAAGAACCCAATAGATAAAAGATTGGAGTCCTTATGAAAATCTGCTTGGTGATACAACCAGCAGTAGCAGCTATTGGGGTCTGCTAAGCAGTGAAGGATCAGTTGAAACAGGTCTTGAGGGACTTGACAGATCAGCAGGCTTTGCCCTAGCTGATCTACCTAGAGCCTTAGGCTTTGCGGTTGACGCCATAGAGGATTCAGTCCATCAGGCCTCCCGCCTTACGCTGTCTATAGTACATATGCGTAGGCTCCTATGGCTCAAAAACTGGTCTGCTGAAGCTCCCTGTAAAGAATGGCTGGTTAGCGTCCCATTTCATAGTGAACGCTTATTCAGGGAAAACCTGGACAAATATATCCAGAAAATTTCCAGCGGTAAAAATACGCTCTTACCGGTTAAAAGCAGAGTTAGAGGTCCCTCTTTAAGAGGCCTGCTTCTCCAGTCCCTGGGGCATCGGCTGTGTAACAGTTCCGACGGCCTCCTCGGTCAAATCCCGGGGGTAAAAAACAGGGACAGTAGCAGGGTAATGAGAAACCCTGGGTCAGGGGAGGTACAAAACCTCCCCCAAAGTTAAATTCATTTAAGCCCCCACTCAGTCGGGTGGGGGGAGGACTCCAGTTGTTCGCAAGAGACCTGGCGGGACACGATCAAGACAGATAGGTGCTCTCCGCAGTAGGTTTGGGATACAGTTTGGAGTTAAAAGACTCTCCTCCTTCCCATTTTTGAGGTCAAACGTGCCAAGGGATCCCCGGAAGAGAGAGTCCCTCCTGTTGGCACTAGAACAACTATTGCTCCAAGGAGTAATTATGGAGGTTCCCCTGGAAGAATGAGGGTTCGAGTTTTACTCAAACCTCTTTACAGTCCCGAAGCAAACGCGGTCGGGAGGCCCATATTAATTCTAAAAAGGCTATACAAATTCCTGTATATCAGGACTTTCCGATGGAGTCGATCCGATCGGTGGCCACTGCCCTACAAGGGGAGGATTGGTTAGCCACGATCGACATCAAAGATGCTTATTTGCACATTCCCATCTTTCCAGTCCACCAAAAATTTCTACGCTTTGCAGTAGAAGGGCGCCATTTTCAGTTCAGAGCCTTACCCTTCGGTTTGGCCACAGCACCACGAATGTTTACAAAAATTCTGGCCCTTTATTGGCCAATCTAAGAACACAAGGTGTAATGATAATGGCATATCTGGATGACTTGTTGCTGATAGACCACTCAGTGAAAAAACTAGACGTGGTCGTTCACAAGACGATCAAGTATCTGGAATCTCACGGTTGGATTATCAACCGAGACAAGTCAGCCCTAAAAACCAGTCAAAAGTCTGGAATACTTGGGGCTAAGGTTGGATTCAGGCCAGAGAAAAATATTCTTGCCTCTAGGAAAGGTGTTGTCTTTGAAAGATTTGATCCACTTAGTGGGTACAAAAAAGACAGCCGTCCATACGCCTGTATATGAGGCTGCTGGGAAAAATGGTGGCATCATTCGAAGCAGTACCCTACGGTCAATTCCATTCAAGGAATTTGCAAGGGGCCATACTGTCAGCCTGGAACAAAAAAGTTCAGGCCCTAGACTTACAATGTCCTTGTCCCCTTCCGTTCGGAAGAGCCTCCGTTGGTGGTGGGTTCCCCAGAATCTGGAAAAAAGGAAATCCTTCAGTCCGATTTCTTGGAAGGTGGTCACTACAGATGCCAGCCTTATAGGCTGGGGAGCAGTACTGGAGCAATAGTCTCTCCAGGGCAGATGGTCGGATGCAGAAAAGGCCCTGCCCATCAATCTCTTAGAGATACGAGCAGCCCGGTATGCCCTAGTAGCATGGACATCCAAACTCCAAGGGTCCCCTGTCAGAATTCAATCAGACAATGCCACAGCAGTGGCATATATCAATCATCAGGGGGGCACCAGGAGTCGTGCAGCCCAGAGGGAAGTAAATTACATCCTGAAATGGGCAGGAAAAATATGTCCCAGCCATATCTGCGGTATTCATTCCAGGAGTGGAGAATTGGAAGGCGGACTTTCTAAGTCGCCAGCAATTAGGCCCAGAGGAAGGGTCCCTTCACCCCGAGGTTTTCTGGACAATATGTCAGCGGTGGGGAACATCGGATGTAGATCTTCTAGCATCCAGATTCAACGCAAAGGGGGATAGGTTTGTCTCTCGGACAAGGGATCCCCTAGCTTGCGGCTCGGATGCCCTAGTGTTCCCTGGGGATCAGTTCAAGCTGATATATGCATTCACACCGCCACAATGGTTACCTCGATTACTCCGCAGAATCAGGGTAGAAAAGAAACCAGTGATTCCGGTGGCTCCAGCGTGGCCCCGAAGAGCGTGGTACGCGGAGATTGTAAAATTTCAGTGGGGAGTCCTTGGACTCTCCCACGTCGTCCGGCTTTCGCAAGGACCGATATACCACCCTTCCTTACCAGCCCTAGGTTTGACGGCCTGGCTATTGAAGCCCACATTCTAAAAAAGAGAGGGCTCTCTAATGCTGTGGTATCTACCATGATCAATGCCAGGAAGCCGGTATCCAGGCAGATCTACTATAGAATCTGGAAGGCGTACATCGCGTGGTGTGAGGCCAAGAAATGGCATCCACATAAGTACGTAATAGGTAGGATTCTGGACTTCCTACAGTGGGCTGTAGATGGGAAGCTTGCCTTGAGTACTATCAAGGGTCAGATTTCGGCCTTGTCAATATTTTTTCAAAGGCCCTTGGCTTCGCATTCACTAGTCAAAGCCTTTATACAAGGAGTGATGCGTATTAGGCCTCCGGTTAATATTCCCATATGTCCATGGGATCTAAACTTGGTTCTGTCGGTTCTACAGAAACAACCATTTGAACCATTACAGCATATTTCCTTGGTGCTTCTCACCAGGAAATTGATTTTTCTAGTAGCCATTTGTTCGGCTAAAAAGAGTATCGGAATTAGCAGCTATGTCCTGTAAGGAGCCATATCTGGTTATCCATAAGGACAGAGTAGTGTTACGTCCTCATCCAGCCTTTCTTCCTAAGGTGGTATCGAGGTTTCATTTGAACCAAGATGTGGTTCTTCCTTCTTTTTTCCCCAAACCTACTTCGGTAGAGGAAAAGTTATTGCATTCTTTGGATGTAGTAAGAGCAGTTAAAGCTTATCTAAAAGCCACTGCTCAGATTCGCAGAACGGATACTTTGTTTATTCTGCCGGAAGGCCCCAGAAAGGGTCAGGCAGCGTCAAAGTCTACTTTAGCCAAGTGGATTCGACAGGTCATTATGCAAGCTTATGGCTTGAGAAGGAGACCGCCTCCGTTCAAAGTTAGAGCGCACTCCACGAGAGCAGTTGGAACTTCATGGGCAGTGCATCACCAGGCCTCCCTGGCTCAAATCTGTAAGGCCGCAACATGGTCTTCGGTACACACATTTACTAGGTCCTACCAGGTGGACGTTAGAAGTCAGGAGGATGTCGCCTTTGGGCGCAGTGTGTTGCAGGCCGCAAAAGATCCTCATGTCTGATAGCGCTCAGCTTATATATGGTGTATCCCCCCCCTCATTTGGCATTGCTTTAGGACATCCCATTAGTAATGACTATGTCGCTCTGTGTCCCGTGATGTACGAGAAAGAAAATAGGATTTTTATAACAGCTTACCTGTAAAATCCTTTTCTTGGAGTACATCACGGGACACAGAGCTCCCGCCCCTCTTTAGGGACACTTATTGCTTTGCTACAAAACTGAGGTGCTCCCGGATGGGAGGGGCTTATATAGGGGAGGGTACTTCCGGTTTTGGAAGTTGCCAGTGCCAGCACCTGACGGTATCTATATAACCCATTAGTAATGACTATGTCGCTCTGTGTCCCGTGATGTACTCCAAGAAAAGGATTTTACAGGTAAGCTGTTATAAAAATCCTATTTTTTTTTTTTTGTAAGTTATAAAACATGCACTGAAGAGATGTACTGCAACTATTTTTAATTTTTTTTGCCCAGTATGCTTTAGGAAAAGTAAGTTGCCTAGACGTATGCTGTAGGAAAAGTAAGTTGTACTGTACTGTGGTCTGGCAGTGGCCCGAGCCTGTGTTTACAGACTGATACTGTTGTATGCCTACAGTTCAGCAGAAGCGGAATCACCTTATACGTACACAAAAAGGAAGTGTTACCACACACGTTCTCCTGTCATTGCAGCTTTTATGCTGACCTGCCATCACACTTAGAATCCAACATGTAGGAAACTTATAGGCGGAATTTTCTGTAGCTCTGTTACTGTGAGTGACGGGCTCTTAGCACTTGGCATGGAGCGTTGTTATTTTATAGGCCTCTTCTTAAAATAAACAGGCAGATTTCAGATGAATACGCAGCGCACAGATCTTTCCAATTTGCATTTTCCTTTTGCTTGTTCTCCACCAGGAAGAATGGTGGGAAGTCGCAATGCAGCCAACTCCGCCGCAGGGCCTGGATTGGTGTTGGAGCAAGGGTGATTTCTGAAGTGCGCAATGTGTTTTCAGGCAATATCCCTCATTGACAGCACTTAGCTTTTCCTATACTGAGGTTCCAGCATGCCAGAGGGCTGGGAATGTGTTTTTCTTTTGCATGGCGTATTATGATCCTTATGATCTCTACTGTCCACCTCATTACAATTGGCGCAAGTATTATTTACTTTCTGTTTTCCTGCATTTCTTGCACATGACGGCATTGGGGTGGCCAATCTATGATGTATTGAGAATAGAGCTCACACAAGTGCCAGGCCTCTGCTGATGCAAACAGCCCTGCCAGGGTAGCTAGGATGACATGCTGCACGTCACTAATTGTCAATAATGAACGCCGTGTTTGTGTAACCTTTCTTCTGCTAGAGGTAGGAGCGAGAAGCTGTTGCTGTGAGTAAGCTCCGTTCCAGCTGCCTGTAGAATAACACTCTTAGGAAAAGTCTTTCTCGCACGGGGTGACATTGTCCAGACATACCTCTCCATTCAAATTTCCACTGTCACCTCGCCAAACAATCCTGCAGAGAGCCAGTGTTACTGTAAATCACGCTTTTATAAAATAATCTTCGTATATTAACTTTAAAGGGACCTGCGAGTTCCCAGCACCATTCACTAGGGAGTTACCGGTACTTGCTTCCAAGTAGCAGAAAGAGTTAACTGTGATTTCTAGAGGAGGAAAATTACGTTTTCAAATTTTTTTTTTTTTTTCACGTGTCTTTTCCCAGCCGTCAAGTTGCCAGGTTGCCCTCATCACGTATGCAGCTTCCTCTGAGACTCTAATAAACAGCTAATAATTATTAATCAAAAATGAGCGTTGGAAGAACAAAGCTAGATTTTGAAGAGAGAAATTTTGGAGCCCGGTCAGAACAGACACATTGGGAAATAGCATTATGGGAACAAGCAGGCGGGGTTCACTCTGGGTCAGAGAGTTTCCTGTGGAAGGTACAAAAAAGTGATTTTACCTTGCCAGGGTATAAAATTTGTCATTTTATGAATGTCCACTGTGACCATGCCAACATTGAAATTACTCATCTCAAAGGAGGAATTAACCACAACAGATTTTGTTTAAACAGCTTCCTTATTGGTTCGCAAGGTTTGTCTAACGGCGGTTAAGCACCCCCTATATATTTGTCAGTCGGATCAAAGCCTCTCTGTGTCTCCTTCCAACTCTCGGGATCGCTGTCCATGGTGCACAGAGCGTGGCATAGATGCCTTTTTGTAGCTACAGAAAAAGGATCTTAATATGAGAGCTCTGTGCTTTAATAAACTCTGCCACTGCTCCCGGGTTCATACGCATCAAATTCTAGGCATGTTTATAAATGTTTTAGAAGTGTGAATTATCAAGGGAGGGTCAGTGGGTACATCAAGCCCCATAAACCTTTTTTTTCATATAATATAGGTTTTTATTGCTCAACAGTTCTTAATATCCTCTTTTTAAATAAGGTAATCAGCTTATGAGCTGTCTCAAAAATGTCCATTTTGAACTCTAGAGACACCCATAGAGACAAATGGCAAAGGTATGCTCAGAGCTGTTTTAGCAGTTAGAAGATAAAAAAATAAAATAATAATCAATCATATACTGGATAAAGAGTAGGCAACATCAAATAAATGAACAAACCACAGTTATACAGCATGCCTGCTCATAGATGGCGAAATTTTGGCTGTTGCAGTAAATGGGTAAAGCTGACCTCCAGGCACACCTAAAATACACAGTGCATACATATTTGTACATTCATATACCTGCCAAATACAGGCCTCCCAGACAGCAAAGCCAGGTAAAACCAATCAAGCTGCTAATTAAACTTAACATTTTCATTACATACATTATTTTATATCCTATGCAATGCAGGCTGATCATGGGTGGTGGGAGGAGCTGGCAGGGTGCTGTATATGGCTTCCTGAAAGCATCCCAGCACCCTGCCTCAGTTCTCCTCTCAAGAGCCATCAGTCCTGATAAAAGCAGTGGACTAGATATGAAAATGGGTCACAGGAGTACAAAATGAATTGCACTCCTGTGACCCATAGGAGAAGCCCAGCCAAAAGAGCTCAGGCTGGACTTCTCCTTTAAAACAGACCCAACGTTTATCTAAAACCAAATATTTGTTAGTTGTGGATAGTAGGGAAGGATTGGATGCTTTGTATTCCCCTGCTGGGAAGATCCACTGTTGGTCCTGGTGATCTAGTTTTGGGTCATTGGAGAAAAACAAAAATGTTTGAGTGTCATTAAAGCGGAAGTAAACCCATCGATTTGATAGTTTTAAAAAACAGTTAACATTTCCGGCATGCCGGAAATGCTAGCTGTCACATTGGTTGTGCTCTCAACCAAACTGTCAAACCATCCAATGGCTGGTGTCATAGCAGATCACATGTGCAGCATCATGGCAGTTGAAAATTAAACAGAGGCTAAGATGGCAGCTTCTTTGGCTGAAAACGATAGGAGGGTTTACTTCCACTTTAAAATAGGAATATAAGGGAAGATTACCAATGGGGACAGTTGTTCCTGTAACAACTGTGTAGGAGAGGATTTTACTTATTGTTACTTACTGTTGTGTCGCTACCTCAGGAAATGAAGTAAAATCTCTCCAATGGGGACACCAAACAAAACTTGACCAAGGATGTTTGAATCATTCTCTACTCTATCCAAAACTGACATTTTTTCTACTAGATATGCTTAAAATATCTTTCATTAATAAATCCATGTTCAAGCTATAAAGAAGTAAATAACTGCATTTAGTGGCGTATTTTTATGTCTGCCTGGAGTTTGTCTTTACATTTTTAGAATTTGAGACTTGCGCAGCATTTTATAGATGGCAAAAATGGTTAACTGGTGGTTTCTACACATTGCCAGAATTGTTTTTTTAAAATTATGTTACAGTTCACACTGCGGCTTCCACTCTGAATGATAAATATACACTTTATAACTCAACTTTTAAGTAAAATATACGATTTATAAAAATCCAATCACTGGTCGAATCGTAGTGTTTTATAGCAGCTTTTAATTCCTAAACATCTCGGTTTTCTGCACTGTTACTAGCAGTATTAGTTGTTATTGACCGCAGGCCACACACAGACTCATTCCTGGGTATATAGAGTTTCTGCGCACTGTTGTGGTCGTTGTGAGCTCCTTATAGCTCGAACTCGCAGTTATCAGTCCAGGCGATGAAAGGATTGCAGCCTGGGAAAAGATTTCTTGTGTCCCAATATCACACAAGCCCAATCCCGTCAGTCTTGTGCAGGAAACGGAAAACATTTTTCAGATTTTTTATTGAAGCCTTAGTCGTAAATCCCTTTAAGTTTCTCTCTAGTAATCTCATACATTTGGGACATAAATAATTGCTGACAAAGCAGCGACTGCAGGAAATCTAAATGCCAGCCAATAAATCTAGACCTGTGCTGGAGTATTTCTGGCTGTTACCTATATTACATTCAGATTGGAAAACAAAAAAGCTTTCCATGCAGTATAAGTGATCTACACTTTTATTATTTATTACAAAGATTGTATTTTTTCTGCTTTGTGTTATGGCCTACTGTGAGCTGACAGGGCAGGGGCTCCTTGGCTTAATTGCCACTGGAGCTGCTATGTATTTGTTTTCCTTGTGTTTCCTCCCCAGCATAAATACATAATACTAATTTTAACACGCAGTCCGCCCAAAACTGTTCTCTCACGATTAATAAATTGGTGTAAGCTCTTTCACCCAACCCTCCCCTCTCCTGTGGCATAGTTTTATTACTCTTGCTGCATGACCTGTAATGCAGGCTGACAGAATCATTTCATTATGTATTGATAGACAGTATCATAATGACCACAGATGGTGGGCCGAGTCATAAAATTATTTCCCCATTGAAATTCCTTAGATGTGTAAAATGGCAAAGTAAGGGTTTGTATAGATGTGCAAATGCACAGTGCTTTCTGGTGCATTCAAACTGCATTTCTTAGGCCCTTTGCATACAGAGGTGTTTAGCTGTGGTGTATGCATCACAGTGGTTTATTGCACCCGCGTAGGCACACAGGGCAGCATCCAGCCCTGCTGCCTTCAGCCTTTCACTGTATGCCAGGCTGTGGCTTGGCAGGGCTGAATGCTGCACCGAGTGATGCCAGTGTTTAGGGCCCTATGCTTTAGGGGACTAATGCCCAGAATGTAGAAGGCCTTGGTCCCTGAATGCAAAGGGCCCTCAATGCGCGTACCACTGTGTAAAGCATTCAGCCCTGCCCATCTATAGCCTGCCGTACACTTTGACAGACTGCAGGCAGTGGGGCTGGACACTGCACTTGTGCCTCCTGTGCTCTCTAAAATGCCCGGAGTTCACAATAAGCAGCCAGAATCCTCTGTGTGCCAGGTGCCTATGAACTCTCAGAGCACCTAAGACTTCTATGATCCTTTATCGGTGCTTCTGACCTGCTGTCAAAGTGGTTGTAAAGGCTGAAGGTTTTTTCGATTCATGAATTATATTCATAAGGGTAAAAAAACCTGTGTGCTGCTCCCCCCACAGCCCTGGCTAATACTCACCTGAGCCCCCTCTTGATCCAGTCATGTGCACAAGAGACTCTGCTGTCCCGGGACTCTCCCTCCTCATTGGCTCCCACAGCTGTCAATCTCAGCCAGTGAGGAGAGAGGCTCTGTGTCTTATGGACGCATTGATGCCGGGCTCGAGAAGCGAGCACGCAGCAGTGCTCCAATAGCAAGCGGTTTGCTATTGGGACACTGGTAAAGGGGGAGGAGCGCCGTCGGGGGACCAGAGAAGTGGAGGATTGGGGCTTCTCTGTGCAAAACCACTGCACAGAGCAGGTAAGTATGACATGTTTGTTATTTTTTTTTATCTGAACCTTTAACCACTTGCCGACCGCCTCCTGTAGATATACGTCGGCAGAATGGCACGTACAGGCACATCAACGTACCTGTACATCCCCTTTAACTGCCTGACATGGGGGTCGCGCGCTCGCGACCCTGCTGACTTCCCCGTGTGTCGGACCACGGGTCCTGCAGACTCGATTGCCGCGGGGATCCCCGCGAACGTTTCACGGAGACATAGAGCAGGGAGATGCTTGTGCAAACAAGCATCTCCCTGCTCTGCCTAGTGACAATGACGGGGATCTCGGCTCCGTGTACTCTAAGCGGAGATCGGTGTCATGTGACACAAAGCCCAACCCCCCCTCAGTTAGAAACACAATGCAGGGAACATTTAACCCCTACAGCGCCACCTAGTGGTTAACCCCTTCACTGCCAGTGTCATTTTCACAGTAACCAGTGAGTGCATTTTTATAGCACCGATCGCTGCGAAAATGACAATGGTCCCAAAAATGTGTAAAAAGTGTCCAATGTGTCCGCCATAATGTCGCAGTCACAAAAAAAATCACTGATCGCCGCCATTACTAGTAAAACAAAACAAAAAATATATAAAAATGCCATAAAACAGTCCCCTATTTTGTAAACGCTATAACTTATGCGCAAACCAATCAATAAACGCCGATTGCGATTTATTTTTTAACAAAAATATGTAGAATACGTATCGGCCTAAACTGAGGAAAAAAAAATGTTTATATCTTTTTGGGGGATATTTATTATATCAAAAAGTAAAAAATATTGCATTTTTTTCAAAATTGTCGCTCTATTTTTGTCTATAGCGCAAGAAAAAAAAAAAACACAGAGGTGATCAAATACCACCAAAAGAAAGCTCTATTTGTGGGAAAAAAAAGAGGACATCAATTTTGTTTGGGAGCCACGTCGCACGACCGCGCAATTGTCAGTTAAAGCGACGCAGTGCCGAATCGCAAAAAGGGGCCTGGTCTTTAACCAGCCAAAATGGTCCGGGGCTTAAGTGGTTAATGTCACTTTACCTCCTCCTGACTTGCATTTGACCTACTTTTCACCTGCTTCAAGTTGTTTTGCATTCATATTGATTTTAATGGGGAGAGAAGTAGTTATGAAGCTATAAAAACTTTTATGTAAAAGAAAGAGGAAAGGGAAACAGTGTTACCATATTGCTGGAGACCAAATGTAAAGATGCACTTTACATTTGGTCTCCACTAATTTGGCAGAAACACCCTGAAACATGTTGCCACACCATCTCTGATGTCATTATGCCATTTTGGTGCCCTGCTTCCACCCTGATGAGGTCCATGTGGTCCACAGCAGCCCTTCTGGTTGCTAGCAGGAGGCTGTCCACTTGAGCAAGTGCCTGGATTGGGGAAAGGCTATCGTCTAGTGGAAGTGCATTACATGCTGCGTTTTGGATTACACACTGTGAGTGCATATTATCTTTGTTTAAAAGAGAGTTATTAAACTACTACATATAGTCTGGGGTGCTGTTTCTCTTTCCTTTTGTCTTTTACATATGTGTGAGTCTGGAAGTGCGAGTCACCCCAATCGTGCCATCTGGAAAGAATCTGCTGACACTGATGGTGTTCATCCTTTACATTCATGGGGGAATATGATTTTTTAGATTTATGGATTTGAAAAGTATTATGTTATTCTTCTACTTTTCCTTATCTTTCGTCACATTTGCAAACACTTTGGTTGAGTTTTGAGCCTTTTCCACTTTTGTTTATTTTTGTGCTGGGTAGTTGTGTGTTTGCACGTATTATGAAGCTAGCAAAATCCCCACATACAGGTGCCCTAACTGACAGAAAATGTGTGTAAATACGGTGTTGTGCAATGTATTAACATGACAGAACTCTTAGATGACCTTAGAGTAGTGTGTGTATTGTTGTATCCCCATGTGATTCACTTATTGTGATTGTTTTTCTCTATGGGCTGAAGAAAATTGGAGTTTAGCTTTGGAGAATGTTGAATCAATTTCTCCTTAGCTTTGTTCTAGACTTCAGAGGAGGGGAAAATCGTGTAATATTACAGCGCGGATATGTTGGCACTTTACAGATCACCTTTCCAATGGTGTCTGTTTACTGTATTTCTGAGATTTTTTTATTGGATTTGGAGTTTTTGTTCCACAGGTTCTTAGCTTTGACATAAACCAGGACTTCCTGGTGACCTGATGAACTTAAAATTAGATTTATTTGGGAAGATGCTTCCCTGTTTCTTCATACTAGTGGAAGAATGAAAGGTATCACTGTACGGTGTGATGACTACATTGGGGACCCTGCTGGTTTTCTTTTACACGTTCCTCTGCTGTGCTTCCAATTTGAACAATGTCTTTCACAAGCCAGAGAGAGCAATTAAAAATCAAACTAGAATTTGGGATCTAACAACACACGAAAATAAGATTCATGTACTTGGTATTGCCAGAAAATGTTTTAAGAGCAATGGTATCTTTTCATTTATCCTATAAATCAGCTTGATTTGAAGCCTAACTTCACATTTATTGTCCCTATTAAATAGTTTGTTTGAGCCAAGCTGGCCCAGACAAACTATTTACTACACTTACAGGTGTGCTCTTGCTGGGCATGCTGTATTTAACTGTATGTAGCGTCAGCTACACACAGTATACATTGCTGTGTTCTGGCAGTGGGACAGGACTTCCCGTCCTGCTCCTGGAACAAAATAAAGGTTGACTGAGCACTGCTCAGCCATTCACGGAAAGCTTTGTATCCTATGAATGAATACAAAGCTGCCTCTGAATGACTGAGGCAGAGATAATGACATCATCTGCCCTCCTCTCCACCTCACCCAATAGGAGAAAGCTTTGTATTCATTCATAGTATACAAAGCTTCCTGTGAAAGGCTGAGCAACACCCAGTCTGGCTCATTTTTGTTCTAGGAGCAGAACGGGAAGTTTTCTTCCTACTGCCAGGACACAGTGCTGTATACTGTATGCAGCTGAGGCTACATACAATTAATACAGCGTGTCCAGCAAGCGCGCCTGTTAGGCCCAAATTAACTATTTTATAGGGACATTATTTGTACAGTTAGGCTTTAAAAGAGAAGTATGTTTTTCTTTTTTCTTTTGGATTCATACTTACCTAGGTTAATGCAGCATCGATCCCTGGCAACTCTGTACTGACAACCGAGCGATCAAACATCGCAGATCACTCGGTTTTCACAGCTCCATGAGCAGAGAGCTGCAGATTGTCAGTCACTGTTCTCTGCTCTGCCCCCTCCTCGCTCACTGGAGCGCTGAGCTGGAGAGGGGGCGGAGCAGCCATCTTAGGCTCTCAGCGGCTTGCGGAGAGGCTGAGACGGGTATCAGTCCTGGCACCTGGCAGATCCAGACTTCCATTGTCGGGATGACGCGGTGCCTGGACTGATTTCTGTGACGTCGGTAGAGAGTGCACTTCAGTCCGCTCTGCTAAAAACGGGTCACAGGAGTGCAAAACAAATTGCACTCCTATGATCCATAGGAGAAAAACAGCCAAACAAGCTTTGGCTGGACTTCTCTTTTAACTTTTGTTCTAATATAATTTATAGCTGCCTCCTTCTGTATAAAGTGTTTGCCTACTCAGCTGAGAGTTGGCTTGGCATGTTAGTTTGTAACCAAAGGATTTATACACCAGAATTTGATTTGATGTGTTGCCAACATCCCGTGTGTTCAAGAACAATAGGAAATGTCCCCCTGACTAGGGGTTGGGACTTTAAGGGCAACAAATGTAACAATAAAGTATATGAGTACAAATATGTATTAAATTATTAGTTTTAAGAAGCCAAATAAATGGCAGTATGTAACATAATACATTTTTGTATTCATATACTTTATTGTTACATTTGTTGCCCTTAAAGTCCCAACCCCTAGTCAGGGGGACATTTCCTATTGGCATGTTAGTTTCAGTCCCAATGTGTTATATATTGCTTTTCTTCCAAATCTCCCTCATCTCTCCCAGCAAAGTCACCTCTTCCTTGCCTCATGTCCGTAGCATTGCTTAGCCTCTTCAGTCCTCATCAGCCCAATTTTCCTGTATTACCACTGATGACAGCCGTTTTTGGCAAAAAAAGACTATGGGGGTTATTCACGAAAGGCAAATCCACTTTGCACTACAAGTGCAAACTACACTTGAAATTGCACTTGGAAGTTCAGTCACTGTAAATCTGAGGGGTAGATCTGAAATGAGGGGAAGCTCTGCTGATTTTATTATCCAATTATGTGCAAGCTAAAATGCTGTTTTTTATTTTCCTTGCATGTCCCCCTCAGATCTACAGCGACTGCACTTCCAAGTGCACTTTCAGTGCAATTTCAAGTGTACTTTGCACTTGTAGTGCAAAGTGGATTTGCCTTTAGTAAATAACCCCCTAGGTTAAGATTGCATAACATATATCAGGCTACGGTTGATGGTTGCTAATTAGTTACAGATCATCCTTATTGTATTACCATCTTGTGGCAGGGCCTATTCACACAGTTGTGTTAGTGTGCACTCTCTTGTGTGTTAACATGAATTCCATGCACAGCATTAATTTTGAATGGGCTAACAGGGCAATTCAATATGAATCATACTTCGGTTCACTGACCTGGATTTTGTGTTGTTGCAATTATGCAAACAACACAATAGTCTGAATGCACCCTCAATATCACGAGTGTGACACACTTAGACATTTCAATTATTCAAGGTGTACTTCAGTCCAGGAAAACAGCACGCTAGTTGCACCTTACTTTTGGGCCTTGTTTAGACTTGCGGTTGGAGGGTGGCAGTTGCGCCTCGTTTTTGCTGCCTGCCAACAACCCCCAATAAGCTGCAACAGGCAGCGAATGGGGATGCTTTCATGCCGCTGCAGTAATGCTTCTTTTCATGGCCACATCAAAGTTAACCCAACTTGTAGTGATCGGTGGCCAGCAAGCCCACCAAGTGCTACACACTCAAGTCAATGGGGAAGCGCCCCAAATGCCCCACAACTACGTGCAATGCACGCGGTTGCAGCACATTTGTCTGCAAAAGCGGGGTTAAAACAGGCGATGAGGAGGTGTCGCATCACTTCCTCACTGTCTGTCAGTAGCCTCTGGAGCGTGATCCGAGCACTTTATCACGCTTCAGAGGCAAGGGAGATTTAGATGCACATCTAATTCTACCTTTACTGTGTCTTTTAAGTACACTCCCTAGAAATTAATTGAAAGCTATGGGAGTGACCCTGATTGCACATTTGTATAGTGAGTAAAAATGTTGTATGGTCATTTTTTACGAATGGGAATATAATTTCAAAATTATTTCTTAGTTTAATGCTACAAAAACATGAGTTACTAAGTTACCTAAACCATTATCCTACACGCCATTCCCTCATATCAAGGGATTTCATACCTTTTCTTTTTTTTCTGTTTCTTTTATTATCATGTATATTCAGTGTGCATGTTTTACTAGAGCAAGAAGACCACGCTTATCTGTTTTTGACAGCTTTCCCTTTTGCTATAGAGCGATTTCCTGTGAAAGCACCATTTGCATGAAAGATGTTGAGTGAAAAGGGGGATTTAAAGATTATGGCGGAAAACGGTCGCTTCGATTTCTTTAGTTAATTACTCCAGTGTAATGCCAAAAGGAGCAGACAGTGGATTATTGCAGTGCAGCTACAAGTTCTTTGTACGGGAAGATAGTTCCTGGAAGTACGTGGATACTGGGATTAGGCAGCATTGGATGTGCACGTGGCCGTGAATGAGTGCACATTTTGGTGGAGACTGTAAGATAGGGGACTTTTTATTCTTTTTGGATAAATGTTTGTATTCACTATTAAGAAGAGAGCAGGTTTACAAGACATTTTCACCCTATTGCATGAATTTATCATATCTGTGTTCATGTAGTATACAGCATGAATTTGTTGGAATAATTGAGAGGTGGAACTAAAACAATTTACCGTAAGTAGAAAAATGTAAAAAGGTAGCAAAAAACAAATCAGAAGATAGTAGAACTAAACTTATTGATTTAAATGTTTTCCAAAACAGTTACAGTGCCTTGAAAATGTATTCATATAATTTAAAATGTTCCACATTTTGTCATGTTACAACCAAAAACGTAAATGTATTTTATTGGGATTTTATGTGATAAACCAACACAAAGTTGCACATAATTGTGAAATGGAAGGAAAATGATAAATGTTTTTCAACATTCTTTACAAATAAATATGTGAAAAATGTGGGGAGCATTTGTTTTCAGCCCCCTTTACTCTGATGCCCCTAACTAAAATCTAGTGGAACCAGTTTCATTCAGAAGTCACCTAATTATTAAATAGTCTAAGCATAAGTTAAATGCTAACAATGCAGTGAATCGTAATGCAATTCAAAATGAAAAAAAAAAAAACGATTCAAGAATATTGCATTAAATGAAAGTCCATTGTGACATTTCCCAACACCAAAATTAAGTGCTTCTAAATAGTTATGTCTTCTGTTTTCTTCACCACGAGTGTTCAGAAGATAGATGGCAACTCACCGGAGGTGTTTGACCGCTTGTTACAGGAAGTCAAAAAGCGCTATTGGAAAACCAAATTCAGATAACACTTGTCCACTCCAGAAATCCCTCAGGACCAAGCTAGGATGTAGGAATATTCTCCACATGAGACATAGAGAAGTACTTCATAGTGTAGTAGGTTTATTAACCACTTCAGCCCTGGACCATTTGTCAGCTTAAAGACCGGAGGTCTTTTTACAATTTGGCACTACGTCGCTGTAACTGACAATTGCGCGGTCGTGCGATGTGGCTCCCAAACACAATTGAAGTCCTTTTTTTCCCAAAAATAGAGCTTTCTTTTGGTGGTATTTGATCGCCTCTGCGTTTGTTTGTTTTTTGCGCTATAAACAAAAATAGAGCGACAATTTTGAAAAAAAAAAAGCAATATTTTTTACTTTTTGCTATAATAAATATCCCCAAAAAATATCTAAAAAACATTTTTTTCCCTCAGTTTAGGCCGATACGTATTCTTCTACATATTTTTGTTGAAAAAAATTGCAATAAGCGTTTATTGATCGGTTTGTGCAAAAGTTATAGCGTCTACAAAATAGGGGATAGTTTTATGGCATTTTTATTAATATTTTTTTTTAAATGGCGGCGATCAGCGGTTTTTTTCATGACTGCGACATTATGGCGGACACATCGGACACTTTTGACACATTTTTGGGACCATTGTAATTTTTACAGTGATCAATGCTATAAAAATGCACTGATTACTGTGAAAATGACACTGGGAGTGAAGGGGTTAACCACTAGGTGGCGCTGTAGGGGTTAAGTGTGCCCTAGTGAGTGATTCTTACTGTAGGGGGGATGGGATGTGTGTGACATGACACTCATCTCCGCTCCGATTACACGGATCGGAGATCCGTGTCATTGTCACTAGGCAGAGGGGAGATGCTTGTTTACATTAGCATCTCCCCGCTCTATCTCTCCGTGAGACGATCGCGGGTGTCCCCGCAGCGATAGAGTCCACGGGACCCATGGTCGGGCTCACGGAGCTCACGGCGCGACCACACGGCTGCATCTTAAAGGGGACGTACCTGTACGCCCTTATGCCTGTCCGTGCCATTCTGTCAACGTAAATAGGCATGTGCTGGTCCTTAAGCGGTTAAATGATTAAAAGCATATACATGGTACAAAGTTGCACTCGCATGGCTTCTTGCAAACTGAAAACAGGACTTCTTATGGCTACCTTTCAACAACTGCGATTTTTAGCGCCACTATACCGTCGTATTTACCGCGATGTTCGGCCGCTAGCGGTGCAGTTTTAACCCCCGCTAGCGGCTGAAAAAGGGTTAATACTGCCCGCAAACCGTGGCTACTGCTGCTGTTTGCGGGCGGTATTACCGCGGTGTCCCATTGACTTCAATGGGAAGGAGCGGTATACACACCGCTCCTTCACTGCTTCAAAGATGTGGCTTGCAGGAGATTTTTTTTTCCTCCCGCCAGCGCATCGCATTGAGCATACTGGGGCAGGATTATTTCAGGCGTTATTTATGCGCTATTTTTAGCGCTAAAGCGCTTGAAATATGCCTCAGTGTGAAAGGGGCCTTAGGTTCCTGTTTCTGGCACAGCTGCAGTGTTTCTTGGTTACAGGTGCGCTTTGGTTTCACAGGTTGCCTGGAATTGCTTTTCAACATCTAACTCAAGAGTCAAGTCAGGCAAAACTTGATCCCCATTTGGTGTCTATCGCATTCATTTCAGAATCAGAGTGTGGCAGAAAGTAGAGTACCTGTTGTTCTAAGGAGCATCCACTACAGAGTGTAGGTCATATAATACTGAATGAGGAACCCTCCAGTAGAAAATTTATAGGAATATTTGAAGAACTCGTGAAGTAGCTTGGCTTCTCAACAGGCTTGGTGGTGCCTGAGATAAGTGGGGGTCTCCTTGTTGGGCTGACAGACAGCAGTCTAGACATGGAAGGAGGTGTGGCCCAATCTTATTCCACACAAATGGGAAATTCATTTTTGATTTAAAGCAGCACGTTATTTCAGGAGTTAAACGCCCCATATGATGTAATTTTCTTGACTGCAGTAGAAAAAATAAGCAGAAAGCCATTGATTATAGAGGCAATGTTTTGTTTGACTTTTGTATATATGAACCATTGTTCCTTCACTGTCATTTTAGGTTACCTTTATAATGCATATACTGGCATTGTTCTCTTTTCTGTCTGATTCTCCTGATGTCCTCACATCTTCTAGATATTCTACATTAGAGCAAAGAAAATAAAGATCATAAAGTTGTCAAATGAGCAAAGAATCTGCTGTCGATAAAACAGATCTTCAGCTTACCTCTATGGCTTGCCCTAGTGCTTTTTCCACCTTGCATGCCAGAGTTTTTATGTGGAACAGAATACACCATAATACTCTGTGGTGAGCCCTCGGAAACACAAGCCCAACCAGTTTCCCTGTTAAGATGTTTGTTTTGGGGAGGCCTTCGGAGCTTTGGAATATTGGGACTTGCGCTAAACTTTCTGCAAAGTGATAAGACAGAGTGTAAAATTCTGGGACTTGACACAACTTGGCTTGAGGCTGACTCGTTGAGATTTTAGGTCATTTATTGCAGAATTGTAAAATTCCATTCAAATGCAGTTAACACAGTGTCGAAGTTGTATCAAGGGTATCCAAGCGGAGCATTCCATGAACCTGTTTTCTTTGGCAGAAGTGGCATGTGACTGGTCTCTTTGGCTTTGATGGAAGGGTTGACTAACATTCACCTGAACAAAAAGAAAGAAAAGAATATTATGATTGTACGCACATATTTATATGTCCCTTAGGCCGCTTATGAGTCAGAATAGTATACTAAGAATTATATTGACAATGCACAGAGCCTCCATCAATCTAACAGCTTGGGGAGGTGGTGGAATGTTCATGGGTACTTTTAGAAAATTAAAACAAGTATATGTTATTGGCCATCTTTATTATCGCTTATGTATATGTCTCTGCCTCCATAAAAATCTTCATTTGTCAGGACCGATCTTTCCTCCTTCTAATTGACAAGGAAAGGAAATGTAAATCACGTCTATGCTGCTTCAGTACATCAGGCAAGTCGCATGAGACACAGCAGTGGTTCAAAGCAGTAGACTTCCAATTCTTTGCTCTCAGCCTTAGATGGAAAGAGTAGATTCCCCCTGTAGCATACAGTATTTCAGGAGAGGATAGTTATGGAAAGGAGCAGAGTCTTCCTGCAGGGCAGTGTATTTAAGGAGAGGAGGGTTAGAGAAAGGAGCAGAGTCCTTCAGTAGAGCAGAGTATTTCAGGTGAGGAATGTTAGATAGAGGAAGGAGCAGAGTCCTCTAGTAGCACAGAGTATATATTGAGAGGAGAGTTAGACAGATGAAGGAGCAGAGTTCCCCAGTGGTGCAGAACATTTCAGGAGAGGAGGGTTAGGTAGAGGAAAATCACAAATGTTATACTTATCTCCTCTGGGCAATGATTTTGCACAAACCAGCCTTGATTTTGTTTTGGGTCCCCTGCCGAGTGCCCCGAATATCAAGGTGCTTGCTATAGGGACACCTGTGTTTGCTCGCTCCCCAGGCCCGCTCTGTGTGTCAATAAGACACACAGAACTGGATTCGACCCTGCTCCCTCCTCACTGGCTGTGATCGGCAGCAGCAGCAGAAGCCAATGGCTCCTGCTGCGGTCTCTGAGCCAATGAGGAGGCAGAGAGCCAGGACAGCAGCCGCTCTAGTGCACACCGCTGATCAAGATCATGGTAAGTATTAGGGGAGCCTGCGGGGAGAGTTGCATACTGAAGGTTTCTTACCTTTGTGCATAGAATGTGTGTTGGTAAGAAACCTTCAGCCTTTACAACTAGTTTAACTACTTTAACAGCATTACTGTTACTTTTCATTCTGAAACAAAGCGGTATTACACTATTAGAGGTCCTCTTTTTATGGTGTATTGCTTGAGAGCTGGTGGACTGGAAGAGTAACATTTTGATGTGTTTCCCAGAGAGCACAGCACAGAGGAACCCTTGGATTCAGTTTATAAGCGCTTGAGACCTTCTTATTATATAAAGGGTCACACAGAATCTAGTGAGTGTGGTGAATGGAGTTTTACACACAATCTTGAGCACTATTCGTGAATTAAAGTGAGTCACAGATAAAGAAGGAACACTTTATTAGGAACCTTACTTGGAAGCACTTTAACAAAACAAGACACTTTTAATTAATATTAATCATTTTATTGGCATAAGAATGTGAAGCAGTGGATTAGTTTATGAACACTTTATTGTTGCACTTTATAATATCATATGATTGATTAGTATTTCACATTTGGTTTTAAGTGCAAGATGGTTTGTAATATTTTATTCAGTTTGTCATATTTAATTTAGTTTATTATCTTATGTATTTACTTAGAGCGCTGCATTGGTAAATATATTTTTTTATGTTCACGCTATTATCCCCCTAGGGCAGTGATGGCGAAACTTGGAACCCCAGATGTTTTGGAACTACATTTTCCATGATGCTCATGCACTCTGCAGTGTAGGTGAGCATCATGGGAAATGTAGTTCCAAAAACATCTGGGGTGCCAAGGTTCGCCATCACTGCCCTAGGGTATATAGGAGGGTACCTAGCAGCTCATTTAAAATCCAGAGGAGGGACCATAAGCGCAGAGTGTGGTACCATTTCAACACAATAGTAAGGTTAGGTTACTGCTCTGCATCTGTATTGAACAATTTAGGTTTATGTTTTCCCACATGATTAAAAAGAATGGCACAAATTTGTTTTGCACAACTAGTTGTTTCATACAATTTTTCATGGTTTTGCTCTCAT
The DNA here is from genome assembly GCA_029206835.1 of Rana muscosa. NCBI lineage: Eukaryota > Metazoa > Chordata > Amphibia > Anura > Ranidae > Rana > Rana muscosa. The sequence continues at coordinate 333,094,533 of CM055119.1, forward strand.
GAAGATACATTGGATATTAAAAGAGCAAATGAACCTATAAAATCTTATGTCATTTCTCTTTCTCTTAGCGTTGTTCCTCAGACAACCGTTATCCTGAATAATGAAAGACAGAACTCTGTAGTGGCCAAGCTGCAGAGTCAGGAGGATTCAGTGAACAAGACGACAGAAAGTCTGGAAAATATACTTAATAGGTAATGTCTTTGTGTACATTTCAATTGCATGATAAAAGGGAGATTTAAAGTGGTTGTAAACCCCTTTTGACTACTTCTACCTATAGGTAAGCCTAGAATAATGTTTACCTATAGGTAGTGGAAATATCTCCTAAACGTGCGCCGTTTAGGAGATATTGCACTTGTCCGCCGAAAATGTTAACGGCGCATGCGCTGGGAAGAAACTAAATTAAGTGCCGTTTCTTCCCCAGCCTGTGCCGTTAATGGCGGCTCTCATGCGCATGCGTGGGAGTGACGTCACGCGCCTCCGGCGAATCACAGAGCCGGAGTCCGCAGCCCAGAAGGAAGAGGAGACAGAAGATGAACGATGCCTACACAGGGGACATCGCTGGATTCTTTTGCAGGTAAGTGTCACATAATGGGCTAGTATGCGATGCATACTAGCCCATTATCCTTTTAATTTGCAGGCTTTTCAGGTAGCAAACGAGGAAGTAAAACCCATCAGGGTTTACTTCCTCTTTAAGCTGGCGATAGATGGCTCAAAATTTGGCTGGGACAGCAGGGACTGCCCGAATTTTGATCCGTCTATGGCCATTCCTGTTCGAGAGCAGTCGATCTAAGGACCATTTGCTCTCAAACAGGCTTGTTGGAAAATGTTGCTTTGATTAGTGCTGCAGCCAATCGTCTGTAGCAACAGACCAGCTTATTCTGACGGCAGGGGAGTCCCCACCATCAGAATACAACAGCACAATGGGGAGGATTCCCTCATCCACCTTGAATGTGTGGATGGGGCAATGAGGTTGGTCTGTTTTTGATCAGCTGGCTGGCTGATCAACAAAAAACATTTCATTTATTTATATTTACATTTATTTATATACAGTGTATTTTGTATTTTTGTAGCTGACTATTAACAGAAAGGAGCATATTCAGCCTATAGCTCAGTTTGTTATTTTAGTGTACACCTGCAGCCAACTGTAGTGTGTTGAGAGCCTGCATGAAGACTGTCAGCTGATGTTCGTAGTCTGGTGCAGAGGCATGCATGGATCCCATTTACATACTCACTGTAAATCCTATTCCCTTAATCTAAAAAAAAACAGCAACATAAAAACTCTGCATGGTCAGGCCTAAGTCCAGTATATATTGTCTGTCTATGGCTAGAATTATTGCTCTCACTCTGACGATCGTGGCGATACCTCACATGTGTGATTTGAACACCGTTTACATATGCGGGCGCGACTTCCCTATGCGTTTTCTTTGCTGCGCGAGCTCGCGGGGACAGGGGCGCTTTTAAAATGTTTTATTTTTTTTTCTTATTTATTTTATTTATTTTTATAATATAAAATTGTGTTTTTAAAAAAAATTATTTTTGATCACTTTTATTGCTGTCACAAGGAATGTAAACATCCCTTGTGACAGTAATAAGTTGTGACAGGTACTCTTTATGAAGGGATCGGGGGTCTAAAAGACCCCCGATCCCTCCTTTGCACTTCAAAGTATTCAGATTGGCGAAAACGGGGATTCTGAATACCGTGTATTTTTTAAAATCCGGCGCCATTGGCAGCCAAGTAAGCCGGACGTGATGTCATGATGTCGCTTCCGTGGTTACATTAAAGAGACTGAATCAAAGCCGTCCGCGGCTTTGTTTCAGTCTCTCTCTAGGCGCCGGAGGTGGCGCATTGTGGATCGGGTCTCCCGGTGGGACGGGAGGCCCGGTAAGAGCGGCGGAGGCGGCGGGAGGCAGCGGATGTCCCCACCCACTCCTCCGGAATATCAACCGAGCAGCTTTTAGCCGCATTGGTTGTTATTCCTGGAAAGCCAATCGCCGGCTCTGAAAAATGGTACCGGGATGATGCCTGCAGCTGCGGGCATCATCCCGGTATAACCCCTGAAAGCCGAGGCCGCATATCTGCGTACGCTCGACGGGAAAGGGATAACTATCCAGTGACCAAAGAACCCTGGAGAAGTATATGTTGTGAAAATTTAAATGTTTTCTCTAACCTTTGTTTTATTCAAATCTATACATGATATGGCAGTTTTCTACAACATTACAGAATCTGCTGGCGCTATATGTGCAAGCAGTGCATATAATTGTAAATTGCAGATTTCACAGATAGATTAGCCATTGTCTCCAGTAAATAAATCGCTGTAATAAAATGCTTGGTTTTAAATGCAGTGCGGTCCCTGGACGAAGACATAACACAATCGTGGTGAAGGTACCAGGCCCAGATGAAAGCCACAGTCATGATGAAAATGACAGCGGATCAGAAGCCAGTGATACACTGTCAAACTCTGGACACTCTGGAAATTCCAACATGGGGAACAACGTTACCTTGATCACTCTGAACTCTGAAGGTATGTCCAGCATCGGATGTCCTGTTACACCTGAGGAATGAAAATTTTTCTGCCCCAGCCTGTTTCTCAGGCAACCAAAAGATGACCATATTTTACTTACCAGCAGTTCTGGTACAAGGCCATCTGGTGCCCAGGGCAAAAGTGCCAAACTGCGCCCCCCACTGTGTAAAGTATAGGTCGGAGCTAATAGCGGTGTGCTCAGTGCCGGGTCAAAATATACTGTATGTAATGGTTGTGAGGTGCTAAAAATAGTGCTTATGGTTGTGGACGTAGTGCATATTATGTGCTGCAGTGAAATATGGGCTAACAGCAGCAAAGGAAGAAATTCCCCAGCATTGGTGTGAGCAAAAAATGTCCCTGCATTGTTGATGTCACTGGAAGTAAAAAAATTCAATGTGTTGGTAGTGTCACTGTAAGGGAAAAATGCCCCCATGTCGGCGGTTTCACAATATGAAAAAATTGTCCCTGCGCCAGTGGCTTCACTTCCGCCTGAGAGAGCAGAATCCTCCCTGTAGTAGCCAACGAGGACCCTGATACTTCTAACAGGAGGGACGATGCCGTGAATCCTGTCAGTGAGGCAACTGGAAAATTAAGTGCCTGCAAGCTGCCCGCCCCCCCTCTACATAATACCATTGCACCCAGGGTATGTTCCCCTTCAGTCCCAACCCCATCTTCCTTGTCCTGGCCCTGCTTCTGTTTTGGAAATCTCTGCTGATAATCAGTGTGTGTATGAGTTCTCCTGCCCAGTAATTACTTGCTCAGAAGTCTTTTTGAGGAAATATCATCTAAGGAATGTAAAGCTCTGGTTTCATATTCTTTTGTAGTTCTTTTAACAATACAGGTATTGAGCATTCAGTCCAGTTTAGCTAGTCATGATGGATTAAAGTTCAGTTGCAGATTGGGCTTCCAAGAAAAATCACAGTGTGACCTGATTTGTCCATGTGTAGGAAGCCTGCAGTACATTTAATATTGTATTTGCTTTACAGATTAAGGGTGCATGTCCCCTCGGTCTAGGTGCTGTAACTTCCCAATTAACAACAATTTTTTTAATAATTAAATATTTGTTGTTTGTATCCCATTCTCCCCCTCTTTGAGTGTTTTTTTTTTTTTTTTTTTTTACTGGAAATAATGCACATTGTTTTGATAAAAGTGTAATATTGCAGGCCAGGCAAGAGAAATTAGCTCTCTATATATTATATCATTAAATAATCAAAATGCTCTGCTGCAGATTCTGTGCCTGTTCACTCCCAGCTGCAGGTGCTGGCTCCCTGGAGTCTGTCCTCTGCCCATTCAAACATTGTAGAAAAAAGCAAAGTCGAAGGTAAAAGCTGTTATAGAAGTTTTTTAATCCCTCTAGTGCAAATGGCAGAATCATATGAAACCTCCGCCCTGTTTTACATGGACATTGACAGGAAAAATGGGAGTAAACTTAGTAAATTCCATGTTACATTATACTTTTGTGCAAAGTGTAACAGATCCTCTATACATTGTTATAAATTCAGCATACAAAATGGAAGCTACAGTATTAAATGAAAAAATCTGTAACAAAACAAATTTGTCTCAATGTAATGTCATTTTCCTCACTCTGGAGGCAGTAAGGGAAGTGTCCTTGATTGGGACACAGCGAAAATAAAAACCTGACGGGTTTTAATATGTATTTCTGGTATGGTGTGTTTTTACACAGTTGAATTTGTCCAGCTTGGACCAATGTAATTCTGTATATACCATACCTGGCTGATGCCCCTGGAAGCTGGAACTCACCGAAGAAGACACTGCTACTCCAGTGATTCCCTCTTGCTTCCAGATCCTGTGCCATACAGAGAATAGCTGAGCGACCTGCCTCCTGTGTTTGAAATACAGCAGGCCAGCTGCTCAGCATGGGACCTGGAAGCAGGTGGAGATCACTAGAGTAATGATGTATACTTCAATGACTTCAGCTTTCAGGGGCATGGATCAGGTATGGTGCAGAGTATATACGGAGTTACTTTTGTCCAAGCTATGTATAAAATATCCATACCTGCAATTCATCTTTACCCTTTCCCTGCTCTATCCAAATTGGAAAAAAAAATCACAAAATGTTATGACTTTAGATATATTTTAATGACTTTGTTGCAGTGAATATTTACGTCAACACCCCTCCATGGTAAAATATAGTGAAGTCACTGTCTTGTAATGAATCTATGCTTTTGTACATTTTGATTACAGAAAATAAGAATTGGCTCTCCTGCTTATGTGTAGGCAACAAGCCTACTTGAAAACTGTCTTTGGTTTGTTGTGCCACACATTAACACATCTCGCACTGTGCCCAGTAATGTATGGTAAAGCTGTGGGTGCAAGTCTTGTAATTGCAGAGCAGTTTGTGTAGTCGAAAGGAGTGCCAGGCCCCTTTTCTTTGTTGCATGTAGCAATTCCAAACCACAGCTGGCCATCATGCATTCGAGTATGGTTTCCGTCATGGGGAAAAGAACGTGAAATATGACTGATTGGCCTTGGGCAGCTGCAAGTACATTGTAAACATGGCAGCTCATTCAGCGCTTTCTGTCTCTGTACGGGTTCATGTTGAATATACACTTAAAATGCCTGAAAGTTTATACCTATTGGCTGGGAGTATGAATGCGTATGACGGTTACTGGAAGCCTTAGACAGCAGGCCCAGAGGCTGGCTGCATAGCTAATCATGCCAAGTCATTGGCACACGTTACTCTTTAAAAAACAAACACTTTCATTGGCAACAATCCGTTTTTCTCCAAGCAGGAAATTCACATTGGGACGTTGTTCTTGTTTGCAGCTATGTCAGCTGCTTACTGGTTTTAATTGAGTTTTTTTTTTTTTTCTGAAAAGTGTGAGAAATAGCTGTGAGTTACCACTTATCCTTTGATGAAATTCACGCATTTCTTAGCAAAGCCTTGGTGCTTCCTCCTTTTCCCAAATCAATATTTATTTTTTTCATATATGTGGATGTCCCCTGTGACTGGAGGCGTGTGGAACCCAGCTTAAATTGGAGAGCACTGGAAGATCCTAGTCCAGCTTCCATGGCCCCTCCTCTGTGTAAGTAACCCCCTGTGTCCATTTGGGGCACAGGGTCACCGACATCCCCAGTCTGATCTGTACTAGTCAGACTCACTGTACAACCACACTGGAATATTGTGTGTTTGTCTCATACTGTTGTGGACTGTTTGCTGGGTCGTTTGGGGTGGCTGTATTCCATTGTTCTATTGTTTGTGTCTGCCTTGTGAGAAATGTATTATGGGATGGAGATTTCTGTTTGTGTTCCTAACATGTAAACTGGGGGCAGGGCAGAGAGGAGGGGGAATTTCTCCAACATTGTTCAAATGTTGAATACCTGAGTGTTTCTTATTGCCGATTGGACAGTTTACCCCACCCTGAATCCAAGGGAGGGGGCATTGTCCCTGAGTGGATATCTGTTGTTACATGTGTTTCAATAAACATTTACATGTTCAGTTTGTAACTAAGCTAGTCTTGTCTGGTTCTTGGTTACAATATATGGCTGTAATATATGATATCTGAGGATCCAGATTGGAGGAAGTAGTGTACTGATGGAAGCACTCAAGCGGGGTGCCACTGGGATCCGTTACAGCCTCCATAGTTTGTTAAAAGTAGGCCCGATGCTTGAATGTAAGGACTGTATTCACAAGCTCAGTCAATAGAGATGGAGCAATTTTTTTCTGAAAAAAATGATTTCACCTGCCAAACTTGTGTGTTTTCTCTGCAAACAAAACTTGTTATGGAATGCACATTACTAGCTCCATAACCCACCTTCTCCAAACAGGATTCAGATGATTGCTCTCTGCCAAAAACCTCCACAACTGGAAGACATTATTTATCCCTGGTGGCACTTGCCGTGACCAAGAATTGGTGAGAAAGTAAGTTTTGAACTGCGTCTTTCTTTTTCAGCAGTACAAATGAAACCAGAAATCATAAACATTTTCAGAAATCTCAATGCTTTTATCGCGGTCTGATCTGCACTTGGAAATATCTTTGTATTGGGTCAAGCTATGTGTGAACCGTTCATATTTTCTGATATCAATCACAAACATGCACATTAGGAAAATAAATATAAGTCTTGCTTATTTAAACCTTTTAACACTGCTAGGATGTCTACTTCCTGGAGATTCTCTCTATAGAAAACAGGGCAGACCTGTCTAGGTAGTATCTACAGAAATGATACTAGCTGGTCCAGCTTTTGCAGGATGGTTTTGTTTTAAAATATACCTAAATTCAAACTTTTATTTTTGTTTTGGGTAGATTGGAGAGGTTTTGTAACACCTGACAGATTTGTATTGCTGCCTGTGCCCCCGTTAAGGAGATTCACCCTCTCAATCTGCCCATTTACTATTATCACTGAAAGTGAAAGAAGTTCTCACTAGAACAGAATTCGTTGGGAAATCTTCCAGTGGGGACAACAAGGGATTCCCTCACCATTTCCTCTTAAGTCCTGTTTTGCATATGGAACAGGAAGTGAAGGGAAATCTCCCCAACGGAACACAGATGGCAAAAAAAAAAAATGACAGGGGTTATTACCACCCCCACCCCCTTACTCTATGAAAAAAAAAAAAAAAAAACTTGCCTTTAGTTCTACTTTAAGTTGCATACTTGCAGTTGCAGAGTTGATGGCGGTCGTTGTGCTGAAGCCAGGCGAGCCTTGACTCTGCATAACTTGTGGTGAAGCACAAGTTCCAGTGCTCTGGGCCTTTTCCATTTAGATGAGCCTTTGAAGTTTTCTAAAGATTGTTTCAATAAGGCATGTGAAATTCCAGTTACTCTGAACAAGCCCTTGTCATTTGCAGGCCTGTTGATGCCCGGCGCACAGACCTTCCCAGCGTTTGTTGTTCTTTGGGAGCCATGTCAGAGGCTGAGTGATTTTCTCATAGAGAAAATAGCTTCTCTCTTTGTTTTCCTTTCACAAGGAAAGCACGATCTGTCAGGGGGCTCGAAAAGGCCAGACGTTTGATTGTTTGTTCAAGAAGTGTAAAATCAGTGTTATTAATACATTTCTAAAGCCTCTTATCAGCTTAATCACTGTTTCTATACTTACAAGTGTGATAATAACACAGGAAGTTGATTATATGAAAGCTGACAGGATGTGACCACTAATTTGTTCCTTTTTTTTGGCCCTCATAAGGATTATGACCAATTTGAAAGTGTTACAGCCCCTCCAAACTTGTCATTCACTGACCCATGCCTTGTAATGGTGGCCATAGACAACCCATAAGCCATTTTAATTATCTCGAGCACTGGTTAGGGTAATCAAGCAGTTTTTGCTCTCCTAGGTGGTAATATGGAGCAGTTAGGTTAGACGAAGATGGTTGTTTTCATTCATCTTGTTGCTGCAGAGCAGAGAAAATAACCAATGTACTGTAGTCTAAACCAGTGATTTCCAAACTGCAGCCTTAAAGCGGAGGTCCACCTGATTTTACTGCAGCTGCTGACTTTTAAAAAATGGACACTTACCTGTCCAGCGCGCCCGCGATGTCAGTAGACGAGGGTGAGCAATCGCTCGGTCCTTGGATGCTTCCGCCGCCATCCTCGGTGAGGGAATCAGGAAGTGGAGCCTTGCGGCTTCACTGCCCGGTTCCCTACTGCACATGCGCGAGTATCGCGGCACGCCGACACTGGTCCCCGCTCTCTCCTGGGAACAGTGTGTTTCCCAGAAGACAGCGGGGGGTGACGCGAAGGGGCGGGACTCCCGCGGGAGTCAGAACCCGGAAGTGGTGCAGATACCTGTTTTATACAGGTATCTGCACCCCCTCCCCCTGAAAGGTGCCAAATGTGACACCGGAGGGGGGGGGAGGGTTCCGAAAAGCAAAGAACCTCCACTTTAATCTGGCTATTGGGGCACTATTCCTCTCACTGACACTAATGATGGGAAACCATTCCTTCTACTGACACAAACATTGGGTCACTAATTCCTCTTACTGACACCAAGGATGGGGCACTATGCCTCTTGCTGACACCAATGATGGGTCTCTATTCCTCACACCAATGATGGGACACTATTCTCACACTTTCCCGAATGATGGGACACTACTCCTGCCAATGACACCAATGATGGACCACTATTTCTCCCCCTAATATGAAATATAGAGCATTGTTTACTCCCACTGACCCCAGGACATTTTCTAGTCCCACTAGCCACAGTCCGACCCCCTTAAAATCTGAAGGATAGTAAACTGGCCCTTTGTTTAAAAAGATTGGAGACCCCGGCTCTTAAACTTTTATGAGCATTGGGCAAGGATTGCAATGGGTCCTGGTGCTCTGGCAATGAACAAGTTTGAATAGACAGTACATATGATTGGTCCTCTCAAGTGGCATGCACCTGTGTTCATTCTAAAATTTGAGATTATCATCAAGAACAGGCGTTCAGGCAAGTGTTATCTCTATTCTATGGAGATCCTTTTTGTTTATGATTATGATGTAATATGCTTAGAATTACAACATGACCTCATTAGTTTGTCTGATAGCAAACTTTATCATACCTTTCTATGTGGCCTTTCAATTAAACTTTGTTGTATACTGAACACGTTGCAGTATATTGACACGGCCCTCCAAAAATTTGTTTCTGCGTCACATAAAACATTTGAGTTCAAATGACTACATAGCCATAAAATACAGTTGGCTTAACTCTAATATTACAAGAGATTTAATTTGCATTTTCTGCCATACATAATAAATAATGCATTTAGTGTAACGTTTCTTGGAAGAAAAAAAACATGTTCAAATACAGTGAATGTCTGCAACACGCAAGACCTTAATGTTACACTTGTATAAACATCTATTGTAGTTGCCGAATTGATGATAAAAAAGGTTGTTTTTTTTTTTACTTTCCGGTTGCTGTCCTTTGAAGTTTCTAAATGGGTAAAAGCCATTATTTATTCCACTCCATTGGCATTGTCCCTAATTTAGTGTGATTACCGGAGGCATATGGAGGAGAGACAAATCATTCTGTACCTTTCACGAACTAAAAAATGGAAGCCACTCAATCAATTTACATTTGGCAGAAGAAAGGTACGCGTGAATGGCGCCATTCGCAGCAGATAAACAACCCAAATATCCTCCAGCATCCGCCAGTCCTGCTAACCAGTAAAGAGAACCTAACACCAGTTCTACATCTAACATGAAGATTAAAACCAACTGTTAATTGCACACTATTGCATATAAAGTTAAGTCACACTGCCACAAAGCGTAAAGGTTGGCTGTTTGTAAGCTGACACAATCCAACTGCAGCATTTAAACAAATGGCTGCATACTGGGGGGACTCTGCTAAGGTTAACACTAAGCAATTGGTGTGCCATTTTGCATTTCATGGTTGTCTGACAAGTTGAAAAATATTGCAGCTGATAGACAGCCATCCTCTTAAAGGATATGTTCACCTTTGGGAACATGTCACACGTTCCACCCGTTTTTGGGGTGGAATATATACCATGTACCATGTGCCCGATAAACCCCCCCGGCAGCAGTACGGGGAGAAGTTCCCCGCACTAGCTGTCACTTTTTAAAATAAGCACGGCCGTGCTGGGCTCCACCCACACAGCTGCATCATTCATTCACACAGCTATGAGTGTGAATAAACGACAAACTCTGACATCCCTTGTGGCTATCGGCTTGTAGTTCTCAATGAACTGCCATGGCGATGTGGAGCGTCATGGTGGTTCATTGATTCTTCCTGTCAGTGTACACACACAGTGTATACACTGACAGATCTCCAGGACACCTGCATGGCACCAGCGATCTGCTGATTGCTAGTACAAAGCTTTACAGGCTCCAAAAAATATAAAAAAACAAATACACATTTTTTACGTGCAAAAAAAATTTGCATTTATTTTTTTAAAGTGAACTTATGCTTTAATTCCATTGGCCAAGCATTCAGGTTCTGCATTGTAGCATCTGCTGAGGACTGGAGCATTTTACAGGTTAAGTGGATCTCTCCCCACCCACAGTTGTCAGTGATTTGCCCATCGACCCATTTAACCAATGTTCATGTCCATTATTCAGTGCACGCTGGTGCACGTAAGGAATTTCCAGACACTGCAAGCCTATCACCATAGTTAAATCGGTAACTGGAGTAGACTTTTCAACCTGTCCAGTTTTGCAATGTAGATTGATCAAGTCAACTGATCTGGGCGCATGGTGGTATTGTTACATGATCTTTCATCTTGTATGACGGTCCCTTCCATAAATTGTTTCACCATAAAAAGACAGGTGTGAATAGCTGAGCTCCAGCATACTGTACCAACCATTTTCTTGTTAGGCATAATAAACCATATAGTTCCTCAACAACTATACACCAACTAGATGCCCATAACTGCTGTATGACACACATGAGGTAAGGTTTAATTAGCTTGAAATAGGTTTTGTAGGCTGAACATCAAATGCATGCTAAGAGTCAACATGCATGTAGCTATGCCTGCTTCTCTCTATATTGCCCACTCTGATTTATTTGGACAGTTGTCTATCACTGGGTTTTAATCCACACCTATACAGTTTGCTTTTGAACCTTTTCTGCAGTGCTTTTTGCAGACGCGTTTTTTATGCGTTTTGCATTTTTTATGCTTTGATTTGTTGTTGGGCAGATTAAAAAATGCAAGTCATGGCAAAATCGCACTGTTCTACATTCCAAAAAGTCCCTGACCCTTTCCAAAAATGCATAGAAATGAACGTGTCCAATAGAAAACCACGTTAAATGGACTGTAGTGCATTTCTGCAAAAAATAATAAACGTGTAGGTGTAAACCGAGCCTTACTGTTTCTTAAAGTGATTTGGTTTAACAGGAAAAGAGAAATGTACATCTGGGAAAAATAAAAAAATTAACAACATATTCAACATCATACATCTCTACAATACATTTACCTATCCCCTCTAAAAACACGATATGTATTAAAAAACACACATTGCTCTGCAAGAAATCCAGTGAGCTCCTGAATTCCTGGTTGAGCTTTTTTAACACATTAAAGGAAGAGGGTTGGGACTTTAAGTGAGATGTGTGTTTGTACAGTAGATAATTGTACCAAAATAATAGTATAATATAAAAGTTTATTCATAATTAGCACATGAGACATGGTACATTGCAAATATGACAAGCTGATATGAGTTATAACCATTCCAATTCCAATATTGCACATGATAAGTAGACTTCCTAAATAAGATGGAATGTAGATGCATAAAAAACTGCATTAAAAAGCTTGACGCGTTTCGTGGATATGGTTCAACTTCTTCAGAAGCAAATGCAGAAAGCATATCTAAAAATAAAAAGTTCCAAATTATTAAATAAAAGGAGGATAAGGGGGGGAAGAAAAAAGGCCAACCACCCCAGACAATTACTTACATGACAGCCAGTAGTAGGTCATGAGCTTTTTTAACACAGTCCTGCTCAGTTCTTTTCAACTGGACTACAGAACTCTTCTCCACTCCTCTGTGGTCTGCAGGGGATATCTCAGGATGCTTCTTGAATTTCAGTGCTGCAGAGGCAAAATTGTAAACTCAAACAGGAGATTAGGAGCTTCCTGGATGTCTGGTAGGTTCACAGGTATTTTTATGTTTCTGCATCTTTTTTAAAGGGATTATACATGCAGAAATGTGCATATACTGCAGAGATGTATTGAAAATATTTTTTCCTTCTGCCCAGATATGCACTTTAAAGATATTGAGAGTCACACAAGAGGGCAGCGATGACTTGTTCTAAGGTGAGACTACATGTAAGTTGTTCATTCTGTATTTAGCGCTCAATCGGTTTGTTACATGGCTTAGATGAATAGCTGGTGAATATTTTGTCTTTCAGGATTGTTTGTACTTCCTGTTTGTTCCTGGGATTCTTATTTTTACTTTCAGAAACAAACAAGTTAAAACAAACAAGTTAACTTTCCTAACACACCCCATTATATAAAGCTTTCAGTTTTATGACTCGCTCCCTCATTAACCATATTTTGTGCAATTGTCTCAGGCTGCACTGTCGCCTTGGTTTGTGAAAAGGAAGTTTTCAATGCAGAGAAAATATTTGGTGGGTCTGTTCTGTGTGCATGGTTACTTGGCACACTGTCCAGCTAGAACAGATGTTTCTGGCCTTTTATGTGCTTGGTTCATATGTAAATGTCGAAGAAAAACTGCCAATCCATTAATTTTTCTTGGGACTATAACAATCGCCTATGAAATATTTGCGACTTATGGAGATTTTGAGCTGTTACTCCTGTCCCACCCCGGTAATTAAGTGAGCCTGTGATCATCTCTATTAAAGAAAACAAGAACTGGCTGCTGTAGTCACGTAAGAGCTAAAAGTCGAGCTTGGTTAAAGGTTTATACACATAAGGCTGAGTACTTCACCATTCAGTGAAAATGCAGCCACTGTGGATAGAGCTATCAGTTTTCAAGGCTGAATTTTGAGACTATGATGCCCCAAAGCCTCCACCCTTTCTGCAATCATCCCTATTTGATTATTGGCATATATTGCCTTGCTGACAGTTTATTCTGCTGAGTTTAAGTTATGTGCTGTGGTAAACTTCTTAAGTCAGGGGTCCTCAAACTACGGCCCGCGGGCCGCATCCGGCCCGCCAGTGTAGTCTGCCCCTTTAACATTCCAGCAATCCCCCTCCCCTGACCTTTTTTTCACTATTTTTCGCCGCCCGCCGCCGCTAGAGGTCCGGCTGGCGGAGGTAATGTCTCCGCCGGTGGCCATTTTACAGAAGACCACAGACGAGTTATAAACGAGAAGGGAGCCTGCCGAGTGGCTACTATAAAAATAGAGCTGCGGAACCGCCCACCCCCGCCCCCGGCATGTCTGTCATCTGTGACCTGTTGTGGAAAGGGGTGGCGGGTGGGCAGTGCCACAGCTCACTCGGCAGGCTCCCTTCTTGTTAATAACTCGTCTGGGGACAGTGACGCCTGAGATGTAAGGAAGCACTCCGCTGGCTGGGGACACCTGAGATGTAAGGAAGCACTCCGCTGGCTGGGGACACCTGAGATGTAAGGAAGCACTCCGCTGGCTGGGGACACCTGAGATGTAAGGAAGCACTCCGCCGGCTGGGGACACCTGAGATGTAAGGAAGCACTCCGCAGGCTGGGGACACCTGAGATGTAAGGAAGCACTCCGCTGGGGACACCTGAGATGTAAGGAAGCACTCCGCTGGGGACACCTGGGATGTAAGGAAGCACTCCGCTGGGGACACCTGAGATGTAAGGAAGCACTCCGCTGGTGACACCTGGGGACACCTGAGATGTAAGGAAGCCCTCCGCTGGGGACACCTGGGGACACCTGAGATGTAAGGAAGCCCTCCACTGGGGACACCTGAGATGTAAGGAAGCCCTCCACTGGGGGCACCTGAGATGTAAGGAAGCCCTCCGCTGGGGACACCTGAGATGTAAGGAAGCCCTCCACTGGGGACACCTGAGATGTAAGGAAGCCCTCCGCTGGGGACACCTGAGATGTAAGGAAGCACTCTGCTGGGGACACCTGAGATGTAAGGAAGCCCTCCGCTGGGGACACCTGAGATGTAAGGAAGCACTCTGCTGGGGACACTTGAGATGTAAGGAAGCACTCTGCTGGGGACACCTGAGATGTAAGGAAGCACTCTGCTGGGGACACCTGAGATGTAAGGAAGCACTCTGCTGGGGACACCTGAGATGTAAGGAAGCACTCTGCTGGGGACACCTGAGATGTAAGGAAGCACTCTGCTGGGGACACCTGAGATGTAAGGAAGCACTCTGCTGGGGACACCTGAGATGTAAGGAAGCACTCTGCTGGGGACACCTGAGATGTAAGGAAGCACTCTGCTGGGGACACCTGAGATGTAAGGAAGCACTCTGCTGGGGACACCTGAGATGTAAGGAAGCACTCCGCTGGGGACACCTGAGATGTAAGGAAGCACTCCGCTGGCTGGGGACAGTGACACCTGAGATGTAAGGAAGCACTCCGCTGGCTGGGGACAGTGACACCTGAGATGTAAGGAAACACTCCGCTGGCTGGGGACAGTGACACCTGAGATGTAAGGAAGCACTCCGCTGGCTGGGGACAGTGACACCTGAGATGTAAGGAAGCACTCCGCTGGCTGGGGACAGTGACACCAAGGAAACACTCCGCTGGCTGGGGACAGTGACACCTGAGATGTAAGGAAGCACTCCGCTGGCTGGGGACAGTGACACCTGAGATGTAAGGAAGCACTCCGCTGGTTGGGGACCATGACACCTGAGATGTAAGGAAGCACTCCGCTGGCTGGGGACAGTGACATCAGAGCTCCGACTGATTCTGATTCTGCATTATGGTGAGTTGAACTATTTATAATTTTATATTACAATGTAATAATAAAAATAATGCGCTTCAATCACTCTGACACCATAACAACCATGGTGCCGGGATGATTGAAGCGCTAACACCAGATGTTTGGCGTATCTTTATTTACTGATTGTTAAACTTTCTGGAATACACATATTGTGGTTGGGGGGGAGTCTGTTAAGGGGGGATCTGTAAAGGGGGAGTCTGCTATGGGGGATCTGTTATGGGGGGCTCTGTGATGGGGTGTCTGTTACGGGGGGCTTTGTGATGGGGAGATTTGTGATGGGGGGTCTGTGATGGGGGATCTTTTATGGGGGGCTTTGTGATGGATGACCTTATATGGGGGCTTTTTGATGGGGGGAATCTGTGATGGGGGATCTGTGATGGAGAGGGTTTGTGATGAGGGGAGTCTGTGAAATACTAAAAAAGTTCATGTTGATTAAAATAGTTTTTTATTTTAAATATTAAATAGTTTTTTCCTGTTTTTTTGCACTACAAATAAGATGTGTGTATAGGAATTTGTTCATATTTTTTTAAACTATAGTCCGGCCCCCCAACAGTCCGAGGGACCATGAACTGGCCCCCTTGTCTAAGTTCTAGTTACTACAGTCAAAAACCTTTTTATGGTAGGGAATAATTGTGTTCTCTCAGAACCTATTTTTGGGAACCCAAAGTTTCAACCAGGCTATAACTTGCCATCTTTTTTCTGTGGTAGACCAGGAAAGTTCTGCTTCACATAGGCAACTTCATTGAGGGGGATGAGATGATGACACTTGATCCAGGGTCAAGAATGGCAGACAATGGTGGATAACTTGTCTCTGATTAAATCAAATTTTAAAGCTGACCATACATGAATTAAAATTCAGCCAGTTCAGCAGGGAAGTTGATCGACTTCTGTACAATTGCCCTGTGTGAAAATCTCTGTTCCAATCAGCGCTGCCAGCTATAGCTGGTAGCACTGATCAGTGTGTTTTGATGGCAGGGGAGTCTCCCATCTGTCATAATAAAATACCTCAGTGGGGAGCTCGAATGTGTGCATGGGGGAATGGAGTCTTTTTGGGTTGAAATAAAAATAAAATGACTAATGTATGGTCAACTTAAAGTGGAGTTCCAGGCATTTTATCAACTCTTTACTTTTTTTTTTCTTTTCCTGCAGTGCAAATACCTCCGCGGCGAGGTAAGTCATGTTTGCCTGCCCGTTGGCTCCTGGAATTGATGACACTCTTAGGAGCCAATGGGTGGGTGGACATGACGTAGCTCGCTGCGGAGGTATTAAAACCACAAAAAGGTATGTGCATTGCGGAGAAAAAGTAAATGGGCGTCCGCCGCTTGTAGCATCGCCTTGCCGCGCTTTGTATGATATGCGCATGTGCGAGATCGGGAGGTTCATGCTGGGTATCCAGCGGCGCCGTATCCCAGAAGGAGATACCAGTGGGCTTCAGATGCCCACACTGAAGATGGGAGTGCGCTGGGTGGGGACAGCAAGGTGATTTTTTTTTATTTTATTTTTTTATAAAAAACCTTTACAAAACCTTCATTCACTACTAATCCCGTTGCATATAGGATTAGGTGGAAATAACACAAGGGTGTTTTAAAAAAGAAAAAACACTGGAACTCTGCTTTAAGACATTCATTAGATGGTGTATGGTCCTAAACCAGATTTACAGGTGGACTCCACAAGTCTCTCCTATTATGCTTCAGGGGTTGTGGTCAAGTGTATAGGGACAATGGCACAAAGTTAAGAAGAAAAAAAATTGGAACGAGTTTTATAATATGATTTGCTTAGGGACACAGATCCCCAGAGGGTGCCTTGTTTCAAAGGATTGACCTTCATCTTCCTTGATGCATGAGATGATTATTCTTGAATATTTTGTTGGCAACTAATATAA
Source organism: Rana muscosa (assembly GCA_029206835.1). Taxonomy (NCBI): domain Eukaryota; kingdom Metazoa; phylum Chordata; class Amphibia; order Anura; family Ranidae; genus Rana; species Rana muscosa. Next base: position 333,111,223 of record CM055119.1, read on the forward strand.
ATATAGTGAAGTGTTGGCAAAAAAACGACTATGTCAAGCATAAATTGAACTGGGTGATGATTAATGACAGACTCTTGTGCACTTTTTAAAATAAATTTGAGAAAACTTGGGACCTGTAGATTCATTATATTTCATTTCATTGCACTGCATTCAATTTTAAAGCAAAGCATTAAAAACACAGGAAAAATGCATAAAATGTATTTCGCATTTTCCAACGCACTGATGTGAACAGACCCTTATGCCTTGTACACACAATAGGAATTTCCGATGGAAAAAGTCTGACTGACTTTTTCCATCGGAAATTCTTACCGTGTGTGTGCCCCATCGGAGATCTTATAACGATTAATCGTGCAGCTCTAGTACGGGGCATAAGATCACGCTTTCTTTCCCATTTATCAGATTCTCTTCTGTCCAGACATTCACCTTTCACTAAGCCATGAGGATAGGAATGGAAAATTATAATTACTGAAACAATCTTTCCAGGGACAAACTCCCAGGGTCTGGGAAATTAGTGGATATCAGGGAATGCAGGCAATCAGACAATGCCCAGCATCCCCACATTAGAAGTAATTCAGCATTCCAGGCTCTGAAGAACTGCAAATACCAGCATGTCCAACCAGAAGGTACGATGCTGAAGCTCCTTCACAGCTGAAAATCAGCAGGTTGTCTCCATCCTGAACACATCATCCATAGTCATCTGATTTCTGATGCTCCATACACAGCACCCCCCTTCATTCTGCTACCTTCACCCCCAGCCTCCCCTGAGCTTGTTAATATAGGGACACTATTGGACCTCCTCAGGCTGCCATCCCTGGGGATCTCCACGTCCAGCAGCGATGCTCCCCTGATCCTCCTACCCATACAAGGCCTCGGTAGACAAGTTCAGGGCTCCATCCTGCAGCTAGGGAAGACTATCCCCGCTCTCCTGCCGCCCTCCGCACTGTGTGAGGCTGAGGAAGCCCTAGCTCAGGCCCAGGCCAAGCTCTCCAGCCCTTCCTATGCTGAGACCTAGCAGCCCCCAGCACGCATGCGCACAGCTGATGATTGAGCGCCGAGGACGGCCTCAGTGTGCTAAGAGAAGACACCTCCAGGCAGTAAAAGGGCTGACAAAAGCCCAGGATCTAGTACTCAATTTCTAGTCGTCATGGCGACCTGGCGCCTGGGATTTGTCGAGCCCTGTAGTAGATCATTTTTGCTACAATATTGTAATCCCTAATGAGATAAGATGGAGTTTTGCCCCCGAAACGAGTTGGTGCTCTATTGCCTTTCCATTTTTACCTGTGATTAATTAAGGACTTTGGACTCTTGAGATGACAGTTTGGTGCTCTTTCTTGACTCATCTAAATTAAACCATCTACATTTTATAGCTGTCAGTGAAGGTGAGGCAGAATTTGACAATCAGGACTGCTTTGGTAGGTATCCTTGGTAGGATTTTCTGTATTGAAAATGTGTCAATAAAAATGTGTGTGTGTGTGTAAATATACATATAGACAAACAAAGACTTGGGGGGCACACTCTAAGGCTCCATGTACACAGAAGCTCAAAAACGGTCGTTTTGAACGCCAAATTTCTGGCAGAAAAAGCTGCTTTAAAATATAGCTTTTATCAGCGTGTTTTACTAGCGTTTATTAGCGTTTTTCAGTGTTAGCATTTTTTGGCTTTTTTTTTTTTTTTTTTCAATGGATCAAAAAACACTGGCGACCTGCGTTTTTGAGCGTTTATTAGTGTTTTTCAGCGTTTTGCGGTTTTAAGCGGTTTTTCCTGCCGAAAGACGGCACTTTGAACGCGAATTTCTTGCGTTCAGAAAAAAGCCCATTAACTCCACTGCTCATTAACGCTAAAAAACGTCCATGTGTACATGAACACATAGGCTAACATAGAGTGCAGCTAATGGGCTTTTTAAAAAAAACGCCAATAAACTGCAGTTTATCAGCTTCAGTGTACATGGAGCCTAAAATGTCATTAAAGATGGTGCTGCTATAAGACCATGCAAACAGAACAAATGATTACAGCGCACACATGCAAAAATGCCATTTAAATCCTGCAAGGCTGTTTAAAACACCTGAACATATTCAGCAACAAATATTGTTATTTGGTCACACCATATGGCCATATAGTGCTTAAGCCCACTCCTGCGTCAAAGTGCCCCATTATCAGTGGGTCCTACACTATTCATAGAATGAAAGAGCCTGCTTCTCTTAATCATTGGAGAAATGCACTCCTCTATAAATAGTGTAGGACCCATTAATAATGGGGTACTTTGACGCAGTAGTGGGCTTAAAGTGGTTGTAAACCCCTTTTGACTACTTCTACCTATAGGAAAGCCTAGAATAAGGCTTACCTATAGGTAGTAGAAGTATCTCCTAAATGTGCGCCATTTAGGAGATATTGCACTTGTAGTCCGCCGAAAATGTTAACGGCGCATGCGCGGGGAAGAAACGAAACTAAGTGCCGTTTCTTCCCCAGCCTGTGCCGTTAATGGCGGCTCTCGTGCGCATGCGTGGGAGTGACGTCACGCGGCTCCGGCGAATCACAGAGCCGGTGTTCCGCAGCCCGGAAGGAAGAGGAGACAGAAGATGGACGATGCCTACACAGGGGACATCGCTGGATTCTTTTGCAGATAAGTGTCACATAATGGGCTAGTATGCGATGCATACTAGCCCATTATGCTTTTCATTTGCAGGCATTTCAGGGTTTACTTCCTCTTTAAGCACTATATTGCCATATAGTGTGACTAAATCCCCATATTTTTTGCTGAATATGTTCAGGTGTTTTTAAATAGCCTTGCAGGATCTAAATGGCATTTTTGCATGTGTGCGCTGTAATCTTTGGTTCTAAATATACATATACACACAGGACAGGAATCCCTTTTGGTAGTCTTTGCAGTTCTCCAAGTGAGAATAATTCACACTCATCCTCTTTACGGAATCAGATTTATTGTATGGATTATACTTGGTGACATCTTGGACCTGGCTATTATTGTGCTTTCTTCCCCTTCCTATACAGTAGCCGACTAATTGATCCCCGCTCCTGCTTCTTCAGATGTGCTTTGCTGACACAGCTTGAGCGGGCCGTTATCCAACTATAAGAGATTTAACGTGCCACCTCTCATAGGATCCCGCAGTAACTCGTCTCCGGGACATGTGTCTGTTCCCTTACGTCATGGAAGAGTACAGCATAGAGAACAGCATTTTTTTGGGTTTATGAAGCTCGAAGGACATTCCTTGGACAAACTATTTAACATACTGTATGATTACTCTACTGTCCCCCTAAGGCTTTTTTATGAGTACAGTTGTTTCTAAACTGCTGCAAACAGGTGCTAAATGAAGATTATTGTTGCCAATTATAGGTTGTGATTAATGAGAGTTGTCAGTAGAAGCACCAATGAAAGGAAATAAGTAGCTTTTTTAATGCCTTTTAAGATCCTTTCAATGCGGCTTTGCCTATAACTGAATAATGTCCTGGGCCAAAGTTTCAGTTATTTGCCAGTGCAATTTGTAGTCTATTGTACGCCCTCAAGTGAATGACATCACCTTAATTCCTTATATTTATCAGATCCTGCTCGAGGTCAGTCATGTGCACGCAAAGCTAAATAGTCCCATGTGTATCTCTTTCAACTTTCTGTTTAAATAGGAAATTGGTCTAATTAAAAGCCAGGATATTGTTTTAAAATGGGGAACGCTTGATGTGCCCAGATAAACACGTTTACCTCCTTTTCTTTCAATGGAAAATAAGCCAGTCTTCAGGAGCCTTAAGTGATGAATGCGCCTTTAAAGCAACTGTTGGTCATGCTACACTATACCTATGTAGCGGGTACTTACTTTCCCGGGTGCATTTTTTGAATCTGGCGGTGACATCAGTGCTATGTTCCCGGCGGTCCACCAGGTGGCGTTGTCACCATGGGCGGAGGGACGAATATCACTGTGTGCCGAGCCTCCTTTTTGTCCTCTCTCGGCAGCGGTATGGTGGGGCGGGGAACCCGCCGTGCTTGCTGGGAGAGGGCATAAAGCAGCCGGCCATCTTGGTCACGGGGTTCTTCGTCCCAAGCACCTTTAGCTTGCGGACCACCGGAGATCGTGTTCCACCTCAGGCACCTTTAGTCCTGGGGTGAGGTACTTGCAAGAAGGTCCGGAGCTCAGTGCCCAACACTGAGTTCCGCGAGGGAAGGGTCCTAAGGCGCTTCGGGGATGGAGGCCTGAATCTGAGTAAGACGCAATGGACCGGGGAGAGCTCCTCACTCGAAGACCCGGTGCAGCAGACTGCCGGTGACGGGTGAGTCTCTTGTCGGAGACCGTCCAGAAGGATCCCCTTTACCTCGTGCGGAGACCATAGCCCACTCTCCAGGAGGAGAGTGGAGGATCGAATTTGTGTCTGGGCCTATTTACACTCGCACCTCCTTTTCTGCTCTATCTATCAAGGAAGTCCCTGTATGGTGTGTTCTAATAAAGGAGTGTTGGACTTTAATGGTGTGAGGCTCAATTCCTGGCGGACGAAGTTCACGGTGACTCTTGGAGGGAGGATCCGGGTGCACAGCACAGACCCGAAGGTAAACAAGACATTGCTGATACCACAGGTATTCTACACGTGGTGGAGGCTAGGCGTAGCCCACCCGCTCTCTCTCTCCACCATCAAATACCCCTAGACAAGAGACAGTGCGAGCCGCACGGAGAGAGAAGAGGGGTGAGGCGCTACACCTATATGAAATTATTTTCATTTTTTTTTCACACAAATAGAGCTTTCTTTTGATGGTTTTAATTTTTTTTTGCTAAACAAAAAAAAAAAGATTGAAAATTTTGAATAAAGTTTTGCAAACAGGTAATTTTTCTCCTTCACTTATGTGCGCTGATAAGGCTGCACTCATGGGCACTGAAAGGCTGTACTGTTGAGGCTGCACTGATCGGTGACACTGACGGGCAGTGATAGGTGATACTGATGGGCACTGATAGGTGACACTTATAAGGGGGCACTGATTGGCAGCACTGGTGGGCACTGATTGGCAGTACTTTTGGACACTGATTGACAGCACTGGTTGGCAGCATTGGTGGGCACTGTTGGGACTTGTGCTTGCATCATTATCAGCTGTGATTGGACACAGCTGATCACGTGGTAAAGGGCCGCTGTGATTGGCGCTTTACTCCGATCTGTGATCAGCTGTGTCCTAAGGCATTACACAGTTACATAGTTAGTCAGTTTGAAAAAAGACACAAGTCCATCTAGTTCAACCAAAAAAAAAACATTCCCATATACACCATCCTTCACTAACAGTTAATGGAAGGGGAAAAACTCCAGAAAAGCATGCTCCAATTTGCTACAGCAGGGGATAAAATTCCTTCCTGATCCTGCGAGAGGCAATTGGATTTTCCCTGTATCATCTTTACCTATAAATGTCAGTACCCAGTTATATTATGTACATTTAGGAAAGAATCCAGGCCTTTTTTAAAGCGATCTACTGAGCTGGCCAGAACCACCTCTGGAGGGAGTCTATTTTTTCACAGCTCTTACTGTGAAGAAACCTTTCCGTATTTGGAGTGTTGCAGTGTGATCACTGGGGGAGGGGAGACTGAAGAAATGCTTCTTTTTGCTTGCAGCATGACATCATCAGCCTAGATAAAGCCTAGGTAAAGTCCGTGACTGTAGCTTAAAGAGGAAGTAAACCCTCTAAAAGTTTTTCTGTAAAACAAAGCCCTGCAAGAGAAAGGCTTAATGAGCTAGTATGCATAGTATACTAGTTCATTATGTGGCACCTACCTGAAATCGAAGCCCACAAAGTCCTTGTTCTCCGCCGCCGCCATGTCCCCTCGGAGCTTCTTCCTGTTATCGCCGCTCCGGCGCTGTGATTGGCCGGAGCAATGATGACGTCACACGCATGCGCACAGGGCCGGCATGATCCCATTGAGAAAACCGTCATGATCCCATTCATGCAGCCGGCCCGCTAGTGCGCCTGCGCCGTAGACATCGGTGCTGTGTTTTCAGCAAATATCTCCTTAACCATGTAGGTTAAGGAGATATTTCTTGCACCTACAGGTTAGCCTTGATCTAGGCTTACCTGTAGGTGCAAGATGTCAAAGTGGGTTTACAACCACTTTAAGGATGACTTTTTAAAGTGTATCTCCACTTTTGTTGAGAAAAAAACATTCCCCTCTCGGTGATCTATGTACGTTACAAGGATTTTGAAAAGCTTTGTTGCAGATTCCTACCTTTTGTTATTCTGAAGGAATCCCTGTGTGTTTGTCTGTGCCCATGTGCGAAGTTAGTCTAATGGGAGAGGTTTCATAATTATCAATCAGCTGTGCACCTGCACAGCTCTAATGAGGAAAATTGCAGGGTCTGCGTCCCTCTAGACGTGATTTCCTATTGGAAGTATCTTACCAAAAATTTAATTTTTGTTGCAGGGGATGCCTGAAATCTGACTTATATCTTGGTGCAGACTTCTGGGAAAATCAATGGGCCAATCACAAAGGCAGGAAATTATGTTTCTGGGCGGCATTCTGTACACATTCTGTGTACAGATAACCTCCAGGTTGCCATATTGCATTTAATAGAAACTTACAGAGCTGCAGGTTGAAAAGGAAAGGTAATTTTTAATAACATTCCATTTCAATGTGACTTGTGTCGCAATTGTATACATAGTTACATAGTCAGGTTGAAAAAAAACACAAGTCCATCCAGTTCAACCATAAAAAAATAAAATAATAATATCATACAATCCCATGTACCTAATTCTATACCCACAGTTGATCCAGAGGAAAGCGAAAAACCCCAGCAGAGCATGATCCAATTTGCTACAGCAGGGGAAAAAATTCCTTCCTGATCCCCTGAGAGGCAATCGGATATTCCCCGGATCAACTTTACCTATAAATGTCAGTACCCAGTTATATTATGTACATTTAATAAAGAATCCAGGCCTTTCTTAAAGCAATCTACTGAGCTGGCCAGAACCACCTCTGCAGGGAGTCTATTCCACATTTTCACAGCTTTTACTGTGAAGAAACCTTTCCGTATTTGGAGGTGAAATCTATTTTCCTCTAGACGTAAAGAGTGCCCCCTTGTCCTTTGTGTTGACCGTAAAGTGAATAACTCAACACCAAGTTCACTATATGGACCCCTTATGTATTTGTACATGTTGATCATATCTCCCCTTAATCTCCTCTTCTCAAGAGTGAATAAATTCAGTTCCTCTAATCTTTCTCATAGCTGAGCTCCTCCATGCCTCTTATCAGTTTGGTTGCCCTTCTCTGCACTTTCTCCAGTTCCCCAATATCCTTTTTGAGAACTGGTGCCCAAAACTGAACTGCATATTCCAGATGAGGTCTTACTAATGATTTGTACAGGGGGGCAAAATGATATCTCTCTCGAGAGTCCATACCTCTCTTATATCAAAGAAAGGACTTTGCTCGCTTTGAAAACCGCAGCTTGGCATTGCATGTTATTATTGAGCTTATGATCTACCAAAACCCCCAGATCCTTCTCCACTACGCATCCCCCCAGTTGTACTCCCCCTAGTATGTATGATGCATTCATATTCTTAGCCCCTAAGTGCATAACTTTACATTTATCAACATTAAACCTCATCTGCCACATAGTCGCACAATTAGACAGTGCATTGAGGTTGGATTGTAAATTGGAGACATCCTGTAAGGACGTTATTCCACTGCATAGCTTAGTGTCATCTGCAAAGACAGAAATTTTACTTTTGATCTCAGACCCAATATCATTTATAAAGATATTAAAAAGTAAGGGTCCCAGCACTGAACCTTGGGGTACACCACTGATAACCTTAGACCATTCAGAGTAAGAATCATTAACCACTACTCTCTGAATTCTGTCTTTTAGCCAGTTTTCTATCCATTTACAAACTGATATTTCCAATCCTGTAGACTTTACCTTACACATGAGCCGTGTGTGGGGAACTGTATCGAATGCTTTTGCAAAATCCAAGTATAACACGTCCACCGCCACCCCTCTGTCCAAGGTTTTACTTACCTCTTCATAAAAAGAAATCAGGTTTGTCTGACAACTTCTGTCTTTCATGAATCCATGCTGTCTGTTGCTTAAAAGATTTTTTTCCAGCAAGAACTCATCTATGTGGTCTTTTATTAATCTCTCCAGTATCTCTCCAACTATAGAAGTTAAACTAACAGGTCTATAGTTACTTGGTAAAGACTTTGTTCCCTTTTTAAATATAGGCACCACATTGGCCCTGCGCCAATCCAGTGGTACCTGATCCTGTCCTTAATGAGTGCCTAAAAATTAGATACAATGGCTTTGAAATTACAGAGCTCAATTCTTTTATGATCCGTGGGTGTATGCCATCTGGTCCAGGTGCTTTAATCCGCCTTTATTCTGTCTAAATATTTCTGGACCATATCACTTTTGAGCCATTGCGGATTATTTGGGGCTGTGTCACTACCACCCCCATTTTGGACATGAACTCCCCCATGCTCCTTTGTATACACAGAGCTGAAGAAAGTATTTAACCACTTGCCGGCCGCTCACGGTGTATATATACGTCGGCAGAATGGCTCGTACAGGCACAATCACGTACCTGTACATGGCCCTTTAACTGCTGACGTCGGGGTCCCCCCTGCCTTTCCCGTGAGTGGGACCGCGGGTCCCGCGGGCTTGATCGCTGCGGGGGTCCCCGCGATCGTCTCACGGAGGCTCGGAGCGGGGAGATGTGTGTGTAAACACAGCATCTCCCCGCTCCTCTACTGACAATGTCAGCGATCTCCGCTCTGTGTAATCAGAGCGGAGATCGGTGATGTGTCAGTCGTAGCCACGCCCCCCCTCAGTTAGTAACACGCCCCTGGGCACACTTAACCCCTTCAGCGCCCCTAGTGGTTAACCCCATCACTGCCAGTGTAATTTTCACAGTAACCAGTGCATTTTTATTGCACTGATCGCTGTGAAAATGACAATGGTCCCAAAAATGTGTCAAAAGTGTCCGATGTGTCCGCCATAATGTCGCAGTCACGAAAAAAATCGCTGATCGCCGCCATTACTAGTAAAAAAAAAAAAAAATGCCTTAAAACTATACCCTATTTTGTAAACGCTATAATTTTTGCGCAAACCAATCAATAAACGCCGATTGCGATTTTTTTTTTTTTACCAAAAATATGCGCTCTATTTTTGTTTATAGCGCAAAAAATAAAAAACGCAGAGGTGATCAAATACCACCAAAAGAAAGCTCTATTTGTGGGAAAAAAATGACGCCAATTTTGTTTGGGAGCCACGTCGCATGGCCGCGCAATTGTCAGTTAAAGCGACGCAGTGCCGAATCGCAAAAAGGGGCCTGGTCATAATGGCCCATATTGGTCCGGGGCTTAAGTGGTTAATAAATTAGCCTTCTCTTTGTCCCTAGTCACCCACAGATTATTTTGTAAAGGGCCTTCATGCTCAGACTTGACTTTTTTACTATTAATATATTTGAAGAATTTTTGGGGGGTTTGTCCTACTATCTTTTGCAATCTGTCGTTCGTTTTGAATTTTAGCATCCTTGATTTCCTTTTTACATATCCTGTTATATTATTTGTAACATTTAAATGACACTAGTGTTCCCTCATTTTTATATTTTTTAAAAGCTCTTTTCTTGTAGTTTATAGCTTTTTTAACTTTGGCCGTGAGCCACATAGGTTTTATTTTTAGCCTTTTAAAGTTATTGCCCATGGGAATATACTTTGCAGTGAGTTCACAAACAGTATTTTTGAAGAATTCCCATTTCTGTTCTGTGCCCATTGATGCCAATATTCCCTCCCAGTCTAATGCCGCGTACACACGATCGATTTTCTTGACGGTGAAAACACAGTCGGGAAAAACGAGGGAACGGCTTGGTTCCCTACACACGTCCGTTTTTCCCGACATTTTTTTTTTGCTCGAGAAAAACGACCATGTGTGGGCTCCCTGGCAGTGTTTCCCTATGGGAAAACTGCCACGGAAAAAAACGACGGGAATCACGACGAGAAAAATTAGAGCATGTTCTAATTTTTCTCGTCGTGATGAATGCCGTTTTTCCCCGTCGGGAAAAATGATAAAAAGCCCAAAAAAGTCCAAAAAAAAATAATTCATTTTTCCCAACAGGAAAAATGATCGTGTGTACGCGGCATAAGTCCTGGAGAGCAGCCCTCATCCTTGGAAAATTTGCTCTCTTGAAATTAAGTGTTTTTATCTTTCCCGTATGTGATTTTTGCTTACAGCTAACATCAAATGAAATCACTATATTATTATTTTTTATTTGCTATTTTTATTACATTTTTTTCTCCACAAAAGTGGAGTTAACCTTTAAGGCCCCATGCACACGAGACGCCGGTGCAAACTCTGCTGAACACACGTTTTTAAAGGCTAAAACCAGCGTTTAAAAACGCCAGTTTTGCTGCGATTTTAGCGCCGTTTTACTGCGTTTGCGTCTATAGGCGTTTAGTTGAGAAACATCATAAGACCCTCCCTAAGCTCAAAAAACAGTATTATTTAACCATTTCAGCCATTTTGGGAGACCAGCAGCTGAGAGAGCAGCAGTGTACTTATATTTAGCGTATCACTTGCCACATCATCTGCCACAAGCTGTGGATTGTCCACTTGCCACGTCACCTGATACGTCACCTGGCCACAAGTTGTGGATTGTCCACTGGCCACGTCACCTGCCACGTCACCTGCCACAAGTTGTGGAATGTTCACTTGCCACGTCACCTGCCACGTCACCTGGCCACGTCACCTGCCACAATTTGTGGATTGTCCACCTGCCACGTCACCTGGCCACATCAACTGGCCACGTCACCTGCCACAAGTTGTTAATTGTCCACTTGCCACGTCACCTGCCACATCACCTGGCCACGTCACATGCCACAATTTTTGGATTGTCCACCTGCCACGTCACCTGCCACAAGTTGTGGATTGTCACCTGCCACAAGTTGTGGATTGTCCACTTGCCACGTCACCTGGCCACGTCACCTGCCACAAGTTGTGGAATGTTCACTTGCCACGTCACCTGGCCACGTCACCTGCCACAAGTTGTGCATGGTCCACTTGCCACGTCACCTGCCACATCACCTGCCACGTCACCTGGCCACGTCACCTGCCACAATTTGTGGATTGTCCACCTGCCACGTCACCTGGCCACGTCACATGCCACAATTTGTGGATTGTCCACCTGCCACGTCACCTGCCACGTCACCTGGCCACATCACCAGGCCACGTCACCTGCCACAAGTTGTGGATTGTCCACTTGCCACGTCACCTGCCACATCACCTGGCCACGTCACATGCCACAATTTGTGGATTGTCCACCTGCCACGTCACCTGGCCACATCACCTGCCACAAGTTGTGGATTGTCACCTGCCACGTCACCTGCCACAAGTTGTGGATTGTCCACTTGCCACGTCACCTGCCACATCACCTGGCCACGTCACCTGCCACAATTTGTGGATTGTCCACCTGCCACGTCACCTGCCACAAGTTGTGGATTGTCCACCTGCCACGTCACCTGGCCACACCACCTGCCACAATTTGTGGATTGTCCACCTGCCACGTCACCTGGCCACATTACCTGCCACAAGTTGTGGATTGTCCACTTGCCACGTCACCTGGCCATGTCACCTGCCACAATTTGTGGATTTCCACCTGCCACGTCACCTGGCAACATCACCTGCCACAAGTTGTGGATTGTCCACTTGCCACGTTACCTGTCACAAGTTGTGGATTGTCCACTTGCCACGTCACCTGCCACAAGTTGTGGATTGTCTACAGTGCAATGCAAGCAATTACAGTTTTTTTAAATATTTTTTTAATGGTTTTTCATCATTTGCCATCATTTTTGAGATTTCTAATGTAAAAAAATAGGTCACCTTTAAAAACGCTTATAAACGCAAACGTGGCAAAATGCCGGTGCCGCGTTTAGCGTCTGAAACGTGGAAAACTTTTGCGTCTGAACCCATTTTTTTGCTTCTGGAAAAACGAGGTTAAACGCAACTGCTTGTAAACGCCAAAAAATGAGAATGGGTGCATGGACACATAGGATAACATTGAATGGGTTCAGGGGCAGTTGAAAAAAGCGTCCAACTGCCTCTGATCGCGCGTTTAACAGCAAATAACAGCGTCTCGTGTGCATGGGGCCTAAGGATAAAGAGTGTAGCTTTTATGAAAAATTGAACTGTTATTGTTATAATGCTGTATTGTTATAGTGTGTACTACTGTATTTCGTTTATTCCACTTGAGTCCATTTTTAGTGTGGTTCTATTATAAACAATGAGAACACCAACAGTGGGACATAAACAAGTAATAATTCAGTAAGAGCAAGTCTATTCTATTTCAGTCAAGTCTGTAAAACAGAATCTACTGTCTGTGCTTTTTTTCATGTTGGTGGCACCTGACTGATCCTTATGCTGATTCACAGATCAAAATTGACACTTGAAATATCAGTAGTTTCCTCCACTGCTTTTTCACCCCTGGGGCGACTGTACTAGACATTTTATTGCCAATTCCCCTCTCAATGTATGATAATCATATTTCGAATTCTGCTTCTTGTCTGCTCATCCAGATGTTCAGTTTTTCTCACCCCCCCCCCCTTAATTTATTGGAATCCTCGGCTAATTCTTTCCCAGTATACATGCTCTGTTTATAGGCACTGTAAATAGCTGATCTCAGAGCAAAAGAAAAAAAAAATAACAGGGTGGGGTTGACAAATTAATAGCCATAAATGTAATTTTTCTTTGTGCCTGCCATCCAAACAGTTTATACATAGATTAATACAGACTTCTGGAGTACCTGTCACAGCTGCAGACACTCTGTCAGCCTGCAAGTGACCGTATTAAGGAAAGAGTTACTCTGGGGCTTATTTTAAAGCAGTTTTAAACTGCCAAATTTTTGAAAGAATTGTCCCCATGCAGGTTGATGCCATAATGCTAATGTGAGATCTTACTGCTCCCCGCGCTTCCATCTTTGTCCAGTCTTCCTTCTGGATTTGCTCTCTCCGGCTGCTTGACTAGTTGGATTGCGATGATGTCACTCTCATGCATGCGTGCAGGAGTCACTTCACCACAGCACGTGCTGCTCAGATTACATTACCACTGAGAGACCGGGAGAGGCATTTGGAGCACTACCCCCGTAGGAGCTCGGTTAGTTTTGGGTTTTGCACGTTACCTCTTCAGCTTCGTTGTCCGGGTAGAAATGTCCACACAGATGTAAAACCTTCAAAAGTTAGGCTTTATTTTCTTCTGCATGTATAACTTTGAGAGAAGTAGAAGGTAGAGAAGAGCAGGGGAAGGTTCAGGCACACGACACAAATTGCAAAACATCAGTTCAAAGTCATTCACCATTCTCAATGTTAGAATGAGTATTGGTCACTCAGATAGTCCCCTCTCACATGGCCTAGCAGCCGGAGTGACACACGAACCAGCAACAGGGCAGTCTCTGCTACAGACTGCCCAAGATGAAGTGGGTCTCTGCCACAGACCTTTTTAAAGTGAACAAAGTCTCTGCCACAGACCTTTTAAAGTTGAGCAAATGGATAGTCCAGGAATCCTCTGCCACAGGAAGTCCCAAACGTCCAACCGTGCAGTAAAGAGCCTTTAAGCCAATCCGGCAGAGTGCAGGGCTTGTGGTATAGTGGATCCCTCCTCAACAAAGTTACCAGGCCTCACCCAAGAGGTCAGCACTTTGCCAGTCTCCTCCAGGGCAGGTCCTCCCCTGGTTTCCTTCATTAAGACAGCTTCCTGCCCTTTTGGATGGACAGATAGCGATGCAGCCTTGGGCCAACGTGGCCCCGAGACCAGAACCACGCACAACATACCTCGCGCCCGGAGGGCCACGAGGCGAAGACCCCGAACAATGGTGTCTGCCCCCTAAGTATCCCCTCCCAGCAGGTCGACCACTCCCACTGTACCGTTGCCGAGAAGGGTCACTCAATGCACCATGGTTTGCCCGTGTTCCAACAGGTGCCTGAGGTGGTAACGCCACCTACAGGCAATAGGGGAAATTACTATCCGGCAAACCACAGCCAGAACAGAGGCAAATCTCAATATAATTCAACAGTCTGAGTCCAACTACTGGCTCAGACATCCCTCTAAATTTGACCTCTAAAAAGGGACTTTTCTTGTTAAAAAAATGATTGTCAAGTTTGATTTTTCAAAATTAAAATGTATTACTGCTTTAACCAGTTCCTTACCAAGCCATTGTAAAATGACATCGGCAGGAACCTTCTCTCCCTCCGGGTGGACATCATGTTACGTCCTGGGCTTCCCGGCCATCTAGGGACCTAGTTCGCGTGCCCGGCGGCCGCGATGTCCGCTGGGCGCCCGCGATTACAGCAGGACCATGGATCTGTGTGTGTAAACACACAGATCCACCTCCTGTCAGAGGAGAGGAGACCGATGTGTGTTCCCAGTACAGAGGAACACAGATCGGTCTCCTCTCCTTGTGAGTCCCCTCCCCCTACAGTTAGAATCACTCCCTAGGGAACATATTTAACCCCTTGATCGCCCCCTAGTGTTAACCCCTTCCCTGCCAGTCACATTTACACAGTAATCAGTGCAACTTTATAGCACTAATCGCTGTATAAATGTGAATGGTCCCAAAAACGTGTCAAAAGTGTCCGATATGTCCGTCTCAATGTCACGGTCAAAAAACGCAGATCGCTGCCATTACTAGTAAAAAAAAAAAAAAAATGCCATAAATCTATGCTTAGCTGAGAAGCTCCTTATCCCCTCCTCCAGATGAAAGACAAAAAAAATGCCCATGAAGACTCCTGGGATGTATGAGATCATTTTTGCTTAGGCCAGAAACTAGGAAGCAACTGAAGAAATGTAACAAAACATTTTTAAAACATGTAAATATAATGTACCTTCATATCTATATACTGATGCTAGCAGCATAAGGGATAAAATTACTTCATGTTGGTGAGAGAGTTTAGTTTTACTTTAAAGCGGTAGTAAACTGCAATTATTTTTTCTTTTTTCTTTTAACCACTTAAGGACCACCTCACGGCGATATACGTCGGCAGAATGGCACGGCTGGGCACAAGCACGTACAGGTACGTCCTCTTTGAGATGCCCAGCCGTGGGTCACACGCGCGCCGGATCGCTCGCGACCCGGTCCTGAGCTCCGTGACCAGGCCCGCAGACCCGATCGCCGCCGGTGTCCCGCGATCGGTTCACAGAGCTGAAGAACGGGGAGAGGCAAGTGTAAACAAACCTCTCCCGTGCTTCCTAGTGAGACTGTCACTGATCGTCAGTTCCCTGTCATAGTTCCTAGTGAGACTGTCACTGATCGTCTGTTCCCTGTCATAGTTCCCTGTCATAGGGAACGTCGATCAGTGACGTCACACGCCAAACCATGCCCCCCTACAGTAAGAATCACACATTAGGTCACACTTAACCCCTTCAGCGCTCCCTACAGGTTAACCCCTTCACTGCCAGTGTCATTTTCACAGTAATCAGTGCATTTTTATAGCACTGATCGCTGTAAAAATTACAATGGTCCCAAAATAGTGTCAAAAGTGTCCGCCATAATGTCGTAGTCACGATAAAAATCGCTGATCGCCGCCATTACTAGTAAAAAATCAATAAACGCTTATTGTGATTTTTTTTACCAAAAATATGTAGAAGAATACGTATCGGCCTAAACTGAGGAAAAAAATGTTTTTTTTTTTTTATATATTTTTGGGGGATATTTATTATAGCAAAAAGTAAAAAATATTGCATTTTTTTTCAAAATTGTCGCTCTATTTTTGTTTATAGCGCAAAAAATAAAAACCGCAGAGGTGATCAAATACCACCAAAATAAAGCTCTATTTGTGAGAGAAAAAGGACGTCAAATTTGTTTGGGAGCCACGTCGCACGACCGCGCAATTGTCAGTTAAAACGACGCAGTGCCGAATCACAAAAAGTGGCCTGGTCCTTTAGCTACAAAATGGTCTGGGGCTTAAGTGGTTAACCTTCAAGGTAAAGGCATAATGTGCCAGAATTGTAACACTTAGGCTACTTTCACACTGAGGCGCTGGATGCGCTGGCGGTATAGCGGCACTATTTTTAGCGCCGCTATACCGTAGTTTTTGCCGCGATTTGCGGGCGCTAGCGGGGGGATTTTAACCCCACTAGCGGCCGAAAAAGGGTTAAAAACGCTAGCAATAACGCCTCTTTGTGGCGTTTTACGATCGTTTTGGAGGCGCTACCCCATTGATTTCAATGGGCAGGGGCGCTATAGGAGCGCTATTTTTAGCGCTCCTATTGTGCCTCAAAGATGCGGCTTGCAGGAGTTTTTTGACCCTCCTGCTAGCGCAACTCTCCAGTGTGAAAGCCCTCGGGCATTCACATTGGATACTATTGAGCGGCTTTTTTGGGGTGCATTGCAGGCGCTATTTTTAGCGCAATAGTGCCTGCAAAGCGCCTCAGTGTGAAAGGGGCCTTAATGAAAGATCCTCAGGATACTACCTCTTAAAACTTAATGTGTGTGTATATATATATATATATATATATATATATATATATTTCTATCAAAAATAAAAGTTTGAGAGGGATGGGAGCATGTCAGCAAAACAATATTATTAAAACCTAACACTTAAAAACCTAGTTTGGCTCAATCATCAACCTAGTAGTGTGTGTGTGTGTGTATGTATGTATATATATATATGTAAATATCTGCCAGCACGCTGGATCAATTAAGATCAATTTTATTAATCAAATGTAACAACATTAAAATGGTACCAAAAACAAATCCACATTTAAAATCAAGGGAAATCTCCATCCACCCCACGTTTGCAATGCATCAATTCTCCTTAGAAAATAATCATATGAAATAATTATATGAAATGTAAACTCCCACACTAATTTAGAGGAAATGGCCGTTTCTTCATTAATTGATATCAATTCCAAGGGAAAATCCTAAGGATAATGAGGATAAAATGAACTTCACATAGAGTCACTGTCCCAGGCATCCGCAGATTGTGCTGTGTATGAAACAACTTCAGCTATATATATATATATATACAATATGTCTACAGTCTGCAACACATCATACGGTTGTAGGAATGGAAGGTCGGCGCAAAACAGGCAGCAGTCCAGAGGAGGTACACACCCAGGCTTGTTGTATAGTAATTCCCTTTTGGGTTATGTAGTTGTCCCCAATTTTTTAAGCCTAGAAACCTCCCTCACACTGCCACATCAAATCCAAATGAATGGACTGACATGGCTAGACATAAATTAGCTGTAAAGTGTACTTAGTTTCTTGTAGATGGCATAAGTTCCAAACACAGAGATTGTAAATCCAATGGTATAGTATACTTGGCTGATTTCATTATCCATGAAGTAACTCAGTCCATATAGAAATCATCCAATATGAGTTTTTTTCCAACTTTAGAAGAATCTCATGTGGTTCAGGGATTGGAGGTGGATGCATAACATACTAGCACATTATGAAATACTTACCTTAGAACGAAGCCTTCCAGTGCCACGCTCTCACCACTGATGGGTGCTTCCATCTTCACCTGGTCTTCCTTGGGGTTTCACGTCCTCCAGCCGTCTGATTGGCTGCATCGCAATGACGGGAGTCTCAGACCACGGCACGGAGCTCTGAAGGGACGGCGTTGGTATATCGTCCCTTCAGAGCACATGCATCGGTAATGTCATCGGCTGCATGCAGTGTGAATATCTCCTAAACCTTATTATAGGCTTACCTGTAGGTACAAGTAAGAATAAGAGTTTACTTCAACTTTAAGGCCCAACTGCACCCAATATTGTATTTTTTGTTTTGTAGAATGCGGGGAGGGTTTTACAGACAAAAAACAAAGTACGTTTTTGTGGAACGGGGAAAGTAACAACCTCTGCCAATGTTTTTTCTTTTCTTTTTTTGTCCTGGTAACAACCACTCCCCTATTTAATGTCCTGGTGTCCCAGGGAGAGGAAATGAGGGAAAATCTCCCCAATGTGGTCACAGACAGGAATAAAAATTTGATAAATGGTAATGCTTTTCTGCTCTATCCAAATTTTTTAAATAATGACTGGATTGGGCTTTGATTTATGAGCCGCCTGGAATTATGACAGGTGTACAGTTGACAGTCTGCATAAAAACCTAGCAAAAGTTCCTTGTCATGATACCAAGTCTCCATTACATTATTTAACTAGTAAACTAGGAAGACGTCAGGGAATCCCAGTGTACATGGCAGCAAGTGTGGAACCGGGAAGAGTTTCTCTTTTGCACTTAATAACTCATAATAATTTGCAACCTGAAGAAGTGAAACCATACAAATAGAGGTGACCAGTCCAACATATACACCGCAGAGCAGATAAAAAATGAGCCCTCGTTACTTTTGGGATAATTTACCACATTTTTCATAGCAGACCAAATACATGAAGTCACACTTTTCCTATCTGTTCATTTGTGTGTATTTAGTAAGAACACCTTGCTAGCTCTCTGCTGTAATTACATCTGTATTTGTAATGAAAACATTTTGGGTCATGTGCACATTCTCCATTCTACTGTTGAAGTATATCCTGAGGAGTATATGGCAGGAAGTCTTTATCCGTCTATTGGCTTTCAGGGTCCTTTGGAAAAGTAATAAATGTTTGCAAATTGCCTGCCTTTCCCACAGAAATCAGTAATGCATTTTTGTTTATTATTATTATTTTTATTATACAGGATTTATATAGCGCCAACATCAGCGCTTTACAACTTGGGGGCAGACAGTACAGTTACAATAGCCTTGATGCAGTGCTGGGGCAAAGTCCTTTAGCACCCAAGGCAAAAGGACATAACTGCACCCTCCATCATGAGCTTTTTATGTGCTCCGTTCTGGTAAAGTGCCATTTATGCCTACCACCCTGCTTGCCTTCTTGACATTTTCAGTTCTAAAGCTGGCCATCGATTGTTTGAATCTAGGCTGATTCAGAAGGAACGGGCCAAGATTCAAACCATCTATGGGCAGGCTAATTCATCGATCAACTTTGGAACAACCAGCATGCAATATTTTTAAATGTGATTATTGCCAGTGGCTATAGCCATTACCAATAATCACTATGTTATCCTGCTAAAGATGAGGAAGATTTCAGAGAGGACCAGTGGGTGTTTTGTTTTCATTGAAGAGATTCTACAAACCATAACCTCTTGCTGCCTACTTAGTCAGGGGCAGCAGAACTTGCTTTGTTGAGCGCATTCACTGCATGCTTCCAGCAAAGTAACCAAGATTTCAAAGACAGCTCTCAGTCCATACTAATGAATGGTAGTTGGTAGGACCAGCTCCCAATCATGTGACCACTGTGGCAGCCAATCACAGTGGTCACGTGATGGGCCAATTCTTTCTACCACCTGGGCATACAGACACTATTAAAGGGAGACTGGGGCAGGGGAGGGATTAACAGACCAAACAAAAGCAAATAGAAGCACATTTTTATGGAAGTGGTTCTTCCTGCAAACTAAAGGGCTGTTCTTCCACTAGTTAGCACAACTAGGACCTTTACAAGCATGGAGCCTCTATATCAGTGGTTCTCAACCTTCTAGTGCCGTGACCCCTTGATAAAATGTCCCTATTTGTGGGGACCCCTAACAGTAAAATTATTTTCGTAGCGTGGGTTGTCAGCACCCAAGGCAAGACAAGTAATTTGCGCCCCTAACCCACTGACATTTAGCGCTCCCTGAGTCCCTTCCACTCTTATGGTATTAAAACCCCTTATGGTACATTTCTTTTTCGTACATCACGGGACACAGAGCGACTTAGTCATTACTAATGGGTTATATAGATTACCTTCAGGTGCTGGCACTGGCCAATTCCAAACCAGAAGTACCCTCCCCTATATAAGCCCCTCCCATCCGGGAGCACCTCAGTTTTTTGCCAGTGTCTAAGGTGTTGGCCAAAGAGTAACATGTGTTTTCACTGGGCTTGCGTACAGGTTCTTTTGGGCCTTAGTAAGCTGTTCCGGATCCCACCAAAAAAGCTTCATAGCTAAACGGTCGGTACCCGGGCCTTGCAGCAGAAGAGCAAGGTTTTGCCTGTAATGCCTCTCTTAGGAGGGCTGGACCCTGGGATCCAGAGCTCTGGTCATACCCACGACCAAGATGTTGTCTGTGCAGGGTGCTATACAGGTCCAGGGGAGTGGAATCCTTGGGAACCCGGTCCCTGAAGGTTTAATTACAATGCCTGCCGTGATAGGTGAAGTTTGGGCTTCTGTGGACCAAACAAAGTCCTGCGGCGGGGATCAGGTAAGTGGGGGCCCCCAGGAACTTGGTTCTATTGGGGGACCCCCAAGCCTAATTTGTCTTTCTGTCTGTTACCTAACGGTATTCCCGCTAATATCTGTGTATGCCTGTAACTACTGAAAATGTAAAATTTTAATAGTAGTCAAGAAAAAAAAAAAAAAAAGGGACCGCGGTACCTGTGTTAAACCACTAGAGGCCGCTGTAGTCCATTTTTCTTGTCATGTGGATCTTTGGTTTTCTCAAGTCAAAAGATCCAGGCAGTTGGTAAGTTTCTCTGTGGGAATCCACTTCCTCTGCCCTGTTGCTGCGCTCATCCACCGCACAGGCCCTCCGGCAAAAAGGGCCCTGGCTCCTAGTCCCTGTTTGATTTTGAAAAGGGCGCCAATGGCGCACGGGCGCGTGCACGCGCCTCCTATGAAAAAAAGGGGCGGGGCGGGTGGATGACGCTCGATGCGCGCCACGGCGCTTCTGTGCATGTGCAGGCGTCCCAGCTTGTATAAAGACACAGTACAAGTGTCAGCTGGATGCAAACAGAGCTAGCAACAAACAGTGGCACACAGAGGCGGTTGATGCAGGCATCCCCATAGAAAGGCACTTTAGTGGACACCAGCTGGTATATAGCAGCAACTGTGTTAGACTATTACCAGCAAAAATTGGTGTATGACGACGGGAATACCTCAGCTTTGTGCTTAAAGGATATGTCGTCCAGACGCTCCGGAAATAGGTCTTCCAGGAAGCCAAAGGGGTCTCCATCGGGCTCTGAGGATATTGGGCATGCTTGTACTGCACCAATCTCCCCTGAGAATTCAGAGGTCAGTAGCCGTAGAAACCCCGCAGGAGTGCCTGGTGCTGCGGCTGTCCCCAGTCCACCTGCTCCTGTATATATAACAGAGGAGGTTTTATCCTCAACTCTGGGAGGATTGGAAGAGAGATTAACAGCATTGATCGCTGCTTCCCTGTCACAGGGAAAGCGCGTCCGATCTCCGTCTCCTCCTTCAGAGTGCCTGTTAGTGGAGGAACAGTCCCACACAGAGATCGACCTACCTGAAGGGGATCAGGATGAGGTTGATTCAGTTATGGAGGAATCAACAGTGGAAGAACCTTTCTCAGCATCTCAGGCTGAAAGATTATGGGTTCAGTCTCTGACTAACATGGTCCGATCAGCATTTAAAATGCCTCTGGCGGAACCACCATCCACTACGGTTTCCTAGCTGGGGTCGCTAAAAGCTCCCCAGGCTGTCTGTTCCTTCCCAATCCACCCTTTATTAGAAGGGCTTATTTACCAGGATTGGGAGCATCCTGATAAAATATTTGCTCCCCCCAAGAGATTTCCGGTGATCTATCCCATGGAGGATGAGTTCATAAAAAAATGGAGGGTCCCTACAGTGGACGCAGCCATCTCTTCTGTGAACAAATCACTGACATGTCCAGTAGATAATGTTCCAATGTTCAAAGACCCAATAGATAAAAAATTGGAGTCTTTACTAAAATCTGCTTTCTCTACAGCAAGCATGGTGACACAACCTGCGGTAGCAGCGATTGGAGTCTGCCAAGCAGTGAAAGATCAGTTGAAACAAGTCTTAAGGGACTTACCAGATCAGCAGGCTCTTGCCCTAGCTGACCTGCCTAGAGCCTTGTGTTTTGCGGTGGACGCCATAAAGGATACAATCCAACAGGCCTCCCGCTTTACGCTGTCTGTAGTACATATGCGTAGGCTTCTGTGGCTCAAAAACTGGTCTGCTGAAGCTCCCTGTAAAAAACTGCTGGTTAGCTTCCCATTTCATGGAGAACGCTTATTTGGAGAAGATCTGGACAAATATATCCAGAAAATTTCTGCCGGTAAAAGTTCACTCTTACCGGTTAAGAACAAGGGTAGAAGTCCTTCTTTTAAGAGGCCTACTTCTCCAGTCCCGGGCACATCGGCTGTGAAGCAGTTCCGACGGCCTCCGCGGTCAAATTCAGGGGGCAGAAATCAGGGACAATCACAGGGTAACAAGAAGCCCTGGATCAAGAGAGGTACAAAACCTCCCCCCAAGGCATGAAGCGTTGCCCCCACTCAATCGGGTGGGGGGAAGACTTCAGTTGTTCACAGAGACCTGGCGGGACACCATCAGAGACAGATGGGTGCTCTCCGCAGTAAGTCTGGGATACAAGCTGGAGTTAAAAGGCACTCCTCCTGCCCAATTTATGAGGTCAAACGTGCCAAGAGATCCCCAGAAGAGAGGATCCCTCCTTCTGGCACTAGAACAACTATTGCTCCAAGGTGTAATCATGAAGGTTCCCCTGGAAGAAAGCGGATTCGGGTTTTACTCGAACCTTTTCACAGTCCCCAAACCAAATTGGGACGTGAGGCCCATATTAAATCTAAAAGGGCTAAACAAGTTCCTAAATATCAGGACTTTTCGGATGGAGTCGATCCGATCGGTGGCCACCGCCCTACAA
Organism: Rana muscosa; assembly: GCA_029206835.1. Classification (NCBI taxonomy): domain Eukaryota; kingdom Metazoa; phylum Chordata; class Amphibia; order Anura; family Ranidae; genus Rana; species Rana muscosa. The sequence continues at coordinate 333,133,841 of CM055119.1, forward strand.
GGGCAGGAATGGTTAGCCTCGATCGACATAAGGGATGCTTATCTGCATATTCCCATCTTTCCGGCCCACCAGAAATTTCTACGCTTTGCAGTAGAAGGGCGCCATTTTCAGTTCAGAGCCTTACCTTTCGGTCTGGCCACAGCACCACGAGTGTTCACAAAAATTCTGGCCCCATTATTGGCCAATCTAAGAACACAGGGTGTAACGATAATGGCATATCTAGACGACCTGCTACTAATAGACCACTCAGTGGAAAAGCTGGAAGTAGCTATTCACAAGACAATCAAGTATCTGGAATATCACGGTTGGATTATCAACCGGGACAAGTCAGCTCTAAGACCAGTCAAAAGTCTGGAATACTTAGGGCTAAGGCTGGATTCAAATCAGAGAGAGATTTTCTTACCTCCAGAGAAGGTGTCGTCTTTAAAAGATTTGACCTACTTAGTGGGTACAAAAAGAAAACCATCCATACGCCTCTGCATGAGGCTGCTGGGAAAAATGGTGGCTTCATTCGAAGCGGTACCCTACGGTCAATTCCATTCAAGGAATTTGCAAAGGGCCATACTGTCAGCCTGGAACAAAAAAGTTCAGGCTTTAGACTTACCAATGTCCCTGTCCCCTTCCGTTCACAAGAGCCTCCATTGGTGGTTGGTGCCCCAGAATCTGGAAAAAGGGAAACCCTTCAGTCCGGTTTCTTGGAAGGTAGTCACTACAGATGCCAGCCTCATAGGCTGGGGGGCAGTACTGGAGCAATGGTCTCTCCAGGGCAAGTGGTCAGAAGCAGAAAAGGCCCTGCCCATCAATCTCTTAGAGATACGAGCAGCCCGGTATGCCCTAGTAGCATGGACATCCAAACTCCAAGGGTCCCCTGTCAGAATTCAATCAGACAATGCCACAGCAGTGGCATATATCAATCACCAGGGTGGCACCAGGAGTCGTGCAGCCCAGAGGGAAGCAAATTGCATCCTGGAGTGGGCAGAAAAATATGTCCCAGCCATATCCGCGGTTTTCATCCCAGGAGTGGAAAATTGGAGAGCGGACTTTTTAAGTCGCCAACAATTATGCCCAGGGGAATGGTCTCTTCACCCCGAGGTTTTCCAGGCAATATGCCAGCGGTGGGGAACACCGGATGTAGATCTGCTAGCATCCAGATTCAACGCAAAGGTGGACAGATTTGTGTCTCGCACAAGGGATCCTCTAGCTTGCGGCTCGGATGCCCTAGTGTTCCCTTGGGATCAGTTCAAGCTGATATATGCATTCCCACCGCCACAATTGTTACCGCGATTACTCCGCAGAATCAGGGTAGAAAAGAAACCAGTGATTCTGGTGGCTCCAGCGTGGCCCCGAAGGGCATGGTACGCAGAGATTGTAAAAATGTCAGTGAGGAGTCCTTGGACCCTCCCACATCGTCCGGACCTGCTGTCGCAGGGACCGATATACCACCCTTCCTTACCAGCCCTAGGTTTGACGGCCTGGCTATTGAAGCCCACATTCTGAAAAAGAGAGGGCTCTCTAATTCTGTAGTATCTACCATGATCAATGCCAGGAAGCCGGTATCCAGGCAGATCTATTATAGGATCTGGAAAGCGTACATTACGTGGTGTGAGGCCAAGAAATGGCATCCACGTAAGTACGTGATAGGGAGGATTTTGGACTTCCTACAGTGGGCTGTAGATAGGAAGCTGGCCTTGAGTACTATCAAGGGTCAGATTTCGGCCTTGTCAATATTTTTTCAAAGGCCCTTGGCTTCGCATTCACTAGTCAAAGCTTTCATACAAGGAGTGATGCGTATTAGCCCTCCGGTTAGTATTCCCATATGTCCTTGGGACTTAAACCTGGTTCTGTCAGTTCTACAGAAACAACCGTTTGAACCATTGCAACACATTTCCTTGGTTCTTCTCACCAGGAAATTGATTTTCTTAGTAGCCGTTTGTTCGGCTAAAAGAGTATCGGAATTAGCCGCCTTGTCCTGTAAGGAGCCATATCTGGTTGTCCATAAGGACAGAGTAGTATTACGTCCTCATCCAGCCTTTCTTCCCAAGGTGGTATCGAGGTTTCATTTGAACCAAGATGTGGTTTTTCCTTCTTTTTTCCCCAAACCTAGCTCGGTAGAGGAAAAGTTATTACATTCTTTGGATGTAGTAAGAGCAGTTAAAGCTTATCTAAAAGCCACTGCTCAGATTCGCAGAACGGATACTTTGTTTATTCTGCCGGAAGGCCCTAAAAAGGGTCAGGCAGCATCAAAATCCACTTTAGCCAAGTGGATTCGACAGGTCATAATACAAGCCTATGGCTTGAGAAAGAGACCGCCTCCGTTCAAAGTTAGGGCGCACTCCACAAGAGCAGTTGGAACTTCATGGGCAGTGCATCACCAGGCCTCCCTGGCTCAAGTATGTAAGGCCGCAACATGGTCTTCGGTACACACGTTTACTAGATTCTACCAGGTAGACGTTAGAAGTCAGGAGGATGTCGCCTTTGGGCGCAGTGTGTTGCAGGCCGCAAAAGATTCTCATGCCTGATGGCGCCCAGCTTATGTATCCCTCCCCTCATTTGGCATTGCTTTGGGACGTCCCATTAGTAATGACTAAGTCGCTCTGTGTCCCGTGATGTACGAAAAAGAAAAAGGGATTTTTATAACAGCTTACCTATAAAATCCTTTTCTTGGAGTACATCACGGGACACAGAGCTCCCACCCCTCTTTTTGGGACACTTATTGCTTGGCTACAAAACTGAGGTGCTCCCGGATGGGAGGGGCTTATATAGGGGAGGGTACTTCCGGTTTGGAATTGGCCAGTGCCAGCACCTGAAGGTAATCTATATAACCCATTAGTATTGACTAAGTCGCTCTGTGTCCCGTGATGTACTCCAAGAAAAGGATTTTACAGGTAAGCTGTTATAAAAATCCCTTTTTTAGGATGTTCCACTCTTTCTCTTTGTTCTCCTTTCTTTTCCTTTTACCTCTCTCTATCCTAATTTCTTGTTTTTTTCCCCCATCCCTCTCGCTAGCTGTCTTTCTTGTTCTCTTATTCTTTCTCTCCCTTTTTCTTTGTTCTTCCCCCTCTTTTCCTCTCCCTTCCATGTATTCTCTATGTTTATTCCCTCTCTTACTCCTTGGTGGGGGGAGTTGGGATGGGTGGCAATGCTGGGGGGAGTTCTGATCAGCCAACTTAGGTGCTCTTGATCAAGGTCATCTATTGATCTGAGAACTGTAGTTGCCATTAAAAGTCCCCACTATAATCACAGGTAGTGCTATTCACTGTGTCTCCAACTTAGTGTTGTCTCATAGCAGTTAAACCTATGCTGAAATCAGGAGATAGGGTCTCCTCAAGCCCCTCCCACATCACATTCCTCACCAGTCAGCTGCGAAGAGGCCGAGTGGGCGGTCGCGGGCTCCAGGAACAGTCCAGCTGGGTGGCCACAGGCTCCAGGGACAGCCCTGCTGGGTGGCCGCAAAAAGCCTGGGAGAGCGGTGCGGGCTTCAGGAACAGCCCAGGATTTGGTGACCCCTGGCAAATCATCATTCGACCCCCAGGTTGAGAACCACTGCTCTATGGTGACAGCAATGCTTGTAATAGCCTCATGTGATTGTAGCTGTCTAGCATACACAGTGCAGGTTACATCCACCTCAGGAGGGAGACAAGTGTATACAGATAAACTTGACGGTTAAGTCTAAGTGCTTGGTAGTGGATTCACACTGATGAATTAAACAATGTTGTCCTATATAAAATTAAATGTTGATTTTTTAGTGAAGACCTGCTTGTGTTGGGTGGACAGAGTGTGATCCTTCCTTGGGAACTTGTACCAGACAGAATTTACAGGATTGTTTATATTTATTGGAGAGTGAAGCAGGTACAAACATCCATTTCCTCTGCTGGGAATGCCTCCCAAGAAAAATGTTTCCAGGAATATTCAGAACTATGGTGTGTGTCTTTATTTGTTTGGTGGTATTTTACAAGTCTTCTTCCTCTGGAACAGCTGTTCCAACCCCCCCCCCCCCCCACCTTCTGCAGAACTGCAGTCATCGTCTTATTATGTCGGCTCAGCTGCATGCCATAATTGCGTGCATGTGATTGTCTTTATTATATCCTCCTGTCCGTCAGTGGTGGGATGTTCCTCCCTAGATGATTTATAGGATTGTATGAGTTTTTTTTTTTTTTTTTAAACTTTAAACGGGAAATTCAGCTTATCCGAAACTTCTACTTGTTTAAAATATTTATGAAAAAAGTAAAATCTCCAATTTTGGAATATCTTTATATGCTGTAGTTTAAAGTGAACCTGTCACCACCTCATGCATATTAGGCTGTCATGTAAATTAATTCATATGGCAAGAGATGTGGCTTCCCTTTTGTCTACCTTTGTGATGATGTACCACATAGAGCGCTGAGATTTTTAACCTCCTCCAAAATTTCAAGGAGGGTCAGAGGCTTTAAGGCTGCTGTGCCCCCTCCCTGTCACTGACATCACTATTCTTTCCATTGGCCAGGGAAGCCTTGCAACAGCTGCAAACCTGTGCTCTTTGAAGCAGGCGAAAAATAGGATTTTTATAACAGCTTACCTGTAAAATCCTTTTCTTGGAGTACATCACGGGACACAGAGCGACATAGTCATTACTATGTGGGTTATATAGATACCTTCAGGTGCTGGCACTGGCAACTTCCAAAACCGGAAGTACCCTCCCCTATATAAGCCCCTCCCATCCGGGAGTACCTCAGTTTTGTAGCAAAGCAATAAGTGTCCCCAAAAGAGGGGTGGGAGCTCTGTGTCCCGTGATGTACTCCAAGAAAAGGATTTTACAGGTAAGCTGTTATAAAAATCCTATTTCTTTTTCGTACATCACGGGACACAGAGCGACATAGTCATTACTAATGGGTTATATAGTTACCGTCAGGTGCTGGCACTGGCAACTTCCAAAACCGGAAGTACCCTCCCCTATATAAGCCCCTCCCATCCGGGAGCACCTCAGTTTTTTGCCAGTGTCTAAGGTGTTGGCCAAGAAGAAACATGTGTTTTTCACTGAGCTTGCGTACAGGTTCTTTTGGGCCTCAGTAAGCTATTCCGGATCCGACCAAAAAAGCTTCATAGCTAAACGGTCGGTACCCGGGCCTTGCAGAGAAGAGCAAGGTTCTGCCTGTAATGCTTCTCTTAGGAGAGCTGGACCCTGGGATCCAGAGCTCTGGTCATACCCACGACCAAGATGTTTTCTGTGCAGGGTGCTATACAGGTCCAGGGGAGTGGAATCCTTGGGAACCCGGTCCCTGAAGGTTTGATTACAATGCCTGCCGTGATAGGTGAAGTTTGGGCTTTTGTGGACCAAACAAAGTCCTGCGGCGGGGAACAGGTAAGTGGGGGCCCCCAGGAACTTGGTTCTATTGGGGGACCCCCAAGCCTAATTTGTCTTTCTGTCTGTTACCTAACGGTATTCCCGCTAATATCTGTGCATGCCTGTAACTACTAAAAAAATGTAATAATTTTTAATGGTGGTCAAGAAAAAAAAAAAAAAAAAAAAAAAAGGAATGTTTTTTTATATATGTTTAGTATATTAAACTGTGGTACCTGTGTTTGTCCACTAGAGGCCGCTGTGGAATGTTTTTCTTGTCATATGGACTAGTTTCTTCTCAGAGAACAAAGTCCAGGCAGCTGGTGAGTTCTCCTACAGGAAACTGTTTCCTCTGCCATGTTGCAGTGTTCGTCTATCCCCCGGCCTGCGGCAAAGGGGGCCCTGGCTCCTGTCCCTGGTTTCCATGTTTGAAAATTAGCGCCGAGGCGCACGTGGCCGCGCGCGTGCGCGTGCACGCGCCTCTATATATAGAGGTGGCCGGAAAAAGGGGCGGGGCCTGGGGGATGACGCTCTGTGCGCGCCGCAGCGCTTCTGCGCATGTGCGGGCGTCCCAGCAGGTTTTTAAAAAGCCACATTATTGCAGTAAGCTGGCTATGAAGTACAGAGACAGAGCTGGCAACATTTAAAGGCATACAGCAAGCGGTTGATACAGGCATCCCCTAGAAAGGCACATTAGTAGACACCAACTGTTATATAGCAGCAATTGTGCTAGACTATTCTCAGTAAAAATGGTGTATTACGGCTGGAATACCTCAGCTTTAGGCTTAGGAATATGCCGTCCAGTAGCTCCGGAACTGAATCTTCCAGGAAGCGAAGGGGGTCTCATCGGGCTCTGAGGATCTTGGGCATACTCCTGCTGCACCAGTCTCCCCTGAAGTTCAGAGGTAAGTGACCGTAGAGACCCCGCAGGGGTACTTGGTACTGTGGCTGTCCTCAGTCACCTGCTCCTGTGTATGTAACAGAGGAGGTTTTTTCCTCAGCTCTGGGAGGATTAGAGAGAGATTGTCAAAATTTATCGCTGCCTCCCTGTCAGGGAAAGCACGCCCGATCTCCGTCTCCTCCTTCAGAGTGCCTGTTAGCAGAGCAACAGTCCCATACAGGGATCGACCTGCCTGAAGGGGATCAGGATAAGGTTGATTCTGTTATAGAGGAATCAACAGTGGGGGAACCTTTTCTCAGCATCTCAAGCTGAAAGATTATGGGTTCAGTCTCTGACTAACATGGTCCGATCAGCATTTAAAAATGCACCTTGCGGAACCATCAACCACTACTGTATCCTCGTTGGGGTCGCTAGAAGCCCCCAGACTGTTTGTTCTTTTCCACTTCACCCTTTACTGAAAGGGCTCATTTACCAGGATTGGGAACGTCCTGAGAAAATATTTATTCCCCCAAGAGATTTCCGGTGGTCTATCCCATGGAGGATAAGTTCATCAAAAAAAAAAAAAAAATGGAAGGTCCCTACAGTGGACGCAGCCATCTCTTGTATGTATAAATCACTGACATGTCCAGTGGATAATGTCCAAATGTTCAAGAACCCAATAGATAAAAGATTGGAGTCCTTATGAAAATCTGCTTGGTGATACAACCAGCAGTAGCAGCTATTGGGGTCTGCTAAGCAGTGAAGGATCAGTTGAAACAGGTCTTGAGGGACTTGACAGATCAGCAGGCTTTGCCCTAGCTGATCTACCTAGAGCCTTAGGCTTTGCGGTTGACGCCATAGAGGATTCAGTCCATCAGGCCTCCCGCCTTACGCTGTCTATAGTACATATGCGTAGGCTCCTATGGCTCAAAAACTGGTCTGCTGAAGCTCCCTGTAAAGAATGGCTGGTTAGCGTCCCATTTCATGGTGAACGCTTATTCAGGGAAAACCTGGACAAATATATCCAGAAAATTTCCAGCGGTAAAAATACGCTCTTGCCGGTTAAAAGCAGAGTTAGAGGTCCCTCTTTAAGAGGCCTGCTTCTCCAGTCCCTGGGGCATCGGCTGTGTAACAGTTCCGACGGCCTCCTCGGTTAAATCCCGGGGGTAAAAAACAGGGACAGTAGCAGGGTAATGAGAAACCCTGGGTCAGGGGAGGTACAAAACCTCCCCCAAAGTTAAATTCATTGAAGCCCCCACTCAGTCGGGTGGGGGGAGGACTCCAGTTGTTCGCAGGAGACCTGGCGGGACACGATCAAGACAGATAGGTGCTCTCCGCAGTAGGTTTGGGATACAGTTTGGAGTTAAAAGACTCCCCTCCTTCCCATTTTGAGGTCAAACGTGCCAAGGGATCCCCGGAAGAGAGAGTCCCTCCTGTTGGCACTAGAACAACTATTGCTCCAAGGAGTAATTATGGAGGTTCCCCTGGAAGAATGAGGGTTCGGGTTTTACTCAAACCTCTTTACAGTCCCGAAGCAAACGCGGACGGGAGGCCCATATTAATTCTAAAAAGGGCTATACAAATTCCTGTATATCAGGACTTTCCGATGGAGTCGATCCGATCGGTGGCCACTGCCCTACAAGGGGAGGATTGGTTAGCCACGATCGACATCAAAAATGCTTATTTGCACATTCCCATCTTTCCAGTCCACCAAAAATTTCTACGCTTTGCAGTAGAAGGGCGCCATTTTCAGTTCAGAGCCTTACCCTTCGGTTTGGCCACAGCACCAAGAGTGTTCACAAAAATTCTGGCCCTTTATTGGCCAATCTAAGAACACAAGGTGTAATGATAATGGCATATCTGGATGACTTGTTGCTGATAGACCACTCAGTGAAAAAACTAGACGTGGTCGTTCACAAGACGATCAAGTATCTGGAATCTCACGGTTGGATTATCAACCGAGACAAGTCAGCCCTAAAAACCAGTCAAAAGTCTGGAATACTTGGGGCTAAGGTTGGATTCAGGCCAGAGAAAAATATTCTTGCCTCGAGGAAAGGTGTTGTCTTTGAAAGATTTGATCCACTTAGTGGGTACAAAAAAGACAGCCGTCCATACGCCTGTATATGAGGCTGCTGGGAAAAATGGTGGCATCATTCGAAGCAGTACCCTACGGTCAATTCCATTCAAGGAATTTGCAAGGGGCCATACTGTCAGCCTGGAACAAAAAAAGTTCAGGCCCTAGACTTACAATGTCCTTGTCCCCTTCCGTTCGCAAGAGCCTCCGTTGGTGGTTGGTTCCCCAGAATCTGGAAAAAAGGAAATCCTTCAGTCCGGTTTCTTGGAAGGTGGTCACTACAGATGCCAGCCTTATAGGCTGGGGAGCAGTACTGGAGCAATAGTCTCTCCAGGGCAGATGGTCGGATGCAGAAAAGGCCCTGCCCATCAATCTCTTGGAGATACGAGCATCCCGGTATGCCCTAGTAGCATGGACATCCAAACTCCAAGGGTCCCCTGTCAGATTTCAATCAGACAATGCCACAGCAGTGGCATATATCAATCATCAGGGGGGCACCAGGAGTCGTGCAGCCCAGAGGGAAGTAAATTACATCCTGAAATGGGCAGAAGAATATGTCCCAGCCATATCTGCGGTATTCATTCCAGGAGTGGAGAATTGGAAGGCGGACTTTCTAAGTCGCCAGCAATTAGGCCCAGAGGAAGGGTCCCTTCACCCCGAGGTTTTCTGGACAATATGTCAGCGGTGGGGAACATCGGATGTAGATCTTCTAGCATCCAGATTCAACGCAAAGGGGGATAGGTTTGTCTCTCGGACAAGGGATCCCCTAGCTTGCGGCTCGGATGCCCTAGTGTTCCCTGGGGATCAGTTCAAGCTGATATATGCATTCACACCGCCACAATGGTTACCTCGATTACTCCGCAGAATCAGGGTAGAAAAGAAACCAGTGATTCCGGTGGCTCCAGCGTGGCCCCGAAGAGCGTGGTACGCGGAGATTGTAAAATTTCAGTGGGGAGTCCTTGGACTCTCCCACGTCGTCCGGCTTTCGCAAGGACCGATATACCACCCTTCCTTACCAGCCCTAGGTTTGACGGCCTGGCTATTGAAGCCCACATTCTAAAAAAGAGAGGGCTCTCTAATGCTGTGGTATCTACCATGATCAATGCCAGGAAGCCGGTATCCAGGCAGATCTACTATAAAATCTGGAAGGCGTACATCGCGTGGTGTGAGGCCAAGAAATGGCATCCACATAAGTACGTAATAGGTAGGATTCTGGACTTCCTACAGTGGGCTGTAGATAGGAAGCTTGCCTTGAGTACTATCAAGGGTCAGATTTCGGCCTTGTCAATATTTTTTCAAAGGCCCTTGGCTTCGCATTCACTAGTCAAAGCTTTTATACAAGGAGTGATGCGTATTAGCCCTCCGGTTAATATTCCCATATGTCCATGGGACTTAAACCTGGTTCTGTCGGTTCTACAGAAGCAACCATTTGAACCATTACAGCACATTTCCTTGGTTCTTCTCACCAGGAAATTGATTTTTCTAGTAGCCATTTGTTCTGCTAAAAGAGTGTCGGAATTAGCCGCTATGTCCTGTACAGAGCCATATCTGGTTATCCATAAGGACAGAGTAATGTTACGTCCTCATCCAGCCTTTCTTCCTAAGGTGGTATCGAGGTTTCATTTGAACCAAGATGTGGTTCTTCCTTCCTTTTTCCCCAAACCTAGTTCGGTAGAGGAAAAGTTATTGCATTCTTTGGATGTAGTAAGAGCAGTTCAAGCTTATCTAAAAGCCACTGCTCAGATTCGTAAAACGGATACTTTGTTTATTCTGCCGGAAGGCCCCAGAAGGGGTCAGGCAGCGTCAAAATCTACTTTAGCCAAGTGGATTCGACAGGTCATAATGCAAGCCTATGGCTTGAGAAGGAGACCGCCTCCGTTCAAAGTTAGGGCGCACTCCACGAGAGCAGTTGGAACTTCATGGGCAGTGCATCACCAGGTCTCCCTGGCTCAGATCTGTAAGGCCGCAACATGGTCTTCAGTACACACGTTTACTAGGTTCTACCAGGTGGACGTTAGAAGTCAGGAGGATGTCGCCTTTGGGCGCAGTGTGTTGCAGGCCGCAAAAGATCCTCATGTCTGATAGCGCTCAGCTTATGTATGGTGTATCCCCCCCCCTCATTGGGCATTGCTTTGGGACGTCCCACATATGTCGCTCTGTGTCCCGTGATGTACGAGAAAGAAAAATAGGATTTTTATAACAGCTTACCTGTAAAATCCTTTTCTTGGAGTACATCACGGGACACAGAGCGACATAGTCATTACTAATGGGTTATATAGTTACCGTCAGGTGCTGGCACTGGCAACTTCCAAAACCGGAAGTACCCTCCCCTATATAAGCCCCTCCCATCCGGGAGCACCTCAGTTTTGTAGCAAAGCAATAAGTGTCCCCAAAAGAGGGGTGGGAGCTCTGTGTCCCGTGATGTACTCCAAGAAAAGGATTTTACAGGTAAGCTGTTATAAAAATCCTATTTTTACAGCCCACTGTAGGAAGTCCAGAATCCTACCTATTACGTACTTACGTGGATGCCATTTCTTGGCCTCACACCAGGCGATGTACGCCTTCCAGATTCTATAGTAGATCTGCCTGGATACCGGCTTCCTGGCATTGATCATGGTAGCTACCACAGGATTAGAGAGACCTCTCTTTTTTAGAATGTGGGCTTCAATAGCCAGGCCGTCAAACCTAGGGCTGGTAAGGAAGGGTGGTATATCGGTCCTTGCGAAAGCAGGTCCGGACGATGTGGGAGAGTCCAAGGACTCCCCACTGACATTTTTTACAATCTCCGTGTACCATGCTCTTCGGGGCCACGCTGGAGCCACCAGAATCACTGGTTTCTTTTCTACCCTGATTCTGCGGAGTAATCGAGGTAACAATTGTGGCGGTGGAAATGCATATATCAGCTTGAACTGATCCCAAGGGAACACTAGGGCATCCGAGCCGCAAGCTAGGGGATCCCTTGTCCGAGAGACAAACCTGTCCACCTTTGCGTTGAATCTGGATGCTAGAAGATCTACATCCGGTGTTCCCCACCGCTGACATATTGTCCGGAAAACCTCGGGGTGAAGGGACCATTCCCCTGGGCATAATTGCTGGCGACTTAGAAAGTCCGCCTTCCAATTCTCCACTCCTGGAATGAATACCGCGGATATGGCTGGGACATATCTTTCTGCCCATTTCAGGATGTAATTTACTTCCCTCTGGGCTGCACGACTCCTGGTGCCACCCTGATGATTGATATATGCCACTGCTGTGGCATTGTCTGATTGAATTCTGACAGGAGACCCTTGGAGTTTGGATGTCCATGCTACTAGGGCATACCGGGCTGCTCGTATCTCTAAGAGATTGATGGGCAGGGCCTTTTCTGCATCCGACCATCTGCCCTGGAGAGACCATTGCTCCAGTACTGCTCCCCAGCCTATAAGGCTGGCATCTGTAGTGACCACCTTCCAAGAAATCGGACTGAAGGATTTCCCTTTTTCCAGATTCTGGAGAACCAACCACCAACGGAGGCTCTTGCGAACGGAAGGGGACAAGGACATTGGTAAGTCTAGGGCCTGAACTTTCTTGTTCCAGGCTGACAGTATGGCCCTTTGCAAATTCCTTGAATGGAATTGACCGTAGGGTACTGCTTCGAATGATGCCACCATTTTTCCCAGCAGCCTCATGCACAGGCGTATGGACGGCTGTCTTTTTGTACCCACTAGGTGGATCAAATCTCTCAAAGACAACACCTTTTCTCGAGGCAAGAATATTTTTCTCTGGCCTGAATCCAGCCTTAGCCCCAAGTATTCCAGACTTTTGACTGGTTTTAGGGCTGACTTGTCTCGGTTGATAATCCAACCGTGAGATTCCAGATACTTGATTGTCTTGTGAACGACCACTTCTATTTTTTTCACTGAATGGTCTATCAGCAACAAGTCGTCTAGATATGCCATTATCGTTACACCTTGTGTTCTTAGATTGGCCAATAATGGGGCCAGAATTTTTGTGAACACTCGTGGTGCTGTGGCCAGACCGAAGGGTAAGGCTCTGAACTGAAAATGGTGCCCTTCTACTGCAAAGCGTAGAAATTTTTGGTGGACTGGAAAGATGGGAATGTGCAAATAAGCATCTTTGATGTCGATCGAGGCTAACCATTCCTCCCCTTGTAGGGCAGTGGCCACCGATCGGATCGACTCCATCCGGAAAGTCCTGATATGCAGGAATTTGTTTAGCCCTTTTAGATTTAATATGGGCCTCACATCCCCGTTTGGCTTCGGGACTGTAAAGAGGTTTGAGTAAAACCCGAACCCCCATTCTTCCAGGGGAACCTCCATAATTACTCCTTGGAGCAATAGTTGTTCTAGTGCCAACAGGAGGGACTCTCCCTTCCGGGGATCCCTTGGCACGTTTGACCTCATAAAATGGGAAGGAGGAGAGTCTTTTAACTCCAATCTGTATCCCAGACTTACTGCGGAGAGCACCCATCTGTCTCTGATCGTGTCCCGCCAGGTCTCTGCGAACAACTGGAGTCTTCCCCCCACCCGATTGAGTGGGGGCAACCCTTCATGAATTTGACTTTGGGGGAGGTTTTGTACCTCTCCTGACCCAGGGTTTCTTATTACCCTGCGATTGTCCCTGATTTTTACCCCCGGGATTTGACCGAGGAGGCCGTCGGAACTGTTTCACAGCCGATGCCCCAGGGACTGGAGAAGCAGGCCTCTTAAAAGAGGGACCTCTAACTCTGTTTTTAACCGGCAAGAGTGTACTTTTACCGCTGGAAATTTTCTGGATATATTTGTCCAGGTCTTCCCCGAATAAGCGTTCACCATGAAATGGGAAGCTAACCAGCAATTTTTTACAGGGAGCTTCAGCAGACCAGTTTTTGAGCCATAGAAGCCTGCGCATATGTACTACAGACAGCGTGAGGCGGGAGGCCTGATGGATTGAATCCTTTATGGCGTCAACCGCAAAGCATAAGGCTCTAGGTAGATCAGCTAGGGCAAGGGCCTGCTGATCTGGCAAGTCCCTTAAGACCTGTTTCAACTGATCCTTCACTGCTTGGCAGACCCCAATAGCTGCCACTGCTGGTTGTGTCACCAAGCTTGCTGTAGAAAAAGCAGATTTTAATAAGGACTCCAATTTTTTATCTATTGGGTCCTTGAACATTTGGACATTATCCACTGGACATGTCAGTGATTTATTCACACAAGAGATGGCTGCGTCCACTGTAGGGACCCTCCATTTTTTGATGAACTTATCCTCCATGGGATAGACCACCGGAAATCTCTTGGGGGGAGTAAATATTTTATCAGGATGTTCCCAATCCTGGTAAATGAGCCCTTCCAGTAAAGGGTGAAGTGGAAAGGAACAGACTGTCTGGGGAGCTTTTAGCGACCCCAGCGAGGAGACAGTAGTGGTTGATGGTTCCGCAAGGTGCATTTTAAATGCTGATCGGACCATGTTAGTCAGAGACTGAACCCATAATCTTTCAGCTTGAGATGCTGAGAAAGGTTCCTCCACTGTTGATTCCTCTATAACAGAATCAACCTCATCCTGATCCCCTTCAGGCAGGTCGATCCCTGTATGGGACTGTTGCTCCGCTAACAGGTACTCTGAAGGAGGAGATGGAGATCGGGTGTGCTTTCCCTGTGACAGGGAGGCAGCGATCAATGTTGACAATCTCTCTTCTAATCCTCCCAGAGCTGAGGAAAAAACCTCCTCTGTTACATACACAGGAGCAGGTGAACTGAGGACAGCCACAGTACCAGGTACTCCTGCGGGGTCTCTACGGTCACTAACCTCTGAATTTTCAGGGGAGACTGGTGCAGCAGAAGCATGCCCAAGATCCTCAGAGCCCGATGGAGAGCCCCTTCGCTTCCTGGAAGATTTAGTTCCGGAGCTTCTGGACGGCATATTCCTAAGCCCAAAGCTAAGGTATTCCAGCCGTAATACACCACTTTTACTGATAATAGTCTAGCACAATTGCTGCTATATAACAGTTGGTGTCTACTAAAGTGCCTTTCTAGGGGATGCCTGCATCAACCGCCTCTGTGTGCCTTATTTACTGTTGCTAGCTCTGTCTGTGCACTTCAATAGCCAGCTGTGATTGTGCCTTTAAACACGCTGGACGCCCGCACATGCGCAGTAGCGCCGCGGCGCACACCGAGCGTCATCCACCAGCTCCGCCCCTTTTTCCAGATCGCATCTATATATAGAGGCGCGCGCACGCGCGCGGGCACGTGCGCCTTCGGCGCTCTTTTAAAAAAAAATAAGGAGCTAGATGGGAGCCAGGGTCCCTGCCGCAGGGCCCGGGGATGGATGAGCGCAGCAACAGGGCAGAGGAGACAGCTTCCCAGCAGAGAACTTACCAACTGCCTGGATTTGACTTTGGAAGAAAAAAATCCACATTACAAGAAAAAAGAACCATAGCGGCCTCTAGTGTTTAACACAGGTACCGCGGTCTTACCATTTTTTTTTTTTTTTTTTTCTTGCCTACTATTACATTTTTTTACATTTTCTTAGTAGTAACAGGCATGCACAGAATATTAGCGGGAATACCTTAGGTAACAGGCAGAAAGACAAATTAGGCTTGGGGGTCCCCCAATAGAACCAAGTTCCTGAGGGCCCCCACTTACCTTTTCCTCGCCGCAGGACTCTGTTTGGTCCACAGAAGCCCAAACTTCACCTATCACGGCAGGCATTGTAATCAAACCTTCAGGGACCGGGTTCCCAAGGATTCCACTCCCCTGGACCTGTATAGCACCCTGCACAGAAAACATCTTGGTCGTGGGTATGACCAGAGCTCTGGATCCCAGGGTCCAGCCCTCCTAAGAGAGGCATTACAGGCAAAACCTTGCTCTTCTCTGCAAGGCCCGGGTACCGACCGTTTAGCTATGAAGCTTTTTTGGTCGGATCCGGAATAGCTTACTGAGGCCCAAAAGAACCTGTACGCAAGCTCAGTGAAAAACACGTTACTTCTTGGCCAACACCTTAGACACTGGCAAAAAACTGAGGTACTCCCGGATGGGAGGGGCTTATATAGGGGAGGGTACTTCCGGTTTTGGAAGTTGCCAGTGCCAGCACCTGAAGGTATCTATATAACCCACATAGTAATGACTATGTCGCTCTGTGTCCCGTGATGTACGAGAAAGAAAGCATTGCATGATCTACAACTGTTTGCATATCACATAAGGTTTCCCTAGCTGCTGCGACCAAGACCATGGAGGATATCAGGGCTTGGGAGTCGGGGGGGGGGGGGGGGGAGTTCACTTTAACCACTTCAGACCCAGGCTAGCTCTAACATTTCTCACATACAATACATGTGAAAATCTGCATTTTTTTTTTTTTACTGCTAGAAAATTACTTAGAACCTGCAAACATTATAAATTCTCTGAAAGCAAAGGCCCTGGAGTATATAAATGGTGGTTGTTGCAATTTTTTATGTCACACAATATTTGCGCAGTGGTTTATCAAACACAAATTTGCAGGAAAAAATACACTTTAATTCATTTTAGTGCACACAGACACAATATAATACCCAATTTTTGGTAAAATATAAAAATAGTATTGCGCTGAGTAAATAAATACCTAACATGTCATGCTTTAAAATTGCAACAAAGTACGGTACATTAAATTATCCATAGGTGACGATTTAACAGCCTTTACAGGTTACCAGTTTGAAGCTAAAAAGGAGCTTTACAAAGCACAGTGGCAGCGCTGACATCAGGGAACACACCTCATGGATAATAGGTGGGGTCCTTCACTGGGTGCTCTGGCTCAAATGGCCTCCAGCCATTAAATGAACAACTCCAAGAAAATTGTAGCCAGAAACTAGAGCTGCACGATTAATCGTTAAAGAATCAGATTGCGATTCTTCCCTCCTTGCGATCTTTACAAATGATTTTTCCTGATTCTATGCAGCGTTCTCTGCTCACAGCTGAGAGCTGTCAAAAAAAAAAAAAAAATTCAGACAGCCTTCCAAGTTTATGACAACATTGCTTAGACAGAGATAAAGAGATACATTGTAACACTTAATCCTTTTAGATCAAAGGAATGAACTTTGGTCTGTAAATAAGGGAAGTTTAACCACTTAAAGCGAAGTTCCACCCAAAAATTGAACTTCCGCTGTCTTGATTCCTCCCCTCCTCCGGTGTCACATTTGGCACCTTTCAGGGGGGAGGGGGAGCAGATACCTGTCTAATACAGGTAAACATGTTTCGTTTACAGGCGTTTTTCGTTTTTGGCAATTAAAAAAAAAAACGCTTCTAAACGCAAACGCGGCAAAGTCCCATGTACATTAAAGCGGAGCTCCACCGTAAAGTGGAACTTCCGCTCATCGGAACCCTCCCCCATCCGGTGTCACATTTGGCACCTTTCAGGAGGGAGGGGGGTGCAGATACCTGTCTAAGACAGGTATTTTCACCCACTTCCTGGAGTCCTCTCTGCGGGTATTCTGCGGGTAGTACGTCACTTCCCGCAGAATACCCGTTGTGTTCTGGGAGACACTCGGCTCCCAGAACACAACGGGGACCAGTGAGAACGGCGCAGCGTGACTCGCGCATGCGCCGCAGGGAACCGGGCAGTGAAGCCACAAGCGATGGCGATGGCGGTGGGGGCAGCAGAGTGACGAGCGATTGCTCGTCTTCTGCTGCCGACGTCGCTGGACTCCAGGACAGGTAAGTGTCCTAATATTAAAAGTCGGCAGCCACAGTATTTGTAGCTGCTGGCTTTTAATAATTTTTTTTTTATGGGGAGCTCCGATTTAAGCCTTAGAGGTCACTAAATGAGGGTCTGACTTTTCTGTGGGGTCCTAAACCTTGTGTATGCCAAGAATGGGAGGAGAGTAGAGCTGCATGATTCTGGATAAAATGAGAATCAGAATTTTTTTTGCTTAGAACAAAGATCAGAACAAAGATCCTGGCAGAACATCATCTTTCACATTATACAAAGAAATCGGGCTATCTTTACTGTTTCATTTTTTTTAAATTCATTAAAGTGTATTTATTTCCAAAAAATTGTGTTTGAAAGACTGCTGCGCAAATACAGTGTGACTTTAAATATTGCAACGATCTCCATTTTATTCTCTAGGGTATTTGCTAAAAATGTATATATCTATGTAGCACCCTGCTCCCAATGAGTGGGCACTATGTTAAATTTAGAGGGTATCTGAGCCAATAGTTGGGCTCAGTTGCAAAGGATTAATGTCAAATTAGCCTCTGTTCCGGCTATGGCTGTGTTGGAAAACTTCCCACTGTTTACCTGTAGGTGGCGTTACCACCTCAGGCCAATGTGGAAGATTGACAAGTCGGAGTGCATTGGGTACCTTCCCCCGGGAACAGTTCAGTGGGCGTTGTCTACCCGCTGAGCATGCTGGGGAAGGGTACTTAAGGGGCAGACGCCATCTTTTGGGATCCTTCGTCCCCCCCGCGGCCCTCCTGGCGCGAGGGGTATATTGTGTGATTTCAGCCTAGGAGCCATGTTGGTCCGAGGCTGCCACTCTGCCGAGTAGGCCCAGTTATGCTGACTGGGGCCTACCCTTTGAAGGTGATCCTGTGCTGTCCGTCCTGAGGAAGGAAGCCACTCAATGGAGAAAACCAGGGGAGGACCTGTCCTGGAAAAGACCAAACGAAAGGCTGGTGTCTTGAGGAGGGCCTGGTAATTCTATTGGAGGATGCACCGCAACTAAAGTTTACCTTGCAGTCTGCCGGGTCGGCTTAAAGGCTCTTGACTGTTTGGCTGGAAGTTCGGGAGTTAAGTCCTGTGGCAGAGGATCCCGGATTATCCCATTCTGTGCACCACCAGTCTGTGGCAGAGACTGGTCCTGATTATTGTTCGTGCATCATACCGGCTGCTAGGCCAGGTGAGAGGGGCCTATCCGGGTGAGCAATACCCACTCCAGGAAGACTGGTGAATGATTGTATAGTTCAGGAGTTGTTCCCCAGTGATCTGTACAATGTGCCTTAACCTACCCTTTGCCTTCACCCTTCTACTATTCTTCATACGCAAAGAAAAATAAAACCTAACTGCAAAGGGTTTTACATCTTGTGTGGACATTGGAGTTCCTACAGACATTCTTCCCCCAGATAACGAATACTGAGGTAGCGTGCAAGGCCCAAATTAAAACCAGCATCTTCTACGGGGGTGTGCTACATCTATATATAGATATATATATCTATATATATATAATGTTTAGGGTTCTAAGTAATTTTCTAGCAGAAAATACTGATTTTAACTTGTAAGCAACAAGTGTCAAAAAAAGGCTTAAGCCCTGTGCACACGATCGGTTTTACCGATGAAAACAGTCCAATGGACTTATTTCATCGGACAAACCGATTGTGTATGGGCCCCATCGATCTTTTTTCCATCGATGATTAAAAATAGAACATGTTTTAAATTTATCCGATGGAAAAAAAAACGATAGCAAATTCCGATCGTCTGTGTGGAACTCCATCGGAGAAAAAACCCACGTATGCTCAGAATCAAGTCGACGCATGCTCAGAAGCATTGAACTTAATTTTTCTCCGCTCGTCAGCGTGTTTTACGTCACGGCGTTTGGGACGGTCGGATTTTTGACTGATGGTGTGTAGGCAAGACTGATGGAAGTCAGAAATCCGATGGAAAAATCCATCAGATTTTATTCCTTCGGAAATCCGATCGTGTGTACAGGGCTTTAGTCTTTAGGTGGTTAAACTGCCCTCATTTACAGACAGAAGTTCATCGCTTTGATCTAAAAGAACCAAATGATACAATGTAGCTCTTTTCTATCTCTCTGCGCTGAGGAATGTTGATCAACATTTTTTTTTTTTTTGACAGCTCTGGCTCTGCACTGTTTACATAGGAACGGGGTGGAAATGCCAGTTAAGATCGAGAGGAAGGTTGAATCGAGGTCGTGATTTTTTAACAATTAATCGTGCAGCTCTAGACGGGTGTAGGGATTTGTTTTCTGCAGCAGCTTTTGGGGGACAATAGTGATCTGACAAAGGTTTCCTAACCTGGTAGGTGACCTAGCGTTCGTAGGTAGCACTAATAAACTTGAGCTTATCACCAGTTCTGGAAGAAAATGGATAGCTTGGACATCAGCCCAAAATATTAATATTGGTTCCATACTGAGACTTTATATTAAAGTGGAGTTCCACCCTTACAAAAAAAAAAATACACAAAAATCTTGCAAAAAAATAGAAAAAATTATAATTTTTTACTCACCAGAAAAGGCGGTTGCTATGCGGATGTTCCTAATCTGCCTCTTTCTAGTCCTCGGCAGGTCTTCTTCCTCGTCCTACTCGCGGTGTCTTCTGGGGAATGGGGCACGCTGCCTTCTGGGAACTGTGTGTATCCCAGAGAGCAGCCGGAGCATGTGACTGTGACGTCATGAGAGGCCTATATAAATCGTTGGAGACCGCACACCCAGCATTACAGCGGGAGGAATCGACGAGTGAACATCGAGAAGGAGAAGAGGGAAGAAGGCGACGAAGATGACTGGGCCCCCGCTAGCAAAAGAGCTGGAAGAAGATAGCGAAGGTGCCCGGCAGAAGGCAGAAAGAACCGGAGAGCAGAAGAAGAGACCCCCGAAGTCGAAAGAAGACCCCCGGAGTCAGAAGAGACCCCCGGAGTCGGGAGAAGACCCCCGGAGCTGTGTAATAAATTACTTTAAAAACCTGTGTAGTGTTTTTTTATTGACATTTTTTTCAACCAGCTGAATGGGTAGGGGTAACCCATACTCATTCACATAGGGTGGGGGGCTGCAGGTCGCCCCCCTGCCCCAAAGCACCAAATCCCCCATGTTGAGGGCATGCGGCCTGGTACGGTTCAGGAGGGAGGGGGGCCGCTCTCTCGTCCCCCCTCTTTTCTTGCGGCCTGCCAGGTTGCGTGCCCAGGAAAGGGTATGGTTTGGATTTTGAGGGGGACCCCCACGCCATTTTTTCGGCTTAGGGGGTTGCCCTTAAAATCCATACCAGACCGAAGGGCCTGGTATCCTCCTGGAGGGGGAACCCATGCCGGTTTTTAATTTAAAATTTGGCGTGGAGTTCCCGCTCAGGATTTATACCAAACACAGTGCCTGGTATTGGCGGGAATCCATGTCGGATCTCCGTCCACCGGCCTCAATGTCAGCAATGCGTGTCGCTCATTGTAAAAGGAAAAACAAAATTTTTCCTTTCCCGATGACGAGACAGCTCGGCGCTGGCTCTCGCGACGGGGCTCGTAGGGTGTCAATCTCGCCGCTAGAAGAGGCGAGATTGACACAAAATCGGCGGCACCTACTGTATAACCAGCATCAACAAAACTTCATAATAGTTTAAAATCTTACCTAGCAGGTTCCCAGTTAGGCCCTAAAAGTAGTATTAAACCCCAAAGCAATGTAATATATTGTTGCTCACCAATTCTTACATGTGGTCTTTGCATAAGTTTTATTTTTTTAAGGCTTTTTATTTATTTTCACCTGGTGATCCAGTCAGTAACACACTTCCTGTCTTAGGGGAACTACAGCAATGCCTAGTGCAAAAGTATTTGCCTCTACTCTGGATCAGAAGCAATGGAGGCACATTTGGACAGAAAAATTGACAATCTGGGGGGAGCGTAGTGTTCGATGCGCTAGCAGATTTAGATGGACTTGACTAACAAATTAAAGCCAAACTCCAGCGAACACCTTTTAAGCACTTACAGTTTTGTTTTTCTTTTGGCATTAAAGTACAACTAAAGGAAAACCTTTTTTTGTTTGTTTTAAATAGAGTGGAGGTGGATTAAGACACCTGTCAGTTTTTATTGTTGTCTGTGCCCCCCCCCCCCCCCCCCTTAGGGAGATTCTCCCTCTCTATTTGACCTGTTTACCATTATCATTGAAAGTAAAAGAAAATCCCAAAATGTGTGGTTTTCCCCAGAAAAGTAATAGAGGGGAAATCTTCCAATGCGGCCATTAGTTCTGGTAACCTGGGGGTCCCCTAGAAATGTCCTTAATTTGCAGGGATTTCCTCTCATTTCCTGTTTAACTATGGAACAGGAAGTGAAGGAAAATCTCTGCAACGGGACACAGTTGGTGAAACAAAAATCTGACAGCGGTTATAACCCTCCTTTCTCTATCCAGAATGAAAAAAAAAAGTTTTTCCCATAGTTCTACTTTAAAATGTAACTCCACTTTTGTTGAGAAAAAAACATTCCCCTCTGGATGATCTACAGTATGTACATTGTAAGGAGTATACCAAACTTTGTTGCAGATTCCTACCTTTTGTTATTCTGCCTCTGTTCTGAGTGGGTCTAATGGGAGTGCTTTCATAATTAACTGTCAGGCGTGGCAGCAGCAGCAGGGCACTAATGAGGAAATCTGCTGGGCCTGCATCCCTTTAGACGTGTTCCTATTGAAAGTATCTCTCCAAAAACACAACTTTTGTTGCAGGGGATGCCTGAAATCTGACTTGTATCTTAGTGCAGATTTCTGGGAAAATTGGTGAGCCAATCACACAAGCAGGAAATGATGTTTCTGGGGAGTGGTCAGTACACACTCTGTGTAGAGAACAACTCCAGGTAGCCATATTGCAATGCATTCTCAGAAAAATACAGAGCAGCAGATTGAAAAGGAAAGGTAATTTTTAATAACATTCAATTACAATATAATTAGTGTCACAATTATATGTGCTATATTATTTTTTCTTTATTTGCTATTTTTTCCCCCACAAAAGTGGAGTTACCCTTTAACCACTTCCCTACCCAGCCATAGTCAAATGACGTCCACAGATGGGATCTCCCATCCTGGGTGGACGTCATATGACGTCCTCGGCTTTGTAGGGGGATATCTGAATGATGCCTGCAGCTAGAGGCATCATTCAGATATCCTTTTGAAGTGCCGGCGATTCTGTGCACAATAAGAACGATCATAGCAGCGGTTCCGCCGCTTGATCATTCTTATAGGCGGCGGGAGGGGACACCCCCCCCTCCCGCCGCCATCCAGTGCTTCTCCGGGCTCCCCTGTGCGATCGGGGACCCGGAGCGAATCTTCCGGCGTCGTTGGTGGGGTCACGTGATGAGCATATGATCGTCGGAGGCCCGGGCGCGATGTGATGACGTCACGCCCGGGTCTCAAATGTAAACAAAGCCGCCATTGCGGCTGTAAGTATGAGATCAGTGAAATTTTTTTCACTGATCTCATGCTTTCCAGCCTGGAGGAGAGATGTGGGGTCTTATTGACCCCGCATCTCTCAATAAAGAGAACCTGTCACACACATTCCTATTACAAGGGATGTTTACATTCCTTGTAATAGGAATAAAAGTGATCAAAAAAAAAAAAAAGTAAAATCATTGTACCTGTCCCCGGTAGCTCGCGATCAGAAGCGAATGCACACGTAAGTCGCCCACATATGTAAACGCTGTTCAAACCACGCATGTGAGGTATCGCCGCGTGCGTTAGAGCGCGTGCAACAATTCTAGCACTAGACCTCCTCTGTAATAATAACCTGGTAACCTGTAAAAAAAAATTAAAGTGTCGCCTATGGAGATTTTTAAGTACCGAAGTTTGGCGCCATTCCATGAGTGTGCGCAATTTTAAAGCGTGACATGTTAGGTATCTATTTACTCGGCGTAACATTATCTTTCATATTTTCCCAAAAAATTGGGCTAACTTTACTGTTTTGTTATTTTTTAATTCATGAAACCATTTTTTTTTTTTTAAAAAGGTGTTTGAAAAATTATTGCGCAAATATTGTGCAAGAAAAAATGTTGCAATGACCGTCATTTTATTCCCTAGGGTGTCTGCTAAAAAAACATATATAATGTTTGGGGGTTCTGAGTAATTTTCTAGCAAAAGAATGATGATTTGTACATGTAGGAGAGAAGTGCCAAAATAGGCCCGGTATTGAATAGGTACAAAAAGCCCTGTATTGAAGTGGTTAAGGTTTTACATAAATAAATAAAAACTGACCAGTGGAAGCACCCCATCAGTGGTAAATAGTTTGTCTCAACCCTCTAACTGCCACATTTGCTGGACAGCTTGATCTGTTGAAGAATAACAGACTTGCTGGCAGAATCAACAGGTGACAATAAAAGGAACAAAATGATTAAAAAGAAAATGAATGCAGTCACCACATGTAAGAATTGTTAAACTGCAATATTGTACTTTTAATACTTTAACTGTTTCCCGACGAGCCGCTGCAGTTATACTGCGGGAGGTTGGCTCCCCTGTGCGAGCAATCGTAGCTGTACGTCGGCTCTTTAAGCCGCTTTAGCAGGCGCGTGCAGCGTGTTCCCGGGGCCGATTCGCGTGCCTGGCGGGCGAGATGACCACCAGGCACCCACGATTGCTCCTGACAGAGCGAGAACCGGGATCTACACACAAATTCCAGTTCTCTCAAGGGAGAGGAGACAGATTGTGTGCTCCTACTAAGTAGGAACACCGATCGGCCTCCTTCCCTAGTCAGTCCCATCCCCCCCACAGTTAGAACACACCTAGGGAACACGGTTAACCCCTTAATCGCCCCTTAGTGTTAACCCCTTCCCTGCCCGTGACATTTATACAGTAATCAGTGCATTTTTTAAAGCACTGATCGCTGTATAAATGACAATGGTCCCAAAAAAGTGTAAAAAATGTCCGATCTGTCCGCCACAATGTCGCAGTCCTGATAAAATTTGCAGATCGCCGCCATTACTAGTAAAAAATAAATAATAATAAAAATGCCATAAATCTATTCCCTATTTTGTAGGCGCTATAACTATTGCGCAAACCAATCAATATACGCTTAGTGCGAATTTTTTTTTTTTTTTTTACCAAAAATATGTAGAAGAATACAGACTGGCCTAAACTGAGGAAGAATTTTTATTTATTTTTTTTTTAAATTGGGAGAATATTTTTCTTTCTCGTACATCACGGGACACAGAGCGACATAGTCATTACTAATGGGTTATATAGATACCGCCAGGTGCTGGCACTGGCAACTTCCAAAACCGGAAGTACCCTCCCCTATATAAGCCCCTCCCATCCGGGAGCACCTCAGTTTTTTGCCAGTGTCTAAGGTGTTGGCCAAGAAGAAACATGTGTTTTTCACTGAGCTTGCGTACAGGTTCTTTTGGGCCTCAGTAAGCTATTCCGGATCCGACCAAAAAAGCTTCATAGCTAAACGGTCGGTACCCGGGCCTTGGCAGAGAAGAGCAAGGTTTTGCCTGTAATGCTTCTCTTAGGAGAGCTGGACCCTGGGATCCAGAGCTCTGGTCATACCCACGACCAAGATGTTTTCTGTGCAGGGTGCTATACAGGTCCAGGGGAGTGGAATCCTTGGGAACCCGGTCCCTGAAGGTTTGATTACAATGCCTGCCGTGATAGGTGAAGTTTGGGCTTTTGTGGACCAAACAAAGTCCTGCGGCGGGGAACAGGTAAGTGGGGGCCCCCAGGAACTTGGTTCTATTGGGGGACCCCCAAGCCTAATTTGTCTTTCTGTCTGTTACCTAATGGTATTCCCGCAAAATTCTGTGCATGCCTGTAACTACTAAAAAAAAATGTAATAATTTTTAATGGTGGTCAAGAAAAAAAAAAAAAATATTTTTTTTATATATATTTAATATATTAGACTGCGGTACCTGTGTTTGTCCACTAGAGGCCGCTGTGGAATGTTTTCTTGTCATGTGGACTAGCTTCTTCTCAGCAGAGCAAAGTCCAGGCAGATGGTGAGTTCTCTTATAGGAAACTGCTTCCTCTGCCATGTTGCAGTGCTCGTCCATCCCCCGGCCTGCGGCAAAGAGGGGCCCTGGCTCCTGTCCCTTGTTACCATATTTGAAATTAGCGCCGAAGGCGCACGTGCCCGCGCGCGTGCGTGCGCGTGCACGCGCCTCTATATATAGAGGTGAGCCGGGAAAGGGGGCGGAGCCTGGGGGATGACGCTCTGTGCGCGCCGCAGCGCTTCTGCGCATGTGCGGGCGTCCCAGCAGTTTAAAAAAACCACAATATTGTAGTGAGCTGGCTATGAAGTACAGAGACAGAGCTGGCAACATTTAAAGGCATACAGCAAGCGGTTGATACAGGCATCCCCTAGAAAGGCACATTAGTAGACACCAACTGTGATATAGCAGCAATTGTGCTAGACTATTCTCAGTAAAAGTGGTGTATTACGGCTGGAATACCTCAGCTTTAGGCTTAGGAATATGCCGTCCAGAAGCTCCGGAACTGAATCTTCCAGGAAGCGAAGGGGGTCTCATCGGGCTCGGAGGATCTTGGGCATACTCCTGCTGCACCAGTCTCCCCTGAAGTTCAGAGGTAAGTGACCGTAGAGACCCCGCAGGGTACTTGGTACTGTGGCTGTCCTCAGTTCACCTGCTCCTGTGTATGTAACAGAGGAGGTTTTTTCCTCAGCTCTGGGAGGATTAGAGAGAGATTGTCAACATTTATCGCTGCCTCCCTGTCAGGGAAAGCACGCCCGATCTCCGTCTCCTCCTTCAGAGTGCCTGTTAGCAGAGCAACAGTCCCATACAGGGATCGACCTGCCTGAAGGGGATCAGGATGAGGTTGATTCTGTTATAGAGGAATCAACAGTGGGGGAACCTTTTCTCAGTATCTTAAGCTGAAAGATTATGGGTTCAGTCTCTGACTAACATGGTCCGATCAGCATTTAAAAATGCACCTTGCGGAACCATCAACCACTACTGTATCCTCGTTGGGGTCGCTAGAAGCCCCCAGACTGTTTGTTCTTTTCCACTTCACCCTTTACTGAAAGGGCTCATTTACCAGGATTGGGAACGTCCTGAGAAAATATTTATTCCCCCAAGAGATTTCCGGTGGTCTATCCCATGGAGGATAAGTTCATCAAAAAAAAAAAAAAAAAATGGAAGGTCCCTACAGTGGACGCAGCCATCTCTTGTATGTATAAATCACTGACATGTCCAGTGGATAATGTCCAAATGTTCAAGAACCCAATAGATAAAAGATTGGAGTCCTTATGAAAATCTGCTTGGTGATACAACCAGCAGTAGCAGCTATTGGGGTCTGCTAAGCAGTGAAGGATCAGTTGAAACAGGTCTTGAGGGACTTGACAGATCAGCAGGCTTTGCCCTAGCTGATCTACCTAGAGCCTTAGGCTTTGCGGTTGACGCCATAGAGGATTCAGTCCATCAGGCCTCCCGCCTTACGCTGTCTATAGTACATATGCGTAGGCTCCTATGGCTCAAAAACTGGTCTGCTGAAGCTCCCTGTAAAGAATGGCTGGTTAGCGTCCCATTTCATGGTGAACGCTTATTCAGGGAAAACCTGGACAAATATATCCAGAAAATTTCCAGCGGTAAAAATACGCTCTTACCGGTTAAAAGCAGAGTTAGAGGTCCCTCTTTAAGAGGCCTGCTTCTCCAGTCCCTGGGGCATCGGCTGTGTAACAGTTCCGACGGCCTCCTCGGTCAAATCCCGGGGGTAAAAAACAGGGACAGTAGCAGGGTAATGAGAAACCCTGGGTCAGGGGAGGTACAAAACCTCCCCCAAAGTTAAATTCATTGAAGCCCCCACTCAGTCGGGTGGGGGGAGGACTCCAGTTGTTCGCAAGAGACCTGGCGGGACACGATCAAGACAGATAGGTGCTCTCCGCAGTAGGTTTGGGATACAGTTTGGAGTTAAAAGACTCTCCTCCTTCCCATTTTTGAGGTCAAACGTGCCAAGGGATCCCCGGAAGAGAGAGTCCCTCCTGTTGGCACTAGAACAACTATTGCTCCAAGGAGTAATTATGGAGGTTCCCCTGGAAGAATGAGGGTTCGAGTTTTACTCAAACCTCTTTACAGTCCCGAAGCTAACGCGGTCGGGAGGCCCATATTAATTCTAAAAGGGCTATACAAATTCCTGTATATCAGGACTTTCCGATGGAGTCGATCCGATCGGTGGCCACTGCCCTACAAGGGGAGGATTGGTTAGCCACGATCGACATCAAAGATGCTTATTTGCACATTCCCATCTTTCCAGTCCACCAAAAATTTCTACGCTTTGCAGTAGAAGGGCGCCATTTTCAGTTCAGAGCCTTACCCTTCGGTTTGGCCACAGCACCACGAGTGTTTACAAAAATTCTGGCCCTTTATTGGCCAATCTAAGAACACAAGGTGTAATGATAATGGCATATCTGGATGACTTGTTGCTGATAGACCACTCAGTGAAAAAACTAGACGTGGTCGTTCACAAGACGATCAAGTATCTGGAATCTCACGGTTGGATTATCAACCGAGACAAGTCAGCCCTAAAAACCAGTCAAAAGTCTGGAATACTTGGGGCTAAGGTTGGATTCAGGCCAGAGAAAAATATTCTTGCCTCGAGGAAAGGTGTTGTCTTTGAAAGATTTGATCCACTTAGTGGGTACAAAAAAGACAGCCGTCCATACGCCTGTATATGAGGCTACTGGGAAAAATGGTGGCATCATTCGAAGCAGTACCCTACGGTCAATTCCATTCAAGGAATTTGCAAGGGGCCATACTGTCAGCCTGGAACAAAAAAGTTCAGGCCCTAGACTTACAATGTCCTTGTCCCCTTCCGTTCGCAAGAGCCTCCGTTGGTGGTGGGTTCCCCAGAATCTGGAAAAAAGGAAATCCTTCAGTCCGATTTCTTGGAAGGTGGTCACTACAGATGCCAGCCTTATAGGCTGGGGAGCAGTACTGGAGCAATAGTCTCTCCAGGGCAGATGGTCGGATGTAGAAAAGGCCCTGCCCATCAATCTCTTAGAGATACGAGCAGCCCGGTATGCCCTAGTAGCATGGACATCCAAACTCCAAGGGTCCCCTGTCAGAATTCAATCAGACAATGCCACAGCAGTGGCATATATCAATCATCAGGGGGGCACCAGGAGTCGTGCAGCCCAGATGGAAGTAAATTACATCCTGAAATGGGCAGGAAAAATATGTCCCAGCCATATCTGCGGTATTCATTCCAGGAGTGGAGAATTGGAAGGCGGACTTTCTAAGTCGCCAGCAATTAGGCCCAGAGGAAGGGTCCCTTCACCCCAAGGTTTTCTGGACAATATGTCAGCGGTGGGGAACATCGGATGTAGATCTTCTAGCATCCAGATTCAACGCAAAGGGGGATAGGTTTGTCTCTCGGACAAGGGATCCCCTAGCTTGCGGCTCGGATGCCCTAGTGTTCCCTTGGGATCAGTTCAAGCTGATATATGCATTCACACCGCCACAATGGTTACCTCGATTACTCCGCAGAATCAGGGTAGAAAAGAAACCAGTGATTCCGGTGGCTCCAGCGTGGCCCCGAAGAGCGTGGTACGCGGAGATTGTAAAATTTCAGTGGGGAGTCCTTGGACTCTCCCACGTCGTCCGGCTTTCGCAAGGACCGATATACCACCCTTCCTTACCAGCCCTAGGTTTGACGGCCTGGCTATTGAAGCCCACATTCTAAAAAAGAGAGGGCTCTCTAATGCTGTGGTATCTACCATGATCAATGCCAGGAAGCCGGTATCCAGGCAGATCTACTATAGAATCTGGAAGGCGTACATCGCGTGGTGTGAGGCCAAGAAATGGCATCCACATAAGTACGTAATAGGTAGGATTCTGGACTTCCTACAGTGGGCTGTAGATAGGAAGCTTGCCTTGAGTACTATCAAGGGTCAGATTTCGGCCTTGTCAATATTTTTTCAAAGGCCCTTGGCTTCGCATTCACTAGTCAAAGCCTTTATACAAGGAGTGATGCGTATTAGGCCTCCGGTTAATATTCCCATATGTCCATGGGATCTAAACTTGGTTCTGTCGGTTCTACAGAAACAACCATTTGAACCATTACAGCATATTTCCTTGGTGCTTCTCACCAGGAAATTGATTTTTCTAGTAGCCATTTGTTCGGCTAAAAGAGTATCGGAATTAGCAGCTATGTCCTGTAAGGAGCCATATCTGGTTATCCATAAGGACAGAGTAGTGTTACGTCCTCATCCAGCCTTTCTTCCTAAGGTGGTATCGAGGTTTCATTTGAACCAAGATGTGGTTCTTCCTTCTTTTTTCCCCAAACCTACTTCGGTAGAGGAAAAGTTATTGCATTCTTTGGATGTAGTAAGAGCAGTTAAAGCTTATCTAAAAGCCACTGCTCAGATTCGCAGAACGGATACTTTGTTTATTCTGCCGGAAGGCCCCAGAAAGGGTCAGGCAGCGTCAAAGTCTACTTTAGCCAAGTGGATTCGACAGGTCATTATGCAAGCTTATGGCTTGAGAAGGAGACCGCCTCCGTTCAAAGTTAGAGCGCACTCCACGAGAGCAGTTGGAACTTCATGGGCAGTGCATCACCAGGCCTCCCTGGCTCAAATCTGTAAGGCCGCAACATGGTCTTCGGTACACACGTTTACTAGGTCCTACCAGGTGGACGTTAGAAGTCAGGAGGATGTCGCCTTTGGGCGCAGTGTGTTGCAGGCCGCAAAAGATCCTCATGTCTGATAGCGCTCAGCTTATATATGGTGTATCCCCCCCCTCATTTGGCATTGCTTTAGGACATCCCATTAGTAATGACTATGTCGCTCTGTGTCCCGTGATGTACGAGAAAGAAAATAGGATTTTTATAACAGCTTACCTGTAAAATCCTTTTCTTGGAGTACATCACGGGACACAGAGCTCCCGCCCCTCTTTAGGGACACTTATTGCTTTGCTACAAAACTGAGGTGCTCCCGGATGGGAGGGGCTTATATAGGGGAGGGTACTTCCGGTTTTGGAAGTTGCCAGTGCCAGCACCTGACGGTATCTATATAACCCATTAGTAATGACTATGTCGCTCTGTGTCCCGTGATGTACTCCAAGAAAAGGATTTTACAGGTAAGCTGTTATAAAAATCCTATTATTATAGCAAAAAGTTAACAATATTGTTTTATTTTTATTTTTTTAAATTGTCGCTTTTTTTGTTTATAGCGCAAAAAATATAAATAGCAGAGGTGATCAAATACCACCAAAAGAAAGCTCTATTTGTTGGGGGGAAAAAAGGCCTTAATTTTGTTTTTGTACAATGTCGTACGACCGCGCAATTGTTGGTTAAAATGACGCAGTGCCGTATCGCAAAAAATGGCCTGGTCATTAAGGGGCCAAATCTTCCGGGACTGAAGTGGTTAAATGTGGCTTATTTAGGCAGCAAATACTCTTGTATTAGGCATTGCTGTAGTGGCAGCTATGTTTTCAGTTTTCTCAGGAAACCTATGGGAAAAACAAATGATTCTCTGACCTCGTTTTCCCAATTTTGTGTGCAGTTGGAATTTTTCTGCCGCTACACTGGAGAGCCACCTGCAGGGGGAGCTAGAGATCAGATTTTGAATAAAGGTTGACAAATGACGACTACTGAGACCTCTTCCCTGTGAACTGGGCACAGCTGTCTGCTGCTTTTTTTTGTCCTCCATTGAAGAACAGCTATAATTAGTTGATCTCCAAAGAATTCTGAATGATAATCGGTATGATTTGTGTTTATAAGCAGAGAATGTGTGTGTGAAGATTGCGTTCAAGTGTAAACACAGAGGAATGGATCTGTCTGAGGAGTACACAAGATTTCTGAAATGTGGAGTGTCTGCTGTCATTTCAAAATATACAGGCTGTGTCCCCTGACCCCCACTTCCTTGTCATTCCTCAGCAGCTGGAGGCTTTGCGATGCCTTGCCTGGGCCAGTTTTTTTTTATTTTAGTCTGTGTTTTCTGGCTTTGAGGATTTTACAGTGGGGTCATTTTTGAGTTTCAGGTACCTCCTAGGTGCTTTCAACAGCTCTCTAGTAATTTTTACTTTTTATATAAATTAAGTTGTAACCAAACATTGCATAGTTGAGGTGTAGCACCCCCACTTCTTGTTACCTGTGCCTTATTGGCTAGAAAAATGATGAGTGTCCTCATTGACCAATTGGAAGGTGTAGATGTCATGAAGGTTGGATTTCAGGCTGCTGGTCAACATTCCAAGGATGCTAAAAATGCATGCAGACACAAGGATGTGCCCAGAACCAATAAAATATTCCAGCTTAAAGCAAACTTAAAGCGGAGTTCCACCCAAAAATTTAACTTTTCGGAATCCTTCCCCCCTCCGGTTTCACATTTGGCACCTTTCATGGGAGAGGAGGGAGAAGATACCTATGTAATCCAGGTATTTGCTCCTACTTCCGGGCATAGGTCGGTGCGGTGACCTACACCATGTCCAGCGCCTACTTCGTGCCCCCCGCTGTCTTCTGGGAGACACACATGTCCCAGAACACAGCAGGGACCAGTGAGATCGCGCAGCCCGACTCGCACATGCGCAGTAGGGAACCAGGAAGTGAAGCCGCAAGGCTTCACTTCCTGATTCCCTTACGGAAGATGGCGGCGGCTCCACCCGAGAGACGGGGAACACATCGGCTTCGGGTGCCGACATCGCGGGCGCCCAGGACAGGTAAGTGTCCTAATATTAAAAGTCAGCAGCTGCACTATTTGTAGCTGCTGACTTTTAATTTTTTTTTTTTTCGGCGGAACTCCGCTTTAACTATATCTGAGCACCACACATTGAAAATGTCATTTTTAATATTCAAAGCAGTCATCATCCATCCATTTCTCCATGCTTTAGTTTTATTTGAGAAATCACTTTGAAAAACACCCTCCTAGCATTTCTAGCAGTAGCTATCTTGACTAAGGGCAAATGATTCATGTAGAATTTACTTCCTGGAATCTATCTACCCTTAGCTCAGGCATGCAGGCAGTAGGGTGTGCTTAGCTGAGAAAGCCCCTCCTCCAAATGAAAGGAAAAAAATGAAAATTAAGACTCCTGGGATGTATGACATCATTTTGGCCTAGACCACAAACCAGGAAGCAACTGAAGAAATGTAAAAAAAAATAGGTTTAATCAACTAAAGCTAATGTACCCTACTATTTATTTACGAACTCTAGCAACATAAGAATTACAAATAGTTAGGCTCCATTCACACTCGTGTGCAGCTTGTCATGTGACAAGATGCATAAAGTCTAATGACAAATCGCAGCCCATCGATTTCAATGGCACCCGGTCTGATCAATACGACTTAACGTCACAGCGACTTTGAAAAGTTTCCTGAACTGCTTAGATGCGACTTTGATGTGACTTGAGTGCCAGAGAGCGTAAAGTCACACTCCAAAGTCTCACTAGTGTGTATGGAGCCCTAATGTTGATTGAGAGAGTTTGGTTCTCCTTTAGCGTGCCAAAACTCTCCACAACTTTGTTTTCAAGAGATTATTTTGCACATGAAGTAAGATCTCAGTGTTGTGGAGCAAACTGAAACAGTGTACACATCACATGTTTATTTCATGCAGCTATTGTTGAATAATCTACAGTGGAAATGCAACAGTTTTGCCTTTAAATATAAAATCATATTGTTACCAGTAAATAAATATATACAGTATTGTATAAATAAAGATAATTACATGGATTAGGTGTCGCTTTACTATATTCACGTATACTTTAATAAAAATGTATACTTGCTGACATATTGTACTATGTATAAAGAAAGTGAAAGTCCAGATGTTTTCCATTTTTCTTAAAAAGGGGAGAAAATTCGAAGGCAAATAGTCACCACATGACCACTGTCTCTGGGAAGGAAGTGAGAGGGAAGTCTATTAAAGCTGAATTTTGGGAAAAACATGTATTGTCTACCGTTTTTCCTGGCGTATAAGACAACTTTTTAACCCATAAAAATCTTCTTAAAAGTCGGGGGTCGTCTTATATGCCGGTACCTGACATGTAGAATCTCAGTCAGACCGTGGCCGTCCATTTTCAAAATCCGTGCCTCCCCCTCGTGCTGTTCCATGATAGGTGGAACACTCAGCTTCCCAGCAGAGCCTCTGTTCAGTGTTCCGCCTATCATGGATGGCCCTCTCGTCCTCGGCCTCGGATGATAGGCGGAACACTGAACACAGTGTCTGCTGGGAAGCTGAGTGTTCCGCCTATCACAGAGCAGCACGAGGAGGAGGCGCGGCTTTTGAAAAATGGACGTCCACGGCCTGACTGAGATTCTACATGTCAGGGATAAGGTATGTGATCGTCGAGGCATGCAGGGGCACAGTGAGGTATGCAATGGCACAGTGCAGTGAGGTATGCAATGGCACAGTGAGGTATGCAATGGCACAGTGGGGCATGCAATGGCACAGTGAGGCATGCAATGGCACAGTGAGGTGAGGTGAGGCATGGCTAGTCGGAAGAGGGGTCGTCTTATACGGCGAGTATATCCCAAAACCAAAATTTTAGCTGGAAAATTAGGGGGTCGTCTTATACGCCCAGTCGCTTTATACGCCGGCAATTACAGTATATACAAAAGCCATGTGTATTCTTCTTGGTGTGTTTTGGGAATTTCTTGTCTTGTCTCCGCCCCCTCCTATAGTTTTCTACAAGCAGCCTGTAGTGGGTGGAGTCTGCTGGGTACAGCACAGTAATGATGTCACTGCTATATTTGCAAGGTAATATCTGGGTTTACAAAGGCACACAGAGTGGATTTGCGTCTTTGCATTTACTGAAGAATATATTTACATGAAAGTTTTTGTGTCAAATCTCCATTTTGTCTGGAGATATTTTTTACCCACTTAGCGTCTATAGCTCCTGGATAACAAGCAATTATACCAGGATCATGACTGCAGCTATGATCCTGGTATTGTTTTTTTATAGATCAGGCGGTCTGCTTTCAGGTAAAAGTGATCCGAGTGGCTCTACAGCTGCCCAATCACTTTTACAGGGCCCAGAAGGCACAGACAATTTTAAATCTCGACATGTTTGGTATCTATTTACTGGGTGCAACATCATCTTTTATATTTTACCAAAATATTGGGTACTATAAAGTGTTTTTGTGTGCGATAAAAATGCAGTTAAAGTGATTGTAAATGCTTACCTTGTAAAAAATCCCATTCAGTTTGAAATATTAAATGAAAGGCAAGTAACTCTCTTGTATAGATATTGTGGTAGTGTGGTACCCCACCAGTGTAGTGACCCAGAATTCTCAACTGGACGGGTTGAGGGGCTCCAGGGAGCTTATAATGTACAGAGGAAACTGGCGTTTCGGTTTCCTCATTATTTAATAAAGTCCACTTTGGGACCTGGAGCCCGGGGATTTCGTAGAGATCCGGGTGGGATGAAATCCCCAGTCCTGGGTCCAGATTTTGAGATTTACCAGCACACTGACTGGTCAGGTGTGTGCTGGCCTATTTGTAGACACCTGACCATGGTTCTGGGCTCCACCCCCCCGAGGAGACCAGGCTTGCAAGGGAGAACCCAGAGTGTGCAGGTGTCCACTGAAGTAGCTAGAGAAGCTGGAGTAGCTAGAGAGTGCAGGCTGCACTGTGAAACCCAGAGACCTGAGTCTGAGGTTGCTAACAGGAGTCAGGAGGGCTCCATGCGGGAGCCTGAGCAGTGGTGCTGCTGCTGAAGAGAGCCAGGCGGCTCGGTAATTTCATTTGCACTTTTGCATGTGTGAGCCAGGAGGCTGAACATACAACCGTTTAATGTTGATGATGAAAACCCCCTGTGAGGGAAACCACATTTGTTTTCATTTCTGGAACTTTGTTTGATTTTCTTTAATAAAAGTGGGCCAACAAGCCCTCAAAAGGAAACATTTGTTTGGGACTGTTCTCGCTAGCGGGTGCTTGACTTGAGCTAACAACCCCCCAACATTACAATATATTAAAAAGAAAACATTATCAATGCCTTTTTTCCCTTTTTTTTTTTTTAAAGTGATCACATTCTCTTTGTTCTCAGCTGCATAAGAGCTGGGAGAGGAGAAGCAGCAGTACACTGAGCTTTCCCGTGAATGGTTGTGCAGCGGGGACGTGTCAGGACAAGTCTGATCATTGGAAGAGAGTACACTGAGTTTCCAGCACAGCTAGAGACTGACCACAGTGTGCTCTCCTGCTTCTTAGTGTGGTCAGTTTTCAATAGGAAAGCAAAGGGGACTACTAGAAACACCAGGGATTTTACATAAAGAAAGCAATACAAAGAGAACAGGATACTTCTTCATATAAGTACATGGTACAGCAGGCACATATGAGAAATATGAAATGTTGGGGTAACAAGCACTTTAAAGCGGAGCTCCAGATTCCTTCAGAATTTTTTTTTAAAGTCAGCAGCTACAATTACTGTAGCTGCTGACTTTAAATATTAGTACACTTACCTGTCCTGGAATCCAGCGGTGTCTTCACCCCAACCAATTTTTCATTTGGCTCTCGGGTGCTGTCGCCGCCATCTGGGGTAGAGGAAACCAGCAGTGAATCCTTGCGGCTTCACAGCCGGCTCCCTACTGCGCATGCCCAAAGCGTGCTGTGCTTTGTGAATGTCCAAAGTCACCTGGAAGTGGGAGCGTGAAAGATGCCAAATGTGGCAGCAGAGAGGCGGAGGAGGCAAACAAGCGGAGCTTCCGCTTTAAGTATATTTTTTCCTGAAAATTTGAGTTTCACAAATGGCTGCCCAAATATTGTGCAACATAAAATATTGCAACGGCCACCATTTTATTCTCCAGGGCCCCTGCTTTTGGAAAATCTTTAATGCTTGGGGTTCGAAGTAATTTTCCAACAAAAAAAATGAGATTTTAACATGTATGTTAAAAATGTCAAGATTGTCCTGGATGGCAAGTGCTTAAAGCGGAGGTCCACACAAAAAGTGCACCTCCGCTTTTCGGAACCCTCCCCCCCCTCCGGTGTCACATTTGGCACCTTTCAGCGGGAGGGGGTATAATACAGGTATTTGCACCCACTTCCGGGAATAGACTCCACTTCCCGACCCTAACCCCCCTCCCCCCGCTGTCTTCTGGGAAACACACTGGTCCCAGGAGAGAGCGGGGACCACTGAGAATGCGCCGCGCTACTCGTGCATGCGCTGTAGGGAACCGGGCAGTGAAGCCGCAACGCTTCACTTCCTGATTCCCTCACCGACCGAAGATGGTGGTGGGGGCAGCCGAGAGACAAGCGATTGCTCGGCTTCGGCTGCCAACATTGCGGGCACCATGGACAGGTAAGTGTCCATTTATTAAAAGTCAGCAGCTGCAGTATTTGTAGCTGCTGCCTTTTAATTCTTTTTTTTTTGGATGGACCTCCGCTTTAAATACAGATAGAATTAACTAAAGCTAGCTCTTCTGTGCATCTCTTTCTCTGTCTTTTCATTAGTTTGTGGTCCTGTGAGGTAATATGTCTGACATTAGAAACACCCAATTACTATTGGTGTCCCTGGAAATAGGTTTTACATGTTAACGACCATGAAAGGGTATTTTGATTATCATACAAATTAGAGTCATTAGGCTTTTCTCTTTGATCTTTGACTTTTGTATATATTGCGATTTTAACAGGCCAGGCCCTTTTCTTAGAACTACAGTTGCAAGAAAATGATCCCTTTGTAATGACCTTGATTTCTGCACGAATGTCATTATACTAAATGGAGAGTCTTATTTAAAAAAAAAAAAACGCACACAACATTTACAGTGACATATCCAACTAATGGTTCAAACAATTGAATGTCTTGATAAAAAAGTAAAGGTACCTCCAGAGTGACATCTTGAAAAGAGTTTAGAAGTGTGAATAGAGGGAGGCTCGCTCTTTCAAGTCCAAAAACATGTAACGTCTGGTAGCTGTGATTCTCCATAATGGGCTTTTCATATGAACTGTTCTCCAGTCCAAATAAATGTTAGCTAAATAGAATCTTAGAGATGCATAAAATGTTAAATGACTACAAGAAATTATATCAATGACAGAATAGCTAAAAGCAGAACTCCACTCCTGTCCTGAGAATCTGCCCCCTGAAGTCTGCTGGGTCCTCCACAGGGTTCGGTGCTTCCTCCTAATGACTTCTAAATACAGTAACTATTGTCTCCTGAACAAGAACACAATGAAAAACAGTCTATAAACCCTTCCTAGCTCAAAACTCATATAAAACATGTTGGTTAGAGTTGGGCTTTAAAGAGACCCAGTCAGGTCTCTAAAGAAATTAAACCTCCTCCCGCTATAGAAGAGGTAGAATACTCACCTTTCTTCTGACTCTTGTGTGTTATCTCTACAGCACTGAAAGCTCCGTCATTGTCTTCTGCATTCAATACTTCCAGCAGTGCCGGATGTGTATGTTCTCCATCACACATGGTGGTCCCATCCTTCAACCCCTATGTCACTACAGGCATTGATGGTGAGGTCAGAAAATAGAATCACAGCCCTATAGGAGACACAAGCCCTGTACACACGATCGGATTTCCTATGGATTTTAAACCGATGGATTTTTCCCTTGTCAAAGTATTTTATTGGATATATACTTTTGTCATATACAGATCATATGTAATTCGTGTTGTTGACATTTGACCAATTATTACAAGTATAGAAAAATAACAAATAGTACGGTCTACAGTATATATCCTAATGAAAATTATAATGACTTAAATGAGATAGAAAGTAAAAAATCCTTGTACGAATATATTCAGGACTGTAGTTGAAAGAGATATCGAACATATTAGTTATAAATTGATCTGTATCTTTGAAACAATATTGCAGAGTAATACTTTTTTGTAGCTGCAATAAGTGTGAAATGACGTAAGAATAATAGAGAAAAGAAGTAAAGATATCAAAATAAAATAAGGTAAAATAAAATTAGATAGATAATATAAAATAAAATAGATGGGATAGAATATTAGGAAACTAGGGGGAGGGGTGTAGGAGTTCACCTGAATGGCATGAATGAGTCGGTCCGCGGCTTGAGGGTTTAGGTAAAATACTGTGTTCACTATTCTGAGCAGGGTAGCGCCCAAGCTTCAGAAATCTGGTTTAGTAATTAGATTAACCGATTGAGTCCTCCGGCTACCATGGCATGAGAATCGAGTTGTCACTAATAGAAGGTAGGTGAAATTTAATCCAAGGATCCCAGATCTTTTCAAAGATTGGAATTTGATTTCTTTCTATAGCTAACATTTTGGCGTGAGACATAAAGTCCGATGGATTTTTCCATCGGAAATCCGATGAAGCTGACTTCCATCAGTCTTGCCTACACACCATCAATCAAAAAACCGATCGTCCCAAACGCCTTTGACGTAAAACACTCAGACGAGCCAAGAAAAATTAAGTTCTATGCTTCTGAGCATGCGTCGACTTGATTCTGAGCATGCGTGGGTTTTTTATCCGATGGAGTTCCCCACAGACGATAGTAATTTGCTATCGTTTTTTTTCCATCGGATAAATTTAAAACCTGTTCTATTTTTTAACACCGATGGAAAAAAAAAACGATAGGGCCCATACACGATCGGTTTGTCCGATGAAAAAAGTCCATCGGACTGTTTTCATCTGTAAAACTGATCGTGTGTACAGGGCTACAGAAGTCTGACACTCTTGGAAGCAGTAGTGGATAGTGTTTTTTTTGGTGCAATGTCAGACATCGCATGTGATTCGCACTGCTGTGCAAATCACATGCGATGTCTGTGCGATACAAATTCAGCCATACATGTTGTAAGTCATGCAGAACCTTTTTTTTTTTGGTCTGCACCAGAATTGGATCGCATGGGATACGATTCCTGTCAGAATTGACAGTTCGCAGTGCGACATGCGAACCGATTTGGGGGTGTCATTAACTTTGTATTGACACTCCCAGCGGTTCGCATAAGGCAGTGGATTTGCAGCGTTTCCCGCATCACACCAATGTGTACCGAGCCTAAGGCCTCTTGCACTGCAGTTTAAAAAAAATCTCTGTACAGTGTTTTTTTTTTTTTACTGATCTAAAATGCAGCCTATTGCTTGACAATTTTACCTAACTAGATTGGTGGGTCTTGACTATATACATACATGATCCTACCTTATCCTACTATATCGTTTATAATGTACCTGTACACACAGGCGAGTAAACAAGCAAAAAAAAAATTATCTGCGTTCCCGGTCAGTTTTTTGTGCCGGTGCGCACATATAAGCATAAATATTAATGAATTTTCACTAGGAATGTATTGTGCGCGCAAATGCGCAAAAGCACACATAAATACATGCGAATATGTGCAAAACAATCACAAAACAAAACAATCACCGGAAATTACGTGTAAAAAAAGTAGATGTTCAAACATCAGTACTGAGGCCTAACATATTTTTATTTAAAAAAAAAAAAAAAGTGTTTTCCTTTACAATCACTTTTTGGCTTCAGTTAATCAGTATTTCCTCTTGCTCAAGATAGGTTGATTTTCTGTAGGACTGGACCTTCAGCATTGTGTTGGGGGATTATAAGAGATTTATGTCCACGCCTTTCACATTGAGATTGCCTGCAAAGCTTCAAAATTAAAAGTATTTTGACCTCCACTGTACAGAAACAGCCCTGGATTTGTTTAATGGCTGTGTACGTTTATGCAGAGACTAAGTTTGTTTATATTATAAATGTGCAAGTTTATTTTGTCTGATTGCTCAATATTTTTTTTCAAGTTTTGTCTTTTACATAATAAAGAAAAAAGAATCTGTAATCCATCTCAGATGTTCTGCAGATTTTAACATCTCAGGGCAGTTTTTATGATGTGCTGAGTTATTAATATCCTGCGCATTTTAAATGTTTAATAATTATTTTTACAGGACAAATTTTTAGGAGCTAATTTTGACTTATGATAATAAAATGCACTAAACTGTTTTATAGGGAGTACTAGTTTCTCTTTGTAGTCTCAGCAACGATCGTGATTGAACATTCCACAGTGATACCAGATAAAGCATGTACATTTTTTCACAAAAGTGAGTACACTCCTCACATTTTTGTAAATATTTTATTCTATCTTTTCATGTGACAACACTGAAGAAATTACACTTTGCTACAATGTAAAGTAGTGAGTGTACAGCTTGTAGAATGGTGTAAATTTGCTGTCCCCTCAATAACTCAACACACAGCCATTAATGTCTAAACCGCTGGCAACAAAAGTGAGTACACCCCTAAGTGAAAATGTCCTTATTAAGCCCAAAGTGTCAATATTTTGTGCGGCCACCATTATTTTCCAGCACTGCATTAACCCTCTTGGGAATGGAGTTCACCAGAGCTTCACAGGTTGCCACTGGAGTCCTCTTCCACTCCTCCATTAAGACATCACGGAGCTGGTGGATGTTGGAGACGTTGCGCTCCTCCGCCTTCCGTTTGAGGATGCCCCACAGATGCTCAAAAGGGTTTAGGTCTGGAGACATGCTTGGCCAGTCCATCACCTGGATGGACTGGCCATCTGAACCCTTAGCTTCATTAGCAAGGCAGTGGTCGTCTTGGAGGTGTGTTTGGGGTCATTATCATGTTGGAATACTGCCCTGCGGCCCAGTGTTCAAAGGGAGAGGATCATGCTCGGCTTCAGTATGTCACAGTACATGTTGGCATTCATGGTTCTCTCAATGAACTGTAGCGCCCCTGTTCCGCCAGCACTCATGCAGCCCCAGACCATGACACTCCCACCACCATGCTTGACTGTAGGCAAGACACACTTGTCTTTGGACTCCTCACCTGGTTGCCGCCACACACGCTTGACTTCATCTGAACCAAATAAGTTTATCTCGGTCTCATCAGACCACAGGACATGGTTCCAGTAATCCATGTCCTTAGTCTGCTTGTCTTCAGCAAGCTGTTTGCAGGCTTTCTTGTGCATCATCTTTAGAAGAGGCTTCCTTCTGGGACGACAGCCATGCAGACCAATTTGATGGAGTGTGCGGAGTATGGTCTAAGCACTGACAGGTTTACCCCCACACCCCTTCAACCTCTGCAGCAATGCTGGCAGCACTCATATGTCTATTTCCCAAAGACAACCTCTGGATATGACGCTGAGCATGTGCACTCAACTTCTTTGGTTGACCATGGCGAGGCCTGTTCTGAGTGGAACCTGTCCTGTTAAACCGCTGTATGGTCCTGGCCACCGCGCTGCAACTCAGTTTCAGGGTCTTGTCAAGCTTCTTATAGCCTAGCCTAGGCCATCTTTATGTAGAGCAACAGGTATTTTTTTCAGATCCTCAGAGAGTTCTTTGCCATGAGGTGCCATGTTGAACTTCCAGTGACCAGTATGAGAGAGTGAGAGAGATAACACCAAATTGAACACATCTGCTCCCCATTCATACCTGAGACCTTGTAACACTAAAGTGTCACATGAGGGAAAATGGCTATTTGTGCCCAATTGCTGGGTCTTCACTATATACATACATGTTCAGTTCATAGAAAGGGGGGGAATTCCAGCGCTCCTAGCGATGTGATGCCTTTAAAATGAATGTAATAGTGGCTCTAATGGCACTTCTAAGTCAATCTGTGTATTAAAAAACAAGAGGAGGCAGCCATCCTCAGAGGGTGTCCATGTCCTCTGTCAGCAAGAAGTGTAAAAAAGAAGGGGGTGGAGGCGCCAACTAAATTAATCCTAGTGTAATCATTAATGTAAGTATAGTATATATACTTACAGGTTCACTTGAAAATGATATCCATCGAGGATGGGGGTGTTCTGAGGTCTGTTGGTGCCGCTCTGCTGGCTCTGGCAAAGTTCCCCTCGGCCGTGAGGTGTAGGAGATGTAGATTTTTGTTTGCACAGGCTTCTCTGTGATGTCACATGACAGGAAGCTCCATGCTTACCTCGATGGATATAATTTTCAAGTGAACCTGTAAGTATATATACTATACTTACATGTAAGGTACCTGTGATAGGTAGTGTCCGAAGTGGAACTTGTGTGCTGAGGATTCAGGCGAAAACGTAGTCAGGCAGATTAGGTTGGCAACAGATCAGGCAAAATGGTACACGATCGAAATCCAGAGAGTGGTCAGGCAGGCAAAGGTCATACACGAGCTGGCAGTGAAGTACAAAATCAGCAGGCTGTTGAGTAGTCAGGAATTCAGGCAGAAGTTCAACACGAAAATCAGGATCAAAAAGCAGTCACAACACCCAGGGAGCTATTCCACACAAACGGGCGCTGAGAGATAGCATCACTTCCTTTTTAAGGGCTGCTTTGATTGAAAATTGTCCACAGCTGGCAGCAGGTGGGGCTAGTGAGTCCAAGGTAATGTTTAACACTGAGAGGACATTTCCAAAAGTCCAGATCTGCTCAGTAGCGCAACAGGTAAGGCTGCAGCTTTGGGACCAGGAAGATCCCGGTTCAAATACACCCAGGTACATGACAGGGCCCCCTCCCCAGTGGACCCCTCCGGGGGCCTAGCGGGGCTTAGTGGGAAAGGAGGCATGGAAGTCTCGAATAAGAGAAGGGGCATGCAGATCTTTGGCTGGAACCCAGGAACGGTCTGTGACAGGATATCCCTTCCAATGAACCAGATACCGAAGGCCACGACCCTGTCTTCTAGAATCAAGAATCTTGGAGACTTCAAACTCATTTTGTCCATCAACAAGAACAGGAGGAGGTAGCTGTTGTGTTCTGGAGTAGCGATTGAAAATTGCTTTTTTGAGGAGGGAAACGTGGAACACAGGATGAATTCGGAGAGAGGAGGGTAATTTCAACCGATAGGAGACTGGCCCGACTCGAGCAATAATTCTGTAAGGACCAATGAATCGAGGGCCCAATTTGGTAGAAGGTTGTTTCAGTCTCACATATTTGGTTGATAGCCAAACTCTGTCCCCCACCACATATGGAGGTATATGGCGTCTTCGTTTGTTGGAAAAAAGTGCATACTTGCCTGCTGACTTCCGTAGTAATAAGCAAATCTTTTTCCAATGTAGCAGAATATTTTTAACCCGCTGATCTGCTGCTGGTACACCAGAAGAAGGCTGAAGTAGGGGAAAAGTCTGAGGGTGATAGCCTAGGGCTGCGTAGAATGGTGTGGTATGAAGAGCACTGTGCCAACGGGAATTAATGGCGAACTCAGCTAAAGGCAAATACTCAGACCAGTTGGAGTGTAAGGCATTGACATAATGTCGAAGATAGGTTTCTAGGGTCTGGTTCATGCGTTCGGTTTGACCATCTGTTTGAGGGTGATGTGAGGTAGAGAGTGAAAGCGTTACTCCCAGTTTCTTGCAGAACGCTCTCCAGAATCGGGAAACAAACTGGGATCCGCGGTCTGAGACGACATTGGTAGGTATGCCATGATATCTCACAATATGGGAAAGGAAGAGAGTAGACAGTGCTTCCGCTGTAGGTAATCCCGGGAGCGGCACAAAATGAGACATTTTTGAAAAGCGATCCACTATGACCCATATAGCAGTCATGCCCTCGGACTTGGGTAAGTCTGTAATGAAGTCCATAGTCAAATGGGTCCAAGGCTGACGAGGTGCTGAAAGTGGTTGTAACAGTCCAGTAGGCAATGTACGGGGTACTTTATTAGCAGCACAAGTTGGGCAGGCAGCCACATAGTCAGTAACATCCCTTTTCATATGAGGCCACCAGACATGACGCTGCAAGGTCTTAAGAGTGATGGTGACACCAGGATGACCAGATAAAACACCATCATGTGCCCAGAGGAGTACAGGTTTTCTGAGGCTAGGGGCTACGAACAGGCGACCTGGTGGTATCTTCAAGCCTTGGGGAACACAATTCTGGGTTTCTTGTAACTGTTGGGAAAGAGCCGTAGAGATCTGTGCGACAATTTTGTGAGGTGGGATTATATACTGCTTGGTAGGTTGGTCTTCTTCAGAGGTAGCAAACTGTCTGGAAAGAGCATCGGCTTTCTTGTTTTTATGCCCAGGAACATAAGAAAGAACAAAATTAAAACGGGAGAAAAACAGAGCCCATCGAGCCTGACGTCAGTTCAAACGTCTTGCAGTCTGAAGGTACAGTAGGTTTTTATGGTCAGTGAGGATAGAAAAAGGTTTGGGAGCCCCTTCCAGAAGATGTCGCCATTCAGACAATGCCAATTTGATGGCCAGTAGTTCTCGATTCCCAACATCGTAATTCATCTCCGCTGGAGAAAACTTTCTAGAAAAAAATGCTACTGGATGGATTCTACCAGACTTA
Organism: Rana muscosa; assembly: GCA_029206835.1. Classification (NCBI taxonomy): domain Eukaryota; kingdom Metazoa; phylum Chordata; class Amphibia; order Anura; family Ranidae; genus Rana; species Rana muscosa. The sequence continues at coordinate 333,177,856 of CM055119.1, forward strand.
GGCTGTCTCTGGGAGAGCACGGCACCTGCTCCTACCTCAGAGGCATCAACCTCAACTATGTACTGGAGATCGGGATTTGGATGCTGAAGAATTGGAGCTTTGCTGAACATGTCTTTTAATTGCTGGAAAGCCAATTCTGCTTCTGAGGACCATACCTTGCAATTTGTACCTTTCTTAGTCATAGCAGTAAGGGGGGCCGCAATGGAGGCAAAACCTTTGATGAAGCGTCTGTAGTAATTTGCGAACCCTAGAAAGCTTTGGAGCCCTCTTAAAGTGGTCGGTTGGGGCCATTGCAAGACAGCGGAAAGTTTTTGAGGGTCCATTTGGAAACCGGCAGCACTTATAATGTATCCAAGGAAAGGAATACGGCTTTGATGGAAACTGCATTTCTCAATCTTCGCGTAAAGATGGTTTTCTCTCAGTCGTTGCAATACCTGCTTTACATGCGAGATGTGCTCTAGATGAGTCTTGGAAAAGATTAAAATGTCGTCCAAGTAGATGATCACAAAACTGTTGCTGAAATCATGAAAAATTTCATTCATGAAACGTTGGAAGACAGCAGGGGCGTTACACAACCCAAATGGCATAACCAGATATTCAAAATGTCCATTACGAGTGTTGAATGCTGTCTTCCACTCGTCCCCGTCTTTAATTCGAATTAGATTATAAGCCCCTCGTAGGTCTAGCTTGGAGAAGATAACAGCCCCCTTAAGTACATCAAACAGTTCAAGAATGAGAGGCAAAGGGTAGGAGTCTTTTACAGTGATTTGATTTAACCCTCGATAGTCTATGCATGGTCGAAGACCCCCCATCTTTTTTTTCAACAAAGAAAAAACCTGCCCCTACTGGAGAAGACGAGGGTCGGATAAAACCTCTTTCCAAGTTTTCTTTTACGTATTCCTCCATGGATTTTTGTTCAGGCAAAGACAGGGGATAGGTCCTTCCTTTGGGAAGAGGTGCTCCAGGAATCAATTTAATTGCACAGTCAAAAGAACGATGTGGAGGTAAAACCTCTGCCTTTTGCTTGCAAAATACGTCTGCAAACGCATGGTATTCATGAGGCAAGGTAGGTGGGACGGTCACGGAAGCCAACATACAAGCAGGAAGTCTTTTGGGTTGAGACAAACAGTTTGAATGACAGAACGACCCCCAAGAGGTTAGTTCTCCATTTTCCCAATCAAAAGAAGGGTTATGTTGTTGTAACCATGGGTAACCAAGGATAACAGGCAGAAGTGGAGAATCAATAAGAGACAAGACAACTTCCTCTTTGTGGAGTACGCCTACCTGAAGGGTGATTGTTATAGTCTCAAATTTTACAATGCCATCTCCCAAGGGTTGTCCATTCACGGTGGTAATGTTCAGGGGTCTAGATTTTGGAACAAATGGGATATTATTTTTTTTAGCAAAAGTGTAGTCCAAGAATATGCCAGCAGCTCCAGAATCCACAAAAGCCTCACAGGAGACAAGTTTAGATGGTAAATGGATAATTGCAGGAATGGTAATCTTGGTCTTGGAGGATATACCTGTAAGGTCTAAGCCAGCTCCTCCAACACTGGTTAGACTCTGCCTTTTACTGGACGGGAAGGGCAGACAGATAATAAATGTCCTTTAAGTCCACAGTATAGGCATAGGCCCAATGCACGCCTCCTTTGTTTCTCAGACTCAGTTAGGTGGAGACGGCTTACATCCATGGGTTCCACAGGTGTCTGGGGTTCAACTGAGATTTCAGGTTCTGGCTGAGGTGGTGCTTGGAAGTTAGGGGCCAAACGGTAGACTGGCCGAGGAAACTTGCGAGTTCTAAGTCTCTCTTGGCACCTTTCATGATACCGGACATCCAGACGAACACAGAGCTCTATGAATTTCTCTAGGTCTTCTGGGGAATCCTTATAGACTAATTCGTCTTTGATGCGATCTGCAAGACCTTTTCGGAAGGCTGCACGTAATGCCCTTGAGTCCCAAGTAGTCTCAGCAGCAAGGGTACGAAACTCAATAGCATATTGTGCCACAGACCTGGTGCCTTGTTGCATGTCCAAGAGTGAGTACTCAGCTGCAGAAGCTCTATCTGGCTTGTCAAATACAGTCTGGAGAGAAGCCAGAAATTTGTCAGCGTCTTGCAGCACAGGATCATTGCGTTCCAGATAAGGAGAGACCCAGGCCAGGGCCTTCCCCTTTAACAAGGAAATTACAAAAGTCACTTTGGCAGAAGAAGTGCTAAAGGTCCCAGGGTTGTTGCGGAAATGCAAACGGCAAACATTTAAAAAGCCTCTGCAGTCCTCAGTATCACCACCAAATTTGTCAGGCATAGGAAGTTTGGGTGGTACAGAAGAGGTGGTTTGGATCGTAGCAGGAGTAGGATCCAGAGTCTGGACCGTTGCAGAGGAAGCAGACAAACAAGATTTAAGCATAGTACAAAGTTCATCTAACTTGGTGTCCAGGGAAGAAAGATGCTGTTAATGAGCTCCAATCAATTGTCCCTGACGTGAAATCGCCTTAACAATCTCAGCAGGGTCCACTGTCATTGTGGCCCATTTGTAATGTAAGGTACCTCTGATAGGTAGTGTCCGAAGTGGAACTTGTGTGCTGAGGATTCAGGCGAAAACGCAGTCAGGCAGATTAGGTTGGCAACAGATCAGGCAAAATGGTACACGATCGAAATCCAGAGAGTGGTCAGGCAGGCAAAGGTCATACACGAGCTGGCAGTGAAGTACAAAATCAGCAGGCTGGAGAGTAGTCAGGAATTCAGGCAGAAGTTCAACACGAAAATCAGGATCAAAAAGCAGTCACAACACCCAGGGAGCTATTCCACACAAACGGGCGCTGAGAGATAGCATCACTTCCTTTTTAAGGGCTGCTTTGATTGAAAATTGTCCACAGCTGGCAGCAGGTGGGGCTAGTGAGTCCAAGGTAATGTTTAACACTGAGAGGACATTTCCAAAAGTCCAGATCTGCTCAGTAGCGCAACAGGTAAGGCTGCAGCTTTGGGACCAGGAAGATCCCGGTTCAAATACACCCAGGTACATGACATTACATTAATGATTACAGTAGAATTAATTTAGTTGGCGCCTCCACCCCCTTCAGTACGAGACTTGCTCAGGTGCGGAGGTGTGAGGGTGCAAAATCATCTGGGGGATTTTTTGGCGTCCCTGCACATCAAGGACGCCTACTTGCATGTCCCCATATGCGACAGGCATCAGAGGTTTTCTGCGCTTTGCGATCGGCGAGGACCACTATCAATTTGTGGCTCTTCCCTTTGGCCTAGCGTCAGCACCAAGAGTTTTCACCAAGGTGCTCGCCTCGATTCTAGCTTTGCTGAGACAGCAAGGCATTGCCGTCGTAGGTTGCTTAGACAATCGTCTTCTGAGAGCTGCTTCCAGCCCAGTATTAGAGGTGGACGTGTCTATAACCAGTCAGACTCTCCAAGAATTTGGATGGATACTGTACCTCCAGAAGTCGATGTTACTTCCGATTCAGCGCCTAGAAATCCTGGGGCTGATTCTGGACTCATCAGAGGTGAGAGTCTTCTCCCTCCAGAGAAGTTGCAGACACTCCAGGCTGCAGTGAGGTCGTTAACATCCCACAATTGGTCGTCTCTCCGTTTCTGCATGAGAGTCCTGGGCCTCATGGTAGCCTCCTTTGAGGCAGTACCGTATGCCCAATCCCATACTCGGGTGCTGCAGAGGGTGATTCTGTTCAAATGGGACAAAGCCCCATTGTCTCTGGATCATCTGATTCAGGTAAGTCGCCTAGTCAGGGCCTCTCTGACTTGGTGGCTGACATCCCCGGCACTTCAGTCCGGGAAGTCTTTCCTTCCTTATCCACTGGACTGTGATCACGGCAGACGCCAGCTTGACCAGTTGGGGGGTAGTCTGGGCGGTTTTGGTTGGCCCAGGGCCGCTGGACTCCGGAAGAATCTCTCCTATCGATCAATGTCCTCGAACTTCGAGCGATTAAACTGTGCCTCTCCAAGTGGTCGCCGAGGCCTCAAGGGCATCCGGTCAGGATCCAGTCGGACTACGCCACAGAGGTGGCTTATGTCAACCATCAGGGTGGTACAAGTAGCTTGGCCACAGCGTCGGAGGTCACTCACATCCGGAGATGGGCCGAAAGGAGCGTACCGGCTCTATCGGCTGCTTGCATTCCGGGCGTGGAAAACTGGCAGGCGGACTATCTGAGTCGCCAGATGCTGGACCACGGGGAATGGTCGTTACACCCGGATGTGTTTCAACTCCTTGTCAGAAGTGGGGCACACCAGATGTGGATCTCCTGGCCTCTCAACTCAATCGCAAGGTGTCGAGGTTTGTGGCCAGGTCCAGGGATCCCTGGGCAGACGCGTCAGACTCGTTGGTGGCTCTATGGAGTCAGTATCGGAAAATTTATGCCTTTCCCCAATGAAAATGCTTCCTCGTCTGCTCCGCGGAGTGGAGGCCGAGGGGATTCCGGTGATTCTATTTGCCCAAGACTGGCCCCTGCGTCCCTGGTACACCAACCTCGTGAGACTGGTAGCAGATGCTCCCTGGCGCCTGCCAATGCGGGAGGACCTTCTGTCTCAAGGTCCCATACTTCATCCTGCCTTGCAGTCGCTGCCTTTAACGGCATGCTATTGAAAGCCAGGTACTGAGGGACCGTGGTCTGTCAGATTTGGTCATCTCTACCATGTTGAGGGCCCGGAAATCTTCCCGTAAGATCTACCATCGCACTTGGAAGGCATACATCTCTATGTTTGAAGAGATGTCTTGGCGCCCACAGGCATATTCGGTTTCTTGGATTCTGCTGTTCTTGCAGCGCAGAGTAGATCAAAAACTTGCCTTAAGCACTATTAAGGGGCAGATTTCAGCCTTGGCTGTCTTCTTCCAACAACCCCTAGCGGCTCACTCACTGGTAAGTACGTTTATACAGGGGGTCCGACATGTGATTCCCCTGATTGGGCCATCACTTCCTCCGTGGGACTTGAATCTGGTTCTCTCTGTACTTCTGGAACCTTCCTTTGGGAGTATTTCTCTCTTCACGCTTTCTCAGGAAATTGCTTTTCTAGTTGCCATGACATCGGTCAGAAGGGGTTCTGAATTGGCGGCGTTGTCTTGCAAGTCTCCTTACTTGGTCCTCCATAAGGATAAGTGGTGCTGCGCCCGCAGCCCTCAATCATTCCTAAGGTAGTTTCGGCTTTTCACCTAAACGAGAACATTGTACTTCCATCCTTTGTGTCTTCGGCCTTCGCATCCCATGCAGGTTGCGCTACATACTTTGGACGGGGTACGTGCCCTGCGGGTGTACTTGTTTGCTACGGCTCGGTTCCGGAGATCTGACTCACTGTTCGTGTCGGTGTCTGGTCCACAGTAGGGCCTGGCGGTTTTTGTCGGCCACCTTTCTAGGTGGATCAGGCAGACCGTCATCCAGGCATATGCCCTTAAGGGGCGGGCGTCTCCCTTTCCTCTCACGGCGCATTCGACCAGGGCAATTGGTGTCTCCTGGGCTTTCCGACATCAAGTATCTGTCTCACAGGTGTGTAAGGCGTCGACCTGGTCGTCTGTTCACACCTTCTCAAAGTTTTCTAAGATTTCTTCGGATGCTTTCTTTGGCCGCAAGGTTTGGCAGGTGGCTGTTTGAGGTTGCAACTCCTCCGTTGAGGAGCTCTGTTTGTTTATGGTGAAGTTAAGTCTTCGTTTGATTTCTGTTCCCACCCCTCGTTTTTTCTGACACTGCTTGGGGACGTCCCACATGTCAAGATTTAAGGAGCTGTGTCCGTCCATGGATGAAAAGAGAAAATAGGATTTTTTTGTACTCACCGTAAAATCCTTTTCTCTGTCGTCCATGGACGGCCACAGCACCCACCTCTCCTTTTTTAGTTTGTACTGCTTTTCTACGAACTGAGGCTGCTGACTGCAGGGTGGAGGGTTATGTACGGAAGGACCGCCCCCTTACATGTTTTAAGATAACTAACATGTTCTGCCTAATCCTCTCCTATGAACAGGAACATAACCCACATGTCAAGATTTAAGGAGCTGTGTCCGTCCATGGACGACACAGAAAAGGATTTTACGGTGAGTACAAAAAAAATCCAATTTTTTTTTCATAGTTTCATTGGTGTAGCTTAAACTGATGTAAGTATATATGTGTCGTACCTGGCTGATTCCTGTTGAAGCTGGAAATCATTGTAGTAGTCACCTTTACCACAGTGATCGCTGCTAGCTTCTGGGTCCCCTGCAGAGCTGCTGTCCTGCTGTTACTGAACACCAGATGTCACTTGCTCAGCATTCAAAAAAACGTTTAGCATTTTCTCAATTAATGCAAAGCATTCTTTGAATATACGAGGAAGTGATTGTGATGTCACTGCCCTGCCTCTCCACCTTGTCCAATTAGAGAAAGTTTTGCATTCATTGAGAAAATGCAAAGTGTTCTCTAAATGGTGCCCTTGCTGAGTGAGTGCCCCCCTATGTTCACTAAGCAGCAGGGCAGTCGCTCGGTATGGGAGCTAGTGGTTAGGAACAAGTGCCTACCTAAGTGATTTTTAGCTCCCATGGGGATCCCACATGTACAGTAGGTGCCGCCGACCTTGTATATTCATCGCGATCCTATCGTGGAGATTCTCGGCGACAGGGGTGCCGACATCTCGGCGACAGGGTGGCGACACATCTCGCGCTCGCTGCAATGGCGAGGAGACGCGGCACTGTATTTAACGGGGATCCAACGTGAATTCCCGCCAATACCAGGCACTGTGTTTGGTATGAATCCTGAGCGGGAACTCCACGCCAATTTTTAAAGAAAAAACGGCATGGGTTCCCCCTCCAGGAGCATACCAGGCCCTTGGGTCTGGTCTGAATTTGAAGGGGAACCCTACGCCGAAAAAACGGCATGGGTTCCCCCTCCAGGAGCATACCAGGCCCTTGGGTCTGGTCTGAATTTGAAGGGGAACCCTACGCCGAAAAAACGGCGTGGGGGTCCCCCTCAAAATCCAAACCAGACCCTTATCCAAGCACGCAACCTGGCAGGCCGCAGGGGAAGAGGGGGGACGAGAGAGCGCCCCCCCTCCCTCCTGAACCATACCAGGCCACATGCCCTCAACATGGGGGGTTTGGTGCTCTGGGGCAGGGGGGCGACCTGCGGCCCCCCCACCCCAAAGCACCCTGCCCCCATGTTGATGAGGACAGGGCCTCTTCCCGACAACCCTGGCCGTTGGTTGTCGTGGTCTGCGGGCGGGGGGCTTATCGGAATCCGGGAGCCCCCTTTAATAAGGGGGCCCCCAGATCCCGGCCCCCCCACCCTATGTGAATGAGTATGGGGTACATCGTACCCCTACCCATTCACCTGGTGGGAAAAAAATGGCAATAAAAACACAACACAGCTTTTTAAAGTATTTTATTGCACAGCTCCGGGGGTCTCTTCCGTCTTCGGGGGTCTCCAGTGTCGTCGTCGCGCTCTCCGGTTCTTTCTTCTGCCGGGCCTCCGCTATCTTCTTCCAGCTCTTTTGCTAGCGGAGGCCCGGTCTTCCCCGTCGTCTCGTCCGGCTCTCCGTTGTCCCTCTGCCGGCCCCTCCACTATCTTCTTCCAGCTCTTCTGCTAGTGGAGGGGCCGGTCTTCCCGTCGTCGCCGTCGGCATCTTCTTCCCTCTTCTCCTCCTCGATGTTGACTCGTCGCTTCCTCTCGCAGTAATGCTAAATCTTCGGTCCGCAGAGATTTATATAGGCTTCTCATGACGTCACAGTCACATGTTCCCATGACGTCACAGTCACATGCTCCGGGGCCACCCGGAGCATGTGACTGGCGTCATGAGAAGCCTATATAAATCTCTGTGGACCGAAGATTTAGCATTACTGCGAGAGGAAGCGACGAGTCAACATCGAGGAGGAGAAAAGGGAAGAAGACGCTGACGGCGACGACGGGGAAGACCGGCTCCTCCACTAGCAAAAGAGCTGGAAGAAGATAGTGGAGGGGCCGGCAGAAGGACAACGGAGAGCCAGACGAGACGACGGGGAAGACCGGGCCTCCACTAGCAAAAGAGCTGGAAGAAGATAGCAGAGGCCCGGCAGAAGAAAGAAAGAACCGGAGAGAAGAAGGCGATGGAGAAGACCGGGCCCCGCTAGCAAAAGAGCTGGAAGAAGATAGCGGAGGCCCGGCAGAAGAAAGAACCGGAGAGCGCGGCGACGACACCGGAGACCCCCGAAGACGGAAGAGACCCCCGGAGCTGTGCAATAAAATACTTTAAAAAGCTGTGTTGTGTTTTTATTGCAATTTTTTTCCCACCAGGTGAATGGGTAGGGGTACGATGTACCCCATACTCATTCACATAGGGTGGGGAGGCCGGGATCTGGGGGCCCCCTTATTAAAGGGGGCTCCCGGATTCCGATAAGCCCCCTGCCCGCAGACCCCGACAACCAACGGCCAGGGTTGTTGGGAAGAGGCCCTGTCCTCATCAACATGGGGGCAGGGTGCTTTGGGGTGAGGGGGCCGCAGGTCGCCCCCCTGCCCCAGAGCACCAAACCCCCCATGTTGAGGGCATGTGGCCTGGTACGGTTCAGGAGGGAGGAGGGGCCGCTCTCTCGTCCCCCCTCTTCCCCTGCGGCCTGCCAGGTTGCGTGCTCGGATAAGGGTCTGGTTTGGATTTTGAGGGGGACCCCCACGCCGTTTTTCAGCGTAGGGTTCCCCTTCAAATCCAGACCAGACCCAAGGGCCTGGTATGCTCCTGGAGGGGGAACCCATGACGTTTTTTTTCTTTAAAAATTGTCGTGGAGTTCCCGCTCAGGATTCATACCAAACACAGTGCCTGGTATTGGCGGGAATCCACGTCGGGTCTCCGTCTACCGGCAATGCGTGTCGCTCATCGTGAAAGGAACATTTTTCCTTTCCCGATGATGAGACAGCTCGGCACTGGCTCTCGCGACGGAGCTCATAGGGTGTCAATCTCGCCGCTAGAAGCGGCGAGATTGACACAATATCGGCAGCACCTACTGTATGGTAATAACATTCTTAATGTAACTATGCAAAAGTATGCATACCTAAACCGTTTTCTGCTCCAGTCCATTTCGATGAGCCAGTTTGCTGCAGACTTCATGCTCTTTTTTCATATGAACTTAACAAGTGAAGCTGGAGTGAGGAGGACTCTGGGTCATTCTCCAGTTCATTGAATTGGTACAGCCATGATTTATTATCTATCACTGCATCAACAAGTGGAGCTATATGTTCTCCAAGAATAGCTGCGTACAGTCTTAGCTCTTGGGAGAAATAAATACAATTCAGGATGCGCCCTCAAAGTGATCCTACTGGCTGCATCTACTTCCACTTGAATAGAACAAGTTAGGGATAACAGATGTTGTTCGGGGAAAGCAGGAAGCTGTGGCAGATACCCAGCAAGGGTCACGTTAAACTTCAGCCCTGTACCTTCCTTGATCATGGATAAAGTAATGGGACTTTAACTGTCAAAAGGATTTTTTTTTTCAATTCATTCTTGAGGTTAGGGAGCCTGAAGAAATCAGTAATCTGGGGTCTCTTCTGCAGCCACCCTCTGCCAAAGGGGACTGATGTTCAGCCAGTCAGCCAATGAGTTGCTCTGTCTGAACATTTATCCTTCCTTTGGTACATGAGCAGTGCCTCTAATGGGAACCCAGGGCACTATTTTCTCCTGAAAAGGCAAGTGCATTCATTCACGCTTCCTTTTTATGAGGTTTCAGTAAACCTCTGGCCAAGTTATGGTCTAAATGGACTTTTGTTTACATGAAATACACTATATTATTAAAAGTATTGGGACACCTGCCTTTACACGCACATGAATTTTAATGGCATGCCAGTCTTAGATCTTAGTCCGTAGGGTTCAATATTGAGTTGACCCACCCTTTGCAGCTATAACAGCTTCAACTCTTCTGGGAAGGCTGTCCACAATGTTTTGGAGGCCCATAGAGACAGGGATGAGTGAGTTTGGGGTGGAGAAACTTGACTGGTCTGCACAGAGTTCTGACCTCAACCCGATAGAACACCTTTGAGATGAATTAGAGTGGAGACTGTGAGCCAGGCCTTCTCTTCCACATCAGTGCCTGACCTCACAAATTCGCTTCTGGAAGAACGGTCAAACATTCCCACAGATACACTCCTAAACCTTGTGGACAGACTTCCCAGAAGAGTTGAAGCTGTTATAGCTGCAAAGAGTGGGCCAATGCAATATTGAACCCCAATGCCGCGTACACACGATCATTATTCACGGCGGTTAAAAAACCGCCGTGAATAATGACATTAAAAACGAGGGAACGGCTTGTTCCCCACACACGGTCGTTTTTCACGTCATTTTTTCTCTTGACGAGAAAAACGACCGTCTGTGGGCTCCGCGGCAGTGTTTCCCTATGGGAAAACTGCCGCGGAAAACATGTCGAAAAAAACGACGAGAAAAATTAGAACATGTTCTAATTTTTCTCGCCGTTTTTAATGCCGTTTTTCTTGTCGAAAAAAACGGCAAAAAGCCCACAGACGATCGTTTTTCTCGTCGAAAGGAAAAAATGTTGTTTTTCTCGACAAGGAAAACGGCCGTGTGTACGCGGCATAAAGGACTAAGACTGGGATGCCATTAAAGTTCATGTGCGTGTAAAGGCAGGCGTCCCAATACTTTTGGTAATATAGTGTATTTTAATACACTATGCAAGTTTAGCCTTATGTAAAAGGAAAACTTTAAATGAAAAAAATATGGTGGTTGCACTTGCTGATCTCTGCTTGAAAATGGAACATAGCTACCCTCTACCCAGCCGTCAGTATTCAGACAAGATTTGGAAAGTGCCATGAAAAATCCTTCCAAAATGTGCACAATTTTGGAAAGCATTTTGAATTCTCCAGGTTATAGGCAGCTTGCTGGGCCTTAGGGGTGGTTCATTTAAAGTGGTAGTAAACACTGCTGGGATACTTGTACCTACAGATAAGCTTACCTGTAGGTACAAGGAATATCTCCTAAATGTGCACCGTTGAAGAGATTCAGTGTTGCTCCAGCCGGTGACCTCACCAACGCATGCAATCTCAGAGAATGGTAGACCCGTGCCATTCCTTCAGAACTCTGTACTGTGGCTGCATGCGCGGGAGTGACATCATCGTGGCACAGTCATTAAAGCAGCCCCAGCCTGTGAACCCGAAAGGAAGACTGGGTTAATATGGAATCCTCCACAGCGGTGACAGTGCGCCAATGGAGGGCTTTACTTTAACCACTTCTCTACTGTGCACGAAAACCCCCTTCCTGCCCAAGCCATTTTTCAGCTTTCAGCGCTGTCACACTTTGAATGACAATTGCGCGGTCGTGCGACGTGGCTCCCAAACGAAATTTGCGTCCTTTTTTTCCCACAAATAGAGCTTTCTTTTGGTGGTATTTGATCACCTCTGCGGTTTTTATTTTTTGCGCTATAAACAAAAGAAGAGCGTCCAGTTTGGAAAAAAAACACTATTTTTTACTTTTTGCTATAATAAATACCCATTTTTTTTTTTTAAATAAAATTTTCCTCAGTTTAGGCCGATACGTATTCTTCTACATATTTTTGGTTAAAAAAAAAAAATCGCAATAAGCGCGTATTGATTGGTTTGCGCAAAAGTTATAGCGTGTACAAAATAGGGGATAGATTTATAGCATTTTTATTTTTTATTTTTTTTATTAGTAATGGCGGTGATCTGCGATTTTTTATTGTGACTGCGATATTGCAGCGGACACATCGGACACTTTTGACACATTTTTGGGACCATTCACGTTTATACAGCGATCCCTGCTATAAAAATGCATTGATTACTGTATAAATGTGATTGGCAGGGAAGGGGTTAACCACTAGGGGGCGGGAAGGGGTTAAATATGTTCCCTCAATGTGTTCTTACTGTGGGGGGAGGGGACTGACTGGGGGAGGTGACCGATGGTTGTCCCTATGTACAAGGGACACACCATCGGTCCCCTCTCCCTCACAGGACGTGGATCTCTGTGTTTACACACAGAGACCCACTTTCCTGCTCGTTTCCCGGGCAATCGCGGGTGCCCGGCGGCAATCGCGGCCGCCGGGCACGCGCACCGGGGCCTCGTGAACGCGGCGGGCGCGCGCGCGCCGCTGGCTTCAAGCGCGCGCCTCCTAGCTCGTTTTAAAGGGAGGACGTCATATGACGTCCTCCCAGAACGAGAGTATCCTCCGCCCGCCGTCAATTGACAGTGGGCGGGGGACAAGTGGTTAAGGTAAGTATTTCATAATGTGCTAGTATGCTCCCCATACTAGCACATTATGCTCTTAACTTGCAGGAAGATTTTTTTTGAATGTGCATGAGTTTACTACCGCTTTTAATAAATCATATATGTTTTATGAAATCTCTGAGACTAAATTGCAACCTATGTACTGTATGTATTTTTTGAACATGCTTGATTATCTACTGTATATACTCAAGTATAAGCCGAGTTTTTCAGCATATTTCTTTGTGCTGAAAATGCCCCCCTCGGCTTATACTCGAGTCACCTTTTTGCGTCTGATCTCCCGGACTTTGAGGACCCGGTACTGGTCGGCAGTAGGTCCCCTGGACCCCAAACTTGCCACACATGTAGCCCCACTTTTCCTCTACAAGTGTGCAAAGTTTGTTGTCCAGGGGACCTACGGCCGGGGAGCACCGATTTTTTAAAGCCGGGCACCCCTTCCATAGACTCCCATGTTAAACGGTCATTTCTCCGGTGACTTTGGTCATTTCTTCCATAGACTCCCATGTTAAAAGTCAGTCTAGTCATGGGCACAGTGAGGCATGCAGATGGACACCCTAGGCTTATACTCGAGTCAATACGTTTTCCCATTTTTTTGTGGTAAAATTAGGTGCCTCGGCTTATATAATCGGGTCGGCTTATACTTGAGTATGTACGGTAATTTAGATGCATTTCCATATTTCATTTACATGTGTGAACATTATAATGATTTTTGGAAGAGCCTGTTTGTTGAGCTCAAGTCAGTGACTTTGCGTAGACTGAGATCATCAGTCTTTTGCAGACAGGAGGAAGCCTTTCCTTAGTCTCCTCTCCCCCAGTGATCAGACTGCAAAAATGGCAACTTTGTTGCAAGTCACAAAGTAAGAGGCTGCAGATTTATATATCATTTACTTCCTGGAATTCATCTGCCCCTAGCCTAAAGCATGCAGGCAGGAGTGTGTGCTTAGTTGAGAAAGCCCCTCCTCCCCTCCTTGAAGACTCATGAGATGTATGTTATCATCTTGTCCTAGGCCAGAAACCAGGAAGCCACTAAGGTTAATGTAAAGAAAAAACAAAAAACTTTAAAGCAAGTAATAAAACTGTATAATATTCCTTCCTATCTATTTACTAATGCTAGCAGCATAAGGATTAAAATAAGGTAATGCTGATTGAGAGAGCTTAGTTATGCTTTGTTAGTACCGTACCTTGTACTGATTTGTCTTTTTTTTATCTAAACTTAGGCTTTAAGCATGCCCACGTGATAATTAAAGAAAAATTTAGGTGATATCCAGGAATCTGTCATGTTGCCACAGATGGAATCCTACATTAGAATTTAAACACATACAGTATACAAAAAAAAAAATGTATTCGCATGAGACGCTTTCACTTATATTTTTCAACCTACAAAGCTATACTTACACTTCAATATGATCTATCAACACTCTGCAGTGCCGCAAGGAATACAGAGATAAGGAAGGATAAACCCCTAACAGGAAATACAGTGATGAAGCAGGATAAACCCCTCGCAGGTACCAGCCCTGCCCTCATTAAAGACATTCCGGCCATTCCCTTTGCCAGTCTGTAAAAACACAAATTTGCAAATCCTTGCCTTTGGCTTCCGCTATTGTTTGTAGACTTTCTTTTTCTTGTTTGAAAATATTTATACATAATTCTTGTATACATAACATTCTGTATTTCCTGCCTGGAATGTTGAGTGCCTGTTTGAAGAGATTTGATAGTGGTCTGTAATTCACATTGAAGCTTTGTATATTCAAGCGTAACCTGTGCTTGGGATTAGCATAACTAGAGAAGGACTCAGCTGAGCCATATTTGCATCAAAACATACACTGCCTTGAAAAATTATTCATACCCTTTGAAATTTTCCACATTTTGTTATGTTACAACCAAAAACGTAAATGTATTTTATTGGGATTTTATGTAATAGACCAACACAAAGTGGCACATAATTGTGAAGTGGAAGGAAAATTATAAATGATTTTCAGTTTTTTTTTACAAACAAATATGTGAAAAGTGTGGTGTGCATTTGTATTCAGCCCCCTTTACTCTGATACCCCTAACTAAAATCGAGTGGAACCAATTCCCTTCAGAAGTCACCTAATTAGTAAATCAGAGTCCACCGATGTGTAATTTAATCTCAGTATAATAAATACAGCTGTTCTTTGAAGCCCACAGAGGTTTGTTAGAGAACCTTAGTGAACAAACAGCATCACGAAGGCCAAGGAACACACCAGACAGGTCAGGGATAAAGTTGTGGAGTTTAAAGTAGTTTAAAGCACTAAAAAAAAACCAAAACAAAAAAACAAGACTTTACAATCACTTTAAGTCCACTTTTTAACTTGTACCTACAGGTAAGCCTATAATTAAGGCTTTACCTGTAGGTACAGTGAATATCTCCTAAACTTGCACTGTTTAGAAGATATTCACACAGCATGCAGCCAGTGACATTACTAATCCATGCGCTCTGAATAAACGGCATACTTGTTAGAGGCCATTCATACAGCCGGTGTGCTGCGAGCCTGGAAGGAAGACTGGGTGAAGATGGAAGTATAAGGAAACCATATCAGCGCTGCACTGGAGGGCTCTGTGTCCTTGTAAGTTTTTCATAATGTGCTAGTATGCGGTGCATACTAGTACATTATGACTTAAACATGCAGGGGTCAAAAATTTTTTTTCTGATGTTTACTATGGCTTTAAGTCATGTTAAGATATCTTACTGGTGACTCTATCTTGTTGTATGTTAATATTTCACTCCATGTTGTTGCTCATCTTAACAGTCCCTCCTGTTTTTCGAGTTCTTTATCTTTTAGATGGGTATGCTGTTAACATTATCAGTTTCAGTTTGGCAAATGTGGCCACTATCTCATAGGTGGATGGATGATTCAGATCTGCAGGCTCAGAGTGAAAAGTACTAATGTCATATTTTACAGTACAGGTACGAACACAGCATTTAAAAAGTTTAGGCAAGCATTTAACTAATGCATGGATAAGGATACATATTCCAATAATATAGAGGAGTCCATGCAGGAGAACAGCAATACAGCCTTCAATTTTTGTGAACCAGTTGTATGGGCTGAGCCAGTCAACCCAACTGGTCAAAGTCCGAAAACAGGTACATACATAGGTAGATACATTGTACATGCATTGTAGGTTGGCCTACTCCAATGAGTATGACCTCTTTATACAAACAAAATATCAACTTTGACTGGTCCAACACTACCATGCAACCCAACAGATTTAATTTGCTAAAGCACTGTGTATAATTCACTGTCTGCACTGTTTTTAATAAAATCCTTGTTTTATTTCTGGCCGGGTTCAAATATGTGTGACTGCGGGTTCGTCCCTGGGGTCCGGTGCGTTCCTGGTTACCTGTTCAGGTGCGAATCAGGTCTGAATGTTCGCATGAATTTGCACCTAAATTGTACCCAAAGACCCACAGGACCCTTTTTGAAGACCGCCCCGGCCATGTGTAAACCGGCTCCATTGAGAACCAATCACACTCGCCTGACATGCGAATTGGATGCAGAGAAGCCTTATTGTTTTTACATCTCATTGCTGCTAGCCTCCTACAACAATGTAAGGCTTATGTTGGCCCCCTTGTGATGGCAATATAGGATGTAAAATAAAGAAACGCATAATAAACAAAAAATATAAAAAGAAAAAACTGCGCTAGTTGTTAGTGAAATTAATTTGAACTCCCCTAAGCAGCAATAATAGTGGGATAAACACCAAAGAGATAAAAGGAAAAAAATTGCGCCAATGAGTCCAAGATATTAAAGGAAAGTAAATTCAAAGTCCAAAAAAGTCCAATTGAAGGTGCTGGAATAGACAAATGCCAAAAAACACGCATATATCCTATATGAACTTGTGTGAATATATGCTTACCAGATAGTAAGCCAAACAGACAGATGGCTATAACCCAGCCCAGGCCTTTGATTAGCACACCAGTGCTAAATTCCTCAGAGATGGTAAGCTGCAGCAATGGAAGGATGACTCCACAATATGGGTAGGTATATGCATCCAAAGTATTTTAACAAAGAAAAGAAAAAAACATAGCGTAATCCTGCCACATAAAGTAATCCTAAAAGGGATAATTGCTATGGAGTGTAGCAAGCGTAACAACACCCAGTGTGTAATATTTAGTAAGAGTGAGCCACCACCTTATTGGTAATCTCCTTACCAAACAGATATTAAATTCAAGCCTTGACCAATTTTATTAAAATGGAAAAAATCCACCACAGAGTGAACCGCCACCTCACAGGTAATCTCCTTACCAGATTGTACCAAGTTATGAGCGAAACAAATCAACTGCCGACAGGTGGCTGATTAACAGATGTAGATGTCTCCCTGTGGTAGATGGATATGGCTCCAAACTTCTACCGATATAACTCCATGGGGCCCACAGGATAAAGTACCCAAAAGTGAATAGGGACTAGATAGTGTAATAACGTCACTTCATTTATTAAAAATATTAAAATTACACTTACATCAAATAAGCGCAAACAGGACATGTAAGAAAAGCCGGCCGGCTGTAAAGCAAACTCCCGTCCAACGAGCGTGGTGACGTCAGTGCGTACCCCCTTAGACGCGTTTCGTCATCGTAGACAGGACCTTATTGACAATGTGGCTCACTCTTACTAAATATTACACACTGGGTGTTGTTACGCTTCCTACACTCCATAGCAATTATCCCTTTTAGGATTACTTTATGTGGCAGGATTACGCTATGTTTTTTTCTTTTCTTTGTTAAAATACTTTGGATGCATATACCTACCCATATTGTGGAGTCATCCTTCCATTGCTGCAGCTTACCATCTCTGAGGAATTTAGCACTGGTGTGATAATCAAAGGCCTGGGCTGGGTTATAGCCATCTGTCGGTTTGGCTTACTATCTGGTAAGCATATATTCACACAAGTTCATATAGGATATATGTGCGTTTTTTGGCATTTGTCTATTCCAGCACCTTCAATTGGACTTTTTTGGACTTTGAATTTCCTTTCCTTTAATATCTTTCTTCTCATTAGCGCAATTTTTTTCCTTTTACATGATAAACAACACCTACCCCGCAAGTCCCCCTCATTCCCCCCCCCCCCCGGTTCCACAGACATGCACATATGAACGTAAGTGCAGGCGCTGGGCATGCCTATGTATGAAAACGTTGATTGTGCTGCACATGTTATGTATCCCTGCATCCTCATGATAGCTGACATTGCTAGGGCCATTGTTCACATTTAACTCTAAATTGATTACCAGGCAAATTTTAGTACTGACATTTTTCGCCATTTCATGGACGCACGCATTCTCATGGCTTGAGATGTTTGGTATCTACTAGAGCTGTACGATTCTGGCCAAAATGAGAATCACGATTGTTTTGCTTAGAATAAAGATCACGATTCTCGCGGTGTAACATCATCTTTTACATTATACAAAGAAAATGGGCTAACTTTACTGTTTATTTTCTTTTTATATTAATTAAAGTGTATTTTTTACAAACAAATTGCGTTTGAAAGACCGCTGCCCAAATACAGTGTGACATAAAATGTTGCAATAACCACCATTTTATTCTCTAGGGTCTCTGCAAAAAAATATATATATATAATGTTTAGGGGTTATAAGTAAATTTCTAGCGAAAAAAAATGATTTTAACTTGTAAGCAACAAGCGTCAGAGGCTTAGTCTTTAAGGCCCCTTTCACGTGGGGCTAGCTCAGCGTTAGCGGGAGATCTATATGTTGCTCCCCGCTGGGCCGGCGGGAGACAGGTCTGTCTCTGCTCACTGTGCAGGGATGGACCTGTCAGAGCCCCGCTGATCTCTATGGGAAGATCGGATGAAAACGGACATGTATCATGCAATCCGATCCGCTGAACAGATGGCAAACGTATCGCCATCCGTCTGTTTTCAGTGGATCTTGTTGGATCGGATGGCAGGCGGGTGTCAGCGGACACATCTCCGCTGACATCCGCCTGCCCATACAAGTCAATGGGTGACTCGCTCAGATCTGAAAAATGAACAGGTGGATTTGAGTGGGTCTATCGTGTGAAAGGGGCCTTTGTGGTTAAACTGACCTAATTTACAGACCGAAGTTCATTCCTTTGATCTTAAAGAACCAACCTTTATCTCCATTTCATGTTGTGAAAAACTTGGCAGGCTGCCTGTTTTTTTTTTTTGCCAGCAGTGAGCAGATAACTCTGCACTGAATTGGGAAAATGCTGTTTTAAGATCACGAGGGGGGTAGAATCGCGATATCAATTCTTCCACGATTAATCGTGCAGCTCTACTTACTCAACACATTCTCCTCTTTTAAAAAAATTGGGCATTATATTGTATCTATTTGTGAGCACTAAAACTAACTTGGTGAACTGAAAATATTAGTTGTTAACCGTTGCATTGATATTGTGACCTAAAAAAGTGTAAGCTACCACCATTTTGTTCTCCATAGTCCTTTTTTTTGCAAAGTATATAATGTTTAGGGGGCCTGAAATGTGTAGCACAAGGGTTAAACATGGCAGTGGCATGCCAAAGATCAGACATTACAATCTTGGCAGCAGTCAGCATTTTCCGAGCAGGTTGTTTACAGATGCTTATTTGGAATCACCTGTTACCTATGTACTGTGATAGCACGGCCAGGACATGCTGTTATTTATGGGTGCAGCTGGGGTGATGAAGGTCAGTCAGTACAGCTCATATCTCCACATCCATTTCTGGGAGAGGCCACGTTTTCCAATGTTTGTACTTATCGACTGTCCTCACACAGGAACCTCTAAATCAAAACTTCGCCTTTGACTTGTAAATAATCAACAAGTATAAGAATATGGCTTGTTTTGTGTTGGTGTTCTTTCTACGTTATGATTCTGTTCTGGTGCCAAGTGTCTGCGCAGAGGTTTAAAGAAGGAATCAATAGATTTATGATTTTATTATTGCAGTTAGGCGCCAGCATCTAGTGATGTGGTTGTGATACAGCTGCGTATCCAGCTGGATGCTTCGGGGAGTCTTATCACATTCATCTACAATAACAGGCTTGTATGTTGTTTGCAGAGGCCGAGCGTCTAATTACTGTAAATCGCTTTCCATTCGGAGGTGTCTGCAAACGCCGGAAACATTTTTATTATATTATATATATGTCACTTTGATTGTTTTATTCATCAAAGTGCCTTAAGAAAATACATTTCTTGTTTCCTATAGCAGCCACATCTCCATTTTATTCTCCAAATGAAGGATATTGGAGGGAAGAGTCTCATTCACACACATTGATCACATAAGATTAATGGAAATGCACTAAAATTATAACTAAAAGCCAAACTTTTTTATATTTTTTTTAGTTTTGGACAGAGTGGCGATAGATAAGAATGCCTGTCAGTTTTTATTGCTGTCTGTGCCCCAGTTATGGAGATTTACCCTCTCTATTTGTCCTGTTTACATTATCATTAAAAGCAAAAGAAAATCCCAAATTTGGGGTTTTCCCCAGATAAGGAGTATAGTTCAAATCTTCCAATGACACTAGTTCTGGTGACCTGGGGGTCCCCAAAATTTGCAGGGATATCTTTCTTACTTCCTGTTTTGGCTATGGGACAGGAAGTGAAGGGAATTCTCCCCAATAGGACACCTATAACAAAAAATAAACTGACCGTTAGTTTGAGTTATGACCCTCCCTTACTCTATCCAAAAATAAAAGTTTTGCCTATAGTTTTACTCAAAAGTTTTCAAATAAGAATTCCAGGCATTGGTATATCATACATGGTGTAAGACTGGGGTGATTAAACTCAAGAGGTAAGTGCGTTTACATTGAGTTGCGCCAGTCCAAAACCGTATTTTCAGGGCATGGCAACCCACTTTTATTTAATACATACAGATAGCTCTTCCCATGCAGGGGGTTCTCACCATCACTGCAAAGACATAACATTCAGCCTCCTGGCTCTCTTGCGTCAGCTTTACTGCTCTGCGTACCTCTGTAGGGTCTTCCTGGCCACCAAACACCTTTTGGTCTTCCTGACCATCAAACACATCCCAGTGGTATATGCAGACAATGAACTTTAACTCTGCCTATTCCTTGCAGCTCCCTAGCTTAGCTTTTCCCTCCTGGATTCTCTCTTCAGCCTCCTGGCTGCTCCTGTCCCACATGGACTTTCTGTCAGGCTTAGGACTTCCTCTGTCCCAACCTGACCTCAAAAGCGCACAGCAGCATCTTGCACGGCTCCCCTCAGATAGAATGACCTTTCTCAGGAGGGTAGGGCCATGCGCTCTAATTCTGGCTCCAATATGAAGCAGCACACACCTGAGGCAATAGTGTCCATGCTTCTCACAAAATCTGGCCTAAACCCTTTTACCGAGTAGCACAGGGTCACCCTGGTACAATAGGTATATTGGTCCAGGTTGGAGCAGTTTTAATATGTATATACCATACTTGGCCAATACCCTGGAATCTGGAAATAACTGAAGTAGACACTTCTACTATACTGCTACTTCAGTGGTCTCCACATGCTACTGGGTCCCACTCCTAGCGCCTGTTCCTCTGCTTTCTGAACACAGGAGGTCAGCATTTTCTGAGAAAATGCAAAGTGTTCTCTTTTGTCAAAGGGGCATGACCAAAAAAGGTCTGCCGATCGGTGAGAGAGCCCTGACCAGAGTGTTCTGGCAGGGGGGCAGTCCATCTGTCAGAATACAATAGCACAACAGGGAAAATTGCTGTACCAACATTGGACAGTTAGTATAGCGGGTCCTCCCGAGCTGCCATTTTTCTGTAGTAGTAGAGTGTACCAGGCTTAAGGCTCCCGCAGTCCGGTGCCGCTCTTATTGCTCATACATAGATCTGCCTATGGGCTCCACCCGACCTTTGGGTCCTGGTAGAGCTGCATGTATAAAATGAGAATCACAAATTTTTTGATTAGAATAAAGATCATGATTCTCTCACGATTCTGAAGAACTTTTTTATTTTAAAGATTTGCAAACCCTGTACATTAGGTTATCAAACAAGATGGTAATAAAATAAGACATAATACTCTTTGCTTCAATAAAATTTAAAGAAATGTAATGAAAAATAATGTAATGTGTAAAGAAATAAAAAAAATTACCATTAAGTTTTATATTAGGGTCTGTTTCTGTTAGTACTCACCGATACCAATTACTGATACCTACCGCAACTTTTTTGTTTACACTTCAGCTGTCAGCAATGGTACAAAGCATTGAACAGTTATTTTAGAAATTAACCACTTCCCGACCGCCGCACACACATATACGTCGACAACATGGCACGGGCAGGCAAATGGGAGTACCTGTACGTCCCTTTAAATTTGCCGCCCAGCTCGCCGCGTGCCTCGTGTGTGTGCGCTCGCGGGTCCCGAGAATTCGATGTATCCGGGCGGGGGCCGCGATTGCGGTCGGCAAAGGCAGAACAGGGGGATGCCTTTTGTAAACAAGGCATTCCCCTGTTCTGCCTAGTGACATGTCACTGATCTCACCGTTTCCGTGATCGGGAACGGCGATCAGTGATGTGTCACTGGTAGCCATGCCCTCTAACAGTAAGAATCACTCCCTAGGACTGACTTAACCCCTACAGCGCCACCTAGTGGTTAACCCCTTCACTGCCAATGTAATTTTCACAGTAACCAGTGCATTTTTATAGCACTGATCGCTGTGAAAATGACAATGGTCCCAAAAATGTGTCAAAAGTGTCCGATGTGTCCGCCATAATGTCGCAGTCACGAAAAAAATCACTGATCGCCGCCATTACTAGTAAAAAAAAATGTTTTTTTATAAAAATGGCATAAAACTATCCCCCATTTTATAAACGCTATAACTTTTGCGCAAACCAATCAATAAACGCTGATTGCGATGTTTTGGTTTTTTTTTACCAAAAATATGTAGAAGAATATGTATCGGCCTAAACTAAGGAAAAAATTGTGTTTTTTTTATATATTTTTTGGGGATATTTATTATAGCAAAAAGTAAAAAAAATTGAGTTTTTTCAAAATTGTCGCTCTATTTTTGTTTATAGCACAAAAAATAAAACCGCAGAGGTGATCAAATACCACCAAAAGAAAGCTCTATTTGTGGGGAAAAAAGGACGTCAATTTTGTTTGGGAGCCACGTCGCACGACCGCGCAATTGTCAGTTAAAGCGACACAGTGCCAAATCGCAAAAAGGGGCCTGGTCTTTAACCAGCCAAAATGGTCCGGGGCTGAAGTGGTTAATAAAAAAAAAACTAAATTTATTTTTATTTTTTTTACTTTACAAGGTTGCTTTAAACTGACTTAATTTGCAGACCGAAGTTCATCCCTTTTGTCTGTAGTGCTGGTTCACACTGGGGCGACAAACGCTCCGACATTAGGAGCTCATGTCGCATGACGTGTGAAAATCAATGTTTCCCTATGAGAGCCGTCTTAACTGGTCCGACACATGTCGGTCCGACATTAAAAATTCTCCCTGTACTACTTCTGTCCGACTTTGATCCGACTTCAGCCCATTGACTATCATTGAAGTCGGATCAAAGTCGGATCCTTGTCCTAACCATACGACTTTGGCATCCGACATTGTGATTACAGCAGCAGTAAAAGGAATTTATCTCACCCTGGGATTGTTTTGATTGGTCAAAGGACAAGTCAAACTAGCACAATGTCGGATCAAAGTAGTATCCTGTTCATGAATGTCGGATGGATGTCGGACCAATGTCGGACCAATGTCGGACCAATGTAGGACAGATGTCGCAGAGCAAAGTAGGATGAAAGTCGTGTCGTATAGTGTGAACCCAGCCTAAATGAATAAACACAAAGATACACAATGTTTATTTTTATGTATCTCTTTCAGCGCTGAGCAATGTTGATAAACATTGCCGGCTGCTTTTTTTTTTCTTGACAGCTGTGAGCAGAGGAACTGCTCGGCACTTTTTACATGAATCGTAGAAATGCTGGATTAAGACCGTGTGGGGGGTCAAATCGAGAAAGCAATCTTTTAACTATGAATCATGCAGCTCTAGGTCCCGGCAGAGCCCATTTTGCGCATGCACAGGGATTTTCCACACACACGCAGAGACAGGGAAGGTTTTGGCCTTCCTTGGTAGTAGTCTTTGCGCAAAGCATCTGAAATGTCCATATGTAAGAGTGGTGAGGAGGCAGGGGCACTACAAGATGACATTTTGGGTGAAGGTCCACTTTAAGCTCGGTCTGTCTTTTCCTGGGCTCATGCACAGTTGTATGCTAGGAGCCTGTACACATCAATTCATATTTTTGCACTTTTAAATCTAGAGGTGATATGTCATGTTAGTTATCCAGTTATAGAAATCATTACTTTTTTCTTTTTTCATTTTTCAGTTTTGGACTTCTCTCCTGAATTTTAATTTCAGATTTTCTCAAATATGTATCTATATGCCCTTTGTCCTCCCAAGTAACTCCACTTATGAACCTCTTGAATTGCAACTAACCTAATTCATATGCAGCCATTTTCCCGATGAATTGAAGTCCGAAATGCAGTGATTATTTGAAAAATCTTTGGCTCCCTTTATTTCATCTGAGTCATCCTCGTTGGGGATGAAAATCTTTAAAACTTTCCATTTATTATATAATATTTTCCAGACTACTTGTACAGTCTTTGTGTCTGGATTTGTGTGATTTCTTTTTCTAAGTGTGCCTGTCTTTTCACAATAGTTTGTTCACAGGCCTTCATGTTTCAGCAGTGTCACCAGCTCTGTGTGAACAGATTGCCTAATTTTTCATTCTCTAATTTCTTTGTTATGAGTTTTATAATTTCCTGTAATGTGGAAATCCAGACATACAGCTAATTGATGTATATATAAACCTCTTTATCCGATGAAAGCTTTGTTATTTAGGACCATGAAGGAGCAGCAGCACACTGTCAAGCATGTTCATTGTGGGGTCACTGTGAGCAGATATTTTCCATGGTGCAGATGTGTTAAAATATACCAAAATTACCTGATACACACATTTCGCTTTTCTGAGTGGCAGTGTATAGATATATTCACAAATAATAAAAATGCGCTACCAACAATTATGTGCAAAAATCAAAGTGCAAACTGGAATACAATTAATACAAAAAAAAAAATGTCCCAAGAAAAATTATCAATTAGTGTCCCAATAAACACAAAAAGAAAAACATTTTTTTGAAGTGACTGTAAATAGGTTGTGAGGTGACTCGCTGCATTCAAAATTTCATAAAAAAGAAATTGTGGCAGGGAAGGGTTGAAGTCTTCCTCTACAAGTAAAAACTGTGAAGTGACTGTAAATAGGTTGTGAGATGACTCGCTGCATTCAAAACTGCATGAAAAAGGAAACAGTTTTCCAGCCAGATGACATAAAAATGGAAAGAGTGGGGGCTTACCGACTCCGGTGGATCTCTATTACGGAGATCATACAGGCTCAGCACATCAAAAACATCCATCCTGCAGCAGGTCCGCCCTCTCCCTTGGATCGTTCAGGGACACAGTTTCCTTATAGTCAGGATCGATTCCCCAATGATTCAGTATGGATATCAAAAAAGAGATAGGGGGAGACTCATCTCTTCACAGTTTTTACTTGTAGAGGAAGACTTCAACCCTTCCCTGCCACAATTTCTTTTTTATGAAATTTTGAATGCAGCGAGTCACCTCACAACCTATTTACAGTCACTTCAAAAAAATGTTTTTCTTTTTGTGTTTATTGGGACACTAATTGATAATTTTTCTTGGGACATTTTTTTTTTTTTATTAATTGTATTCCAGTTTGCACTTTGATTTTTGCACATAATTGTTGGTAGCGCATTTTTATTATTTGTGAATATATCTATACACTGCCACTCAGAAAAGCGAAATGTGTGTATCAGGTAATTTTGGTATATTTTAACACATCTGCACCATGGAAAATATCTGCTCACAGTGACCCCACAATGAACATGCTTGACAGTGTATAGCTGTATATTCCAGCTATTTTTTTAGATGCAGCACCCATCACTTATATTTCATTAGTCTTTTATAAGGATCATATTCCTTTGAAATAACTTTTTATTGGCACCAGAGTTTTCTTTTGAACCTTTGTTTTTTGCAGCACAGGGGATGCGCAAATTTTTCCACGCTTTACAGTGTATAGATATAGACTGGCAACATAATCAAATTTCTGTTTAAAGCAGAACTCCGGGATTAGCAAATATTGTCTAAATCCATTCATCAGGTGTATAATTCTTGTGTGCTGCGTGTATTTTTTCCAGTTCTTACCAGCATGTTGGGATTTTTAACTGTCACATTGGCTGCTGTCATAAATTATCACATGTGCAGCACCATGACAGTTGCAGATCAAACAGAGGCTAAAATGGCAGCTTCCTTGGCTGAAATGGTTAGGAGGGTTTAGTTACAGTTAAAGGCTCATTCACACCATACGTGCATGAAAACTCATGGGAAAACCGTCATCTGTTTCCATCAGTTTTCATGTGCATCAGTTATGTGCCCTATTCACACTAATGTTGATGTCATGTCAGAAAAAATCCACACGTGATATTAGTGTTGTGGTGTGAACAGGACACATAGAGAACAATTGGTTTTTTTTGTGCCCTTGTAGAACACATGCAGAAAAACTGATGTATCTGCACCATGGTGTGAACAAGGCCTTAACCACTTAAGCCCCGGACCATTTGGTAGCTAAAGGACCAGAGGTGAACTTAGAATTTTGCACTGCGCTGCTTTAACTGTAAATTGTGCGGACATGCAATGTTGTACCCAAACGAAATTTGCGTCCTTTTCTTCCCACAAATAGAGCTTTCGTTTAATGGTATTTGATTGCCTCTGCGATTTTTATTTTTTGCGATATAAACGGAAAAAGACCGAAAATTTTGAAAAAAAATGATATTTTCTACTTTTTGTTATAAGAAAAATCGAATAAACTCAATTTTAGTCATACATTTAGGCCAAAATGTATTCAGCCACATGTTTTTAGTAAAAAAAATGTCAATAAGCGTATATTTATTGGTTTGCGCAAAAGTTATAGAGTTTACAAACTAGGGTACATTTTCTGAAATTTACACAGCTTTAAATTTATGACTGCCTATCTCATTTCTTGAGGTGCTAAAATGACAGAGCAGTACAAAACCCCCCCAAATGACCCCATTTTGGAAAGTAGACACCCCAAGGAAATTGCTGAGAGGCATGTTGAGCCCATTGAATTTTTTATTTTTTGTCCCAAGTGATTGAATAATGACTAAAAAAAAAAAAAAAATTACAAAAAGTTGTCACTAAATGATATATTGCTCACACATGCCATGGTTATATGTGGAATTTCACCCCAAAATACATTTTGCTGCTTCTCCTGAGTACGGGGATACCACATGTGTGGGACTTTTTGGGAGCCTAGCCGCGTACGGGACCCCGGAAACCAAGCACCGCCTTCAGGATTTCTAAGGGCGCAAATTTTTGATTTCACTCCTCACTACCTATCACAGTTTCGAAGGCCATAAAATGCCAAAATAGCACAAAACCCCCCCAAATGACCCCATTTTGGAATATAGACACCCCAAGCTATTTGCTGAGAGGAATGGCGAGTATTTTACAGCTCTCATTTGTTTTTGAAAATGAAGAAAGAAAATATATATATATATTTTTTTTTTTCAATTTTCAAAACTTTGTGACAAAAAGCGAGATCTGCAAAATACTCACAATACCTCTCAGCAAATAGCTTGGGGTGTCTACTTTCCAAAATGGGGTCATTTGGGGGGGTTTTGTGCTATCTGGGCATTCCATGGCCTCCGAAACTGTGATAGGCAGTGAGAAGTGAAATCAAAAATTTACACCCTTAGAAAGCCTGAAGGCGGTGCTTGGTTTTTGGGGTCCCGTACGTGGCTAGGCTCCCAAAAAGTCTCACACATGTGGTATCCCCGTACTCAGGAGAAGCAACAGAATGTATTTTGGGATGTAATTCCACATATGCCCATGGCATGTTTGAGCAATATATCATTTAGTGACAACTTTGTGCAAAAAAAAAAAAAAAAAAATTGTCGTTTTTCCGCAACTTGTGTCAACATATAAAATATTCCATGGACTCGACATGCCTCTCAGTATATAGCTTGGGGTGTCTACTTTCCAAAATGGGGTCATTTTGGGGGGTTTTGAACTGTTCTGGCATTTTATACACAACATTAGGAAGCTTACATCCACTCTTCTAACCACTTGAAGACAAAGCCCTTTTTGACACTTTTTGTTTACATGAAAACATTTTATTTTTTGCAAGAAAATTATGTTGAACCCCCAAACATTATATATATATTTAAAGCAAAGGCCCTACAGATTAAAATGGTGGGTGTTGCATTTTTTTTTTCTACACAGTATTTGCGCAGCGATTTTTCAAACGCATTTTTTGGGTTAAAAATACACTTTTTTTTAATTTTAATGCACTAAAACACACTATATTGCCCAAATGTTTGATGAAATAAAAAAGATGATCTTAGGCCGAGTACATAGATACCAAACACGACATGCTTTAAAATTTCGCACAAACGCGCATTGGCGACAAACTACATACATTTTTAAAAGCCTTTAAAAGCCTTTACAGGTTACCCCAGTAGATTTACAGAGGAGGTCTACTGCTAAAATGATTGCCCTCGATCTGACCTTCGTGGTGATACCTCACATGCATGGTGCAATTGCTGTTTACATATGACGCCAGACCGACGCTTGCGTTCGCCATTGGGCAAGAGCAGGGCAGGACAGGGGTGCTTTTTTTTTTTTTCTTTTTTTTTTATTAATTTTGCTTTTTTATTTTATTTTTAAATTGTTCCTTCCAAGTATTTTTTTTTTTTTATCATTTTTATTGTTATCTCAGGGAATGTAAATATCCCCTATGATAGCAATAGGTAGTGACAGGTACTCTTTTTTTTGAAAAAACTGGGGTCTTCTAGACCCTAGATTTTTCCTCTGCCCTCAAAGCATCTGACCACACCAAGATCGGTGTGATAAAATGCTTTCCCAATTTCCCAATGGCGCTTTTTATATCCGGGGGGGGCATTCCCTCCCACTGCTTGTAAAAGCAGTCCAGAGGCTAATTAGCCGCTAGGATTGCTTTTAAATGAAAGCCGGCCGCAGGCTGAAAAGAATGATACCAAGATGATACCTAAACCCGCAGGCATCATTCTGGTATAAACATTCAAAGTCCAGCAACATACCAGTACGTTGCTGGTCCTTGTTGGACATGTATTGTAATCTTTTTTTTTCATGCAGCCAGTTGGCTGAACGAAAAAAGAGATTGATCGGTGGGTATGCCCACCATTAGAATACCGCCCTTCATCCACCCACTTCCAATGATGGGCATACACGCACCATTTATATATGCCGAAGCATGGGGGCATCCTCCCGCAAAAAAGTTATGCCACACACACATGGTCGGACTTTTCCACGGGCAAGCCTCCGTCGGAATTTCGACCGTATGTACGCAGCATTAGGAGCAAAATCGCTCCTCCGCCCCTGCTGTCCCAATGCTTCGGCATATTTGCTTTTTTTTTTTAACTGTGGTGGTGAAATCACCTCCTACAGCACTGGAGTCGCAGGGATCAGGCCTGTCTCTGCGAACGCTGCAGTTATGTGTGTTTTTGTTTTGTAAGTGACAGGGATCGATCGATACTGCACTTGGATGGCCTGGGCTGGACGGAGGGGCAAAACGCAGGTGCCAGCAGGTATCTGGGCTGATCCCGCTAACACTGCGTTTTTGGGAACCCTAAACTGCTGGGGACGCTAGTATAGATCTGATCAGATCAGATATTGATCTGTTCAGATACTATACCACTAAGGGGGGTGTATGCTTTACGCATGGGTGTTAGCGTTACTGGCACTAACCTGACGCTGCCTGGGGTGTGACTCAGACCCTCTCTGACGCTAAAACCTAATTGATATCACCCGCCGGGCGATCAGGGGGTTAAACCTTTATTGGGTTATATACACGGCGGGTGCCCTGACACTATAAAAAGCAAACTAACTAACCAGCGTCACCCGTAACACTTATATGGTGATCACTGGTGAAAGGGTTAACTAGGGGCAATCAGGGGGTTAAAACCTTTATTAGATCATATATGGGGGTACCTGACGCTATAAAAACCTGCGGCGAACCTAAAAAAAATTACCAGCTACCGATCTGCATCACCGACACTAAGACAGCGTTTAGAAAAACGATCGCTTAGCGACAGTGGTGATGGGGGTGAAAGGGTTACCTGGGGGGCGATCAAGGGGGTTAAACCTTTATTAGATAATATATTGGGGTACCTGACGCTATAAAAACATGCGGCGAACCTAAAAAAAATTACTGGCTACCGATCTGCATCACCGACACTAAGACAGCGTTTAGAAAAACGATCGCTTAGCGACAGTGGTGATAGGGGGTGAAAGGGTTACCTGGGGGGCGATCAAGGGGGTTAAACCTTTATTAGATAATATATTGGGGTACCTGACGCTATAAAAACCTGCGACGAACCTAAAAAAAATTACCAGCTACCGATCTGCATCACCGACACTAAGACAGCGTTTAGAAAAACGATCGCTTAGCGACAGTGGTGATGGGGGTGAAAGGGTTACCTGGGGGGCGATCAAGGGGGTTAAACCTTTATTAGATAATATATTGGGGTACCTGACACTATAAAAACATGCGGCGAACCTAAAAAAAATTACTGGCTACCGATCTGCATCACCGACACTAAGACAGCGTTTAGAAAAACAATTGCTTAGCGACAGTGGTGATAGGGGGTGAAAGGGTTAGCTGGGGGGCGATCAAGGGGGTTAAACCTTTATTAGATAATATATTGGGGTACCTGACGCTATAAAAACCTGCGGCGAACCTAAAAAAAATTACTGGCTGCCGATCGGCATCACTGGCGCTAAGACAGCGATCAGAAAAATGATCGCTTAGCGACAGTGGTGATAGGTGGTGAAAGGGTTATCTGGGGGGTGATCAGGGGGTTAAACCTTTATATGGGGGGGTTAGGGGGCTACACTGGACCTAAGACTAAACTTTGGTGACACTTTTACAGTCACAAATGTCACTGATTGCAGTGATCACTAAATAAATGGTCACTGCAATCAGTGACACTGTGACTGGGGGCTGGGGGGGTGATCTGGGGGGGCCTGGGGGGGGCGATTTATGTCCCTATGTATCCTGGTGTCAGTGTAGTGTTGTGTGCACTGACCTGATGTCTTCTCTTGTACGGCGCTCGGTATATGTGAGCGCCGCACCAGAGATGACATCACTTCCTCCTGCTCCCTCTGTCTGACACAGACAGAGGGGGCATTTCCATTCGCCGGGAGCGATCGCGAGGGGGTGGCCAGAAACGAATGGCTGCCCCCTCATCCCGGAACGCTCCCGGACACTTAGCCACCGCTCACTGTATAGGAGGGGGGTCCGATTGGACCCCCCAACTATACAAAGGCAATCACGTACACTCTACGTGATTGTGCCTGTCGGTGCCATTCTGCCGACGTATATATACAGTGAGCGGTCGTTAAGTGGTTAAAGTGGAACTTTAGTCAGAAAATGAAGGAATGCTAGATCACTTCAGACTGACCCCTTTTGCAGGTATAGCTATGAAAAACATTAAAGATAAGTGCCTATACTGTTCATGTAATCCAGTAGTCTCACACTACTCTGCACATGCTCAGTTGCTGTCTATATTTAGGCACTGCTGAATTTATAGAGGCCGATTTCCTGGCAGCCTTAAAGTGGATGTAAACCCTCTCCTATACCCAGTGAAGTGAACAGCCTCAGATGATACACAGAGATGAAACAAATCTCCCTACATAAGTTTTGCATGTATATCTGCTGTCTTCATCTTTTTACATTCTTTAGAAAGTGCACATTTTGTTACAAATCTTTCTTCCTCGTTAAGCAGTGGATGTGTTGTCTGGGCTAACACTGTGTAAGAGCTTATTGGAGGAAAGGCACACACCCCCCTCGACATAAGGAGGGGGAACGAAGAAACTTGCAGAGCTGCAGTCTCAATAAACAAGCTATCTGATAGTCTAACACTAAGCACCCCCCCCCCCAGAAGTTCTCATGCTGATAACAGAGGAACGGAAAATCAGAAAGACACAGCGCTTTGGAGAGAGATAAGTAAACACTACAAATATGTGCCTAGGTCAGATTTCATGAATGGGGTTTACAACCACTTTAAAGCGGAATTAAACACTCCTATCCCTTACAGCCAGGAAAGCTGCTTCTGTTTAATCTGCAACTGCCATGGTGCTGCACATGTGATCAGTTATGACACCAGCTATTTGATTTTTTGACAGTTTGGTTGTGGACACAAGCAAATGTGACCGCAATCTTGACATTTCAGGAATGTAATTGTTTGATACCATTAAATCGATGTGTGTAGTTCTCTTTTTGATTTACTGCTGTTCAGGGCCTCTGGACTTCAGAAAAATGGCAGTCTCCAGCAAGAAGAAACGGAGCATTGCCGGAGGAAATTTGCAGCACAGATTCATTTTGGGTGCATAATTATTAATGTGGAATGTATGTTCGCTGCTATAGAACATATTTTTTATATCAAGATATTCCACTTTAAATTGATGGGTTTAGTTCTGCTTTAAGTTCAAAGCTCACAGGTGTGTGCGTTAACTTTTTATATTTTGTCTAGACAAAGACATCGCCTTTCACTATTTTCCTCATCCTGGTTCAGAACCTGTAGAATTCGCCGCTCTATCTGTCAGCGGCTGTGACTACGTGCGGACACTGCAAAAGCGTGAGAATCTACTTGACTTTCTCGATGACCAGCTTCTTTAAAATGCAAACAGTGTGTAGACACATATGGAAAAGTTATCATTCCCTCTGATGGCAAAATCCATCACCAGCATTCCTAGCGTCGCTCTGCACTGAAAGCGGACCAATTTTCTGTTGGGACACTCAATTCCTGCCTGATTGCTCTTCCACATTTTAATCCCCATGCTGCCCCTTACAAGCCTGTCACATAGCTTAACACCCCACACTTCACTGACTCGCGAAGGCCAAGTCAAGCAGATCGGTGTTTACTGAGCGTAGCACCAGTGAAACGAGAGGTAGCGGTGTTAATAGAGTTCCACGGGCACTGGAGAATTATATAAAAATTCTAGCGGTTTCTTAAAGTGGACCTTACATTAAAAATCCTACTTTTCGTCTTTAGGGCACTTCTTCTCATTAATTTTTTTTTTTGAGTAAACCTCTTTACTAGCATGTTCTCAAGCTTCCTTGTGATGAAAAAGCCCAAGCTAAAATTATGTTTATTTCTCACAACTTTCTGAGATGGGAAAGAAGGACACTTCAGCACTAAGAATGTAGACAAAGGACATAATTCCACTACCCAGATACCTATACCACAAATAATTAAAGTTTAAATCCATTTGGCTTTCAAAAATTGGCATTTCAATGACCCCTCCTTCAATATTAAATACTTGTTTAATCTATGGGGATATAATAGGGAGGAATACTTGCCTTTTTGCTCTATCCCATGGCAACTGGTGATCATTTTCACTCCCCCTTCCAGAATGTGGGCGGGTTCTCAACAACATTTTGTACAATGCAGGATCTTTGGCCTCTGCTGGTCCTGCATTATAGTGATGATGTTGCTCTGAGAAGTATCCACATGACTGGTGGAAGAGGAGTTGTCATCAATACCCAAATCAATGGGGAGAAAGGCTACACCTTGGAGATAAATCAGAGTTTAACTTTAATATACAAAAACCTGAGTACAAAAGAGAGCAGCAATGTGGACAGCAGGATATGAATTAAAACGCCTCATTTCCATGCAGCAATTTTTGTATTTTTTAGGAGATGACAGGCTATTTTTAAAACCGTGAAATCATAAGGCCTCATTCACACTGGACGTTATAAAAAGGCTTTTTCAGCGTTTTTTTTAGCTGTAGTGTTTCTTCGGCTTTTTTTAACAAAATTATACTTCCACAAAAGCTTATTGCTCAAAAACACTGAGTAATGCCAAAAAGCCAAGTTAGAGCCTTTTTACAGCTGAAAAACTCCCCTCAAACCCCACTAGTTCTGGAGGTTTTTCCAGCCAGAAAACACCTCTGCCAAAAACTGCTGATAACAGCCTATGTGTGCATGGACACATAAGCCCGTACACACAATCGGATTTTCCGCAGACAAAGCGTCGGACTTTTGTCTGAAGGGCGTGTGCCTGGATTTTGTCTTGCATACAAACGGCACACAATTGTCGGCCAACAAACACGAACGTAGTGACGTACTAGACGTACTACGTGGTTTTTAAGCTCTTGAGCGCCACCCTTTGTGCACCTTCTGCTAATGTCGTGTTTGGTGAGCATTGATTCCGAGCATGCGTGTTTGTCCTTTGGACTTTTGTCTGACGGACTTGTGTACACGCGATCGGAAAATCTGACAACAGACCGTTGTCCACGGAAATTTTTAAAGCCTGCCATCCAACATTTGTCCATGGAAAATCTGACAACAATTGTCTGATGGAGTGTACAAACGGTCAGATTTTAGGCCAACAGTCTGTCAACACACAATTCCCATTGGAAAATCTGATCATGTGTACGAGGCTTTAGGATAACATTCTGGAGCGTTTATTGGCTGCAGAAAAAAATGCCTGAAGCCAAAAAACAGCAGCTGTAAAAACGTCCAGTGTGCATGAGGCCTAATGGTTTACCATGTATATGTGATTGCTATGAGGGGGCAAACATGGCGGAGTGATTATAGAGAAGGATTGGAAGTGGAAAATACAAGACCATTGTTTACGGTGTATTGTTTAGCTTTCTGGAAATGAAAATAACTGCATTGGTTCCGTTAACGCAAGCTTTTCAACTCAATGCTTGTCTAATTAGGCTTGTTTCTTATGGATGTCATTAAATAGTTTTGCATAAGTATAAATATTTATGAAAGAAACTGTTAATATAAAGGATTTTACTGCTAAGAAATCGTGACATTGAGTCCTGCTTTTAAAACCCTTTCATCGTGGATACAATTCCAAAACTTTGATCGCGTTTATATATAAGCTGATAGAAAATGTATGTAGGAGGTTTGGAAATGTTCTTTAAAGTAGTTAAAGAAGATCCATTATTTATATATTTTTTTTTCTTTCAGTACTGTTCCATATAACAGAAAGTGCATGTAGTACTTTGTCCCATGTGGTTAAGTGCTTTCTAACCGTAGTTATGAGAGCCAAACTGCCCCCCTCCCCTCCTGCTGCAACTGACAATAGCTTTGAAGGAGACAGCTGATTCATGAGCCCGGGCTCACACTGCCTGCGACTTCTGCGCGACTTCAAAGTCTGTTAAAGAAGTCCCATGCAAAAGTCAATGCAAGTCGTACCAAAGTTAGACCTAAAGTAGTGCAGGGACCTTTTTCTAAGTCGAAGCGACTCAAGGTGCACCGATTAGAATGGTTCCATTGCACAGAATGGCGTCCAACTGTAGTCCAACTTCTGATGCGACAAGTGCTCCAAAGTCAGAGCAATTGTCGCATCTGTGTGAACCGGACCGAAGTGCAACTTGTCTTGGCTGTTAGCACTTTCCTCAGATGAGCAGCAGCAAGAGGAATGCGGAGGGTAAGAGATTGTCAGGCTCTGCATTCCTCTTGCTGTTGCTTGTCTGTGGAAAGTTCTCACAGCCAAAAGAAGCTGCACTTATGAATCAGCCATCTCCTTCAAAGTTGTCAGATCGGCTGTGGCAGGAGGAAAGAGGGGCAGGTTGGATCTCATTACTATGGTTATTAAACATTTAGCATCATAGAACTACACACTAAATGTACTTTGTAACAAAAAACAGATGATAGATCTTCTTTAAAACCCAACGTTATTTATTATTTAGTTTATACAGATACTTCCATACCGCTGTCAATTTACATATATATTGTACATTAACATCAGTTCCTGCCCTCAAGAAGCTTACAATCTAAGGCCCCTAACTCACATTCATGCATACACATACTACGGGCCAATTTAGACAGGAGACAATTAAGTTACCAACATGTATGTGGAGTGTGGCAGGAAACTGGACTACCCGGAGGGAGAACAAGAAAACTCCTGGCAGAGGCAGTACCCCTGTTGGGATACGAACCGACAACCCTACTGCTGCTAGGCGAAAGTGCTAACCACTTAGCCACTGTGCTGCCCACTTCAGCACAACTTTAAAATTATACTTAACCCTGTTTTTTAATTTTTTTTTACATTTCTGAAGAATTTCTGAAATGTCCCAAGGCCAGCGTTTCTGGCTTCCTTTGTCTCCTTAGCTAGCTGAATGCTAAGGTTGACACCCATCCGTGCTACCTCCCTGAACGCAACTGTCTGTGTCCAGAGACGCACCAAGCACCAGCAATTTTGCACCCCCCCTCACAGCAATTTGATGGCAGCAGACCCCTATTGCTCTGCTGCCCATAGTATTCTGAGGATCCAGGAAGTTCGGAAAGTGGTGCTTATGGATCCTGGACGTGTTGTTTTGTTTTGGAAAGCACATGTTCACTTTAAAGTGATCTGTGAGAATGGAAATATGGACGCTGTCATTACCAATTTTTTTTTGAAAAGCGTGAATTGGACCAAGCCAGTGGGACAGGTCTTTTCAGACTTCACTGAATGCATACTTGTTCTAGGCCAGTGATTCACTAGTAAACAGAGCCAGAATCACAGTGACCGCCCAAAACACTCAGTCTTTGAAAACAAATTGGCAGTGGCAGCTTCACTATTGATAATGTCACTTGCAGTTTTGGTTTTACACACCACAAAATAGTCAAAAGTGTGCGGTTGTGTATAAGAAACTTGCCAGCCCTTTGTAAGGAAAAAATGATGCTATGTGTAGAAATGAACCTGCTTTATAAACATCCCTCTTTTTGTTAAAGATCCTTTAATCTGACTTAATGTATAAAACAGCCCGTGTTCCAGGGTCTCGCTGCAAACACTGGCTGAGACACAGCAGAACAGTTTCCATTGTCACTCCTGACACTTCTGTGCTCAGTGCGGTGGCCCCATTCTCTGTAATGCTGCCATATTGGCCCCTGAATCAGAATAAAAAGGGAATATTCTGGCTGTACATCAGTCAGCGACAGTTTTTTAATGGCTCAGATAAAACTGCAGCCTGTGACAGTGCTTAATAAAGAAAATACCTTCAGTTATTTCCTTATGACTTCTCTCCAGATCCTGTCTTGTTTTTTAATATTCTATTCTTTTTCTCCACAATTCACATTTTATCTCTAGCCAAAAAAATTCAGAGGTCCAAGAAAGAAGGGGAAGACGCCAGGGCAGCGTGCTTTGCAGAGATAATATATGTGAAATTTTCATCATTCTGCTAAAGAGCAAAGCCTGTGCTTTGTGTCTCTAGCGTGTTATCTGCACATCTGTATTTAAGAGTGTGTCACCGAATGTAATGTGTAGTATTGCTGTCCTTTTTCCCCAGTGCCCCAACTACATCGGATAGTGCACTGATTGTCAGTTACAGAATTGCCATCTACACAAAGAAACGTTCTCTAGTTTCTAATGCAAGAGCAGTCTCTAAACCTACTAAAGTCTAACTCCAACCAAAACTAGGGGAAGGGTTATAAGCTTTGTCAGGTTTTTTCAGTGTGTGACGCCATTGGCGAGATTTTCCCTCTTGTTCAGTCCCTATGATGTCAATACCAGCAATAGGGGGTGGAAGGATCTCAGCCATTTGGGAAGTGGTTTGTGGAGAAGTGGAACTGTGCAGAGCCCATATATACACCATAGCACAGATACTGAGTTTTATTCCTAGCTAATGCTTACCACACATTACAGTCTGATCACTTTCCTTCAGGTCTACCAACTGTTTTGTGCAAGGGCCTTCCTTATTGAATACAGATTGATTGGATTGTTTAGGTAGGTCCTTTTAGTACATAGATTTGGTGAATCAAAGTTAGTATATATAATATAATACTGCTGGATTGTAATGTGAATGATGCTCTTAACAGAATATAAAAGGTACCATTGTACAGCATTTATAAATAAAATAAGTTATTAGCACATAATTACAACACAAATCCCAATTTCCTACCAGTATAAAAGAACCATATTACATGAATTGTTAATAAATAAGGTGAAAATGTAGCATCTTTAAATTGTAGCATCTTTAAAATAAAGTTGATACTAAAGGTACCTAGAGTTTTAAATAAAATAACATTTTGGGTGAAGCTGGGCTTTAGCAACTTTAGTTCCCAAAGCTGGGAGATTTTCTATAATCTGAATTAGCTCATCTCCTAAACCTGGGCTCTCTAACTGTTTTCAGTATAAGGCCGGGTTCACACTGGTGCGACAAACGCTCCGACATTGGGAGCTCATGTCGCATGATGTGTGAAAATCAATGTTTCCCTATGGGAGCCGTCTTAACTGGTCCGACACATGTCGGTCCGACTTTGAAAATGCTCCCTGTACTACTTTGGTCCGACTTTGATCCTACTTCAGCCCATTGAATATCATTGAAGTCAGATCAAAGTTTGGCATGCGA
The DNA here is from genome assembly GCA_029206835.1 of Rana muscosa. Taxonomy (NCBI): domain Eukaryota; kingdom Metazoa; phylum Chordata; class Amphibia; order Anura; family Ranidae; genus Rana; species Rana muscosa. Next base: position 333,215,430 of record CM055119.1, read on the forward strand.
CTTGTGCTCTGCTGATCTTGAGGGGGAACTCCACGCCAAATTTTAAATAAAAAAACGGCATGGGTTTCCCCTCCAAGAGCATACCAGGTCCTTCGGTATGTTTTGAATTTTAAGGTGAACCCCCTACGCCGAAAAACCGACGTGGGAGTACCCCCAAAATCCATACCAGACCCTTATCCGAGCACGCAGACCGGCCGGTCAGGAAAGGGGTGGGGACGAGCGAGCGCCCCCCCTCCTTAACCGTACCAGGCCGCATGCCCTCAACATGCGGGGGTGGGTGCTTTGGGGCAGTGGGGCTTCCTGCGGCCCCCCACCCCAAAGCACCCTGTCCCCATGTTGATGAGAACAAGGGCCTCTTCCCAACATCCCTGGCCATTGGTTGTCGGGGTCTGCATGCGGGGGGCTTATCGGAATCCGGGAGCCCCCTTTAATAAGGGGGCCCCCAGAACCCAGCCCCCACTCTATGTGAATAAGTATGGGGTACACCGTACCCCTACCCATTCACCTGGGGGGGAAAAGAGTGTCAATAAAAAAAAACACACTAGACACTTTTTAAAGTAATTTATTAGGCAGCTCCGGGGGTCTTCTTCCGACTTCGGGGGTCTCTTCCGACTTCTCCGCTCTCTCCAGGTTCTTCTCCCGGTCTCCGGTTCTTCTGCCGGGCTCCTCCGCTATCTTTTGCTTTTTTGCCGCTCTTTTGCTATCGTTTGCCCGGTCTTCTCTGTCGTCTTCTTCCCTCTTTTCTTCTGATGTTGACACGACGCTCTCTCCCGCTGTAATGCCGCGTGCACGGTGCACAACGACTTATATAGACATGGGGTGTGGTCACCGGGTGATGTCACCCGGTGACCCTGCACCTTATGACGTCACAGCCCTGGGGCATGATGGGACTGTGACGTCATAATGGGGTGGGGCCACCGGGTGACATCACCCAGTGACCACGCCCCATGCCTATATAATTTGTTGCGCACACGGCATTACAGCGGGAGAGAGCGCCGTGTCAACATCGGAAGAAGAGAAGAGGGAAGAAGACGACGGAGAAGACTGGGCCAACGCTAGCAAAAGAGCAGAAGATAGCGGAGGAGCCCGGCAGAAGAATCGGAGACCGGGAGAAGAACTGAGGAGTGGGAGAAGAGACCGGAGAGAGCGGAAAAGTCAGAAGAGACCCCCGAAGTCAGAAGAAGACCCCCGGAGCTGCCTAATAAATTACTTTTAACCACATCAATACAGGGCATTTTCACCCCCTTCCAGCCCAGACCAATTTTTAGTTTTCAGCACTGTCGCACTTTGAATGACAATTGCGCGGTCATGCATCACTGTATTTAAAAAAAATCTTTATGGGTTTTTCCCCCACAAATAGAGCTTTCGTTTGGTGGTATTTGATCACCTCTGCGGTTTTAATTTTTTGCGCTATAAACAAAAGAAGAGCGACAATTTAGAAAAAAACACTATCTTTTACTTTTTGATTTAATAAATATCACAATTTTTTTTTCTTAAACGTTTTTTTTCCCTCAGTTTAGGCCGATACGTATTCTTCTACATATTTTTGGTATAAAAAAAACGCAATAAGCGTATTTGATCGGTTTGCGCAAAAGTTCTAGCATCTACAAAATAGGGGATAAAACCTCTGTACTTGGGAACACACATCGGTCTCCTCACCTCTGACAGGACGTGGATCTGTGTGTTTACACACACAGATCCACGGTCCTGCCATGATTGCGGCCAATCGCGGGTGCCCGGCGCACGTGCCCCGAGCAATGCGGCGGGCGCGCACGCGCCCCTTAGGCGGCCGGGAATCCCCGGACGTCATATGTCATCCGCCCGGAGGGACGAGAGGTTCCTGCGGAGGTCATATTAGTATATACCGGGCAGGAAGTGGTTAAAAACCTGTCTAGTGTGTTTTTTTTTATTGACACTTTTTTTCCCCCCAGGTGAATGGGTAGGGGTACGATGTACGCCATACTCATTCACATAGGGTGGGGGCCGGGATCTGGGGGATAAATAAGGGGGCTCCCGAATTCCGATAAGCCCCCCGCCCGCAGACCCCGACAACCAATGGCCAGGGATGTCAGGATGAGGCCCTTGTCCTCATCAACATGGGGACAGGGTGCTTTGAGGTGGGGGGGCCGTTCGTCCCCAACCCCTTTCCTGACCGGTCAGGCTGCGTGCTTGGATAAGGGTCTGGTATGGATTTTGGGGGGACCCCCACGCCATTTTTTCGGCATAGGGGGTTCCCCTTAAAATCCATACCAGACCAAAGGACCTGGTATGTTCTTGGAGGGGGAACCCATTCCGGTTTTTTATTTAAAATTTGAGTTCCCCCTCAAGATTCATACCAAACACAGTGCCTGGTATAGGCAGGGATCCAAGTCAGATCCCCGTTCGTTGAAAGTCGGACGCATGTCGGCTTCAAGTCGCAGGGCAAAGTCGGATCCAAAGTAGGACGAGTGTCGTGTCCGTCGCACTAGTGTGAACCCAGCCTGAAGGCCACGGCTCATATTTTACAAATATTTGTGGGTCACTTAAAAAAACAAAAACACTTTTTTATAAATAAATGAGTTCCCCTTTACATCAGGGTCCCCATCAGAGTCCCCCTCACTTTAGTGTCCCTATCAAAGTCCCCAATTACATCAGGGTCCTCATCAGAATCGGCTTATAGCTGTGCTCTCCTGTGAATTCTGGGGATGCCAGCGGTCCTAGCAACCAATGAAAGAAATGATGACAGTGCAGCAGGGAGTATGCCATTGACCCTAACTTCAGACAAGAAGAATCTTATAGTGGACTGAATGTAGCCCGGGGAGACCCCTGTCCTAATCCATGCTTATTGGCAGTTTTATTGTAAATTTCTTCAGAATTATTTTCAAATTATGTAACAGTTGACAAATCTCCAGCGTTCTAAAAATTAGATTCCTCAGTATGATGGGTTAGGTTTATTGTTCGTCTTTTCAGCAGCCTTCACCCAGCTTACTCCTATAATCCATACTTTGTATTTGGCAATCCATCAAGTTGATTTTCAGATGTCGGAAATCACTTCAGGAACCTGTCAGGAAGCAGATGCGTCACCTGTCACTTATTTATTTGGCATTCAATAAGTGGGAACATTTGAGTGAGCGTGACATCTTCTTTATCAGTTGTAACTCTAGCTATGACCTTGGCAAACTGTTTCAACTAAACTGATTGTGTCACTTTCTACTTTGTCATGGAGGTGTAATGCTTGAACCTGACAAATCTGTTACAACAAGTCAGAATCTTAGTTGGGCCCATCCGGTGATTTCCAGTTAAAGCTGAGGTTTAGTTAAAAAAAAAAATCTGGAATGTAGGTTTAGTAACATTACTTAACCTTAATGAAGCGAATCCCATGTCCTGCTGATTGCTCCTTACTGTAGAAATGTTCCCTGCAGTGATGACAGGTTCTCTTTATGTAGCTGAACTTCTGATGCTGCAGGCGTTAGCATCCTTGGCTCTAACATTGCAGTACGTTGAAGGAGTCCTGATGATAATCCCTTTCCTCCCACTCCTCCATTCAGGAACGGCTTTGTATTGTTTTTACGGGATGCAGCACATTCTCTGAATGGATAAAAAAAATCCTGTTTTTCACCCGCCCATGTTCCCTTCACTTCCTGACCTTGTAGACTCAAAAGAAAGTGAGAAGGCATTTTTCCAATGTAAGAGATATCCCATCCTATACAGTTATCATAGAAGCATATTCACCATGGTAAGATTCCTCTCTATTCCTGATCTGGTGACAACTCAGAATTTTGGATTTCCCATCACTTTAATCGCTGGTGACATTGGTGATCAGGACAATTAAAGAGTGTGGATCTCTATAATGGGAATGCAGACGGCACATAAAAACCTGACATAAGTTATAACCTTTCACCGCTTTTTCCAAAAGAAAAAACGTTTTGTCTTTAGTTATACTTGCTGTGCAGGAATAGAGGAATAAGGGGCTTTAGTTATCTTATTCTGCACTCCTGTAGGCTTCCTCTTTGAATCAGACCTTCTCCACTCTGCCAACTGTAGTTTTTCTAATGTCCTCATGTACATTGCAGGGCAAGCAGTCCTGCACTGTAATATAGGATGGCAAGTGACCCACCCACATCCCGGTCAGAGAGCACTTATTCTGCTAATGCTAGACCTAAGGAGCATTTAACCCTTCAGTGCCCCCCCCCCCCCCCGCGCTTTCCCACCACTCAGTGGCATGCAGAGGTTTGGTGATGCTTGATTTTATGCCCCTGAGGGCCCCTAAGCGTGCGTGTTTGAGATTGAGGAAATGGTGTGGCAACCATATTGATGAGTCTGTTAGAAAATGAGTGATGCGTGAGAAGACTGATGGGGTGAGCTGTAGGGTGAAAAGATAAATTTAGGTGTCATTTCCATAGAAATGGTATTGGAAGCCGTGGGAGTTCATGCAGTTTAATTTCCAATCCTCAGTGCTGCCCAGTGTCTATGCTTTCCAGGCAGAGACTTTACCAGATTTAAAATGTACTGAATAATTCCACGGTGCCCTTATAGATAAGCCGCTATCACAACAATAAGACAAATAGCAGAAAAAATGGGAACAGAAAGTGTAGCGCTAATCAAAATAAATGAATACCATAAATATAGTGCTCAAATGTGACAAAGGAAAAATTATGAATGAATGAATGTCCACATAAATGAAAATTAAATGTCCATATGTAGAATATTTAAAAAGTGCAAAAATTACACAAATGTCTATCCTCAGAGTGATCAAACTTGAGTATTGACACAATTCAAAACTTAATGATGAATTCAAGATTGAAGTGCTGAAAGTGAACAATTATTGAAGTGACTTGAAGTGAAAAAACCCACCATCGATAGGTAAGGGACTTACCAGAATGTTTGAACCCAGGAAAGCATACGCTCAAATGGGTCAAACAGGCTTTATGTGATGGAACCACGATGGAACCAGAACAATCCTGTGTGTTTCTCCAATTGCTGTATCGAGAGTGACCAAACGCCAGCAGGATGGAATATGCCACAGAAGAAGATAGCCAATTAACAGGTGATCTCGCAGAACATGATGGTCCAGGAAATCCCAGGTCAGTATGGAAGGGTATATATCATGGATCGGAAGAAAAAACTGGCCACATAGCGTAACTCTGTATTAAGTATCAAGATTTTAATGTAGCAAGAACACTTACATTTAAGTTGATAAACAAGCGCTGTGTGCAAAAGATGTGGCAACAATAGAGTCCATACGACGCGTTTCGTCCCGAGAACATCATCTGGGATCATCTCAAAATTTTAGATTTGAGCACTATATTAATTTATGGTTTCTGGTATTCATTTTTCTTGTTCATACATCACGGGACACAGAGCGGCATAGTCATTACTATGTGGGTTATATAGAATTACCTTCAGGTGCTGGCACTGGCAACTTCCAAAACAGGAAGTACCCTCCCCTATATAAGCCCCTCCCATCCGGGAGTACCTCAGTTTTTTGCCAGTGTCTAAGGTGTTGGCCAAGGTTAACATGTATTCATCTGGGCTTGTGTACAGGTTCTCTGGGCCTTAGCAAGCTATTCCGGATCCGACCAAAAAAGCTTCATAGCTAAACGGTCGGTACCCGGGCCTTGCAGAGAAGAGCAGGGTTTTGCCTGTAATGCCTCTCTTAGGAGGGCTGGACCCTGGGATCCAGAGCTCTGGTCATACCCAAAACCAAGAGGCTATCTGTGCAGGGTGCTATACAGGTCCAGGGGAGTGGAATCCTTGGGAACCCGGTCCCTGAAGGTCTAGTACAATGCCTGCCGTGAGAGGTGAAGTTTGGGCTTCTGTGGACCAAACAAAGTCCTGCGGCGGGGAAAAGGTAAGTGGGGGCCCCTCAGGAACTTGGTTCTATTGAGGGGACCCCCAAGCCTAATATGTCTTTCTGCCTGTTACCTAAAGGTATTCCCGCTAATAGCTGTATATGCCTAAGAAATCCTAGAAATGTCTTTTCATAAAGGAAGTTTTAAAAAACTGTAAACCTGGAAATGTTTTTCATAAAGGAGGTTTTAAAAAAAAAAAGACAAAAGTGCGGTACCTGTGTTTTTCCACTAGAGGCCGCTGTGGAACGTCTTTTTTTCTTGGGACTATTCCTTCCATGGTGAAAGTCCAGGCAGATGAGTGAGCTCTCTATCAGGGAAGCTGCATTCCTCTGTCATGCTGCCAAGTAGTTTCCTTCCATCCCCGAGTCCTGATGAAACAGGGACCCTGGCTCCTCTCCCTACAGGGCGCCAAGAGCGCACTCGTGCACGCGCGCGCACTTTCTTTTTATAGATTTAGCTTAAAAAAAGGGGGCGGAGCCTGGCGGATGACGCGCTCTGTGCGCCCAGCGCTTCTGCGCATGTGCGGGCGTCCCAGCAAGATAAAAGGACTCAGTCCATGCTGCTTGCTATGGACACAGAGCATGAAAAGAAGCTGGTAGCATGGTATAGGGGCTTACAGCGGGCGGTTGATACAGGCATCCCCAGAATGACGCATTAGTAGACACCCACTGATGTACATAGCAGCAAATTGCATTAGACTATTTCAGTAAAGGGGTGTATTGCGGCTGGAATACCTCAGCTTTGAACTAAGGAATATGCCGCCTAAAAAACTCCGAGATATACCTCTCAGGAAGTGTAGGGGGTCTCCATCGGGCTCTGAGGATCTGGAGCAGTCATCTGCACCCTCCTCCCCTGAGAAATCAGAGGTTAATACCCATAAGGAACCCCCGGGAGTGCCAGGTACTGCGGCTGTCCTCAGTCCACCTGCTCCTGCATATATAACAGAGGAGGTTTTTGCCTCAACTCTGGAGGGATTGGAGCAGAGATTGGCAGCACTGATCGCTTCTTCTCTACAGGAAAGAAAGCGCGCCAGATCTCCATCACCTCCATTAGAGTGCCTGTTGGCAGAGCAACAGTCCCAGGAAGGGACCGACCTACCTGAAGGGGATCAGGAGGAGGTTAACTCTGTTTTTGAGGAATCGACAGTAGATGAACCATTTTCAGCATCACAGACTGAAAGATTGTGGGTCCAGACCCTAACTGACATGGTTCGATCTGCATTTAAAATGCCTCTTGTTGAACCATCAACTACTGCTGTCTCCTCATTAGGGTCGCTAAAAGCTCCCCAGGTTAATTGCTCCTTTCCAATACATCCATTATTGGAAGGACTTATATACCAGGACTGGGAACATCCTGATAAACTATTTGTTCCGCCTAAGAAATTTCCGGTGATCTATCCCATGGAGGAAAAGTTCACCCAAAGATGGAATGTTCCTACGGTGGATGCAGCCATCTCTTCTGTGAACAAATCACTGACATGCCCAGTAGATAATGTTCAAATGTTCAAAGATCCAGTAGATAAAAAATTGGAATCTTTATTAAAATCTGCTTTTTCCACAGCAGGGGCTGTTACACAGCCAGCAGTGGCAGCTATTGGGGTCTGCCAAGCTTTAAAGGATCAGATGAAAATGGTCCTGAGGGATTTGCCAGACCAGCAGGCCCAAGCTCTGGCTGATCTGCCTAGAGCATTATGCTTTGCGGTTGACGCCATCAAGGATTCCATCCATCAGGCCTCCCGCCTCACGCTGTCTTTGGTACATATGCGTAGGCTTCTGTGGCTCAAGAACTGGTCTGCTGAAGCTCCCTGTAAGAAGCTCCTAGTTAGCTTCCCATTTCATGGGGAACGCCTTTTTGGCGAAGACCTGGATAAGTATATCCAGAAGATTTCCAGTGGTAAAAGTACTCTCTTACCGAGTAAAAAGAGGTCTAGGGGTCCATCTTTTAAGAGGACTACCTCTCCTATCCCTGCAACGTCTGCTACTAAGCAGTTCCGACGGCCTCCTCGGTCAAACGCAGGGGGTAAAAATCAGGGACAGTCACAGGGTAATAAGAAACCCTGGATCCGAAGGGGTACTAAACCAGCCTCCAAGTCAAGCCTATGAAAGGCTGCCCCCACTCAAATGGGTGGGGGGAAGACTTCAGTTGTTCGCAGGGACCTGGCGGGAGACGATCAAAGACAGATGGGTGCTCTCCGCAGTAACTCTGGGATACAAGTTGGAGTTAAAAGAGTCTCCTCCTTCCCATTTTATGTGGTCAGGCATGCCAAAAGACCCTCTGAAAAGAGGGTCTCTCCTATTGGCGTTAGAACAACTATTGCTCCAAGGAGTAATTATGGAGGTTCCTATGGAAGAGTGGGGGTTGAGTTTCTACTCAAACCTTTTCACAGTCCCGAAACCCAACGGGGACATAAGACACATATTGGACCTAAAGAGTCTAAACAAATTTCTAAACGTCCGGTCTTTCCGGATGGAGTCGATCCGATCGGTCACCGCTGCCCTACAGGGGGAGGAATGGTTAGCCTCGATCGACATCAAAGATGCTTACTTGCATGTTCCCATCTTTCCAGGTCATCAAAGATTTCTACGCTTTGCGGTAGAAGGGCGCCATTTTCAGTTCAGAGCCTTACCATTCGGTCTGGCCACAGCACCACGAGTGTTCACAAAAATTCTGGCCCCACTGTTGGCCGATCTAAGAATACGAGGTGTAACGATAATGGCATACCTAGACGACCTGTTGTTGATGGACCACTCAGTTGCCAAGCTAGAAGTGGTAATTGTCGATACAATCAAGTATCTAGAATCTCACGGTTGGGTCATCAACCTGGACAAGTCAGCCCTACAGCCAGTGAAAAACCTGGTATATCTAGGGCTACGGCTGGATTCAGACCAGAGGAAGATTTTCTTACCTCTAGACAAGGTATCCTCTTTGAGGGGCTTGGTCCGTCTGCTTTGTGCAAAAAGACAGCCTTCCATACGCCTGTGCATGAGGCTGCTAGGAAAGATGGTAGCATCATTCGAAGCTGTGCCATACGCCCAATTCCACTCAAGGAATTTACAGAGGGCCATATTGTCAGCCTGGAACGAAAAAATTCAGGCTCTAGACTTCCCGATGGCTTTGTCCCCTTCTGTTCGGAAGAGTCTCTGCTGGTGGTTGATCCCCCAGAATCTCCAGAAGGGAAAACCCTTCAGTCCGATATCCTGGAAGGTGGTCACTACGGATGCCAGCCTTATAGGCTGGGGGGCAGTACTGGAGCAATGGTCTCTCCAGGGCAGATGGTCAAATGTAGTAAAAACCCTGCCCATCAATCTCTTAGAGATACGAGCAGCCCGGTATGCCCTAGTAGCCTGGACATCCAGACTCCAAGGGTCCCCTGTCAGAATTCAATCAGACAATGCCACAGCAGTGGCATATATCAATCATCAGGGAGGCACCAGGAGTCGTGCAGCCCAGAGGGAAGTAAGTCACATCCTGGAATGGGCAGAAAAGCATGTCCCATGTATATCAGCTGTCTTCATTCCAGGGGTGGAGAATTGGAAGGCGGACTTTCTGAGTCGCCAACAGTTATGCCCAGGGAAATGGTCCCTTCATCCCGAGGTCTTCCGAGCAATATGTCAGCGGTGGGGAACACTGGATGTAGATCTGCTAGCATCCAGGTTCAACGCAAAGGTGGACAGATTTGTCTCCCGGACAAGGGATCCCCTCGCTTGCGGCTCGGATGCTCTGGTGTTCCCTTGGGATCAGTTCAGACTGATATATGCATTCCCTCCGCTACAATTGTTGCCTCGACTCCTTCGCAGAGTCAGGTTGGAAAAGAAGCCGGTGATCCTGGTGGCTCCAGCGTGGCCCCGAAGGGCCTGGTACGCGGAGATCATCAAAATGTCTGTGTGGAGTCCTTGGACCCTTCCACGTCGTCCGGACCTGCTTTCGCAAGGACCGATATACCACCCTTCCTTACTAACTCTAAGTTTAACAGCCTGGCTATTGAATCCCACATCCTAAAGAAGAGAGGTCTCTCTAACTCTGTGGTATCAACTATAATCAATGCCAGGAAGCCTGTATCCAGGCAGATCTACTATAGAGTTTGGAAGGCGTACATCACTTGGTGCGAGGCCAGAAAATGGCATCCACGTAAGTACGTTATAGGCAGAATTCTGGACTTCCTACAGTGGGCTGTAGACAGGAAGTTTGCCTTAAGTACTATCAAGGGCCAGGTTTCGGCCTTATCAATACTATTTCAAAGGCCCCTGGCTATGCATTCACTTGTCAAATCCTTTATGCAAGGGGTGACTCGTATTTTTCCACCGATTAAAGCTCCCATATGCCCATGGGATCTAAATTTGGTTCTGTCGGTTCTGCAGAAGCAGCCGTTTGAACCTTTGCGGCACATTTCCTTGGTTCTACTCACCAGAAAATTGATATTTTTAGTAGCCATATGCTCGGCTAGAAGAGTGTCGGAATTAGCCGCCATGTCCTGTAAAGAGCCATATCTGGTTATTCATAAGGACAGAGTAGTATTACGCCCTCACCCAGCCTTTCTTCCTAAGGTGGTATCGAGGTTTCACTTGAACCAGGATGTGGTTCTTCCTTCTTTTTTCCCCAAACCAAGCTCGGTAGAGGAAAAGTTATTGCATTCTTTGGATGTAGTAAGAGCAGTTAAAGCTTATCTAAAAGCCACTGCTCAGATTCGTATAACGGATTCTTTGTTTGTTCTGCCGGAAGGCCCCAGAAAGGGTCAGGCAGCATCAAAATCTACTTTAGCCAAGTGGATTCGACAGGTCATAATACAAGCCTATGGCTTGAGAAGTAGACCGCCTCCGTTCAAAGTTAGGGCGCACTCCACGAGAGCAGTTGGAACTTCATGGGCAGTGCATCACCAGGCCTCCCTGGCTCAAATTTGTAAGGCCGCAACATGGTCTTCAGTACACACGTTTACTAGGTTCTACCAGGTGGACGTTAGAAGTCAGGAGGATGTCGCCTTTGGGCGCAGTGTGTTGCAGGCCGCAAAAGATCCTCATGCCTGATGGCGCCCAGCTTATGTATGGTGTATCCCCCCCCTCATTTGGCATTGCTTTGGGACGTCCCACATAGTAATGACTATGCCGCTCTGTGTCCCGTGATGTATGAACAAGAAATTAGGATTTTTAAAACAGCTTACCTGTAAAATCCTTTTCTTGGAGTACATCACGGGACACAGAGCTCCCACCCCTCTTTTGGGGACACGTATTGCTTTGCTACAAAACTGAGGTACTCCCGGATGGGAGGGGCTTATATAGGGGAGGGTACTTCCTGTTTTGGAAGTTGCCAGTGCCAGCACCTGAAGGTAATTCTATATAACCCACATAGTAATGACTATGCCGCTCTGTGTCCCGTGATGTACTCCAAGAAAAGGATTTTACAGGTAAGCTGTTTTAAAAATCCTACTATTTTGATTAGCGCTACACTTTCTGTTCCCATTTACCAGATTTATAGGTTTTGCCCTTACTCATTGTGGAAATGATGGTCCTGTTCTGTTCAGATTCTTCATATGTTGATGTCACTGTGTCAGACTGCAGATCGCCCGGCGGCCAGCAGCTAGAGACAAATCGCCATTGAGTGGCTGTGGCAGAATGGCTAAGAGGCTGTCCGGTGGCAGTCTGTATCTGTCCTGTCACTGGATGCCTGGGACCATCCAACCCTTGGCCCCACCCTCTACATTCCACTGCAAGGGTAATGTTTTTCAAGCAGGAATTCCGTTCTAAGACCCCTTTCACACTGGGGCGGGCAGGTGCGGTGGCGGTATAGCAGCGCGATTTTCAGCGCTGCTATACTGTCGTTCTTACCACGGTATGCGGTTGCTAGGGGGGTTAATTTAACCCCCGCTAGCGGCCGAAAAAGGGTTAATACCGCCCGCAAACCGCGGCGGTATTACCGCGCTGTCCCATTGATTTCAATGGGAGACCGCGGTAAAGGAGCGGTGAACACACCGCTCCTTTACCGCTGTAAAGAAGCGGCTAGCAGGACTTTTGGAGCTGTCCAGCTAGCGCACCGCTTCAGTGTGAAAGCCTTCGGGCTTTCACATTGAAGACACAGGGCAGGATTTTTTCATGCGGTATAACAGCGCTATTATTAGCGCTAAACCGCATGAAAAACGCCCCAGTGTGAAAGGGGCCTAAATGATTTATTCTAATCTCTTTTATTGCCATTTTTGCTGTACAGTTTACCCTGTTAAAGGGAAGTGGAAAAATAACAGATATACTAACAGTTGTGACAGCAGGAAGGTAAAGTCACCTGGTTGCATCCAGGGGGGTAGATATATTTCTCCCAGATTCAGGCTTTATGCCGACTTATACAACTAGGTGGAGAGTTGTATAAGGCTAGTGGGCTCATGTATGACTCATACCTCTAGGGAGAGTGTGGGGCGTCGTACAGACAGGGAGTTGATGAGGCCAGCTGAAGCTTGTCAGCTCATTTAGGCCTCTATAAGAACTCCCAGCTTCATTAGATGTTAGCTCATGCCTGGAACCAGACCTGTGTGGACTGTCTAGGGAGAGTGAACCCCTGTGCGGTGAGGCAAAGCCTGTGTGGCTATTTGTTTGGACTTTTACTAAACCAGGGACTTAGGGACTAGGACAGCACCAGGCTGATCCCAGTTGTTAGTTTAGGAAACCTGCATGTTTAGTCAGAGGTCAAACTGACCAGGATTTATTTTGTTTGTTTCTTTTTGGCTTTGCTGTGTTTTTGTCACTGTACATAGAGAAATAAACCGCACCTTTTGATTTTGAAAACCACAACCTCCGTCTGCTGGCCCTGTTTTTGTGTGGGGAGCCCAACCAGGGGGTCACACACACCCGCTACCGAGTTAACCCCCTCACAGTTGGTGGAGAACCAGTGGCAGTTTTTTTTAAGCCAGCATGGAGGAGATACTGAAACAGCTGGCTCTAGCAAATGCCAATCAACAGCAGACAAATGCAGGTTTGCAAAGGAGCCTTGCAGCCCAGCAGCAAGCTCATCAACAAGCCCAGCAGCAATCTGAGGCCCGCTTCATAGACCTGTTACAGAAGCAAGAGCAGAGACTACAACAAGTGGAAGCAGTAATGCAGCAACGTCCGCAGACCAGTGAGGAAAGCCGTCCCACTAATACCGCGTCCTTTGGGGTGAGTCGTTTATTGACAAAAATGACTGGAGAGGATGATCCAGAGGTATTTTTGACCACATTTGAAAGGACTGCTGAAAGAGAAAAGTGGCCTGAGGAGCAGTGGGCTGGACTGGTGGCTCCTCTGTTAACTGGTGAATCGCAGAAGGCTTACTATGACCTAGAGCCTGACCAAGCAAAAGACTATGTGATGCTAAAAGCTGAAATATTGGCAAGGCTGGGTGTCACCCTGGCTGTCCGGGCTCAGCGTGTGCATAACTGGACTTTCCAGCTTGGAAAACCCCCCAGGTCTCAAATGTATGATCTCATTCACCTGAGCAGGAAGTGGCTACAGCCAGAGACTTTGTCCGCACCAGTGATTGTGGAACGTGTTGTAATGGATCGGTTTTTGAGAGCTCTTCCTACTGCCATCCAAAAGTGGGTAAGCCATGGAGACCCAGAGACGGCCGGTGGTCTTGTGGATCGTGTAGAGAAATACTTGGCTACAGAGAACCTGACGGCCTCTTCCAGAGACACTCGGACTTTCCACCCTAAGACCAGACCATCCCCAGGGGCGGATAAGAGGATTCCAAGGGGTGAGGGTGGAGAGAGTGAGAGGGTGGGAGCTCTACCCCAAGTTTGGCGAGAACAGCCTGGGAAATCAGCGGCTCAAGAGGCCGCAAGAAGGATCGTTTGCTACCGCTGCCGGCAAGCGGGACATATTGCAGCCAATTGCCCGGTTGTGGAGGAACCCATGCAGTGTGACTTTCTGACGGGCAGACGTCAGTCGCTGTGTGCGACAGTCGCATGCACTGCCATTCGAGGAACTGAGAAACATTTATGCAAAATGTGTATTAATGGTAGAAATGTTGTGGTATTACTGGATTCAGGTAGCCTTGTGACCCTGATAAAGGCTGAATTAGTTAAAACAGAGGTCTCTGGGAATAGCAAGGTAGCTGTTATTTGTGTGCATGGGGACACCCGAGAGTATCCAGTGACTACAGTGTGTTTCGAGACCCCCAAAGGTACCCTCTCTCATCCAGTGGGCTTAGTATCTCAGTTACCGCATGACGCCATTGTGGGAAGGGATTTTCCGAAGTTCTGGGAACTGTGGGATGATCCTGAGCCCCCCACTGGTGCCCCTATGTACCAGGAATGTGATAGCCAGAACTCCTCTGAGAGTGGTGAGGACTCTCCAGAATTTCCCTTGTCAGTATTTGCAGGGGAGACTCAAGAAACTGGAGAGGAGCCCACCTCCTCAGACGAAAACCTACCGTCTGTGGAGTTTTCTGATCTGGAGGTTCACAGGGAAAATTTTGCCACAGAACAGTTAAAAGACCCCGCCCTAATAAAGGCACGGGAAAACGTAGTGGAAATAGATGGCGAGTTAGTGAACCCAGATAATACCTGCACTTACCCATACTTCAGCGTAGAGAAGGACCTACTGTATCGGGTGGCAAAAAGGGCAGAAGAAACCGTTGAGCAGCTGGTGGTGCCCAAACCTTACAGGAAGTTGGTGTTGGAGTTGGCCCATGGGCACATTCTTGGAGGTCAATCTGGGGACAGAGAAAACCCGAGAGAGGGTATTACAGAGATTCTATTGGCCTGGGGTGATGAAGGACATAGAAAATTATTGTTCCTCCTGCCCTGTGTGTCAGAGGTCGGCCCCGATGCCACATTTCCGTAGCCCGCTGGTCCCTCTACCCATCATTGAGGTCCCGTTTGAGAGAATCGCAATGGATTTGGTAGGTCCTATAATCAAGTCCGCTAGGGGGCACCAGTACATATTGGTTATAATGGACTATGCCACCCGTTATCCAGAAGCGATCCCTCTCAGAAATACCTCGGCCAAAACCATAGCCAAAGAGCTATCTCTTGTTTTTAGCCGGGTGGGTATTTGTAAAGAACTGCTTACGGACCAAGGTACACCCTTTATGTCCCGGGTTATGAAAGAGCTGTGTAAATTGCTCAAAGTGACGCAATTGCGTACATCTGTGTATCACCCCCAAACCGATGGGCTGGTTGAAAGATTCAACAAAACCCTAAAACAAATGTTGAAGAAAGTGGTGGATAGAGATGGAAAGGATTGGGACTGTCTACTTCCTTATTTGATGTTTGCTATTAGGGAGGTGCCCCAATCCTCTACGGGATTCTCCCCCTTTGAGTTACTGTATGGGAGACACCCAAGAGGGCTGTTGGATATTGCCAAGGAAACTTGGGAAAGTGAGAGTTCTCCCCACAGGAGTGTGATTGAGCATGTCGCCCTGATGCAAGATCGAATTGCACAGGTAATGCCCATCGTGAAGGAACATTTGGCCCAAGCGCAGTTGGCACAGCAGAGAGTGTACAACCGTGGAGCAAAGACCCGTACCTTTTCCCCGGGGGATAGGATATTGGTACTTGTCCCTACGGTTGAAAGTAAATTCCTTGCCAAATGGCAAGGCCCCTACGAGATAATGGAAAAAGTGAGCGAAGTGAATTACAAGGTCAGACAACCAGGAAGGCGAAAGCCCGAACAGATATATCACGTTAATCTGTTGAAAGCCTGGAGGGATAGAGAGTCCCTAGTCGCAGAAACTTGGTCACCAGCTCAAACTGGTTGCGTGATTCCGGAGGTTGGAATAGCAGCCACCTTGTCACAACCCCAACAACAGGAGGTTAAGGAGTTTGTGCTTCGCAACAAGGAGGTGTTCTCTGAGCTGCCAGGACAAACATCTGGGGTAGAGCATGATATTATTACCCCTCCCGGTGAAAGGGTGAAGTTAAAGCCCTATCGGATCCCAGAGGCCCGACGGGAGGCAATACGGGAGGAAGTACAGAAAATGCTGAACTTAGGGGTGATAGAGGAGTCCCAAAGTGATTGGTCTAGTCCCATTGTGTTGGTGCCTAAACCGGATGGGAGCTGGCGATTTTGTAACGATTTTCGTCAGTTGAACAAAGTTACAAAATTTGACACCTACCCCATGCCACGTATAGATGAGTTGATCGACCGGCTGGGAACAGCCCGATACATGACGACTCTTGACCTCACAAAAGGGTATTGGCAAATTCCCCTGGCCAAGTCGGCCAAAGAGAAAACCGCATTTGTAACCCCAGACGGGGCGTTCCAATATAAGAGAATGCCGTTCGGGTTACAGAATGCGCCGGCCACATTCCAGCGGAAAATGGACCAGATACTGAGGCCCCATCGGAAGTATGCTGCGGCTTACCTGGATGACGTAATTGTCCATAGCACAGATTGGGTCTCACATCTGCCAAAAGTGCAAGCAGTCCTAGACTCTATCCGGGAAGCGGGGTTTACGGCTAACCCCAAGAAGTGTACCATTGGGCAGGAGGAGGCCAAATATCTTGGGTACACCATTGGCAGGGGAGTGATAAAACCCCAACTCAACAAAGTCGAGGCCATCCAGAGTTGGCCACGTCCCAACAGCAAGAAGCAGGTACGGGCCTTTCTGGGAATCGCGGGTTATTATCGGCGCTTCATTCCCCACTTTGCTTCTAAGGCTGTGCCCCTAACCAACCTGACGAAAGGGAAAGGGTCGGTCATGATTAAATGGACCCCCGAGGCTGAGGCAGCATTCCAATTCTTGAAACAAGCCTTATGTAGCCAGCCAGTGTTGTACTCACCCGACTTCTCTAAAGACTTTGTCGTACAAAGTGATGCGTCAGATGTGGGGTTAGGAGCAGTATTGTCCCAGGTCTGGAACGGGGAAGAGCACCCAGTCATTTACCTCTGCAGGAAGTTGAAGTCCCATGAGGTAAATTACGCCACGGTTGAAAAGGAGTGTTTAGCGGTGAAGTGGGCTCTAGATTCCCTTCGGTACTATCTGCTAGGTAGGCACTTTGACATGGTTACGGATCACGCTCCGTTAAAGTGGATGGCTCAAAACAAGGAGACAAATAGAAGAGTGAATAGGTGGTTCCTGGCCCTACAGGAATTCAACTTCACAGTAAAGCATCGCCCTGGCGTTCAAATGGGGAATGTGGATGCTTTGTCTCGAGTACATGAATGCCTGATTGCTGGTGTTCCAACCCCAAGGTTAAAACAAGAGGGGGGGGGGTATGTGACAGCAGGAAGGTAAAGTCACCTGGTTGCATCCAGGGGGGTAGATATATTTCTCCCAGATTCAGGCTTTATGCCGACTTATACAACTAGGTGGAGAGTTGTATAAGGCTAGTGGGCTCATGTATGACTCATACCTCTAGGGAGAGTGTGGGGCGTCGTACAGACAGGGAGTTGATGAGGCCAGCTGAAGCTTGTCAGCTCATTTAGGCCTCTATAAGAACTCCCAGCTTCATTAGATGTTAGCTCATGCCTGGAACCAGACCTGTGTGGACTGTCTAGGGAGAGTGAACCCCTGTGCGGTGAGGCAAAGCCTGTGTGGCTATTTGTTTGGACTTTTACTAAACCAGGGACTTAGGGACTAGGACAGCACCAGGCTGATCCCAGTTGTTAGTTTAGGAAACCTGCATGTTTAGTCAGAGGTCAAACTGACCAGGATTTATTTTGTTTGTTTCTTTTTGGCTTTGCTGTGTTTTTGTCACTGTACATAGAGAAATAAACCGCACCTTTTGATTTTGAAAACCACAACCTCCGTCTGCTGGCCCTGTTTTTGTGTGGGGAGCCCAACCAGGGGGTCACACACACCCGCTACCGAGTTAACCCCCTCACACAGTATTGACAGGTAATATAACTATGTTGGGGAGGGGGTAGGGGCTCAGAAAAACAGAACTGTATTAATGATTAGTGCTCTTATCAGACTACATCATATATGACATTTTTTTTTCCTATACTTAAAACCAACTTCATTTTTACATTTTTGGATTATCAGCCTTAATTTCCAAGAAATTAAATGTTTAGTATACAGCTCAGATCACAAAGTTGATATTTGGGGACTTAAGATGTGTGTAGAAGATTTTCCTGTTCCCTTCTACTGCTCACCAACAGCAATGCTCTGTTCTGACATAAATACAGTTTTCTTTCATATTCAGCTCTAAATTCTCGAGTTCATTAAGTCGGAATTCTCTCAGAACATAGTTGGCCCTCTTGAACTTTTGTAACAGTAGTAAAAAATGTTCTGTAAAGCCTATGGAAGTCCCTTTCTTCCCCTTTCTCTTAAATAAATCCCTAATTCGCTCACAAATCAGCCAAAGATATTATTTAATTGCTCCAGAGACAGGGTTTATTTTTCTAAGCCAGAAACTAGCTGTTTTGATAATATTAATGCAACTCTGTGTCTTAGTAACAGAGCTACCAGGCGTTTTCCTATTCCCGGCTGAGCCCGAATAGCACCCAGCTTTGCACTGAAAATAAACATCCTGGCTTGAATAATAAAGCACATTGATTCCTGGAATATTATTCTAGGCAGGTGGCTCTTCTGCCTCGTTCAGTATCCTGAAAGATGATTGACTGGGAGTTAGCACAGCGAGTAGTGAAAACCTCACTTGAAGTCCTTATCTGGGACAGGATCAGAAGATAAAAACATTTCATATAAAAATGTGTATTAACTGTTCACCGCGCTCAGTTATGATACAGTGACCAGTTTATTGAGTTTCAAGCAAATATCCAAGCGAAATTGATTAGCGCGGCTCTGAAAAGTAGATCTCTGACCTGATCAAGTTGGCCCCCATTAGAGGGACCCTGCCAAGATAGAAATCGGGGGCCACCAATGATGAATAGTTCTTCAAAGTGCAGACTCTCAGGCTGTCATATTTATTTTGGTTCATTTAAAATATACTGCCAGCCTTTTATTTCTGTCATTGGAAATAAAATAAAATATGCAGTTTGTGGTCTTGACACCCCAGAAAATGTTATACTGTAGCTCTATTTTCTATGTTTTAATTTCACAGCAAAAAACTCCATAAAACCGCAGCAAAAAAAAAATAAGTATGGTTTTTCTTTCAGAAATGTTGTTTCTAAGCTATTTATACAATGCATCCGGAAAGTAATAACAGCGCTTCACTTTTTCCACATTTTTTTATGTTACAGCCTTATTCCAAAATGAATTAAATTAATTATTTTCCTCAAAATTCTACAAACAATACCCCATAATGACAACGTGAAATAAGTTTGTTTGAAATCTTTGCAAATTTATAAATAAACTAAAAATAAAAATCACATGTACATAAGTATTCACAGCCTTTGCTCAATACTTTTGTTGAAGCACCTTTGGCACCAATTACAGCCTCAAGTCTTTTTGAGTATGATGCTACACAGTTAGACTTTATATCATATTTAATGTGGTTGTAAAGGCAGAACATTTTTTATCCTAATGCATTCTATGCTTTAAGATAAAAAATCTTTTGTGTGTAGCAGCCCCTCTAATACTTATCTGAGCCGCCTCTCTATCCAGCGATATGCACGAGTGCCTTGGCTGTCCGGGACTCTCCTTCCTGAGTGGCCGAGACACAGCAGCGGCGCCATTGGCTCCTGCTACTGTCAATCCGTCAGTTAGCCAATCAGGAGAGAGTGGGGGTGGGGCCGAATTTCAGCTCCGTGTCTAAATGGACACGGAGCTGCGACTCGGGTGCTCCCATAGCAAGCAGCTTGCTATGGGGGCACTCGACAGGAGGGAGGGGCCAGGAGCACCAGCGAAGGACCCAAGAAAAGGAGGATCCAGGCTGCTCTGTGCAAAACCATTTCACAGAGCAGGCAAGTATAACATGTTTATTATTTTTTAAATTAAGAAAAAATAGACTTTAGTATCACTTTAAGGACATTTTGATTTATCCAAACACAGGTCATTGTTAATAAGTTGCATAGAAGGGCTAGCGCCTACTTCTTTTTTTGTTGTACAATAAATGGACAGTTGAGGAATCAAGAGATGGGTTACAATAGATGAACAGTTTTGGAGCAATGAAGCACATAGTGTTGGTGTTCAATAGATAGTTGTGGAGGAATATGGCAATACAATATGTGAACAGTCACAGAGGAAAAGGATACAAAGAGGTTGGGGTAAAATGGGTAATGATGGGGCAAAGGGGCACAGATACAACAGCCAGACAGTTGTGGAAGCAAGAAACACAGAGGATTTGTGTGTCTTCTTCCAGAAGGGGGAGACACCTGGGAGTTATAAAAATAACGGATGAGTTCTTGCAATAGTATTACTGTAAAAAAAATTTTTTTATTTAAAACCGTGATTGTGCTCTCAGAAAAGTTTTGAGGTGGAGAGGAGGAAAGTGTCGTGCTTGTGATAAATCACGGGATACCCAAGAGGAGAGTTGCGTTTTTGAGAGTGATAATTTGTGCAGCCTCTCATTAGTTCTTCCACTTGTCTCCTCATACGAGACACATTTGACAGCTGTGCTGCTTCATACTCATTATCTCCCGTCATTGTTCCAAGTAAATTTTCGTTATCCCAGAGACTACCTTTGAAGTGGAAATCTGCTGTAACGTCCAGTAAGGACAGAGGTTCACAGAAAGATCTTATTACGTTATCACAGAAATTCCACCAGCTTTGCATTGCATGTCTACATTAATAACTTAACTCAATTAATCATGATTACTGTTATTATACATTACCTAGCAAAACATACCAGAGCTCTTTGTAATTTGGGCCCCGAGCCTTTACGCAGGAGGGTGTCATGGGCGCATAATACAATACTTCAGGTTATCTGATAGTAATCTACACCTAGCAATTCCCACTTCTAATCATCAGCAGAGTTCATAGTGACCTCCTCTGTTCATCATGTAAACTGTAATTTTACTATACTAGCTGGATCGCTAAATGGTCTGTTTGTTTAAAATGCATTGAGGGGCCCATTCACGCTTGTTCATTTTGGTGTGTTGCATTATTAAAAAAGGGTGCTGGCCCTTGGATTGCTTTCATCTGACAGCCACCAGTCGGCTTGTCAGATTTGCATGCATTCCCAGCATTCAGGAGTGTGGAAAACCCCCCTCAAGCCCCCAACACTCCATGCACCCCCCCCTCCCCCCCGGGCTGCTGCTGCTGACACAAAACAGTACAGACTAAAGCTGTCTATACATTATACAATTTTATTGTACAACTTTCCTCTAGTTTTACCAAGACCATAAATATGAGGTTTTGTATAAATCAGGCAGGCCCTTGCACTACATAGTTGAAGGTAAATTTAAAGGAAATTGAACCAAAAATAAATACAAAATGTATAATGTGTAGCCAGCTTAAATCGTAATGCACACAATCAGAAAATCGTAAGAAAAAATAAAAATACCGCTTTCGAAGCAATCGTACAATAATCTAATCTTTTTTCTCATACAATACCAGATCGTACGACTTTACATAAGACACAAGTCCGTCTAGTTCAACATATGATAAAATAAAAAAACATACAATCCCATATACAGAATCCTATACCCACAGTTGATCCTGAGAAAGGCAAAAACCCCCAGCAAAGCATGATCCAATTTGATACAGCAGGGGAAAAAAATCCTTCCTGATCCCCCAAGAGGCAATTGGATATTCTTTGGATCAACTTTACCTATAAATGTTAGTACCCAGTTATATTATGTACATTTACAGTGCATCCGGAAAGTATTCATAGAGCTTCACTTTTTCCACATTTTGTTATGTTGCAGCCTTATTCCAAAATTGAATTTGCAAATTTATTAAAAATACAAAAATACAAAAATCACATGTACATAATTATTCACAGCCTTTGCTCAATACTTTGTGGAAGCACCTTTGGCTTCAATTACAGCCTCAAGTCATTTGAGTATGATGATACAAGCTTGGCACACCTATTTTTGGGCAGTTTCTCCCATTTATCTTCGCAGGACCTCTCAAGCTCTATCAGGTTGGATCGGGAGTGTTGGTGCACAACCATTTTCGGATCTCTCCAGAGATGTTCAATCAGGTTTAAGTCTGGGCTGTGGCTGGACCAGTCAAGGACATTTACAGAGTTTTCCCATAGCAACTCCTTTGTTATCTTGGCTGTGTGCTTAGGGTCGTTGTCCTATTGGAAGATGAACCTTCGCCCCAGTCTGAGGTCCAGAGCTCTCTGGAGAAGATTTGTACATTGCTGCATTCATCTTTCCCTCGATCCTGACTAGTCTCCCAGTTCATGCCGCTGAAAAACATCCCCACAGCATGATGCTGCCACCACCATGCTTCACTGTAGGGGTGGTATTGACCAGGTGATAAGCGGTGCCAGGCGGGCTGTCATGTGTCTTTTACTGAGAAGTGGTTGCCGTCTGGCCACTCTACCATACAGGCCTGATTGATGGAGTGCTGCAGAGATGGTTGTTTTTCTGGAAGGATCTCCTCTCTCCACAGAGAAACGCTGGAGTTCTGTCAGCGTGACCACCGGGTTCTTGGTCACCTCCCTGACTTAGGCCCTCCTCCTCCGATCGCTCAGTTTGGCTGGGCGGCCCCGCCCGTTCTAGGATGAGTCCTGGTGGTTCCAAACTTCTTTCATTTACGGATGATGGAGGTCTCTGTGCTCATTGGGACCTTCAATGCTGCAGACATTTTTCTGTATCAAAATCTGTGCCTTGATACAATCCTGTCTCAGAGGTCTACAGACAATTCCTTGACCTTCATGGCTTGATTTGTGCACACATGTGTGCCTTTCCAAATTATGACTAATCAACTGAATTTATCACAGGTGGACTCCAATCAAGTTGTAGAAACATCTCAAGGATGATCAGTGGAAACAGGATACACCTGAGCTCAACTGAGTGTCATGGCAAAGGCTGTAAATACTTATATACATGTGATTTTTTATTTTTAATAAATTTGCAAAGATTTCAAACAAACTTCTTTCATGTTGTCATTATGGGTTATTGTTTCTAAAATTTTGAGGAAAATAATGAATTTAATCCATTTTGGAATAAGGCTGTAACATAACAAAATGTGGAAAAAGTGAAGCGCTGTGAATACTTTCCGGATGCACTGTAGGAAAGAATCCAGGACTTTTTTTAAAGCAATCTACTGAGCTGGTCAGAACCAGCTCTTGAGGGAGTCTACTATACATTTTTACTGCCCTTACTGTGAAGAAACTTTTCCGCATTTGGGGATGGAATCTCTTTTCCTCTAGAAGTAAAGAGTGCCCCCTTGTCCTCTGTGATGACCTTAAAGTGATTGTAAAGCTTCATTGTGTTTTTTTTTGAATAACCAACATGTCATACTTACCTCCACTGTGCAGTTTATTTTGCACAGAGTGGCCCCGATCATCCTCTTCTGGTGTCCCTTGGCGACGCTATCAACTCCTCCCCGCATCGTATAACTCCCTAGGAGAAGCATTCTCCCGGGGGGGGTTAACTTGCGGGTGCGCTCCCGAGTCCAGCATTTGCGTCCAAAGATGCAGAATGTAGGACTCGGCCCTGCCTCGACACTCGCGTCATTGGATTTGATTGACAGCAGCAGGAGCCAATGGCTGCGCTGCTATCAATCTATCCTATCGAGCCGAGAACCCTGGGCAGAGAGGAAGAGTGCGTCACCGCCGTGGGAATTACAGGGCTCAGGTGAGTAAAACAGGAAGGGTAGGAGGCTGGTCACTGTCAGTTTTTTCACCTTAATGCATAGGATACATTAAAGGGATTGTAAAGATTTTTTTTTTTTTTTTAAATTACAAACATGTTATACTTACCTCCATTGTGCAGCTCGTTTTGCACAGAGGGGCCCCGATCCTTGTCTTCTGGAGTCCTTCAGCGGCTGTCTCGCTCCTCCCCGCAATCACTCACCACCTACATGCGAGCGAGCTCGCATGGTGGTGAGTGATTGCGGGCGCGCTCCAGTGATACAGCCAGCGGCTATTGCCGCTTACTGTATCACTGGGCCCCGCCCCCTGGCGCCACTTCATTGGATGTGATTGACAGCATCGCCAGCCAATGACTGCGCTCCTTTTAATCCATCCACTGTAGCCAATCAATGGCCAGGCTGAATGGCGAGGAGGATGACAGGGGCGAGCGTGGGACTTTCGAGGGGTCAGGTAAGTAAAACGGGGGCTGGGGGGGCGGTATTGTCCGATGTTTTTTCACCTTAATGCATAGGATGCATTAAGGTGAAAAAACATTTACCTTTACAACCCCTTCAAGGTGAAAAAAACATGAGGGTTTACAACCCCTTTTAAAGTGAATAGCTCAATACCAAGTTCACTAGATGGACCCCTTATGTATTTATACATGTTGATCATTCCCCCCTTAATCTCCTCTTCTCAAGAGAGAATAAATTCAGTTCCTCTATTTTATCCTCATAGCTGAGCTCCTCCATGCCCCTTATTAGTTTGGTTGCCCTTCTCCAGTCCCCAGATGCTGGTGCCCAAAACTGAACTGCATATTCCAAATGAGGTCTTACTAATTTGTACAGGGGCAAAATTATATCTCTCTCTGGAGTCCATACCTCTCTTAATACAAGGAATACTTTGCTTGCTTTGGAAACCGAAGCCTGACATTGCATGCTATTATTAAACTTATGATCTACCAAATCCCCCAGATCCTTCTCCACAATGGATTTCCCCAGTTGTACTCCCCCTAGTATGTATGATGCATGCATATTCTTAGCCCCCAAGTTCATAACTT
Source organism: Rana muscosa (assembly GCA_029206835.1). Lineage (NCBI taxonomy): Eukaryota > Metazoa > Chordata > Amphibia > Anura > Ranidae > Rana > Rana muscosa. The sequence goes on from CM055119.1 coordinate 333,239,872, forward strand.
TACATTTATCAACATTAAACCTCATTTGCCACATAGTTGCCCAATCTAACTGTGCATTGAGGTCGGCTTGTAAGTTGGAGACATCTTGTAAGGACGTTATCCAACTGCATAGCTTGGTGTCATCTGCAAACACTGAAATTATTCTTTTAATCCCAGATCCTATATCATTTATAAAGATAATAAAAGGAAGGGTCCCAACACTGAACCTTGGGGTACACCACTGATAACCTTAGACCAAGAATCATTAACCACTACTCTCCGAATTCTGTCTTTTAGCCCGATTTTTATTCATTTATAAAATGATCTTTCCAAGCCTGTAGACTTTACCTTACACATTATCCATGTGTGGGAACTGTGTCAAACGCTTTTTCGAAATCCAATTATACTACATCTTATTTTCGTTTAAACCGTACAGTTTTTGTCCAAAAATACAATGCAAATACAATACATTACATTACTTCTGAAATTTTATTCTGTCATACGAGAAATTTCGTAATTTTAGTAACCTCTTTGTTTTCGATATGAAGACTAGCTACACATTATAGCTTTCGGGTTTCACTCGATTTATTATTTTTTAGTTATTCTAATGTACAACCAAGAAAAAAGGAGTGTAGATCGCTAAAAAGGCATTAACTTCTCCATATTTTTGTAACTTTATCCGTTTATTTTTATTATTATTATTATTTATTTTTTCAGTTGCATGTGTCTATGCTGGGACGGTTCACCTTTTCTATTCTGCTGATCATTGACATCTAGACAGAAAGTGATACAAAATCCAACATTTTGCAGTCGAAGCTGAAAAAAAAGCTTCAAGTGGTGACAGCTATCTAATAGGGGATTTCCCCTCCATTTGGAGAGATCGCCTCTCATTTCGATCTCCAGCACAGAAAAGTAAAGGAAATTGAATCCTAGAAAGATGCTCTAATCACTCTCAAAATATCAAAAGTTTGGCTTAAGATGTATGGGAAAGTTAAACTCCAGGTATGGTTTCCCTCCCATACTTACATTGGACATATTCTATACATGCGGACCACTGTAGAAGTTTATGCTACTACAATGTTTTTTTTCTTTTTAATATCTCTTTATTGAAGATTTTAGAAGTACAATTTCACTTGGTTGGCATAGCCCACGCAGGGGTGTACCAAATGAAAAAATAGGGAGGACATGCAGTACAGAGTTGGAAAAAAAAACAAATGTAACAAACTCAAACGGAGCAAAAATTAAATAGTGTAAGTGTGTGTGGCTTGCACTGTACACACTACTATGGTTACCACAGTCCTGTCTTGTGCCGAGCAGATGCCCTTCTACATAGTCAACACAGGGGGTACTTTACTTGCTTGGTATGACTGCCATTCACAAAATGCCTTGTATTTGTTAAAATGAATTCAAGGCATTCTCTGATTGGACAAGGTGGAAATTGCAATATCTTGGTCCTACCTTTTCACCTTGTCCAGTCAGAGAACACCTTGTATTCATTGAGAAAAGTGCAAGGCATTTTATGAATGGTAGTGGTGCCGAGCAAGGGCCCCCCTGAGCTCACTATGCAGAAGGGGAGCCACAGGACCTGGGAGACTGCAGTGATCACTGTAGTAATGCTGACTCCTACAGCGATTCTCCACTTCCACAGTGGTTTCACAGGTATAGAATATGTATGTTTACATGGGTCCAAGCTTGACTAACTATCAAATCATCTTTCGTATTCTGGCAGTACTTTTGCTTTCCAGTTGGAAAGTGCCAGCATTGTTTTGTTTTTTTGTCCTTTGTTGCAATGCTTTTTTGCAATTGCTGGGATTGCTGTACAAATCAGGCAGCCTAAGACACGCACTTGTATTGCTTATCCTGAAATAAACTTTGGGTTTAATTGAAATCTGTGCGCACATGGGAGACGGATTACAGTGAGATCCCCTGTGGATTCATCTAATATACAAGCTCCATCTCTCTCCACCTGATGAGGCCTGCTTCCACTTCCAGATGTTTATCTGTAGACTGGAAGGAAAGATCTTGTTGCAGGATACAGCGCCGAGTGGTATACGAACCGTGTACTGTGTCCCGCAGTGTACGGGAGCTTGTTTGGGTGTAACCAAGGAAGTGCGGTAACTCTTCAGCTGTGCTGTAACACAAGCTATCGCCGCACCAGCTTCCAAACCCTGTCCGGTACTTGGATCTTGGGAATGCAGCATTTTTGCAGACACCTGGTCAGCACAGAACACTGACCTGAGGAATTAATTTATTTGTGGGGAAAAATAAAGAAGCCCGGTTAATACTGCTTACGTTAACCAGTGACGTGTGATGGGCGCATGGTCACGTGTATGCAGACGGAATCAAGATATATACAGGGTATATGTATTTTTTTCTCCTGGGAGGAATAACTCACTCAGTCGTGCTGGCTCTGGTCTTTTGGAGAAATTAGAGAAGATGAATGAGGTAGTACAGAGTCCCCCTTTCTGGAAATGAAACGACAGTGTAGGAGTTTCACATGATACAAACTTTCTGGGAATTGTTGTAAAGTAAGATCGACATCCAAGCTGTCATTTCATTGTGACCGATTGATTATTTTGTACATTATTCCTTTTTGTGAACCAGAAAGGAAATCTCTGCTTTCCTTCTCCTTCTAGGTGTTTCACGGGAGTGTCAGTTGAGTCATGTAGCTCTATCCCTAGATTTGTAAAATGGTCATATATACTCACTGCGGTACCTTCTGTCTGCTGAAAATGGGTCACAGGAGTTCAGAACGGACTGCCCTCCTGTGATCCACAGGAGAATAACAGCCATACAAGCTTTGGCTGTACTTCTCCTTTAACCCTTTATAATATATTTTCATGATTATGCTCAGTACTAACAAGAACTAATATTATTATTCTTACTGCTTTTTTTAAGCTAAATGTTAAATATTCCATAGCAATATTTCTCATTAGGTGCTGCCAGCAGAATGTAAACAAGATCAACATTCTCAAGTTTATTTTACCAGCAATAGCAGGAGAGATCAGATAACATACACTGCTGAACAAGGAGGGACAGACTTGCTGCTATTTTTTTTGTGTAATTATTAGAAAGCTTAGCAAGCTCTCTGTATTAAATATTTATTTGTAAAAAATATGTTATTCAAATAACTTTAATGAATGTTATACAATTGTAGTGACAAAAACTTACCAAAAGTGTGAAACATTTTCCTTTAGGCTCCATGTACACAGAAGCTGATAACCTGCAGTTTATTGGCGTTTTGGCGTTTTTTTAAAAAGCCCATTAACTGCACTCTATGTTAGCCTATGTGTTCATGTACACATAACGTTTTTTTAGCTTTAATGAGCAGTGGAGTTAATGGGCTTTTTTCTGAACGCAAGAAATTTGCGTTCAAAGTGCCGCTTTTTGGCAAAAAAACCGCAAAACGCCGAAAAACGCTCATAAATGCTCAAAAACTGTGGCCGCGAGCATTTTTTTGCGTTTTTTGGTCCATTGAAAAAAAAAAAAAAAAAAAAAAAGCTACACTGAAAATCGCTAATAAAAGCTAGTAAAAAAACGCTGATAAAAGCTAGCTCTTTCTGCTGCTTTAAAAACGACCGTTTTTGAGCTTCTGTGTACATGGAGCCTTAAAGGGGAACTTTACCCATAACAACATCTAATAATAAAGTAATGTTCTTTGACAAGGAACATACATTACATATTAATAATTATGCTGCCAAAATTTGTTTGTGCTGTAAATTGCCTCCAGCGTTGTTTCTGTTTCTTCTTCCTGGAGGCTGCCAGTTTGCTGAACCCCCAGAGCCCCTGAGCAGCAGTAAATCTTTAGGTTGCCAGCAGATCGTCCCAAAAAATGGAGAGCAACTATGCACATGCAGAGCAGGGTGAGAGAGTGTATTACTGGATTTTGAACAGTAAATGCACCTTCTTTTTTTTTTTTTTTTTTTTTTTTTAGGCTTTACATAGCTATATCCTTCAAAAGGAGCCAGCCTGAAGTGATCAAGCAGGACTTAAAGTGGAGGTCAAGCCCCTTAACGAAAAATTTAAAGTCAGCAGCTACGAAGACTGCAACTGCTGACTTTTAAGATATGGACACTTACCTGTCCAAGGAGCCCGCAATGTCGGCACCCCAGCCGATCTTCATATTGGCTGTCGGGTGCAGCCGCCACCATTCCTGGTAAGGGAACCCTGCAGTGAAGCCTTTCAGCTTCACAGCTGGTTCCCTACTGCGCATGCGTGAAGCGCAATGCACTTTCTAATTGGTCCGGTGGCGGAGGAAGGAGGAGGCGGCCCCATCTCCCAGAAGTGGGGAACCATACCTGTCAAAAACGGGTCCCCGGTCCCCCCTCCCCCCTGAAAGGTGCCGAATGTTGCACCGGGGGGGGGACGACGACGAATAAGCGGAAGTTCCACTTTTGAGTGGAACTCCCCTTTAATATTCTGACTGAAGTTCCATTTTAAGAGCTGGGTTAAAAGCTCCTGAAAACACCCTTGTATAGAAGGTGTATCAGTGAATCCAAAATAGTGTAAAGCCGTGTACACACGATAGGTTTTACCGATGAAAACACTCCGATGGACTTTTTTCATTGGACAAACCGATCGTGTATGGGACCCATCAGTCTTTTTTCCATCGGTGTTTAAAAATAGAACATGTTTTAAATTTATCCGATGGTTAAAAAACCGATGGCAAATTACTATCGTCTGTGGGGAACTCCATCGGATAAAAAACCCACACATGCTCAGAATCAAGTCGACGCATGCTCAGAAGCATTGAACTTCATATTTCTCAGCTCATCGGAGTGTTTTACGTCACCGCGTTTGGAACGGTCGGTTTTTTGACTGATGGTGTGTAGGCAAGACTGATGGAAGTCAGCTTCATCGGTTTTCCGATGGAAAAATCCATCGGTTTAAAAACCATAGGAAATCCGATCGTGTGTACAGGGCTTAAGTGTGTAGTTTTGTTGTTGGATTTGTCTTTGGCCATGGCCACCAACCTTGTCTCAAATTGTCTCCCAACTCGTCCTCTTTGCTCCTCCCAAGACCTCCTTCTCTCCCTTGTTACCTCCTCTCATGCTTACCTCTGGCTATCGCCTACTCTGATCCCTGAAAACTCATTTCTTCAGAGAAGCCTATCCCACCTCCACTGAACACCAGAATTTTTATGTTCTCTATCACCTCCTCTCCACACAGTTATTACATTTTTATGACTTTCCCCTCTGCTTTAGATTGTCAGCTCTCATGAGCAGGGCTATCCTAACCCTTTTGTATGGATTTGTAACTGTACCTTCGCCCTTATTTTGTAAAAAGCTGAGCAAACTGTTGGCATTTTATAAATTCTGTATGATGGTTATTTTACCACTTTCTTTGGGCTTGTTCTTAGGTGTGTGCATTGCGCTGAACTTTTGTGTTGTATGTATTGTTGTAGGTGTTACAAATTTCCTCTACTGTGCTTTGGCACTCCCATAAGCATGTGAATGATCACCAGTCCTGCTATTGCTTTGGCTCTTGTGCTTAGTTGGCCCTACTAATGCTTCATGGGATCTCCCAGAAGGCAGTTTGTTGTCCAGAAGTATAGCTATCCACCAGAGACAATGGCAGAAGCAAGCAGCTGCTATATGAATGGTGTATTCAAGTCTGATGGGTGCGGCAACGGCTGTGAAACTCTCTCTTCCGCTCTTAGTCCACACTATAAAATCTGTGACTTCTCCTTTTATACTCTTCTAGCTGAGCCTTCATAGTTCAGGAATCTTTCTGATGACGGAAGGTTTTATTACTCCGTCCAACAGTCAGTTTGTTTTAAAGGATGGCATTTACATTCAACACCAGAGACTATTTTTAATTCTTGCTTCCACCCAAAAATTGCTTCATAGATTTACAGTAGCAGCAGGAGCGGCACCAAAAAAAAAATAGCCACAAGTTCCGTCAACATCGCAGCTTGCTGTTTATTTCCCAGATAAAACCATCTATTTACTCCGCAACTTCATACTTTCCATTTCTGAGAAGTCATTTTCCAATTGGAAAGTAGCGTGGAAATGACTGAGCCCACTGTGCCCATAACCAGGTAGGCTGCTGGCATTAGCCCTTGCGAGTTTCTCACCCGGGCCCATTTAAAGGGTATTTGTGAAGTATTCGCAATAAATCATTGACCCAGTTAGGCACCAGAGCCGAGCATTGGAATTTTAAATTGCACGTTTAAATGCCTTAGACATATTATGATTAGTTTGTCAAAAGATATATTTGTCTCATTTCAACTTTTCTGTTTTTATTTCAAGTGAAATATATACTTGCATAATTTCATTTATGCATGCACAAGACATTTAATTTTTAATAGCATACATAATTTTTTTCCCTTTAGCAAAAAACTATAATGTAGTAATTTATTACAGGAAATCTCAGAGTTTAAAATTTTCATTAGAGGTAAGGAAGATCAAGGTAATTACTGCCTGCACGCATGCATCATTGAAATCTAGCAAACACTTACATTTTCAGATGATATTATGCATATGGGAGCTCTTTTTCCTGCCAAAAGATTTGTGTTTATGTTCAACCAGTCCTGAGTTTACACAGCTCTGCCATACAACACAGCCATACCTGGCAAGGGATGACACCACAGTTAAAGCGGAGCTCCACCCTAAAGTGGAACTTCCGTTAATCGGATTCCTCCCCCCCTCCGGTGCCACAATTGGCACCTTTCGGGGGGGAGGGGGGACAGGATACCTGTCAAAGACAGGTATCCTTACCCATGTACTGGATTCCGGCCGCGGTGGTGAAGTCGCGCAAGGCTCCCTCCTCCTCCTCCTCCTCTTCCTCCTCCCCTGGCCGCTGGGCTAATAGGAGAGAGGAGCGGGGCCTCGCGCATGCGTAGTAGGGTTCCCGGCGTGAAGCCGAAAGTCTTCACTGCCGGGTTCCCTTACCCGCAATGGCGACGGAAGCACCGACAGCTGATGTGAAACATCAGCTGCGGTGCCGACATCGAGGGACACCAGGACTGGTAAGTCTCCATTTATTAAAAGCCAGCAGCTGCAGTATGTGTAGCTGCTGGCTTTTAATTATTATTTTTTTGCCCGGGGTTGCCTGGAACACCCCTTTAAGGAACACCTACAGGCCCAGTCCCTCCTCCATTCTATGACTGGAGAGTGAATGGAGAAGCAGCACACTCATTAGCTTTTCTCTCTGTCACCCATATCTTTCCTCCTATCACTACACTCCTTGCACTGCAGCAGAACTAATAGCTTCTTGTACTGCTTCTTCCCCTCCCAGTCTGAGCCCTGCTGTACAGGAACTGCAAGAAGCTAATACAACGTCAAATTCAGGTACTTATATAAATTGTATGATGTATTAATGAATACAGAGATGTTCTATGAGCCCTTTATATCTGCCCGGCGTTTATTTTAAAATTAACTGGTCATAAAAAAAATCTTATGGTTAATCGCATTTACCACAAGGCAGATTACTGTAAATGCTGTTTTTAGAACATGAGTAAGGTGCGGGGTTGTATCTACCTCCCATGATGACCTTTCTACTTTCAACACCCACAGTGGCATTATTGATTTTGTTATTGATTTATTTAGTACTGACAACAGCTTAAATAGTAAGTAAACTCTCCCACTCTCATGCTTCTTTTCATTTAGTCCATTATATTAAAGGAACACTAAAGGTTCCCGTTTTTTTTTTTTTAAATAACAAACATGTTATACTTACCTCCACTGTGCAGCTCGTTTTGCACACAGTGGCCCCGATCCTGGTCTTCTGGGGTCACACGGTGGCTGTCTCGGCTCCTCCCCGCAAGGACTCCACACCATAATGCGAGCGAGCTCGCATGGTGTGGAGTTACTGCGGGCGCGCTCCCGTGATTCAGTGGCGACCATAGCCGCCGACTGTATCACTCGGCCCCGCCCCCCGGCGCGCCGTGTCATTGGTTGTGATTGACAGCAGCGCCAGCCAATGGCTGCGCTGCTTTCAATCCATCCACAGTAGCAAATCAACGGCCAGGCTCAGGAACTCGGAGGATGACTGGAGCGAGCGCGGGACTTTCGAGGGGCCAGGTAAGTAAAACGGGGGCTCGGGGGGGGGGGGGGGCCGGTATTGTCGAATGTTTTTTCACCTTAATGCATAGAATGCATTAAGGTGAAAAAACATGTACCTTTACAACCCCTTTAAGTAATTATCAAACTTTAGCCACTGTAATCAAGCCCAAATCGCATATTACTTACTGTTTAAAGAAACTTAAAAAAAAACTTGTTTCCAGGGGTAAGGCAGTGCCATCTTAAGGCCTCATGCCCACGGGCGTTTTTTCAGCCGCGTTTTTGAGCGTTTTTTACAGCTTAAAAACGCCTGTCCATGTTAGTCTATAGCTTCATGTCCACCTAGGCGTTTTTGAGCTGTAAAGAGCATAGGCGTTTGTAAGCTGTAAAAAAAACCCAGGGCCAGTGCGTTCCTCAGCGTCAGAATTAGGCAGAAAAAAACGTGAGCGTCAAAAAACGCGCACTAACGCGCAAAAAACGCGCAATAACGCGCGGTCGCGTTTTTAGCTCCGACGTTTTTTTTTGTTTTTTTTTTTTTCAAAAAAAAAAATATATATTTACAATAACATGGACAGGCGTTTTTAAGCTGCAAAAAACGCAGCTGTAAAAACGCCAGTGGGCATGAGGCCTAAGTATTGTTTTCTGAGTCCACATAGAGTGTATTTCTGCCCTTACATTGAGCACTTCCGGTACTGTTAACCAAGCCTCCTTCTCAATCCAACGTTTCTATGGCAACCCTGCTTCCCTGCTCATAGCCAACTTGTTTTATTTCATAGTATTTACTTGTGCTGATTATCTAGTGTTTGCCTATGCCAGTCTTATGGAAGCTGATAAGACTGCAGTAATTCAGTCTGAGGCCCAGGTTTACACTCCATGTGATGTCACATAGGGTGTAGGAGGAAGCTCTAAGTGATTATGCAGTCTTGTGGGATTTCAGTGTTGTGCCTTAGGAAGTCCTGATAAAAGACAGATAAGCAAGCAGAGTGTGCTGTAAATCAGGGGAGATCTGGGCATGCTCCAGTGACATCATTCTAAAGAACAAAAAGGATTACAACAATACTAAGCAAATAAGGAGATTAACACAAGCAGTGTTCAATAGGGTTTTTTATGCTGATTTACATGGGATAAAGTTGTGGGGGAGAGTTTACAACCACTTTAATGTTGGAGGATTTTTAACAAAGTTCATACAATTTCATTAATTTGTTAAAGAAGAATTTCAGGTTTGGTATATTTTTACATAGTTACATTGGTCCAGCTTGGACCAATGTAATTATGTATATACCGTACCAGGAAAATGCATGAGAAGCTGGAAATCACTGAAGTAGATACCACTACTTAGGTGATCTCCATTTGCTTCCAGGTCCTGTGCTGAATGGCTGGCCTGATGAATTGGGAGCATAGGAGGTCGGCCACTCAGCACAGGTGCCATTCTGAGAATGCTTTGCTATCTCTGAATGAATGCAAAGCATACTATGATTGGACGTGGTAAAGAGCATGACATCACTGCCCCACCTGGTCAAATTAGAGACCACTTTGCATTCTTTCAATAAATGCAAAGCATTGTGGGAATAGCACCTATGCTGAGAGGCTGACCTCCTACGTTTACAATTCATCAGGCTGGCTGCTCAGTACAGGACCCATGAGCAAGTGGAGATCAATAGAATAGGGATGTCTACTTCAGTGATTTCAAGCTTCCCGGTACATCAGCCAGGTGTTGGTATTTACATAGTTACATTGGTCCAAGTTGTTCACGTGATGTCACAATGGGCAGGGTCTCATGGTGATGTCACCGGATGGCCACGTCCCGATGTTATAGAAGAAGACCAAAAAGTCTGGTATGGTCTTGGGGGAGGGGACCCCACACAGATTTTTTTTTTTCCATTGTAGCGTGGGGTTCCCTTTCAAGATCCATACCAGACTCAAGGGGCTTTCAAGATCCTCAGAGCACAAGTCGCACCACAAGTTGAATCATCATGATCCAATTTGGATGCAGCTTCTATTCAAATTAATGGGCTGAAAGTCGGATCAGTAGATGGCTTTCATAGGGAACCATTGATTTTGAATAGAAGCAGGGAAACGCTGCTAAAAGCTAACGCGACTAAACGCGCATTAACGTCAATGCAAAAAGCTATTAAAATCGCGTTTTTACTTCTGCTTTTTCCTGGTGTTGGTAGTGGCTTTGCAGCTAATTTTTTCTAACGCCCCGTGTACATGAGGCCTAAGACCCTATTCACACTTTGTGTAGAAGGCGTGTGTGTTTCTGCTCACTATAATTTTAGACTCCATGCAAACTAGCGTTTTTCATAAGCTCCAAAAGAGCTTGAAAAAAATGCTGGATGAAAAATGCTGATAATAGCATTTTTGTGCCAGCTCCTATTAGCATTTTAGTAGTTTTAAGAAGCAATTTTAGAAACTTGTAGGAGCATTAGCATTAGATAACACTACTTGGCTTCTTGGAGTAGGAAAAAAAAAATGCTAATAACCGCTTTTAGGAGCTTTAAAAAAAAAAATGCTAGTGTGCATGGAGCCCAATTGTGTTTGGTGACTACACATACTCTTTACCACAACCAAAGATTTCTTTGTGACTAAATAGAAATTTGTGTATGTGTTGTGTGTGCAAACACTATATACATATCAGGGCTCAAAATTTCAAGTCTTGAGCCACTAGCCAGGCCTCAAGGGTTACTCGCCACTAGTTGCCCCACCCAACCCCTACCCTGCTCTGCCCCTAATTCTGCTGCTATTCACGCCCTCATAAATTATCTTGTGAAATGTTTTATGCAGAATTAAGTTACAAAAATTTATATTAACAACAACTTTATCAGATCCCCTCAGCACAGCCTCCCCTGTGCCCATCAATGCAGCCTCACCGTGCCCATCAATGCAGCCACACCGTGCCCACCATTGCAGCCACACCGTGCCCACCATTGCAGCCTCACCGTGCCCACCATTGCAGCCTCACCGTGCCCACCATTGCAGCCTCACCGTGCCCACCATTGCAGCCTCACCGTGCCCACCATTGCAGCCTCACCGTGCCCACCATTGCAGCCACACCGTGCCCACCATTGCAGCCTCACCGTGCCCACCATTGCAGCCTCACCATGCCCCCATTGCGGATTCACCGTGGCTCCATTGCGGATTCACCGTGGCCCCATTGCGGATTCACCGTGGCCCCATTGCGGATTCACCGTGGCCCCATTGCGGATTCACCGTGGCCCCATTGCGGATTCACCTTGCCCCCATTGCAGATTCACCTTGCCCCCATTGCAGATTCACCTTGCCCCCATTGCAGATTCACCGTGCCCCCATTGCAGATTCACCGTGCCCCCATTGCAGATTCATTGTGCCCCCATTGGCGGTCAGATCATGACAGGAGGAAGAGGAGAGCCGCGGGAACGCAGAGCGGTATAGCATGCTGTTACAACTTACAATGACATTTCCTCCGCTCTGCTCGCTCCCACAGCCCTGCCTCCTCCTGACCCCGCGCCTGTGATAGACAACACATCTCAGCATTGGACCCGCATTCTGTCTATTACAGGTGCGGGGTCAGGAGGAGGCGGGGCTGTGGGAGCGAGCAGAGCAGAGGAAATGTCATTGTAAGTTGTAACAGCATGCTATACCGCTCTGTGATCCCGCGGCTCTCCTCTTCCTCCTGTCATGATCTGGCCACTAATGGGGGCACAATGAATCCCACGGCTCTCCTCTTCCTCCATGCTTTCTGCCATCGGGGCGATCACTGGGAGTACAGCTCCTGATCAACCCCGACCGCCGGCGGTGCTCGCACACCCCCCCCCCTTCCAGGCAACCCAGCTCCTCACCAGACCTAATTTTCCACTCGCAAAATGCGAATAGGCGAGTGGAAAATTTGAGGTCTATACATATTACACATCATGCCTTTAACGAAGACAATTTTGCTGTTTCTCTGTTAAAAATAATGAGATCAGAGCAGAAAAAAACACGATCATGTGATCAGTCTTATATTTGTGTGCCCTTTATAGCTAGAATAGCACATTTATTTTCTAAGAGATGGTTTGTAAGGTTACACTTCCTACTGTACAGCACTCTGCTCACTGCAGAGAGGAATGGATTGTGATTGGTGAGAGCAGAATTCCAATACTCTCCGTTGACCACCCACATGAAGGCCCAGAAACACCCACAGTAACCCTAGGACCCACCCACATCAACCCCCAGAAATGCTACAAGTGACTCCCATAGCCCACCCTGAAACTACAGAGGCTCAAAGGATCATGGGAGATGTAGTATCAGGGCTGGTAAAGGAAGGAAACAGGAAGTCCGAGAACTTTGAAATTTAGCCAGGAGGAGGAGTGGCATCACAGAAACAGAAACCTGTCATATACAGCTAAAGTAGGTAAGTTACACACAATCTGACACTGGGGTTGTGATTCATTTACATGCAAAATGCATCTGTTGTTTTGGGGAGGAAAATCTGGAGTTCTTCTTTAATGACAGGGATCCTAAGGCATTGGAGGGAACCTTCTAAGATTATTTTTACATTGTATCAAAATACAGCTAAACTGTATATTTATAAAAATGTGACATTTGCCAAACATTTGTTGCAGATTGATCATCCGTAATTTAAAACACATGCACCAGAAAGATTCACCTGCAGTAATTGGTGAATGTAACAATTCCTGATCTATAAATATGCCCCTTAAATTTACATATTTCACTGTACTTTGATTGATATATCGAACGTGACAGCAATTTTTTTTTTGTTGTAAATAACAAGCATGTTATATTTACCTGCTCTGTGCAGTGGTTTTGCACAGGGCAGCCATGATCTTCCTCTTCTTGGGTCCCTCTTCGCTGCTCCTGGCCCCTCCCTCCTGTCAGTGCCCACATAGAAAGCAGATTGCTATGGGGGGCACCCGAGCTGCAGCTACGTGTGTCCATTCAGACACCGAACTGCCATTTGGCCCTGCCCCCCTCTCTGCTTGGCTAACTGACTTTGATTGACAGCCGTGGGAGCCAATGGCACCACTGCTGTGTCTCAGCCAATCAAAAGAGAGAGTCCTGGACAGGTGAGGGACTTGTGGAAAGAGATGGCACTAAGATAAAAAAAACGTTTTGCCTTTACAACTCCTTTAACTCTTTATAGCGTATTTGTGTTGTATAATATCCATGTGAAATATGACTGAGGAAATATTGGAGGCCTTGATGCTCTGTCTGATTCACTTCTGGGAATAAAATAGAAGCTTGTACTTGTCAGGATTTTCCTGTTCTGTTTCATGTCACACTTGATTGGCTCCTCTCGAATAAATACCACTTTGATTCTATGAATCATCAAGGCACCTTTTTTTTGTGGTAATATAGCTCTTGTTTCTTCTGTCAAGTTACTAAATCCTTAGACATTTTAGCTTTGTCAGTTTCATTCTTTTCCATTTCATATCTCAAATCTTTCAAGCTGACGTTGAAATCCATTAATTTTGTTTTTGGGATGCCTGCGATAATCAGCTCTGACATTTTTCATTTAACGTGTACTGACACCATCAACCACAAGAGGGGGCTGCTGAAATTTTGGAAATGCCACATGCTGAATCTCTTTCAAAACAAATGATAATCTTTATTTCCCAGTGGAAGTAACTTTAAAGGCAAAGTCCATCTAAAGCCTCTAGCTCCTTTTTCCTTTCAGAATGATACATAGCCATTTTCAGTGCAAGCCGGCATGTTAAAGTGGTAGGGAATTTCCTTATTTTAAAAATGGTAGGCAGCTTCCTTATTTTAAAAATGGTAAACAGAGCTGAGAATCCTGATTTCTCATGCATGCTGTAACTTGGAAGACAGTTGTGAGTGTTGGATAGACTGAGCAGAGTGTATGCAAGTAATTTTTTAAGACATGCAAGCTTTTGCTGAAACAGCAATGTGCTGTCAAGCTAAAAGGCTGTAGGTGGAGCTAAGTGTGGCTACAGTGACAGCAGAGGTGACAACACTGCTATGATTTCAGTGCAGATGGGAGAGTGTTGTCACCCTATAAAAAAGTACAGTAAGTGCATATTCAGTGGTTTTACTAGCGGAATCAACAGGTTTTTACAAAATATTTCAGGAGGGAATGAAGTGTTGGATCCTACTGGTGTGGGTTGCCTACATCACATATGTAATGTATAGTCTGACCATAGATGTACTGACATTTTTGCATTTTATTTGACTTAATGTGCACAGCCTTCCTGCAGAATTTCTCAGATTTTTGTCTTAATGTTTGTCTTGCGTAGATGGTGTTCTCCCCCCACCCCCCAACATACTTGCTGGTCTCCTTTTATCACCCTTAATTAGACCCTGAAAAATAATATTTAATATTTACAGTTCGCTAGAAGGGTGTCACTTTGACCTCAAACTTTTTGTTCACTTGTACAAAATGGTATGAAGAGTGGTGGTTCTTTTCATATATGTCCATTAGTAAAAACCTGCATACAGTGCTAACAATCCCGATGGTCAGGAAGTGGGGAGGGATACTGGGAGATTTTGAGGACAGCAGAGTGAAGGGATAACAGAATGCATTGCAATCTATTACATTTGCATCCTGCTATTATTTATTTTTAATTTTTTGCTTAACTGTGAATTGGTTGGAACAATGAAGGACTAAAGACTTGTACACACTAATACAAAAAAAAAAATCTGTCGGCTGATACAACCTTAGTACAGCGATCTCCCCCGCTGAGCTGTTGTGTTCTGACAGCGGGACGGCCCCCCGCCCGAACACTCGAGCGCTGATTGGGAGCCGGTCAGCTGCTGGTTCTCTAGCATGCTCGTCCGACAGAAGCTGGCCAAATTAAAGCCGCCAATTGTTAGCAAGGAAGACAGCAGGACAGCAATCAATGCTTTCACTGAACATACTGTAATTAATTAATTTGGTCAGCTTCTGTCAGACCGGCTGACATACACACGGGCCCAATGTCGAACCTTTTTTTTTTTTTACCGACCAATGTCTTCAGAAATTAATTCGGCTTGTGTGTACGGGGCTTTAACCACTTAAGGACCAAGCCTGTTTTTCAGACTCGGCGTTTACAAGTTTAAACAACATTTTTTTTTTTTGCTAGAAAATTACTTAGAACCCCCAAACATTATATATTGTTTTTTTTCTAACACCCTAGAAAATAAAATGGCGGTAATTGTAATACTTTTTGTCACACCGTATTTGCGCAGCGGTCTTAAAAACACATTTCTTTTGGATAAAATTCCCTTTTTTGAAAATATAAGACAACAGTAAAGTTAGCCCATTTTTTTGTGAAAGATAATGTTACGCCGAGTAAATTGATACCCAACATGTCACGCTTCAAAATTGCGCCCGCTCGTGGAATGGCGTCAAACTTTTACCCTTAAAAATCTTCATAGGCAACGTTTAAAAAATTCTATAGGTTGCATCTTTTGAGTTACAGAGGAGGTCTCACTCTAACTATTGTGGTGATACCTCACTTGTGTGGTTTAAACACTGTTTTCATATGCGGGCGCTACTCACGTATGTGTTTGCTTCTGCGCGCGAGCTCGTCGGGACGGGGCGCTTTAAAAAAAAATTTTGTTTGTTTTCTTATTTATTTTACTTCATTTTATTTATTTTTACACTGTTTTAAAAAAATAAAATAAAACATGGGTCACTTTTATTTCTATTACAAGGAATGTAAACATCCCTTGTAATAGAAAAAAGCATGACAGGTCCTCTTAAATATGAGATCTGGGGTCAAAAAGACCTCACATCTCATATTTAGACTGAATTTGAAAAAATGACAACAAAATTTTGTGCCTTTAACCACTTAAGACCCGGACCATTTGGTAGCTAAAGGACCTTTTCTTCCCACAAATAGAGCTTTCTTTTAATGGTATTTGATTGCCTCTGCGATTTTTATTTTTTGCGATATAAACGGAAAAAGACCGAAAATTTTGAAAAAAAATGATATTTTCTACTTTTTGTTATAAGAAAAATCGAATAAACTCAATTTTAGTCATACATTTAGGCCAAAATGTATTCAGCCACATGTGTTTAGTAAAAAAAATGTCAATAAGCGTATATTTATTGGTTTGCGCAAAAGTTATAGAGTTTACAAACTAGGGTACATTTTCTGAAATTTACACAGCTTTAAATTTATGACTGCCTATCTCATTTCTTGAGGTGCTAAAATGACAGGGCAGTACAAAACCCCCCCAAATGACCCCATTTTGGAAAGTAGACACCCCAAGGAAATTGCTGAGAGGCATGTTGAGCCCATTGAATTTTTTTTTTTTTTTTTGTCTTAAGTGATTGAATAATGACTAAAAAAAAAATAAAAAATAAAAAATTACAAAAAGTTGTCACTAAATGATATATTGCTCACACATGCCATGGTTATATGTGGAATTGCACCCCAAAATACATTTTGCTGCTTCTCCTGAGTATGGGGATACCACATGTGTGGGACTTTTTGGGAGCCTAGCCGCGTACGGGACCCCGGAAACCAAGCACCGCCTTCAGGATTTCTAAGGGCGCAAATTTTTGATTTCACTCCTCACTACCTATCACAGTTTCGAAGGCCATGAAATGCCAAAATAGCACAAAACCCCCCCAAATGACCCCATTTTAGAAAGTAGACACCCCAAGGAAATTGCTGAGAGGCCTGTTGAGCCCATTGAATATATTTTTTTTTGTCCCAAGTGATTGAATAATGACAAAAAAAAAAAAAAATTACAAAAAGTTGTCACTAAATGATATATTGCTCACACATGCCATGGTTATATGTGGAATTACACCCCAAAATAAATTTTTCTGCTTCTCCTGAGTACGGGGATACCACATGTGTGGGACTTTTTAGGAGCCTAGCCGCGTACGGGACCCCGAAAACCAAGCACCGCCTTCAGGATTTCTAGGCACAAATTTTTGATTTCACTCCTCACTACCTATCACAGTTTCGAAGGCCATAAAATGCCAAAATAGCACAAAACCCCCCCAAATGACCCCATTTTGGAATATAGACACCCCAAGCTATTTGCTGAGAGGCATGGTGAGTATTTTACAGCTCTCATTTGTTTTTGAAAATGAAGAAAGAAAATATATATATATATATATATATATATATATATTTTTTCAATTTTCAAAACTTTGTGACAAAAAGCGAGATCTGCAAAATACTCACAATACCTCTCAGCAAATAGCTTGGGGTGTCTACTTTCCAAAATGGGGTCATTTGGGGGGGTTTGTGCCATCTGGGCATTCCATGGCCTCCGAAACTGTGATAGGCAGTGAGAAGTGAAATCAAAAATTTACACCCTTAGAAAGCCTGCTTGGTGCTTGGTTTTTGGGGTCCCGTACGCGGCTAGGCTCCCAAAAAGTCTCACACATGTGGTATCCCCGTACTCAGGAGAAGCAACAGAATGTATTTTGGGGTGTAATTCCACATATGCCCATGGCATGTTTGAGCAATATATCATTTAGTGACAACTTTGTGCAAAAAAAAAAAATTGTCGATTTTCCGCAACTTGTGTCAACATATAAAATATTCCATGGACTCGACATGCCTCTCAGTATATAGCTTGGGGTGTCTACTTTCCAAAATGGGGTCATTTGGGGGGGTTTTGAACTGTTCTGGCATTTTATACACAACATTAGGAAGCTTACATCCACTCTTCTAACCACTTGAAGACAAAGCCCTTTTTGACACTTTTTGTTTACATGAAAACATTTTTTTTTTTGCAAGAAAATTATGTTGAACCCCCAAACATTATATATATTTTTAAAGCAAAGGCCCTACAGATTAAAATGGTGGGTGTTGCATTTTTTTTTCCTACACAGTATTTGCGCAGCGATTTTTCAAACGCATTTTTTGGGTTAAAAAATACACTTTTTTTAATTTTAATGCACTAAAACACACTATATTGCCCAAATGTTTGATGAAATAAAAAAGATGATCTTAGGCCGAGTACATAGATACCAAACACGACGTGCTTTAAAATTTCGCACAAACGCGCATTGGCGACAAACTACATACATTTTTAAAAGCCTTTACAGGTTACCCCAGTAGATTTACAGAGGAGGTCTACTGCTAAAATGACTGCCCTCGATCTGACCTTCGTGGTGATACCTCACATGCATGGTGCAATTGCTGTTTACATATGACGCCAGACCGACGCTTGCGTTCGCCATTGGGCAAGAGCAGGGCAGGACAGGGGTGCTTTTTTTTTTTTTTTTTATTCATTTTGCTTTTTTTTTTTTTTTTAAATTGTTCCTTCCAAGTATTTTTTTTTTTAATCATTTTTATTGTTATCTCAGGGAATGTAAATATCCCCTATGATAGCAATAGGTAGTGACAGGTACTCTTTTTTTGAAAAAACTGGGGTCTTCTAGACCCTAGATTTTTCCTCTGCCCTCAAAGCATCTGACCACACCAAGATCGGTGTGATAAAATGCTTTCCCAATTTCCCAATGGCGCTTTTTATATCCGGGGGGGGGGGGCATTCCCTCCCACTGCTTGTAAAAGCAGTCCAGAGGCTAATTAGCCGCTAGGATTGCTTTTACATGAAAGCCGGGCGCAGGCTGAAAAGAATGATACCAAGATGATACCTAAACCCGCAGGCATCATTCTGGTATAAACATTCAAAGTCCAGCAACATACCAGTACATTGCTGGTCCTTGTTGGACATGTATTGTAATCTTTTTTTTTCATGCAGCCAGTTGGCTGAACGAAAATAGAGATTGATCGGTGGGTATGCCCACCGTTAGAATACCGCCCTTCATCCACCCACTTCCAATGATGGGCATACACGCACCATTTATATATGCCGAAGCATGGGGGCATCCTCCCGCAAAAAAGTTATGCCGCACACACATGGTCGGACTTTTCCACGGGCAAGCCTCCATCGGAATTTCGACCGTATGTACGCGGCATTAGGAGCAAAATCGCTCCTCCGCTCCTGCTGCCCCAATGCTTCGGCATATTTGCTTTTTTTTTTTATCTGTGGTGGTGAAATCACCTCCTACAGCACTGGAGTCGCAGGGATCAGGCCTGTCTCTGCGAACGCTGCAGTTATGTGTGTTTTTGTTTTGTAAGTGACAGTGATCGATCGATACTGCACTTGGGTGGCCTGGGCTGGACGGAGGGGCAAAACGCAGGTGCCAGCAGGTATCTGGGCTGATCCCGCTAACACTGCGTTTTTGGGAACCCTAAACTGCTGGGGACGCTAGTATAGATCTGATCAGATCAGATATTGATCTGTTCAGATACTATACCATTAAGGGGGGTGTATGCTTCACGCGTGGGTGTTAGCGTTACTGGCACTAACCTGACGCTGCCTGGGGTGTGACGCAGACCCTCTCTGATGCTAAAACCTAATTGATATCACCCGCCGGGCGATCAGGGGGTTAAACCTTTATTGGGTTATATACGGCGGGTGCCCTGACACTATAAAAAGCAAACTAACTAACCAGCGTCACCCGTAACACTTATATGGTGATCACTGGTGAAAGGGTTAACTAGGGGCAATTAGGGGGTTAAAACCTTTATTAGATAATATATGGGGGTACCTGACGCTATAAAAACCTGCGGCGAACCTAAAAAAAATTACTGGCTACCGATCTGCATCACCGACACTAAGACAGCGTTTAGAAAAACGATCGCTTAGCGACAGTGGTGAAAGGGTTACCTGGGGGGCGATCAAGGGGGTTCAACCTTTATTAGATAATATATTGGGGTACCTGACGCTATAAAAACCTGCGGCGAACCTAAAAAAAATTACCGGCTACCGATCGGCATCACTGACGCTAAGACAGCGATCAGAAAAATGATCGCTTAGCGACAGTGGTGATAGGGGGTGAAAGGGTTACCTGGGGGGCGATCAAGGGGGTTCAACCTTTATTAGATAATATATTGGGGTACCTGACGCTATAAAAACCTGCGGCGAACCTAAAAAAAATTACCGGCTACCGATCGGCATCACTGACGCTAAGACAGCGATCAGAAAAATGATCGCTTAGCGACAGTGGTGATAGGGGGTGAAAGGGTTACCTGGGGGGCGATCAAGGGGGTTAAACCTTTATTAGATATTATATTGGGGTACCTGACGCTATAAAAACATGCGGCGAACCTAAAAAAAATTACTGGCTGCCGATCGGCATCACTGACGCTAAGATAGCGATCAGAAAAATGATCGCTTAGCGACGGTGGTGATAGGGGGTGAAAGGGTTATCTGGGGGGTGATCAGGGGGTTAAACCTTTATTAGGGGGGGTTAGGGGGCTACACTGGACCTAAAACTGAATGTACTGACACTTTTACAGTCACAAATGTCACTGATTGCAGTGATCACTAAATAAATGGTCACTGCAATCAGTGACACTGTGACTGAGGGCTGGGGGGGTGATCTGGGGGGGCGATTTATGTCCCTATGTGTCCTGGTGTCATTGTGTGCACTGACCTGATGTCTTCTCTTGTACGGCGCTCGGTATATGTGAGCGCCGCACCAGAGATGACATCACTTCCTCCTGCTTCCTCTGTCTGACACAGACAGAGGGGGCATTTCCATTCGCCGGGAGCGATCGCGAGGGGGTGGCCGGAAACAAATGGCTGCCCCCTCATCCCGGAACGCTCCCGGACACTTAGCCACCGCTCACTGTATAGGAGGGGGGTCCGATTGGACCCCCCAACTATACAAAGGCAATCACGTATGCTCTACGTGATTGTGCCTGTCGGTGCCATTCTGCCGACGTATATATACAGTGAGCGGTCGTTAAGTGGTTAAGATGTATGGGTGGCAGTGATGTTTTGACGTCGCTTCCGCCCTGCTATCGTATGGAGACTGGTGGGGGCCATCTTCCCCTCACTCAGCTCCATACCACAGAGGGAGAAGGACCCGATCGCCACCGCCGCTACTGACGGCTCCGGTAAGCGGCGGAGGGTGCGAGACAGCAGCGGGAGGGGAGGCCCTCTCCCACCGCCGATAAAGGTGATCTTGCGGCGAATCCGCCGCAGAGACCACCATTATCGTTTACAGGACCGCTCACTGAAAAGAATGATATCTCGGTTGTGGCAGCAGCTGCTGCCGTTACCGAGATATCCATCTTTAAAGTGCTGACGTATATGTACATGAGCGGGTCCTTAAGTGGTTAAACAGCCAGTGCTTCTGCCACTTGTGTCCAAGAACCAAAGGGAGCTAGGTTACAGGAGCCCCCTGCATCCTAGGAACAAAGGACATTAGGCCTCAAGAGCCTTCTGCCTCCTAGCAATGAAAAAATTCCATTCAGTTCAACCAACAGAGCAAAACTGGATGGACTTTGGATTCCTGATCCTGGATCCACTTTACCAATAAATATTAGTATCTAGTTATATTTTGTGCATTTAGGAAAGAATGTACTGAACTGGCCAGAACCAGCTCTTGAGGGGAGTCCATTCCACATTTTCACAGCTCTTACTGGAGATTAAATCAGTTTTCCCCCAGATGTAAAGAGTACTCTCTTGTCCTCTGTAATGAGCTTAAACTGTTACTAAACCCAGGAGCCTGCATTCACTATATCTGGTATCCCACAGTACACAGAACATGGAAATGCAATAATTTTTGTTAAATATAAACTGCTAAATACATTTTCTTATCCGCAGTATATAGCAGTCTTGTGACTTCTATCAGTGTCTGTTTAAAGCTTGTAGGAGGAGTTTTCATTCTACTCTGACTATCCTATGAGGCTTTAGGACCCCTGACCCTCTGTCTGGGCAGTGCTGATTGGCCCTGTGCTGATCACATGCACCCTCCCAAGAAAAAAAAAAAACTCTCTTGCAACACACACCAAACTGAGCATGTCAGAGTGACTCCAAGGCTCTGTTCTATCAGGAGATGGATTGGGGACAGTGAAAGAAGGGGAGGCTCAAAGAAGACAGGATAAAACTGCCTTTTTACACAATGCACAGGAATAACCCCTTAGGATCCACAGTGTGTATAACAAGCATGCTTTACTGCACATGGAGACTGATTTTACTGTTGTGGGTTTAGTAACCCTTTAAAGTGAGTAACTTAACACCAAGTTCACTATATGGACCACTTATATAGCTAGCTGTGACAGTACGTGGTATCTGTTTGTCTTAAAACAAGGCCTGGCTTTCTATAAGCTCACTTGAGCTGAATATCGGCGCTTTTTGTTTTTCACATTTTCCCAAAGTTAACATATTTTTATTATAATATTTACTGTGTAATGTCAATAAAAAGTTATTGAGCATGTGGCTATTTGGCAAGTAAGTAAGGAGCAAGAATACTCTTTTTTTATTATAGTCCAAATTCTTTTTGGTTGTTCTTTTTCTTCAGTTTATTAAATGTCCCTTGGTAGGTTGAACAGGTGGAATGAGATCTGTAATGTCATTGGATAATAGATTCAGTCAGATTTGGCACACAGACCTTTAATTCATATATTCATCACGTAATTTTTTGTGAATGGTCAGTGGTTTTATTCCATCGCTGATGTACACAGCTGCACTACTCCAGCTTGTAACATTATATAGTCAGAGCCGTCACTGGGATCAGTGCTGTTGCATATGGTGAAGCCTAATCACATGCAGTTCCCAGGGCAGCTGTGTCCAATCTAAAAAAAAAAAATGTACATTTGCTGTATTCTGCCTGTATATTGGGAAAGCCAAATTCAATTCATTAACCACATTTATTGAAAGTACATTCAATTACGAACCAAGAGACAAGGATTTTTTTTTTTTTATGAATTCCTTTCCTTCTGGTGTCTGTTAAATACATTGTCCTGTTTATAAGAAAGGACTTGTGTGTCTGTATATCTTATTACAATCGTGTAGATCAAATGTAACACGCTTCATATATAAATTCCTTGTGGTATGTATACCCTGCGGCCGGTGCGACTAGGTAAGAATCATTTGTGACAGCAGATGAGGGAGGAGAGATCAAGTGTCTTATACAACTAATATCTTCTGGCGTTTTTCCAAAACAACATCATCAGCCGTCAGTAAATCTTTCATTCCCTTTAACTGACTATTTTTCCTTTTATAAGACCCAAAGTAGACTTTCTGGTCATTAGGTTTGATTTTTCCCTAATCGTTACAGATATTTTAGGCATCAGTTATTTTAATTCAGCCATGCATACAACAAAGTCTAAATGATGCAACGATCATCTCAAAATTAATCAATGGTGTTATAATTCTATTCTGGTTGACGAGGTATATTGATACATTGTAACACTACTGAAGGGTTGTAGTGGCATCAGATTATATGAAGCCTGTATATTCTAAAGGCCCATACCACACCATACGAAAATCAGAAGTAAACGTTTTTCCAACGAACGATCTGCCGATTTTCAGGTCGTTGGTACGGTGCTTTCGACAGCCGATTTCGATTTTTCATCCAACAAAAGCTGGATGTGCAGACTATAAAATTCTTATCGCATGTGAACTCAATATTCGATTTTCGTTTAATTAGTATGGGTTTTCGTCTGAAAAAAATCGTAAGAGCAAGACTACACATGCTCAGAAACGAAAGAATACATACAAAACTATTTAACACATTACGTCACTTCTGAAGTTGAATTCGGTCGTACAAGAATTTTCGTATGGTGAGTAACCTCTTCACTTTCGACATGAAATTAGCATGCAACAAAAAACGGAAGAACGGTCGTCCGAAAATCTGATCGTGTGTATGAGGCTTTAAGTATGTCTCTGTTAGTGGCAGACAATGGATAGATCTTGCCATCCAAAATATGTCTAGCATAAAAATATTTAAAGGAAACCTTTTACTCTTTCGTCCATGGACCGACACAGCTTCTCTATTGACAAAGTGGGTATTATCCGTTAATTAGGAGTGACTAGGCAGAAAAACTTGTAAAAAGTGTTGCATCACACCTTCTACAGTACCGCCCAGGGGGCGGACCCTCTGGGTATACCCTCTCAGTCTGCATCTTCGCAGATCAGTTTTTTTCTGTCTAGCAAGGAGTAGGACATGGCTCCCTTCGGGCCCATTGGTCCGGGGAAAAAAGATATATATATATATTTTTATTTTTTTTGCTACATTTGTTGTTTCCTGCGATCTTCGATCAACTGCCGACTGGGTGACAGGCTGGATCCTCGATCCTTGTAGTCTCCCCAGTTTCGGCCATCGAGCGTGTGCCGACCCTAGCTACGCGCTGGGTTTTCCACGACATGCCCGTCGCTCCACGGGTGGCCGGTGAGCTTACGCTCCAGGGCCTGCATCGGACCGCTCAGCTTCGGCTGACCTTACGGCCGAGTCGCAGCAGCCTGGCCGGTGAGCTTACGCTCCAAGGCTTGCATCGGACCGCTCAGCTTCGGCTAACCTTACGGCCGAGTCGCAGCAGCCTGTCCGGTGAGCGTCATGCTCCAGGGCATACATATGATCGTCCCTTCTGGGTCCAATCACAGCATGCCTGGCCAACAGTCACCTTCCGTGCGCGGACGATGATCTGTTTGGAATGTCTTCCAGCAGAATACATGCAGGATAGGTAAGTAAAACTCCCCTGCCTCGGCTGGGTGATTTAGCCGGACATTCCTGGAGAGATCAAGTAAGTGGTTGTGGCCCCTTTCTTCCCTCTCTCCCTGCCTATCCCTCCTCCCTGGGCTTCTAGCTAAAGGTTGCTGGGTGCTGGGGGTCACCTAGGGGGTCCCACTGGAGCGGGGCTGGCTGTAACTAACATTTAAAAGAAATGTCATTTTTTCTTACCTGTGTTTGTGTCCTTCCTCCTCCATGCTGTCGGCGGCCATTTTGAGGTGGTCCATGCGAAGTTTGGCCTCTTGTGACTGCCCGGCGGCCATCTTCCTGTGGTTCGGCCACACCCACTGGCCCCTATCAGCTGATCGGCGGCCATGTTTGTCCACCCTCTATGCAGATATTGCCGTTCGGCGGCCATCTTTTTGTAGGCTATGGCTGCTTGACCTCTATCTTCTGTCGGCGGCCATTTTCTTAGAGCCCACATTATCTTCCATACAGACGTTTTTGGCAACCATTTTTCGAGAGCCTCCGGCCTCTAGGGTGCATTACACTGGCGCGAAAATTCACACAGGAAGTGCTGATAAAAGAAGCAGACTGACACAGCAGCAGGGGGGACAGCATCACAGGCGCAGCATAGCAGTACCTATCCAGGGTGGTGAGTCCTCTGGGTGACCCGGCCTCTCTGCAGCACAGGAGGGTGGCCTATTGATATCTTGCCTGGAGCCCTGTGAGTGTCAGCGTGTGGTCAGCATGGCATCTGAGCCAGATGTCTTCTCCCCTGAAACACCAGATTTAGCAGCTGGTGCCCCTGAGGTGTCTATGAACGCTATGACTGCAATCCTAGAGGCGTTTGCTGCCAGGGTGGAAGCAGCACACGGGAATACAGGGGGTAGTAAAAGCCCCATCCCCTGCAAGCTTCTGGGGATAATTCTGGTGCAGAACCAGGTCCAGCTACGGCTCGGGCCCAGATTCTGACGCATCAGAGACTGCAGACCGTGACCGGACAGTGAGAATGACTCAAGGTCCAGGTCAGTACGCGAGACGGCTTTGGTATCTGACCTTATTACTGCAGTGCGGGATATGCTAAAATTGGAAAATACTGCAGAAGCAGCAGAGACTCCGGTCCACTTGGGTTTCATAGACCTACCCGCACTGCTAAGGTGTTCCCTTGTGTGTCTTTTGATAAACTCTTATACAAGGAATGGGAGAACCCACTGAGGGTCTTTACAGCCCCAAAGAGGTTTGCGGTACGGTACCCCTTTTGAGGAGAGTTTTCTGAAGAAATGGACCTCTCCCCCCTATAGTGGACCCTCCGGTGTCCAGACTTAATAGAGCCACCACAATTCCTGTAGAAGGGGCTCCTGTTTTCAAGGACCCTGTGGATAAGAAGGCTGAAGCACTCGCTTGCTACCTATACTTAGTGGTAGGCTCGGCAGTACGCCCGGCATTGGCGGGGGCCCTAGTGTCTCACACACTTACTGAATGGGCAAGATTGCTACTCCAGGGGTTAAGGAGCGAGATGCTCCTCCTGATGAGATAACATTGGCCGACCTGTTGGTCCAGGGCCTTAGGTTTGTCTGCGAGTCAGACATGAATACTATTCCCCTGCTGTCTAAAACTTCGGTTTATGCAGTAGCAATACGCCGCCTGATCTGGCTAAAAGGCTGGTCTGCGGACCAGACTTCCAAGAAAGCCCTGTTGGATCTGCCTTTTAAGGGCGACAGACTTTTTGGGGCTTCTCTGGATGACATCATCAAGGATGCCACAGGAAGTAAAAGCACTTTGCTTCCCCAAATTAGCAAGGGTAAGGGGCCACGCCAAGGGCAAGGGCCCTCCTTTACTGCACGCAAGTGTTTTTTTCGTCCCCCTAGGGCGACAGGGAAAAGACCCCAGGCCGATAAAGCGCCTGCCCAAGGACAAAAGCGTCCCTGGTCCCGCATACCCAATAAGCCTGCGAACAAATTTGCGTCCGCATGAAGGTCCACCCCCACCCAGCTCTCGGGTGGGGAGACGTCTTCGCAAATTCGCGACTCAGTGGACAGCACTAATCTCCGACAGGTGGGTTTGCGAAGTAATCTCCTCAGGCTACAAGATAGAGTTTCTCTCTTGTCCACCGGACAGATTCAACACCTCCAATCTCCAGCTACTACCGACCCGTCGGGAGGCCCTGTATGGGGCGGTCCAGGGTCTACTGGAACGCAGGGTAGTTATTCCAGTTCCAGAACTGGAACGGGGTTTTTACTTAAATCTGTTCATTGTGCCGAAGAAGGAGGGGGTTCGTCCAAGCTTGGATCTCAGAGCCCTCAATTGCTTTGTGAAGGTACAAAGTTTTCGGATGGAGTCGGTTCGATCTGTAGTCACGGCTCTCCATCCGAGGGACTTTCTGGCCTCCTTGGACATCAAGGACGCATACCTGCATGTCCCCATATACTCCAGACACCAGAGGTTTCTGCGATTTGCTATCGGGAAGGACCACTACCAGTTTGTGGCCCTCCCGTTGGGCCTTGCCTCAGCACCCAGGACGTTCACCAAGGTGCTCGCTCCGATTCTGGCACTTCTAAGACAGCGGGGTATCGCTATCACAGGCTACTTATACGACCTTCTGCTGAAGGCCCCTTCAAGCTCAGAATTAGAGGTAAGCGTGTCCATTACCTGTCAGACTCTTCGAGACTGTGGTTGGATACTAAACACGCAAAAGTCAGTATTGGTGCCCACTCAACGCCTAGGGTACCTGGGGTTGATTCTGGATTCTTCAGAGGCAAAGGTATTCCTCCCTGTGGAGAAGTTGCAGACCCTCCGGGCTGCAGTACGGCAGCTGACTTCCAGGAATTGGTCGTCACTCCGTTTTTTGCATGCAAGTGTTGGGCCTCAGGGTAGCCTCCTTCGAGGCGGTTCCATATGCTCAATACCACACTCGAGTGTTACAGAAGGAAGTTCTGTCCAGATGGAACAGATGTCCATCATCTCTGGATTATCAAATCCGAGTGAGCCACATAGTCAGGAGATCCCTGGTATGGTGGCTGACAGCACCGGCTCTAATGGCCGGGAAGTCATTTCTTCCGGTTTACTGGATAGTGATCACGACGGACGCCAGCCTTACAGGTTGGGGGGGAGTCTGGGGTGTTCAGTCGGCGCAAGGTCGCTGGACCCCAGAGGAAGCCCTCCTGCCGATCAATGTCCTGGTAATCCGGGCGATCAGGCTGTGCCTCTTCAAATGGTCTCAGAGGCTGCAAGGGCGTCCAGTCAGGATCCAGTCAGACAACGCAACAGCAGTGGCATATGTCAATCATCAAGGAGGAACAAGAAGCTCAGCTGCAGCATCGGAGATCGCTCGCATCCTGAAGTGGGCAGAGAGGAGCGTACCGGCACTGTCGGCCGTGTACATTCCGGGTGTGGAAAACTGGCAGGCGGACTACCTGAGCCGCCAGATGCTGGACCAGGGAGAAGGGTCCTTACACCCGGAGGTGTTCCAACTCCTCTGCCAAAGATGGGGCACACCAGACGTAGATCTTCTGGCTTCCCGACTCAATCGGAAGGTATTGAGATTTGTGGCCCGGTCAAGAGACCCATGGGCAGACGCAACGGACGCGTTGGTAGCATCGTGGGGTCAGTATCGGCTAATCTATGCCTTCCCTCCCTTAAGGCTTCTTCCTCTTCTGCTCCGCAGAGTGGAGGCAGAGGGAATTCCAATGATCCTAATCGCTCCAGATTGGCCTCAGCGTCCTTGGTACGCCGATCTAGTACGTCTGGTAGCAGACGTCCCCTGGCGCCTACCACTACGGAAGGACCTGCTATCGCAAGGTCCCATATTCCATCCTGCTTTACAGTCATTGGCTTTAACGGCATGGCTGTTGAGAACCAGGTACTGAGAGACCGGGGCCTGTCAGACTCAGTAATCTCTACTATGAGAAGTGCTCGAAGACCGTCCTCTAGGAAGGGCTATCACCGCACTTGGAGGGCCTACATCTCCATGTGTGAGGAAATGAAATGGCATCCGCGTACCTATTTGGTTTCCAGAATCCTGCTGTTTTTACAGCATGGGGTGGACCAAGGGCTTGCCCTAAGTACGATTTAAGGGACAGATATCTGCCCTGGCTGTCTTTTTTCAGCAACCCCTGGCGACTCACTCTCTCGTGAGTACATTTGTGCAGGAGGTCCGACATGTGGCCCCTCCGGTCCGTCCCCCGTTACCTCCGTGGGACTTGAACCTGGTCCTCTCGGTGCTTCAGAAGGCACAGTTTGAGAATATTAGAGATATTCCCCTGTTGACACTTTCTCAGAAAGTGGTCTTTTTGGTGGCTGTTACGTCAGTTAGACGAGTCTCTGAGCTGGCAGCCTTGTCCTGCAAGGCTCCCTATTTGATTTTCCACAAGGATAAGGTGGTGCTGCGGCCGCAGCCTTCCTTTCTTCCGAAAGTCGTTTCGGCTTTTCATCTCAACGAAGACATTGTACAGGCTACACATCCTTGTGTCTTCAGCCGTCGAATCCTAAGGAGTCGGCGTTGCATTCCTTGGACGTTGTCCGAGCTTTGAGAGTATACCTATCTGCTACTTCCCTGTTCCGGAAGTCAGACTCACTGTTTGTTTCGGTGGCTGGTCCCAAGAAGGGCCAAGCAGTCTCATCGGCCACCATCTCTAGGTGGATCTGACAGATAGTAATCCAGGCTTACACCTTAAAGGGTCAGGCGCCCCCCTTTCCTGTCACGGCGCATTCGACCAGGGCAATAGGTGCCTCTTGGGCTTTCCGACATCAAGCGTCTGTTTCCCAATTATGTAAAGCGGCGACTTGGTCGTCCGCTCACACTTTCACAAAATTCTACAAAATTGATGTAGGTGCATCTTCGGATGCCTCTTTTGGCCGCAAGGTTTTGCAAGCGGCTGTTTAGAGTTGTAACTCCTCCGTTGGAGGAGTGCTGTTTTGTGTTTGGGGTGAAGTTTATTTTTATGCTGTTACCACCCCTCGTTTTTTCTCTGACACTGCTTTGGGACGTCCCACTTTGTCAATAGAGAAGCTGTGTCGGTCCATGGACGAAAGAGTAAATAGGATTTTTTACTCACCGTAAAATCCTTTTCTCTGAGTCCATGGACCGACACAGCACCCACCCCTCCTTTTAAGTTTGTACTGCTTTTTGACGAACTGATCTGCGAAGATGCAGACTGAGAGGGTATACCCAGAGGGTCCGCCCCCTGGGTGGTACTGTAGAAGGTGTGATGCAACACTTTTTACAAGTTTTTCTGCCTAGTCACTCCTAATTAACGGATAATACCCACTTTGTCAATAGAGAAGCTGTGTCGGTCCATGGACTCAGAGAAAAGGATTTTACGGTGAGTAAAAATTCCTATTTTTTTGAGGAGTACTTAGGCTTCTCCTACTGACCTCTAAACCTCAAAAGTACTAGTTTTCTGGCTTTACAGCTGTTCCAGTGGTTTTAGTATTTTCAAAATCACTCACCCCCAGGACAGGTGTACAGATTAGGAGTATGGACTTCACTTTGTTTTTGAATGCTTGTGACGGTACAGCAACTAAAAGATCATTAAAGCTGAATTCCAGGTTTTTCTTTGCCAACTTAATGCTTGGACCATTATAAGTATACATATGAAATACCTCACCGATCCCCGTTGAAGTGGATAATCATTATAGTAACTGCTAGTAGTGATTCTCTCTGTCTACTGGATCCCATGTGACATGGTAACCACAGTGGGTCACCCGCTTGGTTGGGACACCATTCAGAGAAGGCCTTGCATTTTTCCCAATGAATGCAAAGTATTTTCTCTTATTGGATGAGGTGAATAAGCTGGACGGTGATGATACGATCTCCACATAATTCAATCAGAGAATACTTTGCATTCATTGAAAAAAATGCAAGGCCTTCTCTGAATGGTGCCCATGCTAAGCAAGTGGCCAGATTATGCATACTCACTGTCCAAGCTGGGCCAAAAAAACTTTGCAAAAAAACCATACCTTAACCACTTGCCGACCGGGTCACGCCGATATACGTCGGCAGAATGGCACGGGCAGGCAAAGCAACGTACCTGTACGTTGCTTTGAATTTGCCTCGGCAGAGTGCCCCTGGGTCCCGGGAACTCGATGTTCGCTGGCGGCCCACGATTGCTGTGTGGAGATGCAGAGCGGGGAGATGCCTATGTAAACAAGGCATTTCCCTGTTCTGCCTAGTGACATGACAGGGATCTACTGCTCCCTGTGATCAGGAGCAGTGATCGCTGTCATGTCACTGGTAGCCCATCCCCCCCAGTTAGAATCACTCCCTTGGACACACCTAAGCCCTTGATCGCCCCCTAGTGTTTAACCCCTTCCCTGCCAGTGTCATTTACACAGTAATCAGTGCATTTTTATAGAACTGATTGCTATATAAATGACAATGGTCCCAAAATAGTGTCAAAAGTGTCCGATGTGTTCGCCATAATGTCGCAGTCTCAATAAAAATCGCAGATCGCTGCTATTACTAGTAAAAAAAAAGTTAATAATACAAATGCCATAAAACTATCCCCTATTTTGTAGACGCTTTTGCGCAAACCAATCAATCGCTTATTGCGATTTTTTTTTTTTTTACCAAAAATATGTAGAAGAATACATATCAGCCTAAACTGAGGAAAAAAATTTTTTTGTGAAAAAAAATGTGGGATATTTATTATAGCAAAAAGTAAAAGATATTGTGTTTGTTTGTTTTTAAATTGTCGCATTTTAGTTTATAGCGCAACAAATAAAAACCGCAGAGGTAATCAAATACCACCAAAAGAAAGCTCTATTTGTGGGAAAAAAAGGACGTCAATTTTGTTTGGGTGCAACGTCGCACGACCGCGCAATTGTCAGTTAAAGTGACGCAGTGCCGAATCGCCAAAAATGGCCCGGTCGTTGGGCAGCCAATTGTTCCGGAGCTGAAGTTGTTAAATGCAGCTTCAAATTTAATAGTCTAAATGTATGTGTCATGATCCAGCAAAACTTGAGTAGGTCTAGATCATATTTTTTTTTATACCATTTTTGGAATAACAGTACTGGTCTGTCATGATTCAGTCACGGCAGTATTTATTTGGAATATACATATCTGTTCAATTTGTGTACCTTAACAGTGAGTGATCTTGTAGACACCATTCTTTGCTTCTGTGCGCAATTTTCACAGACTAGGCGTAATTCTCTGAGACAAATGTGTGTACTTGAATTCTTCATAACTCTGAAAAGTTTAATAACCTATAACTCCCATACCGTAAAATGCACAGGTTGCAGAGAGACAAGATGTTAGACCACAAACGTTCCAGCTTAAAGTGGATGTAAACCTGAAAAAAAAACGTTTTTTGACTTCTAGCAAGTACATTGGAGGATGTCAAGTCATTTGTGCATAGTCTTGCCACAAAGAGTTAATCCAGCTCTAAGCGGTCCTCTCGTCTTTTTTTGCTATGATATAAAATGACACACAGATAAGTTTGTGTCGCCACATCCCCCACTGCTGTGACTGACATCTGAGTAGAGAGAGTGTCCAAAATTCCAGCTTCACATCCCTCCTCCTTTCTTCTCAAGCTCTCCCAGTATTGGCTGCTCCACACCTCAGCATGATTGGGCATGCTTAAGTCATGTGGTGCCTTTTCTGAGTTTTGACTGGATGTTACTCATCATGGGGTTAGATCAGCAGAAGATCAGCGTGACTGAGAAGGATGTTCATGGTGCAGTCAGCTCCCAGGACACCAGCAGTAAGAGTATTAGAGTGTACAGGTGGACATCACGACTCGGCCCACTGAGCTCCAGCAAAAAGACCCGCCCACCGATTCAGAGTTTTGCAGGGCTCCTACAGCTAAAGGGGGTTACAGAGGAAAGATAAGGATACATGCAGGAGTCATGTATATGTGCACAGATTAATATTGTGCCATTTGTTTATACTGGGTGAGTGGTGGGTTTACATTCTCTTTAATGATAGAATATAGAAGAGTATTAAAGTGGATGTAAACCCAATTCATGAAATTTGAGCTGGGCACATACAGTATATCTGCAGTGTTTTGTTATTTCTCCTGACCCGTTCCTCTGTTATCAGCCTGATAACTCATGACAAATTCTTGGACACATCAGATAAAAGCAGCCTGAAATTTGTGTCCAGGGAGGTTGCTATAAATAGATTAGCAGACAGCTGGCCCTGTTACAAAACACCTCTGAGAGTCTCTGCCTATCTTGGCTGTATGCCCAGACATCACATTTCCTAACATGATCTGAACATTCTAGACAGTATATAAAAGTGAAGACAGCAGATATACATGTAAAACCTATGTAGGGAGATTTTTTTCATCCCTCTGAGGCTGTTCACTTCACTGGGTGTATGGAGGGTTTACATCCACTTTAATATTTGGGTCTTTTTATGCTGGTACTAGTTTTGCTTGGCTTAAAGCATCTGTGTTTGGTCTCTACACATAACAACAGCCGCCAAAAACAATTCTCTTACTTTCAGATTCATAATTCATAAATTGAAGGTCCTGATCACCCAAACCCTACCTTTACTAATTAGATACAGTAGCCAGCCCCTAATATCCACCTGAAAATGTTGGGAGTATGGCAACCCATTTCTAAACTACAGTGGAACCTTGGTTTACGAGTAACGCGGTTAACGAGCATTTTGAATGACTAGCAGCTTAAAAAAATAAAAATTCTGACTAGGTTTGCGAGTGTCTCGCATAACGAGCAGAATTCAAGCTAATGGGGTGTGCAGTACTGCATTTGATCAGAGGTGCGGGGGTGCCGGTGACATTTGGAACGGTTCAGAGCTGTTCGGAAATACTCGGTTCCTGGGTGTTTCCGAGCCTTTCCGAGGTCAGCCGAGCTGTCCCCGATCATTTCCGAGGCTCTCCGGCGCCCCCCCACCTCTGGCCACATGCGGTATTGCATGCCATTGAAGTCAATGCGGAACTAATTATTTACGTTTCCATTGACTTCTATGGGGAAACTCGCCTTGATATGCGAGTACTTTGGATTACGAGCATTCTCCTGGAACGGATTATGCTCGTAATCCAAGGTTCCACTGTATAAAGTTGAGATCCTCAATCAAATCTTGGTTCATTTTTGAGGAGTCCCATCAGTGTTTAGGGGAAGTATGATTCGCACATTAATCACTTAAGCCCCGGACCATTGGCTGGCCAAAGACCAGAGCACTTTTTGTGATTCGGCATTGCGTCGCTTTAACTGATAATTGCGCAGTCGTGCGACGTGGCTCCCAAACAAAATTTACGTTCTTTTTTCCCACAAAAAGAGCTTTCTTTTGGTGGTATTTGATTTAATTTTTTGCGCTATAAACAAAAATAGAGGGTCAATTTTGAAAAAAAAAGCAATATTTTTTACTTTTTCCTATAATAAATATCCCCAAAAAATATATAAAAGTTATAGCGTCTACAAAATAGGGGATAGTTTTATGGCATTTTTATTTATAATTTTTTCTTTACTAGTAATGGCAGCGATCAGCGATTTTTATCATGACTGCGACATTATGGCGGACACATCGGACACTTTTGACGCCATTTTGGGACCATTGTCATTGATACAGCGATCAGTGCTAAAAAAATGCACCGATTACTGTAAAAATTACACTGGCAATGAAGGGATTAACCACTAGAGGGCTAGGAAGGGGTTAAGTGTGTCCTAGGGAGTGATTCTAACTGTTAGGGGGCGTGGCTACGAGTGACACGTCACTGACTGCTGTTCCCGATGAGAGGAAACGGACGATCAGTGACATGTCACTAGGAAGAACGGGGAGATGTGTTTACACTGACATCTCCCCGTTCTTCAGCTCTGTGGCATGATCGCGGGACACCGGCGGACATTGAGTCCACGGGTCCCGTGGGCACGATCACGGAGCTCGCAGCAGGGTCGTGCGCGACCACGCGGCAGCAAATTTAAACGAACGTACCTGTACGCCCATTTGCCTGTCCGTGCCATTCTGTCAATGTATATGTGTGTGCGCTGGTCTTTAAGTGGTTAATTTCATCCTAGGGAGCAGCAGAAATACTTTTTTTTTATATCTTTGTTTATTCGTTTTATTTTCAATACTATTTGCTTATGTGTGTCTACTTCCTTTTTTTGGAACTATTATAGCTTTCTATGCACTGCTCACCTAAGGCCCCATGCACACGAGACGCAGGTGCAAACTCTGCTGAACACACGTTTTTAAACGCTGAAACCGGCGTTTAAAAACGCGCGTTTGCAGCCGCGTTTATTGGCGTTTAGCGGCGTTTTACCGCGTTTGCGTTTATAAGCGTTTCATCATAAGACCCTCCCTAAGCTCAAAAAACTGTAAATTTTAACCATTTCAGCCAGTTTGTGAGACCAGAGTGAGTAGCAGCAGCTGAGAGAGCCGCAGTGTACTTGTATTTAGCGTATCACCTGCCACGTCACCTGGCCACGTCACCTGGCCACGTTACCTGCCATGTCACCTAGCCACGTCACCTGCCACAAGTTGTGGATTGTCCACTTGCCACGTCACCTGGCCATGTTACCTACCACGTCACCTGGCCACGTTACCTGCCACGTCACTTGGCCACGTCACCTGCCACAAGTTGTGGATTGTCCACTTGCCACGTCACCTGGCCACGTTACCTGCCACGTCACCTGGCCACGTCACCTGCCACAAGTTGTGGATTGTCCACTTGCCACGTCACCTGCCACGCCACCTGGCCACATCACCTGGCCACGTTACCTAGCCACGTCACCTGCCACAAGTTGTGGATTGTCCACTTGCCACGTCACCTGACCACATCACGTGTCACCTGGCCACGTCACCTGCCACAAGTTGTGGATTGTCCACTTGCCACGTCACCTGCCACAAGTTGTGGATTGTCCACTGGCCACGTCACCTGCCACAAGTTGTGGATTGTCCACTGGCCACGTCACCTGGCCACGTCACCTGGCCATGTCACCTGCCACAAGTTGTGGATTGTCCACTGGCCATGTCACCTGGCCACGTCACCTGACACAAGTTGTTGACTGTCCACTTGCCACGTTACCTGCCACAAGCTGTGGATTGTCCACTTGCCACATCACCTGGCCACGTCACCTGCCACAAGTTGTGGATTGTCTACTTGCCACGTCACATGCCACGTCACCTGGCCACGTTACCTGCCACGTCAACTAGCCACGTCACCTGTCACAAGTTGTGGATTGTCCACTTGCCACGTCACCTGGCCACATCACGTGCCACGTCACCTGGCCACGTTACCTGCCACGTCACCTGGTCATGTCACCTGCCACAAGTTGTGGATTGTCCACTGACCACGTCACCTGGCCACGTCACCTGGCCACGTCACCTGACACAAGTTGTTGATTGTCCACTGGCCACGTTACCTGCCACAAGCTGTGGATTGTCCACTTGCCACGTTACCTGCCACAAGTTGTGGATTGTCCACAATGCAATGCAAGCAATTACAGTTTTCTTTTATATTTTTTAATAGTTTTTCATCATTTGCCATCATTTTTAAGATTTCTAATGTTAAAAAATAGGTCACCTTTAAAAACGCTTATAAACGCAAACGCGGAAAAACGCCGGTACCGCGTTTAGCCGCGTTTAGCGTCTGAAACGTGGAAAACTTTTGCGTCTGAACCCATTTTTTTGCTTCTGAAAAAACGAGGTTAAACGCAACTGCTTGTAAACGCCAAAAAACGAGAGTGTAAAAAGCGTCCAACTGCCTCTGAACGCGCGTTCAACAGCAAATAACAGCGTCTCGTGTGCATGGGGCCTAAGAGAGCAGTGTTTGTGTGCTCTACAAAGCCTGTGTGCCAGAGTGCTTGAGAGCCGAGTGCACTGACTGGAGGTGTCAGAAGTAAGGTTCCTCACAAGCTATTTGTGTGTGTGCGGTTGTTTCTTGTGTCAGGATTGGGGAACTTTGGCTTGAAGTGCACCAAATAAGAAACTTTGTGACCGATTTAGAAAAAACAGTATGCTCGGGAAAACCTTATGCAGTGAGACGTTATGCCAAACATACTGGAAAATAAATTTTTGGTTTACATGCGTTTTTGTTCTTGGGTTGAGACTGTTGTTTTACATTTGGGCTTTAGGAATTATGTCAGCAATAGTTGTGTATTCTAAATGTAATGTGCTATTTTACCTTTCAGAGGATTACCCCAATGGCACATGGCTCGGTGATGAAAGCAACCCTGAGATGCGAGTGAGATGTCCAATCACAGCAGCCGACATGCTTCACATCAGCACCAACTGCCGGACGGCCGAGAAGATGGCCCTTACTCTGCTTGATTACCTTTTCCACCGTGAGGTGCAGGCTGTCTCCAATCTATCAGGACAAGGCAAACACGGCAAGAAACAGCTGGATCCGTTGATGATCTATGGCATAAGATGTAAGTGAGAAAAAACATGATGTCAGAAATCAAAATTTCAGCTTTGTGTGTTTGCCAAAATTTTGATTTACCCATTGGGTTTGTTTGTTTCACAATCATTCCCAATGGTCACAGCAAGTTGTTTAATTTTCCTTTTACTACTGAGCAGGGATAAAAAGTTAAGACTGCACCTCTAGGAGGAGCAAAGTTTTACTGGGTAATATCACCTATAGTATATTAGCTAGATCAGTGTTTCTCCACTCCAGTCCTCAAGGCGCTCCAACAGGTCATGTTTTCAGACTTTCCATTATTTTGCACTGGTGATTTGATCAGTTTCACTGCCTTAGTAATTACCATAGCCGTTTCATCTGAGGGAAATCCTGAAAACATGACCTGTTGGGGCGCCTTGAGGACTGGTGTTCAGAAACACTGAGCTAGATAACAATGGTTTATTGTAGCATTCATTTTAGAAAGTTGCAGCTTTCAGGAATGGTGGAAAGAAAAGTTTGCATCTTACAGCACCCCTATAAGCATCCACTGTTACCTAAAGTGTATGTAAAGGCTAGACTTTTTTAGTTTTAAGGTTAGACCCACCGCCAAATTTTATTGCGGTCTGTGCCCCTGCAGGGAAGATGCGCCTCTCCATTTATCCTGTTGACCATTGCCATCAAGACAGAAAGTAATTAGAAATCCTAAATTACCTTCTTGTTAAAAAAGAAATCCTAAATTAGAGTTGTCGTGGGATCAAGAGGTGAGGCAAAATCTTGCAATGGGGATAAATGTTCCGAAGACAACTGTCTAAGATGGGAATTCACCTCACTTTGGGAAGAAATATAAAATGTCCAACAAGTATTTTTAAGGGTGCTGTAGGGAGCACACATGTGGAAGCATTGATTTGTAAAGGGGCTTTGATTGAAGTGGTCTCTAGCAAACTCATTTAGTGTTTCTTCCCTCTCATTGACTGTCTCATGACGCATGTCCCCAGTCTTTAACAACTCCT